>JACEFO010001741.1:0-600000 GCA_015342445.1 Digitaria exilis
TAGGTAGACGTCAATTCTGCTAGTGGGCATGTGGCATGCCCTGATCTCTAGAAGGAATGTTCTGCGTTTAGGTCTCCGCAACACTGCATTTGCTTTAAGTCGATGGTCACTTGCAGTTGTGCTGACATTAGTTAGGAAAAACACTTATCTAGATACAAAGTCAACGGATTGTCTTACAAACTCATCCCTTGGTAATGGTGACCATCTTTTGTTGTGTTCGAGGTGGTGGGGTTAATTAGATAAGGTTGGGGGCAAGTCATTGTGTAGCATTCTACTATATTTTGGCCTTGGTTGGAGTGTGCAAGCATGGCTGTGGACACCATTGAGCCTGCTCTTCCATCTGGTCACCATCTTAATCATTATTTGGAATGAGTTTAGTTGTTGTGAAACTCGATTTCGTCGTGTCTGTGACTATGAGACCAAACATCCTTTCCTTTTTGGTTGGGATGGCTGCCCAAGCATCCTAACTGGGATCTTCCTTTTGTTCGGTGCGCCCACAGTTTCTTCAAGCATCAAGTAACGTAACGAAAGCTGTTTCGTTTTTGTGTCGCTACCTAATGTAGGTCTTCACGCTAAGAAACTGAGTTTTTTTGCACCATCTGCTAACTTCTTTTTTTTTAAGAATATCTGCTTAGTTTATGTTGAGCCTTGTCTTGTACAGTTTATATGTAAAGCAACTTTTTTTTCAATTGACATGTGCCTTTTGAAACCACAAAGTATACTCACCGTGCACGCAGTCAAATGTTAGATTTAAGTGTGTTGGATGGACATAATCTTTGTAAACAAGGGTCAAGGTCATCCATTTGTTGAATTTTGGGCTGTGCTTCTCAAGTCATCAGTAATATAAATTAGGTGTGTCAAGTGGGCTATAGTTATATTCAGTATTGCGAACTGCACATCGAATGGATTTGCCACGGCCAGCGTTCATGTTATATATAATATAAGCCATGGCCTTTCTGGTTTTTTTCCAAGGTAACATTAAACGGAAGGCTGCGGTGAGGTTTTCGTCAATAAATCTTCTGCAAAGCCAGGTGCTGTGTTCAATACAAATATACTCTTGCCGAATAATCCTGTCATAAACAAATAAACTACTACATACAGACCAGTTCAATGTTGGTAGTGTAAGTTAGCAATACTTTTTTAAAAAATAATCACAATCAGCGAATTAAACTTCATTTTCAGAGTTCTTTTACTACAGGTTGCTCTCAAGTTGCTATATAGGACCATACCATGATTGGATTAGTTCTGAATTTGGATTCAGTTTGTCACAGTCCCATCAATCATTTAAACCTAGTAATGGAGCGTTGACACAGTATACTAATATCATTGTCATTCCTGCTGGTGACAGGAATAAACATGCAGAATAGTTGAGCGTCCTTGTGTTAATATGTTCATCAGTTCGTCCTCAGTTTTTTTCCACACTAAGCTTCAGAGAGAAAATCTATCCTTGATGCTTACACAATCTTCTCTTCCACGCAGCGAATCTGGAGACTCGGACGACGACGAAGACGGCGGCGCGCCTGCACCTGCGTCATCCAATGAGCCCAGGGGTCTCGACTGCAAATTCTGTGAAAAAAAAGGAAACAGAAGAGAATTGTCTGAGTCAGCCATTAGTCATTGTCAGTTAGAGGCTAGAGAGAGAGCAGCAGCAGGTCCATGCCATGGATGCCATGGCTTTGTGTCTGTTTTATCAGCAGCTTCAACAGTAAAGTGTTGTTACACAATGCATTAGCTTTAGTAGAGATTTCTGACAACCGTGCCCGTTCTCCTGTCTGAACTTTGTTCTGCTTGCTGTGGCTGAGACATTCTTTCCTCCTCTTCGAGGACCGGTTATATTTGTTGGTCGAATGGGCCAGGCTGACTTGATCTGATCCACCCTGATGATTCCAACCGGGCTGGGCTAGGCTGGTCATTCTGGATCGAATGTGGTTTCGGCTTCATTTCTATACCCTTCGATACTCGCATAACTGTTGTAGGAAAAAACTAAAACATCGGTCATGATCATGGTCACCATTCGAACAGCATAGGGCTGCTTCACCTTGGGTCAGATGGCCCGTTTAGAGACAACACACTATATTATCTAACTTCATTCACTATCATATTCTTCACAGTCCTTGTGGTCCACTAACTTCGAGGATCCCCAATCAGCACACCCAAGCCGTGAGAGAACAAGCGTGAGAGGATGCTGCGTGGGCCCACAAGCCAGAGAGAGAGAAACACCAGGCAGGTGTTGCCGTCTCGTTGGTGGGTGGCTGCACCCAAATCTCGCTTCTCCAACATCTCCGGCCCGTGCTCCGCACTCTCTCCGCCTCCTCTCTCTCACCGGAGACCGCGGGCCCAGGCACGCGCGGGGATGGCCTCCGGAGGCTCGACCGGCCGCGACCCGACACAGGAGGCCTGGCGGCGGCGCGCCCCTTCGAGCTGGACGGCCGCGACGCCGCCACCGCCGCTTCGTTCCTCCGACCACCGGCTCTGGTGAGCTCGGGGTTCTCTCTTCTGCGACGGCTGTAGCTGTATGGTTGAGGGGGATCTGGTGACGCCTGCGGTTTGGGGTTTCGGACAGCGGAAATTTCGTGTCGTCGGATTCATGCGGTGGAAATCGGAGATCGAGCTGAATTTGGGGCGGGAGATGGAGGCGTGGAGCGCGCGCGGCTGAGGTGGCCGTGTTATGACTTTGGGTTGCCTGCGTGTGCGTGTGTCGTCGTCCGGCTGCTTGCTGGTTGCAATGTGGGTGCCACGTGCAGCAACTTTGGTAAATTAGAGCTGGTGAGTGAATGCATCGTTACATACATTAATATGTGTAGCTTGAGCTGGGCGAGCGATGCATTATTGGATTAGTAATGTCATCTAACAGACAAGCGGCGCATTTGAAGGATATATGCTGGAGGTGATTGGGTCATGGTTGATGTGCTGTTCTGCGGAAACCTAGGCAGCAAGGAAGCTTTCTGCAGGATGTTTGTGTCAGCTATGGTGCTTTTCAAAATTTTAGGCCATAAGCCCATAATGCATTTCTTAAATGGTTGGCCGTATGCTTTTCGTTTACCTTCGTATTCGAATCTTAAAAGCTCATTCCTGCTTGCTATTGCTGTAGGGAATGTCATGCCTAGATATCAAGTGGGCTCCACGAAGGTGATACAAGTAATAGGCTTGTTGAGGGGCCACAGCAACCCAGTACAGATGAATGTGCGGCAAGAGCAAGACCGGATCGAGATACTACACGGCATTTTTGGGTGGATCTGTCCCCTGATAATATGGCAGTTGCCATTGTATATTTTGTGCAAGGGGTCTTTAGGTCTTGCGCGACTTGCTGTGAGCTTTTACCTGAAAGATGATCTTCATTCTTGATCCAGCCGAGGTATGTGGTGCTCATTCTTTTTTTTCCATACTCCATATGTCGCCTTTATGTTCTTTGTATTGAGATTTTAGAGTTCGTCTCTTATACCATGTAATATCTTTTTAATTTAGAAGGTGCTGCCGTGTTGCTAAGTGACTAAGATAGTTTATTTTATATAGACTGCAGTTGTATCTGAGTTTCTCATCCTTGCCATGGTTGATCAAGCCCCTTTATGGCTTTATCAGGTCTGACGAAACCCTCTGCAACCCAATTTATTTCTCGTCTGTGTACACTTGATTTTGAATCATCTATTCTTGCTTTCAGTGATTCCATTCCCCTCTTTGGATATCGGAGAAGGTCGTACCTTTTCTGTCAGGGTTACTTGGAGCATTTTCATGGACTTTGATGGCCACAGTAGTGAGCAGTAAATACAGTGCAGCATCCTCTATTCTTCTTGGGTCACTTTCTGTTGCCTTCTCAGATGTTGTAAGTGCAGACTGAATATTTCCACTCTCAAATTATCTTGGCCTGTCCTTATATACTGATGATCAGTGATAGTAAGCTGTATTCCATTTATCTCTGACTTTACTCTTTTAGCTTCATTGAAGTGACAATATGCTACAGTCATTCCATGTTTTCCTTTTGAATAATCATATTCCAGCTTAGTGAATTCTTAACCTGCTATTGCTATGGCACCAAATGTACTTTATGAATGTGAGAAATTGGTTGCCTTCTATATTGGGTTCTGTATTCTATTATGTATAGTCCAAGTGGAACTGTGATATGCCTTGTTGGTACATTATATTCCCTTTTTTTTGGCATACTTTATTATTCACAGAGTAAACGGCACAGTGGCAAATATAGTTATGTCACAACTCAATTTGATTTAACAGATTAATGAAGGCATGATAACAGCTTTAATAAGTGGTCTTGTATTAAAAGAAATTAAAAAATGCATGGGCACGTGGAAAGCACCTACAAAAAGAAAGTACAGATACCCCTCAACGATGTCTGAGTCACAACATGTTAAATATTTTATGTAAAGAAAGAATTATTCGTTATTCTTTTCAGCATGCTTCTTTTAAATCCCTGCGATACTGAATACACCGATCAAACAGTTTTGGAATCCATTACTGCTGCGTATTAAAAATGTTGTCTTCTCTTGATTCCATTTTGTTTTACACAGACCTTATCTTCTTTCATCATGCAGCTTACAATGCATCCTTCAGATGTTGAAGAATCCAATCATATATTTTTTTATAAAGTTAAAAGTTAGCATGGGCCACATGGGGCATCCAAGTAAATCAATTTAAAGCACGACTAAGGAATAAATGGGCACTATCCTCAAAAGTCAAAACTATAAATACGATAGAAGCTCCAATTTGATACCCATTGCTACCAAAGTCCAAAGTTTCCTTTGATTGTTAGGTTGAACTACATTAGCCAGTTTTGGAATTAGCTTGTATTGTTTGTTAGATTTAATATCCTTACACCAGTTACGATATACAATATTTTCAACTTCTAGGTTTTAAGGCTTCTTTTCTAACTAGCTTTTGAAAGAAAAAGGGGAATAATAATTCACCCTTTCTGGCAACCGAACACTGCTCTTCAAACCAATCAATCAAGTGCGGGTCTGTCTAGCCAAAAATTTGGATGCATCTGGACAAGTGTGCTAGGGTGATTAAATTTTATAATTAAATTTATCTTTTTATGTAAAAATACCATCATACCGTTTTCATTGCACGCTGGGACTGGGAGAATAAGAAGTTTTGCAAGCATATTGCTTCGGGATTTGTCTCATGGAACATGTGGAAATTCTGTAGGTAGTTGATTCCATGGTTGTGGAGAGAGCCCGTGGAGAATCACAAAGTACATCTGGATCTCTGCAGTCGCTCTGTTGGGGATCTTCTGCCTTTGGAGGAATTGTGAGTGCTTACTTCAGCGGTTCACTTGTGGATACTTACGGAGTAAGGTTTGTCCAATAGTACCACATATGCTGACTCAAACCCTACTATTTTGTAGTTCAGTTTACTGATGAAACTATTCCTGTAAACGCAGATTTGTCTTTGGTGTTACAGCGTTTTTACCCCTGATGACATCTGCTGTTGCAGTTCTTGTAAATGAGCATCGCATGCCTTCCGGAGAACGTACTATCTTACTCTCTGGTTCAGGATTCATTGAGAGCTCTAAGCAGCACGTCAGGAAGCTTTGGTCTTCAGTAAAACAACCTAACATTTTCTTGCCGACCTTGTTTATATTCCTTTGGCAAGCAACACCGCAATCAGATTCTGCTATGTTTTTCTTCATGTATGTATGAAAGAAAACCTTTTACGGTATTAATCTGTGATGGATCTATCTATCCTGTTTATGGCTTATTCTGTTACTGTTACTCTTTACTTTTGCATTGGAGTTAGTTACTTGTATGTTGTAATCCAATAACTATAGAATTCATGGACTAGAAGAAAGGTCTTAGTTCATGCAGATTGTTGCATGCTTCCTCTAATTTGTTGTTACTTGGGAGTGATTAACACTATACACAAAAGCGAGAAAAGTTATCTAGCTTCGCAAACTACAAGTATTGATATTGGTTCATTTGGGTCACTATTTTATTCATGCCAATAAGTTTCCTTTTATTATGTTTGGTCCCTTGTTCACTAGTTATGTATTAGCAGTTCAGATTCACCCCTTTTCTGTTTGGAGTCCTTTTATAAGTTATACCCTATATAAACACTTTAGCACATATTTAAGGATGGACTGTTGTCACAACCCTGCATTCCGTTCTTTTTCAGTTTTTTGGAACCTCACTTCTGTTCTGCATCTATGGTCCTTTTACCTGTTGGGGGTTTCCATCCTAACTCTTCCTCTTGTCTGATTGATCGTGTTTCTTTATTCATTTTTTTCTCAAATTGGTTTTATCCGTGTTGTTTTTTAAATTACCAAACTTTTATGCCCTCGTATAATTTATTTCAGCACAAACAAGCTTGGATTCACTCCAGAGTTCTAGGGCGTGTGAAGCTCGTTACCTCTATCGCATCCCTGCTCGGTGTTGGGATCTACAACTATTTTCTGAAGGAAATTCCTTTAAGAAAAATCTTTCTTGTGACAACCATCATAGGTTCAGCTCTTGGATGACGCAGGTGCTCTTTATATTATTTATTTGATTGTGGCCTGCAATATTTTTCCATCCTTCACACTGGATTGTATATATTTACTATTTAGGTGCTCCTCGTAACCGGGCTTAATCGACAATTTGGGATAAGTGATGAGTGGTTCTCTATTGGTGATTCATTAATCATCACAGTCCTTGGTCAGGTATGTAACATTACTGCAATGCTTAATAATAGTGAAGTATTTACATAATTGGGGTGCATGTAAATGCATATTGATCACATAAAAGCATTCAACCAATCATGTACTTTTTTTTTCCTGACATAGTGACACTGCAACCTAGTATTTTTATATGCCCATAACCGAGGCTGAAAGACAAGTCTAGGATCAGCAGATCTGGCTTGTGAACATCGAGTTCCTATTCTTAGGAATACATTGACCTGTCACCTGTTTTTGAGAAGCATTCTCAACATCTCGTGTAAAATCAGAGCATTATTTATGTTTTGATCATATCTAATTCTAGCTTAAACTTGTGCTTTGGCCTTTGAGTCCTGCCTTCAATTGCTTCCTTGAATGCAAAGCTTATGTTGCCTAAACTTTTATGTAGGCTTCATTTATGCCGGTCTTGGTTTTAGCTGCAAAATTATGCCCTCCAGGAATGGAAGCCACTTTATTTGCAACTTTGATGTCCATCTCTAATGCTGGGAGTGTCACTGGTGGTCTGGTTGGTGCTGGTCTAACTCGGATTTTTGGGGTCACTAGGGACACCTTTGGAAATCTACCTCTCTTGATTGTCGTCTGCAACCTTAGTTCGCTGCTACCCTTACCTCTTTTAGGTCTTCTGCCTGAGGAATCAGGTGGCCCAGGTAATGGAGAAACAAAACACAACTGACTTACTGAGGGTTTTTATCTCCATGTGCTCCGGCTCTCAAGTATTGCATACCACTGTGCCCAGCTCCAACTCAGATATGACCCATCCAGTTGGAGCTCAAAAAACCAGTACTCCAGTAGGAAAATCTGAAAGTCACGCTGGATATAATCAGTCAGCCAATGCTTTCCTCGGTAAGGTTAATCTACTGTGGCTATTTACCTCTGTGATGGAAGTGGTCCATGATACTGAAAATGATCTCTGATGCCACGATGCACAGGTACTCTCTCCTTTTTATAGTTTGTAAGTTACCTTGTATACTGAGACAAGGTACTTTTTGTTTTTTATCAACACTCTCTGTCACCTAATGCAGCCCCGCAAAAATTAGACTAGGGGTTGAAGATTAGTAGTTGGATTCCCTTACAAAATTGAATGTACTGTGGAAAAGGAAAAGGGAATATTTATACTTTAGTTTATGGAAACTTGAAGTATTGGCATGTAAAGAATAAATACTTGCGCACAGTTGAACTTGTGATACAAAGTGGAATCATAGGCAGAGGCATATCCGGAAAACTACAGGCACTACAGAAATACAACGTTCCCTAACAACTGACTGAACTTTTGCAGTGCCAATAGACAGTACGGGTATGAATGACAGTTGATGGTAGTACGTGTATTATATACCCTCCCTTTTGCTATCTGTTTCAAGGTTAGCTTGGAATACGATTTCAAATTATTGGCAAGTTCAGTCAGAGTTCAGTAACAAGGTATCATTGTAATCAGTTCAATTTAGAAGACTACTTGATGAAAAAAAAATACAGGAACATGGTACCTTTTTTTTCCTCCTTTTGACTTGAGAGGGTGTGCTCCTACTCCTACAGTTGATATGTATGTCCAGTGAAATAGGATCAGTTACACTATATCATGATTCATGAGTACACTTCTTTGTTGTTTCTCTTTAAAGAATGCAACTGTTGTTCGCTAGTCCATTGCTTAGTTTTTCAATGAACCAGTTCAAATTCGAAACCGGTAGGAATACATGGTAAATGAGAGTAGCATAAATGACCATATACTACGAATATTCTGCCTGGGTTGGTCTCGTAGTCTGAGACGTCAGAATGTAAACAATGCCACTTGGTAAGAGTAGACATCTAGAGCAATGCATTCAGGTTTCAGTCAACATCATCTCCACATCATGTTATTGCATCAGTGCATCACATCAGTTTTATCTCGTGGATTTTCTATTCACAACTGGGTCCATGTAGGCTTATGCATCGTGTCAGCATTCCAGCGTTTATTCCCATAGTTTAAGTGCTCGTCTACTCAGCACGGTTGAATTATTCTGCCACATGAAGGATCGTGAGTCCTGACTCCTGACGGACCCCTACCTCCATTGCATTTGTGGGGTCAACTCTGAACTGCATCGTTGTTTCTTTTTTCCTTCGCCTGACAAAAAGGCTGGAGATTGTGTTCCGATCCGATATCTGGCATCAGATCCAGTTTCTCTGGCCATCACCTGTTTATGCTCTTTTTTTCCTTTTTCTGTGAAACCATTTTTTCTAGATCATCTTGATATGCTTCATATGATTGAATGGAGTTTAAACTACCATCATGGCATAAACAAAACTATGAAATTTGATACACAATGTAGTGGTGTAGGTGGTACTCTTGTTTGTATGGATGCCGCCATGCAAGTCCTGACAGCGACAAGTGGTGAGTCAAGCTGTTCCATTTTTTCTGTTATGCATTTCCTTTTAGCTTCTGGATATGATTGTTATTACCTCTTCCGTAAAGCATTTTAATCATATGTGAGCAAAGTTTTGCCACGGCACCCGGTGATTCACTTGCAACCACAAGTGGCTAGTAATAGGCAGCTTGCAAGAAACTGTAATTTAATTGCGTTTGATCAGGCCAATAGGTTCATGACTTTGGCGTGATTTTTATTTGCTCCAGTTGCCTGGGCACACTTAGAGCACTTCAAATTTTCGAGAGAGTTCATTCAAATTCTGCAGAGAATTGGAGACAAGCCACCCATTTGCTAAATAAGTATCAGCAATAGACAACAGAAACTTACGAATTCAGATCAGGGTTGCAGTTTGTGTTCATTAATTCAGTCCCAGCTGGATGATATATCATATATGCAAAAAAAAAAACAAAAAAATCAAAAACTTTTGGCCTTTCGTGGGCTGGCTGCTCTCTAGCATGCGGGGCCCAGGTTGCGGTGGGCACCACCACTTGGGTGTGACGTGTACGGCCCTGCGTGGACGAGGACTGTGCTAATGGGTAACACGTCACGTCGTAACGTGTGCGCTTCCTTATCCTACCGATCCCTATCCCCTCTAGGCATCCCTTTGTTTGTTCTATTTTTTTTTTCCCTTCAGCTTGTACAATTCTTTTATTAATAAGTTTCAACTCGACGAGATCTTGAGGTTGCATGTTGGATGGAAATAAATGTGATAATCGAAAGAAGAAAATTGAATTTTGTTTTGGAACTAGCATGTGTTCCCTGACTTAAGCACTATTTATTGGTCATACATCTTGTTTTAAGGCTTGCTTGGAGCGTGGAATTTTTTTTAACCCATTTATGTGTTTTCTGTAAAATTAAACTTATTCGTACGAAAATTGACTCCTGTGAAATTTCCGTGTGATTATTGTGTTTCAAACAGACCTAAATGACTTTTTAGTTTGACTTGTTGGCAATATATCTCGTCTTGAATGACTATTTTTGTATAATTTTTTTTTGCGGATCTATTTTTATCTAATTAAACAACCATTCGAATCGATAATTAGCGAAATGGTAGGTAACCCGATATTAGAGTCAAATACACCTAAGCAAGGTAGATGAACCTTATTATCACCTTATTCCTATAACAGTTTGTAGCATCATAAAAAAAAAGCTCCCGTCGTGACTCGTGAGGCAATCGTGATGGCTCAGTATTCAAAGATAACAAGGGTGTGTTTAGTTTGGGAAAGATTCTCCGAAAAAGCACCGTAGATGCGAAAAAACATTGTAGATGAATAGTGTTATGTGAGTGGGAAGGGTGGGATGAATAGGGAAAAGTTGGATGAATAGTGTTTTTTTGGAGAACTTTTTCCTATCTAAACGCAGCCTAAGTATGATGAGGGAACATTTAAGGTTCCTTGTGGTGAAACCAGCCCACCAGGGTTCGAGTCCTCGATTCGCACTGGTGCTCGTATTTTCATGGATTTATTCCAGGATTTAACCGGCGCTATTCTTTTTTCAGTGGTAGGCGACGTGCCCGTCGATAGCGAGGCGCCTATGGTGACTTCGTCAATTTGGAGGATTTGCCGGCCCAGTCTTTCGGAGGTGCTCATAGGAGTAGAGTTGCATGCGTATGTTTGTAGGGACAAGTGTGCGTGCGTGTATGTGAGTGTCTGCGACTGTACTGTGTAATTCGCAAAAAAAACATTTTAATTCCCTAGCTGTAATTCTAATCCTAATCCAAGCATTATCTTGACTCGATAAATCATAATCCTAATCCACGGATTTTCCACTATTTATTCTCTTTTTCAAAAAAAAAATCCAATAGCCCAAATTAAAACAACGGGACAGCGCCCCCCTTTGGTCACCACCTCTTCCGTTCCGTTCCGTTTCTCCTTCCCCTCCACCCTCCTCGCCTCCCCCCTCCCACGATTCCCCCAGCGCAGAGCTCCTCCACGCCCTCACCGACCGCTCGCGCGGATTCCGAGGCGCCTCCCCGATCCGTCCTCCCCCCACCGCGTCCCTAGGGCTAGGGCTCCGCGCCCTCTTCCTCGTCCTTGCTCTCTCCGCGGCCCCGCTTCGCCTCGCCTCGCCATGAGGGTCCACCCGGCACCGAGGAAGCGCACCATCGCCGTGCAGCGCTGCGGCGCGGCGGCGGCGGCGGCAGCGGGCGCGCTCGGGGGGAAGAAGCTGCGGCGCCTGCCGCACATCTTCGCCAAGGTGCTGGAGCTGCCGTTCGCGGCGGACGCCGACGTCTCCGTCGAGGAGGACGCGGCCGCGCTGCGTTTCGTCGCCGCCGCCGTCGACGGGTTCTCCTCCCCCGCTGGCACCCGTGCGCACGCCGTCGAGATCCACCCCGGGGTCACCAAGGTCGTCGTCCGGGGCCTCTCCTCCGCCGGAGGTGCCGCCCACGGCGACGACGACGAAGACGGGGCCGCGGCGTTTGAGCTCGACCGGTGGCGCTTCCGCCTCCCGCCCTGCACCCGCCCCGCTATGGCCACCGCCACCTACGCCGAGGGCGAGCTCGTTGTCACCGTCCCCAAGGGCGCCGGACCCGATGACGGCGACGGCGATGGGGCCACCGTCCTTGGAGGCGCGGAGCGCGTCCTTGTGCTTGTATAGTATATTTATTTATGCCATGACTCTACTGTTTTGATGATTCGCCTGTTTCTACTACTAATATCAATATTTATATCATGCGAGATGATGATGGTGATAATACGATAATAACAGAGCAGTAAGAGTATGAACGAATCACCGTTTCCTGTGAATTCTCTGATTTGCTCATGCAACCTTTGCGGGTCCTTGTTCAGTTCTTGCAAAGCATTTGTGATATATGACTCAATTTTTGGGTTGGACCCTTGTTCAGTTCTTGCAAAGCATTTGTGATATATGACTCCATTTTGGGTTGGTTGGGGGTGGCAAAGGTTCAGAATGAATTAGCATTCGGGCATTTGTTGCAGTTTGATTAGCTCAGTGAAATCAAAGCACCAAATGATTTGGGCTAGGAGGATCTAGTAATCGGGTCTGGTCAGGAATTGGAAAGTTGCTTGAAGAGATATTTTCATGTGAGATGAAGAGCTCACCTTGTAGCTTAGTGATTTTTGTAGTAAGTTAGCAGCTCTGGAATCTGCAAGACTGAGTTGACCTTGACCCTATAATTCACATGATGCTGGAGTGTTTTGAGTGTATTATCAATGTCATGGCATCTGATATGTATAGGTGGTTTTAATATCTTGTTGTAGGTGTTATGCTATTTGACTAGTTCAGTTATGTATGTGCATCTTGTGCAGAACTGATAGAAATGATTCTGTTGCAATTCAGAGGTTAATATGTCGTGGTTTGACGTAATCTAGTTTTGTTTTTCTTATCAGTTTGTTTATAACTTAATCTTTGGGTGTATTTTGAACCCCTAGAAGTTTCAGATTGGTGGTGCCTGTCAATCAATCGTCAATCCATTCAAAGGAGATATCTATTTTGTTTTGCATGCATCATAACAGAAATTCATTATGTGTCCTCTAAAATGTGTAATAATTGCATCCTCGGAGCAATAGAGCGTATCCAATCAACTACTGAGCAGCATAGGCCTAGATTTCCTTGTCAACTTTATCATAGTTTTGTTCCGATGTCTTCACTCCCTTTTATCACATCTTCTGCTTTCAGAAGATGCTCGGCTTGCTTGTCAATCTAGCTTACATCTACTTGAGTCTTAACCCCACTTGAATTCCTTTCATTTTTAGTGGTTGGATGATTTGCATTATTCGATGTTCTTGTAAAATTGCTGGAGTTTCTAGTGCAACAAGTATATTTAACCACTTAGAGAAACAATTTCTTGAGTTTCTTTTTGTGTTCTTTTTCTCCATGGACTCTTGTTGTTTTGGGTGAGTTTGTAAGCTGTTGCCGTTATTTTTCCCTGCATTTTTTCACCCAACTGTTCATACTGTTACTGTTTTCTTTTTTGCCATGCTATTTTACCTTGTGCAGCATCTGAACTTCTGAAGGATTTGCAAATATTTCACTCTTATTTCTGTAGAGATTTGGAAAATCCACTCTTATGTCAACTTAAGAGTGGAGGGGAACGAAAGTTTCAGAGAACTATGATGGCGCAAAACTGAGATGTTTTTCAGTTGCGTTGTGAGACCGCAAGGCAACAGAAACATGTCATTTCCTGGGACGACAAAGATGGGGTTTTCCTTTACTTACCGGTCGTCGTAGACTCTAAACAGAATCTCGAATTTACCTGGACGATAATGCTTGATTTTAAAGGGATTAAAGCCCAATCGCCTCAAATCCGCCTGGAAGAACATTTTTTTTTTCTCTCTTTTCTTTACCTGGGATTTGATGTAATAATTTTGTAAAGACCGAAAATGATGGCTTCAGGTTGTGGCGTCGCTTTCGAGTTTGTATAACACTGAACTTCGGTGATTCCAAGAAGCATGTGTGTTGGGGGAATGAGGTGCTAAAGTAATCCTTGCCGTTCCATTGCTACAAACAAAATCTTATCAATCAATAAAGTCTACAAATATTTTGGACCATAAATATGCTTATGCCCCCCAAGTCCAAAAAGAAAAAAAAAATCAGACATGCCAACCAAGGGGCTAACTCGTATTGAAGAGTGCCCATGTGTACCATCAGGTGATTCAGGTCAAGATGACCATCAACGGCAAAGCATTCCTCACATCGCCCTTGATAAATTTGGTCGATCACATATAACTATGCTATCAACAAAGAAATTTGTATTGATGTCTAGACAAAAGGGTATTAACTCATGGCAAAAGGGTAAAAAGACAGCAAAAAGAAAAGAAAATGGTATCAGCAAAAGAAGAGCCATGCGAAGGGCAGGCAGGAACATGGATGCATGATGCATCTGCTAGCCTGCCTGCTCGTGGCACTACACTGGTACCAAACTGGACAGGCATGGCCATGTGACCGCCACACCCCACTCATTATCATCTAGTATATACATGTAGACCATACTCCAGCTGACTACAACAGTTGAACAAAAGACAAACAAACAATAAGCATGCTCACCAAACTCAAAGCCACAAGACCATAACGCTCACACAGCAACAAACACAGCAAAAGAAAACTAAAAACGACTTTAATTAAGTCCACGGTACATAAGGATTACATGCTCACCTTTTTTTTTGTTTTTTCTAGTTCCAAATAGAATATTGAATTACATAAGGCGACGACAAGTGTCTCACTGGTACCATACATAATTTACATCCAGGCTCCTTAGTAGTAGTAAAAAGTAGTGGTCTAGGATGAGACGATTGCTAATACAACACATCTAATAGTAGTTGTAAGAACATATAAGCTGAGATACCAATCTACCGTTGTAGTCAGTCACTACAAAATAGGGCCATTGGGCGATTGAGTCGTTGGCATCATTAGTTGTTGTCATGTCATTCATCAGCGACTTTTTTTCCTGACTGAACCTACCGGTAGTAAGCCTGGTGGAAGGCAGGAGCCATTCCATTGTTGTAAGCTGCCATAGCATTTCCATACCCAGCATAGGGGGCAGGGTAGCTCATGGGTGGGGGTGCATATGGCATGGCAATGCCAACATTGACACTCGCTACTTCCTCGGCTGGGTAAACATATGGCTCCCTAATAGCCGGTGGGCTCCGGTTGCAGTAGAGGCCATGCCCAGCGGGCCTGTCATAAGGGTAAGGGGAGGCAGTGGCATATGACACGTGGGAAGGGGAGGCGGTGGCATATGATGCATGGGAAGGGGAGGCGGTGGCGTATGATGCATGGGATGGGGAGGCTGTGGCATATGAGGTGTGGGAAGGGGAAGTGGTGGCATATGACGTGTGGGACGGAGAGCGGGCAAATGTGGTGGGGGCTGGGAAAGAGGACACGGACACATTGTTAGTTAGACGACCTGCCTTGGCAGGAGGCATTGGACCTCCAGTGCTTGCACGTATACGCTTGGTTGCAGGGCCGCTGCTGCCGCCACTAGAAGCACTTGATGCCTCCTTTTTCTTCTCGGTCTTGGCCTTCTCCAACTCTTCAAGCTGCTTCCGGAGATCCTCCAGTGGAAATTCAGCTTCCAGTTTCCGATCCTCAACACACTTTATAACAGCTCTCAGCGCAGACTGCTCTTTCTTGTTCACATTGTTCTGCATGACAAATAACATCACTACATCAGACCCCATTGGGTTTCATATAAAAAAAAAAAGAGGCACAATAGAATACAGTTAACAGGTAAGGTGATAAGAACTGAAAGTAGATACAACATGTGAAGGATGGATAGCACTATGCATGTTCTAGTACTGCTAACAATTTACAAAAAAAATATGTTATCAGACATACCCCTGATTGGCCACTGCTAGTGCTCGAATTATCTGAAGAAGCAGACGATGTCTTCTTGGAGTCTTCCAGGTAGGACTTCAAAAGAGGAACTGGAGGGAACTTCTCCTGAAGACCGGCCTCATAAGCAAAATTCACGGCATCAAGCTGCTGCCTCTTAGCAATCAGTTCCTCAATGATATCTGCAAAGAAAGTAATGACCAAGTCTAAGTATCAACAAGACAATGAATGATTATATGTCATCGTGAAAAACACACCAAATCTAACCATGCAAACAAAATAGTCCATACATAAGCCTCCTGTACGCAAACTGCGAAAACGGCCAGGAAGTAAAACCAAATTGCCAAGAATTTGGCAGAAAACCAAATAATTGTATGAAAAGATGAAAATTATTAGTGTTGTTGGAGCATGACAAATTAATAGTAAGTAGTAGTATGTATTAGAAATTGGAAGAGTAAAGAAGTCTGTGCGGCAGCACTGGAACCTGAGAGTCCAGAAACTTGATGGTAACGACACTGAAACACAGAATTGCCTTTTACTCTAAGGCAACTGTACTGTAGGCACAAGAATCTGACGACATCTAAAGGCTTAAAGCAATGGCCCCAAGACAAGCGCCACTAAGGGTGCGTTTAGTTTAGAAATTTTTCCCTCAAAAAACCACTATTCATCCAACTTTTCCCTATTCATCCCATTCCTTCCACTCACAGAATACTATTCATCTACGGTGTTTTTTTTGATCTACAGTGTATTTTCGGGGAATCTTTCCCAATCTAAACACACCCTAAGAATGATGGCCATCAGGAACAGAAGACAGTTATCCTGAGCACTTGATAAATACTAGACAACCTTTTCTAGCACATGGCTATGACAGAGACCACCCAGCCCAGCCCAGGGAAAGGCACGCCTTGCTCTAAAAAGACATACTCCAATCTAATCATAGTATTACTAGCATACCCTTGCACAGCAGAGTAATTAGCAGCGCAGCAGCACTCCTTAGGGAAAATAAAGAGGAAGAAACTTTTATCTCATTTTTCCTGGGTGATTTTTTTTTTTACCTTCCTTCAAAAGCCTATTGAAATGCTGGTGCTCCTCTGAATATGATCTACAATTACTGGTGCCAACCACTTAATCCTATTGATGAGAGATTAATGCTAGATCTAAGCCAATTTATAGCACTGCACACTTGGTTATCCCCGAATCAAACATCTAAACCCCTAAATTTCCACCATTTCAGCACTTGCTCGGCATGGACGAATACAGAAAAAAAAAAGTAGCCGAAATAATTGTGAAACAAACACACACAGCAAAGAATAATTGTGAGTACTAGGGTGTAGGCAGCAGCAAGCTTGAGACAAGCTTAGTATATACCAGCCATTTCTTCCTCGAGGCCAAGGGTGAGCGCGAGGCGCGGCATCTGTCGGCGCCAGGAGAAGCTAACCACAATCCTGCGATACAGCGGCCTGTCCTCCCTCTCAGCGACGGCGAACGTGGCCACGTGCTGCAGGAAGGCGTGCGCATCAGGCGGTTTAGCGCCCTCCACCCCGCCCTTCTTCTCCGCGGCCTCCTTCCACTCCCTCGCCATCCCACGCGCGCGCTCCCGCGCCGCCCGCGGCACGAGCGGGCGCGCGGAGCCGATCTCCGGGTCCGGGTCGGCGAGCGCCGGCACGGCCGCCTCGAGGATAAGCACGCACGCCCAGGCGAGGTCGGCCGGGTTCCTGACCTCGCGGCGGTCGACGGGGAACACGTCGGCGACGGCGTCCATGACGAACCTCGCCGGATCCACGCAGAGCTTGAGGGCCTCCGGCATCTCGGCCCGCAGCGCGTCCGCCTCCTTGCGTCGCGCCACCACGAAGCCCAGGAACGCCGCCGAGTCCATCCGCAAGCACAGCGCCCGCAAGCCATCGGCGAGCCCGGCCTCGGCAGCGTCGGGGGCAGCGGGAGGTGCGGCTGCGGCTGCGGTCGCCTCCTTGGCGGAGGTGGAGAGGGAGTCGAGGTGGCCGATAGCGCGCGCGACGGAGGAGTCGATGGAGGCCTCCCTGCGGTGGAGCGCGTCGAGCGCGCGGTGGGTGCGGGCGTCGAAGGCGCGGCGGCGGACGCGGAGCGCGTCGGAGCGCGCCGCCAGGCCGCGCTCGAGCGTGCCGAAGTGGTCGGACAGCTGCTGGTAGAGGCGCGTGCAGGTGGCGAGCAGCTGCTGCTGCCGCTCCAGCTCCGCGAACCCCGCGCTCACCATGTCCCCAGTCACCGCCCCCTCCGCCGCCGCCGCCGTCGGCGAGGCCATCCCCGCCGCCGACCTGGACCCGAGACAAACCCTAGCCGACTTCCCCTCCTCGATCGGCGAAACCCTAGCGGAAAATTCCCCACCTCGCGATTTGCCCCCGAGGCAGGCGAGAGGAATGAAAGGGGAGAGCGAGGGCGGGTGGTGAATAAAGAGGAGAGGGGTGTGCGGGTGGGTGGGGTGGCGGGGGATGGGAGCTGGCGGCCAACGGCGGCGCGACGCGTGGCAGCCGCGGCACTGTAAAGTGGTCGGGTCGCGGGGGAGGAGGAAGCCTAGCCGACGGCGGGAGGTGAAGGCGCGCGCCGCCTGTGGGTGGGGCAGGGGAGGTAGTGGGGCCCGGTTGTCAGTGGCTGGAAGTGGACAGGGGCGGCGTGAGAGGTGGCTGGGGAGGGGAAAGCTGGCGGCGTGGGCGTGGTGGTGGCGGGCAGCGTGGGATGGCGGGAACAGGAGGGGTGCCGACGACGATGGCGGTGGGCCCCGGTGGCGGGCAATGAGTAGTGCCACCGCTCGTGAGCAGTGTCCGAGGACATGGGGGTGCTGAACTGCTGCTGATGGCGTGCTGGCCATCGCCGGCCTATACTACCACTTTGGCCTGTATCTCTATGAGTGGATCGAGCACGTACAATGGTAAATCTTTAAAAAAAAACAAACTACGCGGGATGGAATGTGAATGACGATGAATAGACCGTGTAACAACGTAGCCCCCCAAAATACTTGACGATGAATAGACCGTGTAACAACGTAGCCCCCCAAAATACTTATCATTCTGTATATCCTTTTGGATGTTTATTGATGTATATGAATCTGGACATATGCTTGTCTAGATTTATTATATTTTTAATTTAGAAAGCTAGAATGATAAATAATTTGAAATCGATGGAATACTTCTTAAAGAACAATAAATTACTGCTTGAAATACATTTGGTTCCTTTTGTGGGGTTATAGACTTGCCTGTGTTGTGTTCATGGGCGAATCTAGTCGGCGACGGCGCCGGGGTAAGCTCCACTGCAATGTTGGTGTCATACGTATAGGTGAACAGTACTTTGTGTGGTGATTGCATCCGCACCAGCCTGTTTTTTTCAAGAATACTTTATTAGCAAGTTAAACTTGATAGATGAAGAACCGTGTAAAGCTTGGTTTGAATCAATCTCAGGAGAGCTAGACCACCCCCTCTTGTCACCTCTATCTTCTTCTTCATCTATTCACTTCGATTCATACCCCAAAATTTGAAATCTTTCCTTCACCGGTCCAGACCTGAGCAGCTCGGCTCGATGGATTACGGCAACGAAATCCTCAAGTCTTAACCTCCCTGCACTAAGGGTGTGATTGGTAGAGCAAAGGAAGCCATATAAGGAACCATCGGGACCATTTTCGTACGTCACGTGTTTGGTTCCCCTGCCTACATCTTTTCACCGCATGAGATTATTCATTTGAGCCCCTCCATCCCTTCATACGCCCGGATGACTTGGTGCAAGCACAATGCGTGGTCCTATATGTCACACTCCTAGAGTTAGGCCGATGCATATATCAAAACAAGAGCTTCTATCATACATGACCAAGAGCAAAACTAACCAAACAGGCCTACACTGATGGCCAGGGGCGTCCGCCGCAAACGATCACGTCCAAAACAGTTACAAATTTCAGTTGGCGGCTACTGTCAGCTGGGACGCAATCACACGATGCTCCAAGACTCCAAGTTGCCAGGGGTGCAGGCGTTGGTTCCGTATACGCTGGTTGACGCAATGATCCTCTCCAATGCACATGTACAGTATGATTAGTGACTACGTTTGGTTGCAAATTTAAAAAGGTGTGCTCCAATGGCACATCATCATTAACAAATTCATTAGAGCCTTCTCGGTCTCGTAGGCTTGCATTGCATGCACAGCATAGAGTTTGGTTCCGATAAAGGCAAAGCAGTGAGGCAGGCAGGCAGGCATGCGTGCAAGCTTGGCCCCGCAACTGCCGGAGCTTTGTTTCCGCCCACAATATATTGTGCCTTGCTAGTGAAATGTGAAATGTGAATTTAATTTAAACTATGTTCAAACAATGATTGAATGATGTGTGCGTTTGGTTGCTTGCCAACTACGGTGGATATGTCAGAGAGAGAAACGATAGTGCCGTCTGGATGCTACTATGCTAGCTAGGGACCAGGATTGCAGGTTTTGATTGTATCTGCTCTTGAAATTCTAGCGAGGGCAGCGCTACTAGATATTTTTTTTTCCTCGAAACACAGTACAATCACGGACGCTCAAAAAAACGTGCGTGTACTAAATTACTAACACTACCTCTGTAAACACTTCCAAAAGATAGTGCCGACAAATTTTAAGGTTGACGAAGTCAAAATAAATAGCTCGCTGATTGTCTTTCATAGGGCAGTCTATGACCGCTTGTCACTCGAGTTCTCTCACCTCACACTGAACATGTGCTAAGAGTCATCTAATTGTAAGAATGGGTTGTCTGTTGTATTTTTGGTGAGAAGCCAAAAACAAAAGCTAAAAATCAACAATGACAATTCTCAGAAAGGATCGAAAAGGATGGGATGTTAATAATAAGTTGGTGTTCCCTTATCAAATTTTTTTACGGTGGATACTTGTGATGCTTAACGTGGTGATCAAACTCATTTGGCTAGGTGATCGAATTCAACATTTGATCTGGTGTCACTACTATAAAAAAAATATTTTTGGAGGAGGGCATTTTGTATTTTTAGAGGCGGTTTTTGCATCCGTCACCGAGACAATGCTTCTATTAATAAGCAATTGTCGAAGGCAGATGTGTGTTTGTCTTTATTAATAAAATAAAAAATAAAAAAAGGAAAAACCAAGCCCATCCAGGGCACACACCCATCGCCGTGGGATCCAGCTTTTCCAGGCGCAGAGGAGGGAAGGGACCGCAGCGCCACGCGCCTCGCGATGCCGCCGCCATGCCTCGTGGGGGAGAGAGAGAGGTAGGGATGGTGCTGCACGGGAGAGGAAGGAAGGGAGGGTGGTGTGCGGGAGAGGGAGGGATGGAGCTTGACGCGCAGGAGAGGGAGTGGAAGGCGCCACATGGGAGAGAGAGAGGGAGCCACCGCCAGGAAGAAGAGAGGGATGGAGAGAAGATGGAAATTAGGGTTAGGGTCATATATATATTACGAAAAGTTATTGGGACGACTTGGGTTTGTTGGGCCTCATCCATTTTCAGAGGCGGGCCTTTTAAGCATTTGCCTCTGAAAATCGATTTACGGAGGCGGATACTTTAAGACAACCGCCTCCAAAAATATATGATTTTCCGAGGTGATCGTTTTAAAATGTCCGCCTCTGTTAACGATTTTCAGAGGCGGTTAGATGCAAACGCCTCCTCTCTAAAATCATTTTTGTAGTAGTGTGTGCCATGGTTTCCCGGGCGCTCCAAATTTTTCTGTTACATCCTTCGGACTTATATATAACTAGTATCATGCCCGTGCGTTGCTACGGGTGATAAAAAAATCTATAACAGACGACAAAGAACATCGCAATAGATAATAATTCAAAGATAGAATTATATTGTTCTAAAACAAAACTATATACACTATTAAATATTGATATTTCGATGCATTGCCATCAGGTCTGTACAGATGGGGAGTACATATGTACTACGTATCTAAATACCCCATCCATCCTAATTTATAAGTCGTTTGACTTTTTTTACTCCAACTTTGACCATTCGTTTTATTCAAAAAATAGTGCGAAATATCAATTTTTTTGTTATGACTTGCTTTATTAATGAATATTCATAAAAAATGACTTAAATTTGACTATATTTGCATAAATTTTTGAATAAGACGAGTGGTCAAATTTGGGGTCAAAAAAGTCAAACGACATATAAATTGGGATGGAGGTAATACATGACCGGCGGAAGCATCTTTCGATGTATATTCAATTCGTGTCACAGGACATCAATGACAAAATTTCGCCGCATTGCCACCTTATACATGACTGACACAATCATTTTCTAAAAACTTATATATATAAGTTCATGCCCGTGTGTTGCTATAGAAAAAAATAACTTTCATATAATCATTGATCTTCATTATACAAAATGTTTGTAGATATGGAGGCACACACTTTTGACTTAAATATTGCTACGCAATATACATATTCTCAAATACAATTATCTAATCACATTATGGAAGCATTGTTTTGGGGATCCCAACAGATATGGAGTAAGCATGTGCATCCAAATAATACGCATATGCTAACTCAACAATTTCTGATGTCTGGCTCAAAACAAGAGACGGTGTTACCAGGGATATGGACACGCATGCATTATGGCTGGACTCCGCATAGAGATTGCATTCTGGTTCAGTCTTTCCAAATTCTTCCTCCCTGCTCAGGAACAATGGAATATTCATGACATGTTTAAGATACTCATACTTCAATCCCATAGTGTACCTACAACCAGGACGCTACTATAAGACAATGCTAGTGACAAAGTTCAGGTGATTAGAAAACTATTATGCTAAGAAATAATCAAGGTAATTCGTATGACATGGTAGGACAAATGTAGAATGCCAACCATATTGCTAAGTAAACTGTAAAAGAAATCATAGATAATATAACTGCATAGGTTCCTATCCAAACTATTGTTTGACTGCATCAATCTTGTTAAGGAAATTGGTATTGTGTACACATTTTATGTATGTCCATTTAGCATGAAGTTTTGCAACATGAAAAATAATGATGATCCAAATAATCAAATAGCAGAGCAGTGCGTCCATGGTTTCCACTGTGTTGAGCGAAATTAAGGAATGTCAGATATATCATAAGACACAATCAGGTGCAAGAGAGCAAGCTAATCTAATTGAAAAGTCAGTCCTAAATCCTTAAGTAAATGTGCAACGCATTGAGACATTTCTACAAACAAACAGATGGTGAGCTATATATAAAGTGTTGCTGGGGCAAGAAATACCTTCGGCTTGACAAGATTGCATGTCACCTCTGACTAAAGATTCCCTCAATCGCTGCTGCCAGGTGATCGATTCCCTCAATCGTTGTTGCCAGGCGATCGATTCCCTCAATCGTTGCTGCCAGGCGACCCCATGGATATACAGAAGAACTGAACATGGATGCATTCCTTGAAGTAATATACAGCTAATTGGGACCAAATACGAATCGAACCCGCATTGATTAACTGGGAAGAATTTAGGATGGCAAAGCCACCACCGGAACTTCAACCACGCGCAGTCTCGCCACCCACCGTCCATGGAGATCGAGGAAGAGTACGTCGGCTCCCACCTCAGATCGAATCCGGGCGCGACGCTGCCGGCTAAGAAGCGCGTGTTCCCACCGCTGGTGGCAGAGGAAGCGGATGTCTCCGTTTGCCTCCCGGTGATGAAGAGGGCAGTTGTGGCGACGCGGCCGGAGGCGCAGGCGGCGTTCGTTCCCGTCTGCCTCCCAGCGAAGAAGATAGCCATTGCGGACGGGATTTTCGGGGGAAGAGCGAGAAGGACGCGGGCGGGATTCGGGGAAGAGCGAGAAGGACGCGGACGGGAATTGGAGGCGCGGTCGCGTTGATTTTTTTATCATGATCGTGTTTTGAAAAGAGAGAATTTTTTTAAGATGCTACAAATAAGGATGCACACAAACTCTATATGCATCACGCACATACACTTATACTTACGTGTCTATGCCTTTTGCACGCACTAGAGAAGGCTGAGAAGCGGTTGCTCTCGCCTATCGGCTGGTTTGACGACTAATGGAATTTGACGACTCCTTTTATTCAAATTAAGGCATCTATTTCTAACTTTACCAAGTACTTTCTTGTTCTTGAACTAGTTTGTTATTCTAATTGTCCTTTGTTTGAGAACAGAATTAGACTTAGAGGTAGTATCAGCATGCCTCTCCTCTTGCACGTGTTTCAGTTTTTTTTGGCCATTTTTGTCCTTGAAAACATGATTCCGCTCCTGTGTGTTGGGAACGTGTGATCAGCACTGCTTTCTGTTACATGTTACCGCATATTCGTTGTGGATCTGTAGGCTACATACGTTAGTGTTGAAGGAAGCAAGGCAAAGCTTCTAGAACATTCTCCAACAATACAAGAGCAAGATATTTCTCAAGGAAAATTCTAGAATTAGTAATTAGGTAAATTAGAAAATGGTGTAATATTTAGGAATTCTCTAGAAGGGGACACTTGTCTCAACCCCATGGTCCCCCTTGCCCTATAAATAGAACCCCCCTCCCTTGCCATGATATATACCATCCAAGAGAGCATGGTAGAAGAGAGGTGCTAGGTAGAGTGGAGTGTGTAGTGGTGTTAGGATAGCCACCTAAAGGTGTGAGTGCTCCTTTGTAATATTGGTGTTTCAATAATAAAGAGTATGTCTTTGTAGAGTGTTAGTCTCCCGGTTAAGCTTCATAGTTTCTAAGTGCTTAGTGTATAAAAGTGATCTATCGAAGGTTGGCTCTGCCACCCGGGATCACGACAGGTCTGGGCTTTATCGTAGGTTGGCTCTGCCACCCGGAAGCCAGCTTCATCTGTTGGTAGGCTCTGCCTCCCGGAAGTGAAAAGACGGTTCTGCCGTCCAAAGGACCTGGTGCACTAAGTATTAGAAATTAAAAGAGCTGACTGACTCTAGAGTGAGTTGGTGTGTGTTTTAGGTGTAGGTCCTCACAGAGTGGGTATTAGGGCCACCTCGATTTTCCAACAATTGGTATCAGAGCCGGGCGGTCAGGGACCGTCTGGAGGAGGTCACTCGGTGAGCACAGGGTGCTTGCTGTTCGGTGCAATATCAAGACGCTAAGGGGAGACTCTGCCGGTGCACAGTCTGGGACTGTGAAGCTCATTGGTCCGGGACCAAGAAAGCTAACTTGACGCTGGGCGTCAGTTACCATGGCGGATCTTTCTACCGCAAGCTGTGGGATTAAGAAGCTCAATAGCCATAATTATGGCTATTGGAAGACCTGCATGGAGTCCTACCTACAAGGCCAAGACTTATGGGAGGTTGTTGCAGGCGCCGAAACAGTGCCTCCACCAAAGGAGAGTGGCGAAGGTGCTTCGAAGAAGGAGAGCGCCGAGTCCTTACGGAAATGGCGCATCAAGGCCGGCAAGGCTATGTTCGTGTTGAAGACAACCATTGAGGAGGACCTACCAGAGCACATTCGAGATGTAGAGAACCCGAAGGAAGCTTGGGAGACTCTGGGGAAATTATTCTCCAAGAAGAATGAAGCACGCCTTCAGCTCTTGGAAAAGGAGTTATCAGGTATCTCTCAAGGCACTCTCACTATTGGGCAATATTTCACAAGAGTGAAATCTATCTGTCGAGAGATATCTGAGCTCGCACCAGATGAGAAGGTTGGTGAGGCCCGTATGAGGAGGATCATCATCAATGGTCTCAGACCCGAATTTCAAGGCTTTATAGCCGCAGTGAGTGGATGGCCTATTCAACCTTCATTAGTGGAGCTAGAAAATTTACTGGCTAATCAGGAGGAGTTAGCCAAGAAGATGGGAGGCGTGACTATAAAGGAAGAAGAGGAGGCACTTTTCACAAGTAAGAAGAAGACTCTACCTCGGAGACAAGAAAGGCCGAAGCCAAGATGGATGGAAGGTGGCAAGCATCACTCGAAGAACAAGAGTAACTTTGCAGGGGGAGCCCATAAACGAGAAAACCAGCAACAACCACCAAGAAAGGATGGATGCTTTAACTGTGGTAAGGAGGGCCACTTTGCTCGAGAATGTCGATTCCCAAGGAGGCGTTTTGAAGGGAATACAAGACGCTTTGAAGGAAACATGGCCAGCATCACACAAGAGAAAAAGAAGGAGGAAGCATATCCTAATGAAGAAGAGTGGGATGTTGAAGCTGGGTTTTCTCAAGAAATTGAAGAAAATGAGTTGGAGGAGGACATGGAGGCACATGCTTTTGCAGCAACATCAGATCTAACACTTAATTACAAGGAGGATTGGATCATTGACTCAGGGTGCTCCAACCATATGACTAGTGACGACAAGAAATTGAATGATATGGCCGACTATAAAGGAAGGAGAGTGGTGCTAATGGCAGACAACTCGAGATTATCCATCTCTCATGTCGGGAAGGCGGTCGTCCCAAGGTATGGTCCTCAACAACTCCAACTCGAGAAGGTTTATCATGTCCCTGGCTTGAAGAAAAATCTGCTGTCAGTCCCACAATTGACAGCAGAGGGGAAATATGTTCTCTTTGGGTCAGATGGTGTGGCAATTTTTAGAAAATTGAAGGTGATCGGCACACCCATCATGGAAGGAAGGAGGAGACAATCGGTCTATGTCCTCTCCGCTGAGTCCGCTTATGTGGACAAGACACGGAGGAATGAGACCGGTGATCTTTGGCATGCACGTCTTGGGCATGTTAACTACACTAAATTAAAGGAGATGATGCAAAGGCAAGTATTGAAGGGGCTTCCTCAAGTGGACATCCGGACAGACACGGTTTGTGCCGGTTGTCAATATGGCAAGGCTCATCAATTGCCATACAAGGAGTCGGAGCATCGGTCCAAGACGCCATTGGAGCTCATACACTCGGATGTGTTCGGCCCAGTTAAGCAAATATCTATTGGAGGGATGAGGTACATGGTTACTTTTATTGATGACTTCTCCAGGTACGTTTGGGTTTACTTTATGAAGGAAAAATCTGAGGCTTTCACAAAATTCAAGGAGTTTAAGGAGAAAGTTGAAGGTGAACTTAATATAAAAATTCAATGCCTCCGTACTGATAATGGGAGAGAGTATTTATCAAATGAGTTCACTATTTATCTTAAGGAGCACAAGATAAAAAGGCAATTGACTTGCCCCAATACTCCACAACAAAATGGAGTGGCGGAGCGCAAGAATCGCCATCTTGCAGAAACTTGCCGAAGTATGCTCCATGCCAAGAACGTACCTGGAAGGTTCTGGGCCGAGTGTATGAGGACATCAGCCTATGTAATAAATAGGCTACCTCAACCCAAACTGGGATTCAAGTCACCTCATGAGCTTCTATGGAAGATGAAGCCAGTAGTCAGCCATCTCAAAGTATTTGGTTGTGTTTGTTATGTGTTCGTGCCGGATCATCTAAGGAGTAAGTTTGATAAGAAGGCAATTCGATGCATCTTCGTTGGCTATGATGATGCACGAAAGGGTTGGAGGTGCTGCGATCCAACCACAGGAAGGTGCCACACCTCAAGAAATGTGGTATTTGATGAAGCTTCGGCTTGGTGGTCTCCCGAGAAGGTCAAGCTGCCGGACTCACATAATTTTGAGGAGATTCCAGAAGAAGTTCCAGAAGAAGAGGAGCAAGCACCAATTCCTCATGAAGATAAAGAGTGTTCGCCAAGCAAAACCAAGAGCCCTTGGAAGACTGGTGTACATATGACCTCGGAGGAATCTCACTCGCCACAAAATGAGCTTGAGAAGCCTATTCAAGAACCAAGGAGGACAACAAGGCAAAGGAAGCCAAATCCAAGGTATGCTAATACTGCCCTTGTTGATGAGTCTATACCTATTGAGCCATCCTCATATGAAGAAGCAGAAAAAGGCCCTGAGTGGCGTAAGGCAATGGAGGAAGAAATTAAGGCACTAAATGAGAATCAAACATGGGATTTAGTGCCAAGACCAAAGGAGGTGAAGCCTATATCTTGCAAATGGGTTTATAAAGTGAAGACTCGTCCTGATGGCTCAATTGAGAGGTATAAGGCTCGACTCGTTGCTCGGGGTTTCTCTCAACAATATGGGCTAGACTATGAAGAAACATTCAGTCCGGTGGCAAAGATTACAACTGTACGAGTCTTGCTAGCATTGGCCGCTTGCAAGTCTTGGAAGCTATGGCAAATGGATGTCAAGAACGCTTTTCTACATGGCGAGCTTGACAAGGAGATCTACATGGAGCAACCAAGGGGATTTGAGAGCAAAATTCACCCTGAGTATATTTGCAAATTGAAGAAGGCACTCTATGGATTAAAGCAAGCTCCACGAGCATGGTACGGGAAGATCGGTGAGTTCCTCGTACAAAGTGGTTTCAATGTCGCTCCGTCAGATTCTAGCCTATTTGTTAAGGTGAATGAAGGTAGACTAGTAATAGTCCTAGTCTACGTTGATGACTTGATAATAACTGGAGATTGGTCCGAGGAAGTACAAAGGACAAGAGAAAATCTCTCGGTGCGATTTCAAATGAAGGAGCTTGGAGAGCTAAAACATTTCCTTGGACTTGAGGTGGAGCGCACAAAGGAAGGGCTATTTCTGGGTCAACAGAAATATGCCAAGGACCTTTTGCAAAGGTATGGGATGCTTGATTGCAAACCTATTTCTACTCCTATGGATCCTAATGTGAGACTACAAGGAGACAAGGGGAAGGATCTAGAAGATGCCACTATGTATCGACAACTCGTTGGGAGTCTCATCTATCTTACATTAACTCGGCCTGATATTTCATATCCGGTGGGAGTGGTTAGTCGATACATGAGTAGTCCCAAGAAGCCTCACCTCGATGCAGTCAAGCGTATCCTCAGGTATGTCAAAGGCACCATCAATTTTGGTATTATATACAAGAAGACAAATGAATGCCAGGTGATGGGATATTGTGATGCCGATTATGCCGGAGATTATGACACACGGCGATCAACTACGGGATACTTCTTCAGTCTTGGATCAGGAGCCATATCATGGTGCAGTAAGAGACAACCAACTGTGGCACTATCTAGTACTGAAGCAGAGTATCGATCAGCAGCAATGGCAGCACAAGAAAGCACCTGGCTTAAGCAGTTGATGGAGGATCTTCACCAGCCAACAGAATACCAAGTAAGGATTTTCTGTGACAATCTATCTTCCATTCGATTGGCAGAAAATCCAGTCTTTCATGCAAGGACTAAACACATAGAAGTTCACTATCACTACATAAGAGAAAAGGTCCTTGAGGGTGAGATCATAATGGTGCCTACTAAGACAGATGAGCAGACTGCCGACATACTCACCAAAGGTCTTAACAAGGCAAAGTTTGAGAAGTTTCGAGAGGCGCTCGGCATGGTCTGCAGGACAACTCTAAAAAGAAGTTTGCCTTGAGGGGGAGTGTTGAAGGAAGCAAGGCAAAGCTTCTAGAACATTCTCCAACAATACAAGAGCAAGATATTTCTCAAGGAAAATTCTAGAATTAGTAATTAGGTAAATTAGAAAATGGTGTAATATTTAGGAATTCTCTAGAAGGGGACACTTGTCTCAACCCCATGGTCCCCCTTGCCCTATAAATAGAACCCCCCTCCCTTGCCATGATATATACCATCCAAGAGAGCATGGTAGAAGAGAGGTGCTAGGTAGAGTGGAGTGTGTAGTGGTGTTAGGATAGCCACCTAAAGGTGTGAGTGCTCCTTTGTAATATTGGTGTTTCAATAATAAAGAGTATGTCTTTGTAGAGTGTTAGTCTCCCGGTTAAGCTTCATAGTTTCTAAGTGCTTAGTGTATAAAAGTGATCTATCGAAGGTTGGCTCTGCCACCCGGGATCGCGACAGGTCTGGGCTTTATCGTAGGTTGGCTCTGCCACCCGGAAGCCAGCTTCATCTGTTGGTAGGCTCTGCCTCCCGGAAGTGAAAAGACGGTTCTGCCGTCCAAAGGACCTGGTGCACTAAGTATTAGAAATTAAAAGAGCTGACTGACTCTAGAGTGAGTTGGTGTGTGTTTTAGGTGTAGGTCCTCACAGAGTGGGTATTAGGGCCACCTCGATTTTCCAACAGTTAGTGTGTCGAAGCATGGACAGACGATTGTAAATAATATTTTAGACTACGTTAGTTGGATCGAAATGAGGCATGAGCCATCTGAAAAATATAAAAGGAGAGACATTGCCATGGGGGGCCCAAACAGCCCAATAATGCTCTGGGGTTTGACGCATATAGACTTTGCAAAAAGTTCAATTTAGAGTGGTAGACAATTATGTGTGGTTTGTATCACCACTTGAGTGTGTAGCTCATACTCATCACTGAGTCGGAGCCTGGAGCTGCAAACTTTGACAATATTTTTTATTTTTCACAGAAAATATATTTGTGATACTCCTTGTGATATTTTTATTTGGTATTTTTTTTTGAATCACAGTACAATTGAAGACGCTGACAAACATGCGCACATACACTAACGCAGACAATTCTTTTTCTATGCATGTGTTACCAAAGTTGTTAAAATTGCAATGATTCTTAACTATTTTACAAGGCAAGTCTAATGATGTCATTTATATGTGACACACTAATAGTTTTATGTCTATCGATTTAAGGGATTTTTATTAAAAAGATTTCATACTAGATGGCATCTATTTGTGAACGGGGGATTATGTTATTCGATCAAAGAGGGTTTTGAACTTTTTTTACGCTAGGGTTTTGAATTTTGAATAGCATAAAGGCCCATTTCTTTTTTTTTTACGCTAGGGTTTTGAACTTTGAATATAGCATATAAAATTATGAAGCATGATTCGCAAATATGACATCATGCACAAAGAAAATTTATGGTACCTATTGCATGCAAATATTTTGTCTGAACTTTGAGGTGTTGGTTGCTTTAGCATTAACGAATAATCGTCGCAGACTTTGGATGGAGGGAGTGAATAATAATAATAAAAGCCATAAACCGTAGCAGCTAACAAAATCACCATTTTGATCTGTAATAAATTCTGGTTGGTATATGAGATCAAGATTACTCCACGGTATACCACCTAGCCTCGTTTTAACATATCCAAACCACTCCCTTTACAATCTTTCTTTCTTTGCGTAAGTGGTATAGTGGCAGCCCTAGCCAAAAAAATCAATTGAAAAGAGTACACACATTCTGCAATGACCATGACTAAGATTAGTTTTTAGCATTTTTACCTAATTTGCAGAATAAATGCCTATCTTTTTTTTTACATAAACTTTAACCAAGACACATTTGACACCAATGGTCAATGGCACACGCATTCTTTTTTACAGTAACCTTTGCATGCAAAAGGCATGCTACCAACTTTCCATAAAATGTCTACGTACAACTTCGTTATAAACCCCTATCATCGGTTTGACCATACAATTTACAACTCTTGTTTCAGTTTCAGAAGAAATCTCCAATTATCCATCGCGCTTATCCTATTTGCAGTGGTATTAATCATCAATTAGCTCCTTATATTGATCAATCAGTTAAATTTGCTTGTAAATTATTTTTTCCTAAGTCCAACTCTGTATTTTTAGAGTGCATATACTGTTAATAAATGGAATGTATTTATATTTTATACCACAACAAAGAAAGGAAACAAAGGGAAAATAAAGAGAACCGAGCCCAAAACTGACACGCGAAAACATTGACGGTGTACCGAAAAAAACCATTGACGGTGTGAAAAACAATTATCACACAGCACCTCGCCGATCCCCCGTTTTAGCCCGAAGACCCTCGCCCCCTCCCGACGACGAACACGAGAAGCAGGCGAGCCCAATCCCCGTCGGCTTCTCCCAGTCCCACCTCCAAATCTCCCGCGATCCCCGAAACCCTAGCCCCCAGCGCCGCAAACCGACCGCGCCGCCGCCTCCACCGCGCTCCACCAATCCAGGTGAGCCCCGACTCCTCCCCCATCGCGCGGAATTCCGTCCGGAAACGGGCGTCCGGGCTGTCCGAGGCCGGGCCGTTGCGGGATTACGTTTTTCGCGTTCTTATCTCGCGTTCTTTGTTTGAGGATTGGATTGAGATTTCCTGGGCACTCACAACTTGAGTTTTTGTTCCACCCCCCTTCTCGTGGTTCTTGACGCAGGGCCGCCTGGCGATGGTTTTGGAGCGGGGCGTTTGAGCTGCTGTTTGTGATTCGTTCGGGAGTTTTTTATGGGTTCGGATGGGGATGGACGCGGTTCGGCAGCCGGGAAGCCGCGGAAGAGGCAGCTGGTGATGGAGTCCAGCGACTCCGAGGCCGACGAGTACTGCATCTCGACGCGGCAGAATGCTGGCGCCGCCGCGTCCGTGGGCAATGCTGGTGCCAGCAGTCGAGGTGATGGCGATCAGTCGGGGGAGAAAGCTGTGGCTGTTGACTCTGATAAGGTTTCGGAGGTTAAGTCTACTGCTGGAGGGGCTTCAGAGAAGCACAAGGGAGTTGAGCTTGAGAGGAGCAACCCACAGCCTGTTGCCAAGAAGATCAGAGTTGAGGCAGTTCATGGTAGTGGCAGTGGAAGCAGTGGAGGTGCGGCTAAGGGTGGAACTGGTGGGAAAATGCTGCCCCGGGGGCTCCCGACATGGCGGTTTGAGAAGCCTGAGGTAAGGGGAGGGCGAGTTCTTGATGAGAAAGATGGGGTGGATGTGATGAAGGCAAGCAGCGCCTCAAAGGTGAAAGAGCCGGTGTCAAGTTTGGATGACAAGAGGAGACGGGTGGAGCAGCAGAAACATGAAAAGCGAACACCATTGAAGGCCGACCAGGGCAAATCTGTTGATTCTGGTCAACAGGAAGTTATTAGGTTGCAAGGGAAAAGGGGTGTTTTGAGGATCCTGCCGAAGAGCGATAAGTTGGCCAGGGATACTGGTGATGGCAAGATCATTCCGAAGAAAGATGAGGTGGATGGGGAGGCTGGCAATGGCAAGATTCTGCCGCCTAACATTAAGGCAGATGAGAAGACTGGTGATGGTAGGATTCCAACCAAGAGAGGTGTTTTAAAACTCCTGCCGAAGAACAAAGGAATGATGACTGAGACTAATGATGGCAAGCATTTGCCCAAGAACATTATGGTGGGTGGGGAAACTGGGAATGCCAGTGTGGTGGCAAATAATTCCAGGGTGGATAAGGAGTCCAGTGACGGCAAGATTCTTACAAATAAAACTAGGTTCGATGGAGAGTTTAGTGGTCACAAGATGCCAATGAAAAACAGTACCATGGACTTGGAAACTGTTGCTGAGAAGTTTCAGCCCAGGAGCAGTAAGGTGGATGGTGAAACCAATGAGAAAGGATATTTGGAGAAACGTGGAGCCCATGCAGAGTTCCAGAAGCAGGGTGGAAATGGTGAGAAGAGAGTTATTGGAAAGCTAGTCTCTCCCATCATGTTAAGGAAAAGTGATCCAAGCGTAGTGGGAGTTTCTTTGGGCCAGAGAATGAAAGAGCAAAATTCAAAGCAACAACTGAAGAACTCCTCAATAAACCATCACCAGCCTTCTCTGAGTCAGAAAGATGAGAACACTAAATCAAGAGAAAACAAGAATGTGAAAAAGAGATTGCTAGAGCATAAAGGTTTACTGGGAAATTTATCGAAGAAGGCAAAATCAAAGGCCATTGACCTGCCTGGCACCTCTGGCCCTGTGCTCAACAAGCTTGGAACGAAGAAGCCAAGGGGAGGACCTGTCAACAAACTCAAGCAGGATGTCAGGAACCAAATAAAACGCTTGCTTTTAGACAATGGATGGAAAATTGAACTAAGACGTAGGAAAAATAAAGATTATGAAGACTCTGTCTATGTTTCTCCTGAAGGGACTGGCTATTGGTCAATCACAAAGGCTTATGCAGTTTACCAAGAGCAGTTTCAACGTGATGAAAATCATACGGGCTGCTCATCTAAACTCAATAACTCTATTCCAGATGCCTCAGATGCCATATCCAAGGATGATTTAGCAATGCTAAAAAAGAATATAGTTAGGAGAAGGACAAACAAAGAAATTTATGGTGCTAAAAAGAAATCTGGGGTAGCAGCAGCAGCAAAGGCTCAAAAGATATCCTTGCTAATAAAAGTTCTAGGAACAAGCATCAGAACAGGGATGATGGGGTAAAAATCAAGCATCGGGGATGTGGGCTTCTTGTCCGTGGGAGTACTCATAATATGGAAAATAACACGGATGGCTACATTCCATATGAATGGAAGCGGACAGTATATTCATGGATCATAGATCTGGGAGTTATTTCTGAAGACACAGAGGTCAAATACATGACCAAAAAGAGAACACGGGCAATTTTGGAGGGTAAAATTACCAGGAAGGGTATTTTCTGTGGATGCTGTTCCAAGATTCTCACAGCCGCGAAGTTTGAACTTCATGCTGGTTCAAAAGAGAAGCAACCCTATGCAAACATCTTTCTAGAAGATGGTAGGGTTTCTTTGTTGCAATGCTTAGATGATGCATGGGAGAAGCACACACGAAATGAAAAGAAAGGATTTTACAAGATAGATCTTGGCGAGGATCAACACGATGACACCTGTTCTATTTGTGGGGATGGTGGTAATTTGCTGTGCTGCGATCAATGTCCCTCGACTTTTCACACCGATTGCTTGGGAATTAAGGTAACCATACAAATATACGTATTCTCTCTTTTTTTTCAACCCCAACATATTGTATGAACAGTTATCTGATTGGTTTTTTGGGGGTTAGGGGGTAATCATGATACGGGATGTTAATCATTCTAGATTGCTATTTACTAGATAGTATCCTAATTTGTGTTTTTTTCCATCAAGAATGCCTATTCTATGGTTTCATGCTTTTATGTTATATTTAATCTTTGCCAATTGCTTCTGCAGATGCCTCATGGAGATTGGTATTGCCGTAGCTGTTTATGTAGGTTCTGTGGTTCTGTCCAAGAAAACACATCATCTTCTCCTGAGTTACTTTCTTGCTTGCAATGTTCAAGGAAATGTAAGATTTTCTACTACATGAAACTCTCTCTTTCCCTCCCTCTCTATATCCACTTGTACATTGCCTTACATAATAAGTTTGCAGATCATGAAGCTTGTTCACCTGGAACTGGGAGTGACTCCATTCGTAATGAACCCAGTACCTTGACTGATTTCTTTTGCAGTCCAGGATGCAGAAAGGTACAAAATTTTACTTAGTCTTCTTTTCTTTCTGTTGCAACTTGCAAGGATCTTGTTAGTATTTTCCTGCATTATTTATTTATTTGTGGTGCCATTCTGCGATCACATGTGCTATATGCACATGATTCAATGATTGGTAGTTTAGCGACACACATCGTATGACTAAGTTTCGAGATTGCATGGTTTTGTGCATTCTAGTTTTTAGCATTTAATAAGGTTTTGGTAATGCATATAGAGATGAGAATACCTGCAGTTACTAGTGTTAATGTTATAACCTATGAGCGCCAGAGGAAGAAGCCCATGAGTGGCTAGGAGGCCCATGCGGCTATAGGGGCTTTAGGCCCAGTTATCTTTTCAATATAAACTATTGTAGACGCTTGTGATTGGATTAAGCAAAGTGCAACCCTAATTGTTGCCGGCTTCCTTTAGGGAGCCGGAGTCCCCTGCGCTCTCTCCCTCGTTTCCCTGTTCCCGTGAACAGTACCCGCGAGTACTGTAGCACGGGTACTGTAGCCGCCGCCTTCCTCTCCACGCAGCAGCCACGGCACGGCAGCGCCGCCCTAGGGTTCGTCCGAGCCCCTCTCATCCCTACGCACTACGCAATCTCCCCGGTAGGATCCCTAGTCCTATCAACCTGGTATCAGTGATGTCAGGCCCCCCTGGATCCTCCACCGCCCCCTCCACTTCCCTGCCGCCGCCGCCCACCACCTCCATGCCGCCGCCGCCGCCATCGTCGACCCTGGCGACCGTGGCCTCGTCTTCTCCGTTGCTGCCTTTTCCCACGGGATCGACGGCCGCCACCGGCAATTTCGTCATGACGCCCGCGCAATTGACGGCCGCGGTCCTCAACCTCGGCCAACAATTGGCTGGGATCCGCGATCTCCTCCTGCAGCGCCCCTCGGAGCAGCCGCCGCCATTGCCATCACCAACCGCGGCGATCGCGGCACTCGCTGCCGCCACCGTCGTCGACCAGGATGGGTCCGCCGCGCCATCGCAGCCGGTACCCATCCATCTGATGTCGTTCCCGCCGTCGCCGTCGCCAATCCCGTCGTGGCCGGCGTCCGGCGCGACCTTCACCATGGCGCCGACTCGCACGACCACGTATGGAGCGCACGGGTCCCTCCCGGCCGTGACGACCAGCCGCTACGCGCCCCCGACGCATGGCGTCCGCATCACCGACGAGGACAACGTCTTGTTTTCGGCTCCCGCCACAACCCGCCCGGGGGACCAGCCGCCCCCGCGCTACGACGTGCCACCACAAGTGTCGGCGCCCGGAGGATTCCAGCCCGCGGCGCCCCCGCGCTTCTACAAGCTAGAGTTCCCCACGTTCGATGGCTCCGTCGACCCGCTCAACTGGCTCACTCAGTGCGAGCAGTTCTTCCACGGCCAGCGCACGCAGGCCTCCGACCGCACCTGGCTAGCCTCCTACCATCTGACGGGGACAGCGCAGACGTGGTACTACGCCCTCGAGCAGGGCGAGGGCATGCCATCGTGGGCTCGCTTCAAAGAGCTGTGTAACGAGCGCTTCGGGCCACCGGTCCGAGGCTCTCGTCTTGCTGAACTGGCACGGCTGCAGTTGACGACGTCGGTTCAGGAGTACGCCGACCGCTTCAACACCGTCCTGTGCCACGCGCGCAACCTCGACGCGACCCAGAAAGCGGAGCTGTTTGTGGGCGGCCTCCCTGACCACATTCGCGTCGACGTCGAGCTGCACGCACCGCGGGACTTGTCCACTGCGGTCCGTCTGGCTCGCGGCTTCGAGCTGCGAGCGCAGGCCTTGTGGAGCGCTTCGCCGTCCGGGGTCTCGCGCCCTCCGCGGGCCCCTCAGCGCGCACTACCTCCACCCACGCGTGCGCTACCCCTGCCTCAGCCGCCGGCGCCACTCCCGGCCGCGACGTCCGGGGGCACCTCGTCGCAGTCGCCGCCCTCGACCCTGCCGCCGATCCGCCAGTTCCGTCGACTCACGCCGGCGGAGCAGCTCGAGCGCTGTCGCCAGGGCCTCTGCTACAACTGCGACGAGCCTTTCGTCCGCGGTCACCAGTGCAAGCGGCTCTTCTACCTCGAGTCCGCTGACTACCTCGACGACGAAGTTCCGGCCGAAGTGGCCGCCGCGGCGGCTTTCGCGCCGCTGCCTGGAGAGCCACCAGCGCCATCTCCAGAAGACGCGCCAACGGTTTCCCTCTACGCCATCGCAGGTGTCTGCAGTGAGGACGCAATGCTCCTCGAGGTGGACCTCTGCGGCCATCGGATGGTGGCTCTGGTGGACTCGGGCTCCTCGGCGAACTTCGTCAGCGCCGATGTCATGCGCCGGTTTCTACCAGATGCCACTCCCCACCCCACGCTACGGGTGCTTGTTGCCAATGGCGACCGCGTCCCATGCCAGGGCGTGGCCAAGGACGTTCCCTTGAAGATCGGCAACGAAAACTTCAGCATCGCCTGCTACGGCATCGGCTTGGGTGCTTTCGACCTCATCCTGGGGTTCAAGTTCCTCAAGTCGCTAGGCCCCGTTCTGTGGGACGCCAACACCCTCACCATGAAGTTCGACCGGGGCCCGCGCACGGTGTTGTGGACCGGCCTGGGCGCCGTCTGCGACGCCACGCACACGCCGGCGGCCCTTGCAGCGGGCATCGACCACGACCACCCGCTCCTAGACCAGCTTCTCCAGCAGTTCGGGTGCGTCTTCGCGGAGCCGCGGGGTCTTCCACCGGCGCGCCCGTACGACCACCGCATCCACCTGCTGCCGGGTACCGCGCCGATCGCCGTCCGTCCGTACCGCTACCCGCAGCTCCAGAAGGACGAGCTGGAGCGCCAGGTCGAGAGCATGCTCGCCCAGGGCATCATTCGGCCGAGCACATCCCCGTTATCGGCGCCCGTCCTGCTGGTCCGGAAGCCGGACAACTCCTGGAGGTTCTGCATCGACTATCGCGCCTTGAATGCGAGCACCTCCAAGGACAAGTTTCCGATACCGGTCGTTGAGGAGCTGCTGGACGAGCTTTTCGGCGCCCGGTTCTTCACCAAGCTCGACCTTCGCTCAGGCTACCACCAGGTGCTCATGCATCCCGACGACGTCGCCAAGACGGCGTTCCGCACGCACCACAGCCACTACGAGTTCCTGGTGATGCCGTTCGGCCTCTCCAACGCGCCGGCAACCTTCCAGGCGTTGATGAACGATGTGCTGCGCCCGTACTTGCGCCGGTTTGTATTGGTCTTTTTCGATGACATTCTCATCTACAGTCCTACCTGGGCGGAGCATTTGCAGCACCTCAGCATCGTCCTCAACACCCTCCAAGCGAACAAGCTCCACGTCAAGCGCTCTAAGTGCTCGTTTGGCGCATCGTCGGTGGCGTACCTGGGGCACGTGCTCTCGGAGGGTGGTGTCGCGATGGACAGCGACAAGGTCAAGGCGGTGTCCACGTGGCCGACGCCTCGCTCCGCGCGTGGCTTGCGCGGCTTCCTGGGGCTCGCCGGCTACTACAGGAAGTTCATCAAGGACTTCGGTGTCATCGCGGCGCCCCTGACTCGCCTCCTCCGCCGTGACGCCTTCACTTGGGACGCGGAGGCCGAGGCGGCCTTCCAGGCGCTCAAGGGCGCCCTCACCACGGGCCCGGTGTTGCAGATGCCGGACTTCAGCTCGCAGTTCGTGGTCGACTGTGACGCGTCAGGCGCGGGGTTCGGCGCCGTCCGCCACCAGGGCGCCGGCCCTCTCGCTTTCTTCAGCCGCCCGTTCGCCGCTCGCCACCTCAAGCTCGCGGCGTATGAGCGCGAGCTCATTGGTCTCGTGCAGGCTGTACGGCACTGGCGACCGTACCTCTGGGGACGCCACTTCTTGGTACGTACTGACCATTATAGTCTGAAGTTCTTGCTGGACCAGCGTCTCTCTACAGTTCCACAGCACCAGTGGATCAGCAAGCTCTTCGGCTTCGACTTCGAGGTGGCCTATCGCCCAGGCCGCCTCAACACGGTGGCTGACGCGCTCTCCAGGCGGGACATGGAGGATGGGGCCGCTCCCGCTGCGGACACGGAGGCAGTGTGCGCACTGTCCACGCCATCATTCTCCCTCATCGACGACATCCGCGCCGCGATTCGCGTCGCCCCCGACGCTCAGCAGCTCCTCCAGCGCCTCCAGGCCGGCGAGCTGGAGGCGCCATGGCGCCACGAGGAGGGCCTGCTGCTCCACGGCCGCCGCATCTTCGTTCCCAACCACGACGACCTCCGAGGACAGGTGTTCAGGCTGGCGCATCACGCCGGTCATGAGGGTACGCAGAAGACGCTACTACGTCTCCGCGCGGACTTCTACATTCCGGGGGACCGAGCCCTGGTTCAGGATGGCGTCCGATCATGCGTCGTCTGCCAGCAGAACAAGACGACCACCCAGCGACCGGCAGGTCTGCTTCAGCCGCTGGAGGTGCCGTCTCAGGTGTGGGCGGACATCTCCATGGACTTCATCGAGGGCCTCCCCAAGGTACACGGGAAGTCGGTCATCCTCACGGTGGTTGATCGCTTTTCCAAGTACGCACACTTCATCGCCCTGGGCCACCCCTACACGGCGTCCTCCGTCGCCCGCGCCTTCTTCGACGGCATCGTCCGGTTACATGGGTTTCCGGTGTCCATCGTCAGCGACCGGGACCCTGTGTTCACCGGACGTGTGTGGCGCGACCTCTTCCAGATGGCGGGGGTTAAACTTCGCATGAGCACGGCGTTCCACCCGCAGACGGATGGCCAGTCCGAGGTGGTTAACAAGGTGATTGCTATGTATTTGCGCTGTGTGACAGGTGATCGTCCGCGTGCCTGGGTCGACTGGTTGCCGTGGGCGGAGTATTGCTACAATACCTCCTTCCACACGGCACTGAAGGCCACCCCGTTCGAGGTGGTATATGGGCGGCCGCCTCCTCCCCTGGTCCCCTACACGCCAGGCGCGGCGTCCACTGAGGAGGCGGACGCTCTACTCCGCTCCCGCGATGAGATCCTGGAGGAGGTGCGCCAGCGCCTCCTGCCGGCCCAGCAGCTCTCCAAGAAGTACTACGACGCGGGACATCGTGATGTGGAGTTCGCGGTGGGTGACTGGGTGTGGCTGCGCCTACTCAACCGCACCACCCAGTCCCTCGAGCCACGCGCCAGGAGCAAGCTCGGCCCCCGCTACGCTGGACCGTTCCAGGTCTTGGAGCGCATTGGACAGGTCGCCTATCGTCTGCAGCTGCCGGAGGGTGCGCGCCTTCACGACGTCTTCCATGTGGGGCTGCTCAAGCCTCACCAAGGCGTGACCCCGCAGGCTCCGGGGCCGCTCCCTCCAGTCCAGGACGGCCGTCTACTTCCAGCTCCAGCTCGGGCGCTTTGTGCACAGCGTCGTCGTGGGCTGTGGCACGTTCTCATCCACTGGCAGGGTCTTTCTCCGGAGGATGCGACGTGGGAGCTGCGTGACGACTTCCAGGCGTTGTACCCCGACTTCCAGCTCGAGGACGAGCTGTTTGCGCAGGCGGGGAGAGATGTTATAACCTATGAGCGCCAGAGGAAGAAGCCCATGAGTGGCTAGGAGGCCCATGCGGCTATAGGGGCTTTAGGCCCAGTTATCTTTTCAATATAAACTCTTGTAGACGCTTGTGATTGGATTAAGCAAAGTGCAACCCTAATTGTTGCCGGCTTCCTTTAGGGAGCCGGAGTCCCCTGCGCTCTCTCCCTCGTTTCCCTGTTCCCGTGAACAGTACCCGCGAGTACTGTAGCACGGGTACTGTAGCCGCCGCCTTCCTCTCCACGCAGCAGCCACGGCACGGCAGCGCCGCCCTAGGGTTCTTCCGAGCCCCTCTCATCCCTACGCACTACGCAATCTCCCCGGTAGGATCCCTAGTCCTATCAGTTAATCTGTTTCAGTCTCATAGTAACCTACCCTAAAAAGGCTGGCAACATCTTGTACAAAGCCTCAGGCAGTCAGGTTTACCTGGACATGTGCCCTTTTTTCTGATAAAACAACAAGTTTTGTCCTCTTATTTCTGGGAATATGACATATGAAATCTCCCTTGTATGCTGGATTGCATACTTTATTACATGGATTCCCCTGCAAACTCATCGACAACAATGATACATTCTTTCTGCTTCCACATCCAGTGCTCTCTTGATTCTTACTCTTGCTGAATAGCTTAAGCACTTAACTGATGAGCCTAAAGTTTTACTGTTATTCTATATCTTAATATTCATACTTTATTCTATGTGGAGGATGATGATGTTTCTGAGTTTTGTATGGCCAGCCAGAATCATGCCCTTTATGCATTATAATAAAGAACTGTATCAATAAATCTCCAGGAATTTTTCAGCTGATGGAAAAAAAGGGGGTGCATTTTATCATATTGTAAATTTTGCCTTAGCTTTCAACATATCAGCCCATGAAATTTCCCATTTTACTTGATACATCTCAGTTAATCATGGTTAATGTCTTGATAAACGTACGTATTTGCTGCTTTTTAGTTGTATATGTATATTAATTTTGAAACATACTGAAGCTGTTCTGTCTCTTGAAATAACACAGGTTTATAAACGTCTAAAAAAGCTTCTTGGTATAAAGAATGACATAGAGGCTGGATTTTCATGGAGTCTGGTTCGCTGTTTTGCTAATGGTCAGGCCATACCATCCAAAAATAAAGCACAGTCAGTCCATTGCAACTCCAAGACAGCCCTTGCTTTCGCAGTTATGGATGAGTGCTTTCGGCCCCACATTGATGAGAGAAGTGGAATCAATATGATTCACAATGTTGTATATAACTGTGGGTAAGTATATTTTTGTGTTCTTGATTCACTGTGGATGTAGTTCCATCAACAATCAAGACGGACTTTCCTAAGCTAGTTGTGATTCTAATGGAAGTAAAAAAAAAAAAAACTCTTAGAAGCTAGGGATCTTATTTTCTTAACCTTCACCATTTCTTTGCATTTGCAAGGGCATGTCTATATGAACAGAATTCCAATTTTGGGACTCTAGGAAGTACCTTTTTGTAGACTCCATGTTTATCATCATAGTCATTCCAGATGTGCCACTGTTCTTGATTTTAACCCCCAATGTAATTACTTATTGAAATTTTGTAATATGCTATTGCAGGTCTGATATCAGTCGTTTAGACTTTAGTGGCTTCTATACTTTTATTCTCGAACGGGGTGATGAAGTAATATCCGCGGCATCTGTAAGGTACATTTGTATGTGCATATGCTGGTTTTTTTTTATCAGGGATTAATTTCTGGGTTTGAAAGGAAGGTGGTTGTCAGAAACTGATAACTGACTTGTTCTATGCGTGTGGAAACAGGAGTGGGCAATGAGGCAAGCAGTTCTGTAGCATACTGTAGCCTATAACACAGATTTCTGTAAAACTTGATAGGCATTTGGTTAGCTATATGTAGTCATGACCGTTGCATATTTTTTGGATTATTTTTGTAAAGCTTAGGAGGTCAAACGAATCTTAATTATTTCTGTTGTAAAATGCTTCATTGATTTTTTTTCCCCTGCATGAACCAGGATTCACGGAACTGATTTGGCAGAAATGCCATTCATAGGCACAAGAGGCATGTATAGGCATCAAGGGATGTGCCGTCGACTACTCAATGGAATTGAATCAGTAATTTGTTTTCTCTTCTCAGTTTTACTTTTACATTCATGTGAGCACTAGGTTCTTGCAGTTACTTGCTGTCATATGTTTCTTCTTTTGTGTCGTGTGTCATGGTTTCCATGTCTTGCTTCTTGTAAAGATATTTCTGTCTTTCTCTATTCCACTTTACATCTTATTCATGTCCTGGTGTCAATGTGTCTCTGAGTCTTTCTTTCATACCTAGTATGTTTGCTGAACTGACTGGTTTACCGATTAGAAGAAAATTGTGCGAGTTATGTGTTGCCTTGCAGCTGAACATCCATGTGTGTTCTCTATAATAAATTGCATATTGCAACATCCAAAATGGGTTTAATCTGAAATGGCATCAATTCTGTCGTATCTTTGTGAGGCTGAGGTATTGTATAAAATCATATGGTCTACTTCCTTTTTTTCTGTTGATGTTCAGAAGAAGAGATCCACCAACTGACTTCAAGGTAGCCTTGTGTTTGACTTTACCAAACTGACACTCACGTAATCAGTCTGAATTGTTTGCTTGTGGAGCACACACATTGGCATTGTTGTTTTCAGATTTCTGACATGTTTTGGGTTACTTTTACTGTTTTGTAGGCCCTTTGCTCTCTCGATGTTCGAAAATTGGTAATATCTGCTGTGCCAGAAATGGAAAACACTTGGACTAATGTTTTTGGTTTCAAGCCTGTTGAACCTTCCAAGAAACAAAAAATCAAGTCTGTAAATCTTTTGATTATCAATGGGACTGGTCTACTCGAGAAGAGGTTGCTGCCAACACGCACAGTTGATGGACAGACCATTGCCAAGCCAGGTTGCAATACCAAACTGTTCTATGATCAATCTCTTTTATTGTCGTAAATCATAATGCTGCTGTTTCATTCATTTCTTTTAATCTCATAATGCTGTAGTTTCATGTCTGAATAATGTTCATTGTTTCGTGCAGCTAATGCTGTTGGATCTGATAAGATAGATGCTAAAATTTTTGGTGAAGCAAGTGGATCTCTGACACCAGTTCATGTTTCTCGTGAATTTGATGTTGCTAATGATCTTGAAAATAAGTGTCATGAGAGTCCTTGTCCTTTAAATGGAAACTCAACAGCTTTAATATCTGACCAGCCTGCTGCTGCTGAAGAAAATGATTTAATAATAGCTCAAGAAAGGACATCCCCAGTATCTGTAGATGATATTAAGTTGCAGACACTTCCAGAAGTTAATTGCAGAGATACCATGCAGCTCAAGGCTGACGCAGATGACATCCAAGAAGAAAAATGCGGAGAAGTAAATGGAGAATTGACTGCTGAAAACACTGTTGCAGAACAAAAGTGTGAAGATAAATATAATTCCAGTCATTCAAATTCACTTGGTACTGCAGCGACTGTGGATCCGTGTTGTATATCTAATGAGGTTGGGAAAGGTGAAGAATGTCAATCTAATGAACTTTCTGTTGGAGCTGCTTCCATAACAAGCAAAACTGAATCTAATCTTGCATCTACTTCTCCATCACTCCACTGTGGTAATCAGGAGTTTGAGAAATCTTGTGTGGCTGCTCTTGACACTAATGCACCTTTAGTCACTATGGATGAAAAGCCTGATAACCATGGGCTGAAAACTGTGGTTGCTGATGGTCATATTCAAAGCTCAATGGAAGCTAAAAGTTTAGATGATACAACAAACATAGTAAATGAAACATCACTGGATTATTATATTGTTGAAGATACTACTGCTTCTGCAATCGAGGACAAAGTTAGCTCTTTTTTACCTGATTTGAAACATCCTAATTGTGAAGATATGTTGGAGAAATTGACCAAGTCAAAGACACTTCCAAGTGATATGATAGAAACAGAGGATGCGACTATTAAAGTGGGAATGACAGCTGAGACTTGCAATGAAGCAGAAATAACAGCTCCTGTGCTCAACATTTCAAACGCCGTTTCCAAATTTGTAGTTAAGCCTACCCAAACCTGTGGGGAGGGTCAACTCTGTGGAGAGGATCTCATATGCAGTAATAACTTGGAGAGTGACCTAGCTTCTAGAGAGCCTGTAAATGCATGATCATCGTATTTTCTGCTCTGAAGGTACGTGTTATTCTAGGGAATGCGATCTATTCATCATTCAACTTATCCTTGTGTAGAAATGGTACCGTACAGTCCTACACTAATGCTTTTCTAAAGTTTGACTAGTGAATTGAGTGCATATTTGTCATGAGTAGCTGTTATTTACATGCTTCTGTGGTGGCATTAACTTGTGAGATGCATGCTTCTGATGTAGTTATAGAACTTTTGGCTGTTTAAATTTCCTGAATTCTCATGAAGCTATTCAATGATCTGGCATGATTGAAGTTCCTGGGGAGTTTCCCCATTTTCACTCAGTTCAGTCCTGAAATTTTCATTTTGCAGTCCTTACACTGTTTTATTTTCTGTGCTGACAGTGCCTGGAGCAGTGTGGGATGGTCTGGTTCTTTTGCAAGAAGCGTGTTGCAGTTCGTTCTCACTTCTCAACTGCCAAAGCTGAAGCAATTGGAATAATTGCATTTGCAGCTGTGGCTTGTCGACGTTGAAGACTTTTGGTCGTTCTTCTGAGGCTGTAGATCATGAAGCCTTTTGGAGTAGTAGATGTTAGACTGCGCCGAAGAAGCTCTGTGACCCTCAAACTGGGTCCCTTTTTTTGTAGATACATATAGGTTATAGGAGTTCTCCGTTGTTGGTATCCATCTAAACTCGCTGAAGATGGTATATACTAGTTGTTTAAGAATGTACTAGTAGACATGCCAACATGGACATGAGATCCTTTGCTCCCTATCCTGTACATAACTTTGAAAAAAAGCATCGTTTTCCAAATGGTTCTTTCGTCGATCTGAGCAAAGGCAATCAATGTTAGCCTTCAGCGTTGAGATCGCAGGGGAGCTGCCATTGTTCAGCACTTATGCTTGTGCAGTATCAGTAACGAAGATTCCCGGTAGCACTGTCTCAGCATTAAGCGTGTGACAGTGCAGAGGGGATCAGAAGATGGAACGTTGACTTGAGAGCTCTAATCTGGTGTTCAAGTTTGAAGAATATCACCCCATTTTAGATGTTATGGTCCATCATAAGTTGATCCTATGTATTTTGGTGAGAGGATCATGTGTTCCATGTTTATATAAGGATTGAACTTCGTATTGCACATTTCGTGATGGTGAAAGCGTGTGCCGGCTGTAATGTCAAAAGAAAAAGAAAAAAAGGTAGCATGTAACCTGTATGAATGTATTTTTCACATTTAAATCGGCCCCTGTATGATTATAGTGCACATTTAACTGTTTTTAGAGGGGATTTTAATCTGTTTTTAGTGGTCCTGAAACAGCATCGGCCCGTTCCAGCCCAACCTGAAACAAAAAGAGCCCATTAAGCCCACTGGATCCACTCCCTTCGATCCCACTCGGCATCCATCCTAGCCGTCGATCCGCCGCCACTAGGGTTAACTTCCACCCGCTCACACTCCCAACTATAAAGGGCTCCACGCCACGCCGCCGCCGCCTCCGAGAGGAGAAACCCTACCCCGCGCAGCCCCTCACCGCCGCCGCCGCCGCCGCTGCATCAAACTCCGGCGCGTGCCGAGCTCCGCCAGCAGCTGCCAACATGGTAAGCCCCGCTCTCCTACGCTTCACGTGTCTGTGGTTTTCGTCGTCTGACGCGCGGCGGCTGGGTTTGATTTCGCAGTCGCTGATCGCCGGGGAGGACTTCCAGCACATCCTGCGTCTGCTCAACACTAACGTTGATGGCAAGCAGAAGATCATGTTCGCGCTCACATCCATCAAGGGTGTGGGGCGCCGCTTCTCCAACATCGCCTGCAAGAAGGCCGACATCGACATGAACAAGCGGTGAGTTCTAGATGGCGTCTGGCGGTTGCTCATTAGAGGAAACCTTTGGATCGTGCCTGTAAGAGGCGCTGTTGGTGATTATGGTGGTTTGATCCCTCCCATTTAGTTGTCGATTCGTGAGTGCTAGGATTGGGAAGCAGCTGCGGCTTGATATGTCTAGTAGCAGTCATCTGGGTGCGAATTTTAGTGTAGAAGATAATCTCCTTTTTGTAGATGCAAGCCCTTCGGCAATAAAATTATGTTTCTCTGTTTGCTGAGTAAAGAGAGGGGAATGATTGATGCTGTGTGAGTGTTTGAATGTCTGCTGTTGGAAAGATGATAGGCCGGTAAATTAGTGTAAATTAACAAGATGCTTTCCTCAACAAGGTTGTGTAGGTTGTTAGCTTGGTGAAACTATTTTGCCAACTTAGCTGCTTTGCTAGGAAGACTGGGCTGTTCAAGTCGATTCAAACCAATGCTAATTCTATTTGAGGTCTAATATTATACGTGCATCAGTAATGCTTTTTTGTTGGTGCTTAAAGTTCTTCACATTGCAGCTCTAGAATCCTAACAATCTGTTTGTTTGCTTACTTCTGTTAAATGAAGAAGCATTTCCAGGAATTCAATATGTTTAGCTATCCTGAATTTAGGTTGCTATAGGGTTCAGGTCTAGACGGGCTAGATCTTTTTTGCACTTATAATTTCAATATGAAGATAAATTGTGAAACTGTAGTTACAATTGATGAACAATATGGTTGTACTGATTGTTAACTAGTAGCAGTCATCTGTAGCTCTGCTGATATTGTCCCTCAGCTTTTCTGAGTGCTATTTGAAATGTAGTGAAAAACCCATTGTAAAACGTTTTTTATTTTATGACACCTGCTGTCTAATACATTGGCCACTGCAGAAGTTTTGGTGTACTGCACCACTTCCCCACTAAGTTTTCTGCGGGCTACATTAGCTGACTGTATCGCCCTCTTGTTAGTCTTGTGTATGTAGCGTAGCAATGAAGTCAGCTTTAACGACTATATGTTTGTGCAGGGCTGGTGAGCTGACCCCGGAGGAGCTTGAGCGCCTCATGACTGTGGTTGCCAACCCCCGCCAGTTCAAGGTCCCTGACTGGTTCCTCAACAGGAAGAAGGATTACAAGGATGGCAGATTCTCCCAGGTTGTTTCCAACGCCCTTGACATGAAGCTCAGGGATGACCTTGAGAGGCTGAAGAAGATCAGGTCAGTCGCTTGGGACATTTTGGCTTATGTTGCTTTACATTCACACAGATTCATTGTCATGGTATTGTTTGACTTTAAGTTGCTGAGACACTGCCATTCTTGATTGTTAAGTTGCTGAGACACTGCCATTCTTGATTGTACCTAGTCAGTGTAATTCTGAAAGCCTATTCATTTGTGCTAGAAACTTCCAACTGCCCTTTGCACTGAAGATGCATGCTCACCTTTGATTCTGTTGCAGCTTTCATCATATGACTGTCTTCTAACAAAACCATTTTGTTGTCCAGGAACCACCGTGGTCTGCGTCACTACTGGGGCCTGCGAGTCCGTGGCCAGCACACAAAGACCACCGGAAGGCGTGGGAAGACTGTTGGTGTGTCGAAGAAGAGATAAGCATATGCCGAGACACCACCGTGCTGTGTTTCTACGTGTACCTTTCGTGCCGTGTGCCCTGTTTTGCTGGAGGACTGTTTTTATCTTAGGATAGATGTTGAGCTCTGCGGGCCTCGTGGATACTCGTAGCATCTCCTTTTGTTGCCTGTAATGGAAGATCTGTGGATTGAATTCAGTGTCCAGTGAGACGGTATAGTTTTGCCTGTTTGGATAATTCTTTGGAAAAAGCTATGCCTTCTGAGTTGTCGATTTCTCGTGCCATGGTCTGACTTGTTTTCAGTCTGAATCTGGTTGAGGGGCTGTTCGGTTGGCTCGCTGGCTTGCCTAGCCTCGCCAGCGGCGGGGAGCCTATCCGGCTCGCCTGAACAAGCACGGAAAATGCTTGCTTTCACAGACATCAGGGACGCTAGCAAATCAAATCATCCGAATACACAGCTTCGTCTGCTCTCCTTGCTCAGCCAGGCGAGGCGAGGCAAGTCAATAGTTTTCGTGTTTGAAAAACGCGAGTTCGCGGTTCGAAAGTTTCCAGTCGGACTCGGCGCTGGCCCCTCCGACACCGTCTCCGGCTGGAGAGAGCACGCTATTGTATCGGACTCCGACTTTAGGAATGACGCGTCGCCACTGAACCCGACCCAACCCAAAGGCCGTATATTTAGCTTCCACGATGCAGTATTTGCGTACTCGCATCTGCCAAAGAACTCCCTGCCGGCCGTGCAGTATTTGCATACTCGCATCTGCCGAAGAACTCCCTGCCGTCAGCATGGCAGCGCCGCCCCCTCGCTCCTCCACCCGCTCCGGCGCCAAGCCGCTGCCAGGGCACGTCGTCATCGTGTTCGTCCCGACGCAGGCAGAGCACGTCGTCGTCGACATCACGGCCGCCGCCGCTGCCGCGAAGAAGAAGCCGGTGCGCGCCAGCAGCAGGGCGCCGTCGCCAGCGGAGCACGTCGCCGTCGTCGACATCCCGGCGTCCGCCGCCGCCACCAAGAAGAAGATGTCGCCACCCAGGAGCCCATTGGTGAGGGCGGTGGTCGGGGGCGTGGCCGCCGCGAGCCTGCTGCTGTGCGCGCCGGCGTTGTTCGTGGCCGCGGTGGGGACGCACCGCCCGTTCCCGTTCGTGCATCTCATCGTGATCTGCCTCTGCGTGTTCGTTCTCGGCCTCCACTTCCAACTCCAGGAAGAGGAGAAAGACACGCAGCAGGCACAGGAGCAAGTGGAAAAGCTAAAATCCATCTCCAAATGAAAAAATATTTCCCTGGCCAGCCCTGCAAAATGCTAATTTCACCAAAGATGACTTGATCAAAAGAAATTTGTGCAGGAATGACCTGTGTGTTTCCTGTAGAGAAAGAAACTGTGGAGATTTTATTTTTCCCCCAGCTGCTCCCTTGCTTAATACGTTCAGAGCCTAATTGCTGAAAATGCTGATGTCTTTGGAGCAACTTGCCGGCCTTGCTCTTTTAAGCAATTCTGGCTGATAATCAAAAACAGGGAAAAGCTTTCATGTTTTTGGACGTTGCTGCTATCTGTTGGGCTGTAGTATTTTCTCTGCATGTTCTTTGACTCTTTTTTTTGGGGGGGAGGTGGGAGGGGGGGGGGGGATCTTTGCTCTGTTATGGTATTGGCAGGCCATGTGTGCTCACTGCTTCCTGGGCCGCAATTATAGATGTACAAAAAGCCCGCAGCCTGGTAGCCCCCCAAGAAGCCCGGTTTTTTGCCCGGCCCGGTCTTTTGCGGGCCCAGGCTAGCCTGGCCCATTACCTGGTGCCGGGCCTGGGCCGTCACCTCGGCCTGCAGGCCAGCCCGGCCCGGCCCGCTAGAAGAAGAACGGGTCGGTCAGGGCCCGGTGTCTCCTCCATCTGGGGCTCCTATCCATCTTCAACATTTTAATTGTGCTAACTCAACAACGTGAATGAAATATCTCAACATTAGATTTGAACATCTTCAACATTTGAGACTCAAAATGTTGAAACTGCACCTATAAGATGATGAAATAGAAATTAATAAATGTTGAAACTATAAATTTAGAATGTTGAATATTGAAACTTTGTTTTTTTTCTATTTGCGGGCTATGGGCTAGGCCGGCCCTTTATTTGTGGCCGGGCTTTCCGAACTGGCCCGGCCCAAAAACAGCCCGCAGGCCCGGCCTTGGCCCGGCCCGGCTTTTACCGGGCCACCCCGGGCCCGGGCCGGGCCGTCCATTTGTACATCTATAACCGCAATGAGGTGGTTTATTTAGGCTTTTCCTTTCTTTTTTTTCCAGCTTCCCCAGCCAGGTTTATCAGTCGGCCAGGTGGCTATTGATCACCGTATGCCGGCGCCTGCGAAACTCGAGCCTACCTACCTCCACGAGCACGCGACGCTGGCGTGGCGACTACCGGATGGCCACCAACGCCGATCGGCACCGCGAAGCCGCGCCAGGGAACGCGCCTCTCGGCGGCGACAATTCTCTCCACTGCACGCCGTCGGCTAATCCTGCGCTGCGGCGCGGTCTGCTTGTGTCGTCGTTGCTTCATTGCTTGCTGCACAGGAGGAGTCTGTCCCGTGACATGATCCGATGATCCCGTGACACCAGAGCTGGTCCCGTCTTATCATTTTACTCAAAAAAGAAAAGATCGAAACCAATGGCCCCAGACTGGGGTGAGCACGCCATGCATGCCATCCGAGTCCGACTCGAACGAGGCCATGCCATCGGACATTCGGACTCCGACTGGGGAAGGAAGACGCGTCGCCAGTCGGCCACTGAACCGACCTAGAGGCTGTATAATTAGCCTTCCACGACGCCCTGCATTTGCGTACATTTTCTTGCATCGCTCCCATCGTTCTGCCAACGCCTCTCTCCCTGCCAAGCATCATGGCAGCGCTCCCCCCCTCGCTCATCCACCAGCGCCGGCGCCAAGCTCTCCTCGCCGCCGCCGCCGCCGCCGCCGCCAGGCGCCGCCATCGTCATCCTCGTCGTCCCGCCGCAAACAGAGCACATCACCGTCGACATCCCAATCGCCGCCCGCCCATCTCCGCTGCCGGAGCACGTCGCCGTGGATATCCCGGCGTCAGCCACAAAGATGGCGGCGCGCGCTACCAGGGCGCCGGAGCACGCCGCCGTGGACACCACCAAGAAGCCAGCGCGCGATACCAGGACGCCGCGAGCGGAGCACGTCGCCGTCGATGTCCCGGCGGCCGCCAATAACACGGAGGCGGCGGCGGCGCGTCCCAGCAGCCGCTTGGTGAGGGCGCTGGTGATGGGCGTGTCCGCCGCGAGCCTGCTGGGCATGCCGGCGATGTTCGTGGCCGCGGCGGTGACGCGCCGCGTGTCCCCGTTCGCGCAGATCCTGTGGATCTCGTCGGTCGTGCTCATTCTTGGTGTCTTGTTCCTCCTCCGGGAAAAGGAGAAGGACAAGCAGCTGCAAGAGCAGATGGATCGCAACTGAAGTATCAGAGCAGGCTTCAGCAGCAGGTGCTGATCGATGTTTGGTGCATGATAACATGAACTTATGATCTGCAATTAGCTAGGGTTCTTATAGGTTTTGCTGTTTGTTGTCGAAGAATGTTGTTTGTTTAAGCTTTGATTGGTATGCTGGGGCACGTACGCCTGTTGGTTCCTCTGTAAGAAAAAAAGATAAAAACACGATCATGTACTTGCAGAGTACATGAAACAGAGTCATCTTGAGATGCTCGCTTCTCACTGCTGGTGCTGCATGGATCATATCAACATGTGTGTCAACATATATATGCCTCTGGTTCACTTGCCTGAAAGATTTTGGTCGTTCACTAAACAGAAAAGCCAAATAGCGGCGTGCGTTGCCGTGGGGTGCGTTCGTCGCCACAATGTGCGTGTCCACTTCAAGTGATCTTCTCTGTGTGTATCTTCCATCTCGCATGAGTTCGTGTGCAATGTTCTCTGATCAGCCAGAGTGAATGAGGTAGCTCACTTGGTCTGTCGTATACAGTTATATAAGTCATTTATCGCTCTCTCGTATCAGTTAGCCTGCTGCCTGTGAATCTGAAATTTGGTACAGCACTGAGTTTGTTTTCGTAGAGTCCTACATATACATCTTAACCTGCTGCCTGTGAATCTGAAATTTGGATGCTTCTGTTCCACATTGTATTTCATAGATTCTAAGTTGTATTTCTTGCTGTTGATTCTGTCATGAATGCTTCTGAACACATAGCATGGATTATTCTGAAAACATACCACTTCCTGTCATTGTATTTTAAGGCTTATCAGATCAATTATTCTGAAACAAAAACTATGCTAACGTGGCATCCACTACTATTTATGCTTGTTGACTATGCAAGAGTCAAAAGGTTATGCAGTTCCTGTGAAAAATATCATGCATCACTGCCCTGAGAAGTTACAGTCTTGTTTTTGTTTGTGTTACACAACAGCCCTGAGAAGTGACAACCTTCTAGTTCCCCTGAAAAATAGAACAGTGAAGACTTCTGCTAACCCTGCAAGGCTGCAGCCTGTTCGACACATCTTTTTTCATCCAAGCACCATTCTGTTGTTACCTAGAAGTGTTGTTGCTGTTGCCCTTCCAGGTGTCTCTTCTTGTCGATGCTCTGTTACCTCTGGTCAAGAAAGGATTTTAGTAGTGTGAGTCAAGACCCAAGAAAGGATTGCAGGTAGTCGACAAGCATTGAACATTTGTCTCACTCCAAACCTTCGTTGTCTTTGGGGGAAACGAAGTGTAAATGATTTTTGTGCCTTCTAGCTATTTAAAATTAGACTTTGTGTTCTCAGAAAATAATATCTACTATGCGTAGCTAGTAATTTGAAGTATCAAGTCAGTCCATTAATTTAAGAGATTGTGTCTTAGTATCCAGTTCTTTGAATGTGAACCTGCATGAAATGGAATAGTCATTGAAGCATGATGATTGTGTTTTAGTATCTTGTTCTTTGATTGTGTTTAAATCCTGACCGGGCTCATGCGAACCAACGGAGCACCATGGGATCACCGTACTATGTTTTGAAAACTATATTTATACATCTGATTACCTTGGAACAATCGATCCAAAAGAACCGTGGAGAACCATGGATCAGTTTTAGTTGAAATGGGTAGTCTAGGTGCACCATCAAAAACAATATGGGTCAACGGTTCGATTACGGTTCGCCCCGCGGTTGACCCATGCCCATGTATACTTTGCAGTTCACTTTCCAATGTAATTATGGATCATTGCAGTTAGAACCATCAAATTCTTTGAGCTTACTTTGAAATACCGCGAGAACCCCAACCTAGCACCTGAAGTTTGGAATAGCAGAATGAACATTGAACCATCACAACTATTAAAGATTATTCAAGGTATTGTAATTATGCTTCAATGGAACTTAAGATAAGGGTTTTTCCTCTTTTATAGCATGCACTGCATCATTGTGTAAACTGTGCGTTGACCATTTACTGAGAAGCTGTCTAAATTCTTGCAGATTGGTGGCACTTGCAACTGGAAACGGATTGTCTTTGTGACTGCTTTCATCGGTGGCTTGGTGCTCCTCATTCGGGCTCTTCTCCCAGTCCACTACCTTACTACTCACACCGCAAGCGCTGTTGGTTCGATGATTTTCCACATTGCCATTTTCCGTCAACTGTCTGGGACATCTATGACCACAAAGGGTTTCAGCCTTCGTGTTGCTTGGTTCATGTGTGTGTGCTCATTGCTCCTTGCTCTGTATGTCTTTTACCTCGACTTGCGGCTCATTGGTGCGTGCGTCTCCGTCATTAGCATCCACTCCAGCATTCCCAAGTATTTCTTAGTTATTTTATTGTCTCTTACATTTGTTTCAAAATGAATTAGCTCTTTATGAAGCTGTGCTAAAATGCTTATCTCCTTTCTGCAATACAGGTTTGCTCGGCAAGCATCTGTAGAGATGCCTATGCTAGCACTGACAATCCAGCTTAGGTACCATTCTACCATTTAAGCACTTGTTATCACTTACGTTGCCAGTATAACAGTGAACTATTGGGTAGCTTTTGCAGATACTTTCAGCTAAATTTTCCTTTTCTCCTTGTTTTGCAGGCTTGAGCCGGTAAGGCAGTAGAATTTCGCCTGATGTTAGCTGGTATATAACTAACAGCACAAGGTGGTGGATTTTGGAATGTCTAAGCTAGATCGTTGTTTTGGTTCCTGGACAATTAAGCCGCGCAGCCAATATTGCTAGGTGCTAATATGCTACAACCTCCACTTTGATACATATGACATTTAGGACAAGCTAATAATTAGTTTGTCGTAAATTCATATATATTAAAATGGTGGTTGTATTGTATCAGTCATCTTTGCGGCCCGATCTTTGCATTTGTTCTACACCCCGTCCCTAGCAAAGACGTGGCATGGCATCTTGTTTGCTTCTATCTATTAATCATAATTTATGTTAATTGATTGTTTCATGCACATGCACATACGAAACAAAGTAACGACTACTCCTAACAAATGACAAGAATTGTAGGATAAATTTGAATCACATGACTTGCTTTTTATTCCGAATGAGCACATCTCTAATGTAATATCTCTGTCCTAAAAAGACTGCGCTCTCATTTCCTGATGAGTCCAACGATTTTAATATTAATTAAATTTATATACAATAATACTAAAATTTATGATGCAAAATAAGAATACTTAGATTAGCCATGGAGTATTTTTTTTTATTAAATCTCATTTTAAAACAAATGTCGATGGGCCAATCTGATCGGGCCGCATTGTCTGGTTTTTTGTGGGCCCACCAGTTTTGTGGGTTGGTGGCTTGGTGCCCATAAAACAGCGCTAAGCAGGCCGCTACGAATCTACTATCTGGCCCAGGTGACACACCCTTCCCCTCATGATCTTCTCTTGTGATGGAGGGGGTTTGGCCAACAACCAAAAATCCAAGCACACCGGTGCTAACAAACACATGGATCGCATCACCAAGTGTGCAAATCTTGTAGCTGTAGGCCATAGCTACTCTGCCCCTTAATCAATTGTCATTTTTCTGTAACTATAAAGATTCATTGATGTGGATTTGGAGAATGTGTCCCAACACGTATCACTTGTACTTCTCTTGGTCTGTCTCTCTATCTTCATCTTTCATTTCCCAAATGTGATGTCAGCTTAGTACTTGCTGCAAGCAAAGGGAAGGTAGAGATGGTTTGGTCACAGTCTCACCGATCCATCCAAATAGATCACTCCTCCTCCAGCCTTCTCTACAAAAAGGCCCTGTGCCTTCGCCATAAGACCCCAACAAACCCCACGAGCTCATCCCATTCCCACCGTAGCGCAAGAAACCTCAAGCTTTGCCAGACCACCCACCGTGACATGACATCACCGACGATGGCTCATGGCTCTTCTGCGCTCGGCCTGCGGGAGGTCGCCATGGCGGTGGCCGCTCTGCTCGTCGTCGTCGCGGCGCCCCGGTCATGCGCCGCGCAGGCGACGTCGGGATGCGGGGCGTCGATCCTGAGCCTGGCGCCGTGCCTCTCCTTCACGTCGGGGAGCGCGGCGGCGCCGACGGGGCCGTGCTGCTCGGCGCTCGCCGGCGTCCTGCGTGGCGCGCCGCGGTGCTCGGCGGCGGCGCCTCGGCGTTCGGGGTCACCGTCAACTCCACGCGGGCCCTCGAGCTCCCCGGCAAGTGCAAGGTCACCACCCCGCCCGTCAGCCAGTGCGACGGTAAGAAACCAAACTCCCGTTCGACATGAATATATATAAATATAAGCATATATATGCTGGTTGCCGATGATCAAGCTCGATCGAGCTAACCATTGGAACATAATCTTGGCGTGGCAGCTGTGGGTGCTCCTGCGCCGTCTCCTCCGGCGACGGCGACGCCTGGTGATCCCGGCTCCTCGTCGTCTCCCTCTGCGCCGGCGCCCACCGCCGAGTCTCCCACGGCACTGCCGCCAGTTCACAGCACCACAGGTGACAGTGATGATCACTGATGATAATCTACTACTGCAATTTTATTTTCTGTGTTCGAATTTCAAATGCATGCCACGTTTCAAGATGACGAGTACAAGTTGCTCATGAGCAATGTCCGTGCGTTCTCGGCGCAGGAGCTGGATCGAAGGCGACTCCGGCGACCGGTGCCGTCTCGTCGCGAGCCGGCGTCACTAGATCCGCGGCGGCCGCAGTGTCTTTCGTCGTCGCAATCGCGTCCCTGATGGCTTTCTGAGTTCAGTAGGAGGTGCCTTTGATTAGTTCATGTTTTGCTTCACTGATCAGTGATCACTACACATTCTGTATACGGAACTTCGGAAGTGTCAGTGGATTGGTTTTGCGACTGTACAAACAGTATGCCAAATGAATTCAAAGTATGCATATCAATTGCTTGATTTTTTTTTCTATGTGTACATGAAGACACCGCAAGTTGATACTACAGCACATTAGCACAGTTGCATGGGACATTGACACATTCATCAGATTTCGTAGAAAGGTCTCAAAACAATCGAAACAACAGCTCAAGAATCAGTAAATCACATACAAGCCTTCTCAGGATATACGTTACAAATTCGATAAGAAATCAAGATTTAGTGTAAAAGTCTCAAAACAATCTGAACAACAGCTCAAGAATCAGTAAATCACATGGATGCCTTCTCAGGATCTATGTTACAAATTCGATAAGAAATTGACGATCACATAGGAGCTGAGCTTCAAGCAACCAATCTCTTCCATTTATGCATCATCATAGAAGCCTATCCATAAATAGGATGCTGCAAGCAGAGGCTACCTGGATTCACTGCCATGGCCAAACACCTGTGTGGTCAGGGAAACTGGGAGAGCATGGTAGCTTCCTGGTATAGTATGATTCCAACAATCCCGGCATCACCCTACCATTGGCCGCTTCCTCCTTCACCGTCTTACAAACCACTTTCTGCCAAGACCCAAGAATCGAAGCTTTCAGCATATCATCGTGCAGCCTGATGATGGCTGCACGAACAATGGGGACTACAATGGTGATGATCAGTCTGGTGGCAGTGCTGGTGGCGCTGGCTTGCTCCCAGGCTGCGGCACAGGGCAACGGCTGCTCCAGCGTTATGATGACCCTCTCTCCATGCATGGACTTCATCTCGAGCAAGGCCCCGAACCCTGGGATCTCCTGCTGCTCTGTGCTTGCTGGAGTCGTCCAGACCGATCCCCGGTGCCTCTGCATGGTCCTCGATGGCACCGCGGCGTCCTTTGGCATCTCCATCAACCAGACGAGGGCGCTGGATCTCCCTGAGGTCTGCAAGGTCCAAGCACCACCAATCAGCCAATGCTCAGGCATGTCATAATCCAATGCAAGTCATAATCAATTTTATTTCTACTGTCACATAGAACCATCAGAAATATCAATGTATGGTCGTATGATTTCAGGGATCCCAACAGCACCTTCACCAACACCTTCCAGCAATTCAGCAGCAACAGAGGAGGAAGAAGCTGATGCAGCTGCAGATGCACCTTCAGGTGAAGTTATCAGTAAACTTAGATGTTTTTATTTCAGATGCTTATGAGAAAAATGAGACTTGTTCGCTTCTGATACAAAACAAAAGACCAAATCGTACATTTCTACTGGTTAAAGGAAAATATTGTTCGTTATGCTGCAAAATAGATGATTTGTGACGCTGCTTTTGGACTTCAGATGGCCATGCAAAAAAAAACCCTTACACTATGTACAGAATGAATCGAGATAAAACTTTGCAGCACATCGAAGATTACCTGCAGTAGCTTGAATCCTTACAACATCATAGTGCAGTGAGTTGTATGCAGTAGTTCTGTGTGCTAATACACATGTTTGTCTCATTGTCAATTGAAAAAAAAAGTGCAGTAACCTGACAAGAGCATTTGATTTGGTGCAGGAAACGGAACCTCAAGCTCCACAAAGTCTAATGCAGCAAGTTTAATGGCCATGTTAATTCCCATTTGTGCATTGTTCTATGTCTTCTAAGTGTTGCTACAACTTCTTCACTGGATATTTCACCATGCAGGATCGAGATACTTTCTGACCTAGTACTTAATGATGATTCTTCATTGCAGCCCATTTTGCATGATATGCCTTTCCCATGTGTCGCATCAAAAATCTTTTTTAATCCTGCGAAAAAAATCTTCACCGATTTCAGTGGAATTGGTGTGATCGATAACACATGGTGATTATCAAGGGTAAGGAAATCACCCACCAAATTCCAGTGAAATTACCATATGCTCACAGAATGTTTCCTACTACTCTGTGCCAATCATTTCGATTGTCACATCTTGATATCAAGCATCAGTTTACTGCAAACCAAAGCTAATTCTCACAAATTTCAGACAATGTTACATATATTTACAAAATTGTGGTCCTACTTTCCTTCCAAAGAATATGCTGCAACATGTTGACTTGTTTGGGTAAAGAAGTAAAGCAAAACTTGATCTAAGACCCTAAATTGTCTTTAACGTGAATTAAAACATAAAATACAAATACAGACGATTATCATGACGAAATAGACTGAATTACTGTACAAAAAATGAATAGAGTATACTTTAACCCATAGTAAAGCATAAACGAGGACAAGAAAAACAAAATATAACTAAAATTGCTCAGAGTTTAAGATCAACATACCAGAAATTACTATAGGTTTTTATAATTCCACAGAAAATGCACATGTACGAAAGAACGTGACTCAAAACAGTCCGGTGAAAATCAACTTATCAAGCACTCGTCTATAGGCATACAGTTTTCTATTCGAAGTACAGAAGACACTTCCTTGGTTAGTCATTAATGCCATGTCAAAATTCCACCAAATGAAAACAGGTCGATGGATAAGGATACCAGTGGTTGATTTGGAAATGTTTAGAGTTAGATTACCTTATTGCCAATCGTTAAGGCCATAGGTGGTTGTCTTGGTTCCTAAGAAATCACCATAACTTGTGTCAAATTCTCTTTCTAAAAAGCAACCAACATCGCATGTGCCTCAATGACAGTTATAATTAAGAATCAGAAAAGTCCAGGCAAAAATGTTAGAACATATAGTACAATGGACTCACCTCCTTCCGTTTCATCTGACAGAAAAGAACAGTAAGCTGCAGAAATAATGCTACCAATTTCATGTACCTACAGAACGACAAAAACACAGCATATAATACAAAAGATTACTGAATCAGTACATCACCAATTCCCTGAGACAACACATTCATGCATAAGTATATCTGTATTTATTCTTATAGGTTTTGGGCTTAGTATAAGGTACAGTTGCAACAACTTTACAACAACTTGTTTAGTACTCTCCAAACTTTTCTTTATTTTCATCTGACGCCTTTAAGTACTAGGTGCCATTTTTTTGTTTTTCTCTGTATCTATGCACCAAAAGTTTCCACATGTGTTGTCAACCATGGTTCAAATGATTTTTAAAATTTGTTTGCAAGAAATTGGCAATGGATTATAGATAGCCTATTGAAATATTTACAATACATGGCAATGCAATATTAGTGATGCATATTTAGGTTTTGCTGGAAAGCTCGCAAGTAGAGAGCAATAAAGATTATCAAATAGTGTCACGTCACTGGATATTAGCAGGTTCCGTTCAAGCAATATTCTGATGAAATATTCTTTCCATACAAAGGGTTTAAAGAGCTAAAGAGAATTAAAATAGTTTCACACATTAGTATGGTAATTGTATTCATTATTTACCAATAAAACTTATGAAAACTCAAAGAAAGGGTCGATACTGGTTTTATTCAGGAAATTTAAACAAAAACTATTAAACATCAGTTGAAGCACTACATGTACACAGCTGCTTACATTAAAGAATAAAAAAGGTTCAATTTTAGTTCAATGGATATTATAGATTACATCGAGAAGAATATAAGGTCATGCGATCAAGTAACAGATTCCATTGTACAATATGAATTGGACAAATTTCGCAAGTCAGTTAGTTGTATTCTCTATTTGCGTGTCACGTTAATCAAGAAACTAAACAAAAGTTTAATTTGTCATCCACATGTCTTATACCAAGATCATGCACTCTTTTTTAAACAAACTTTAACAAAAAAAATTCAGATTATGTAACTCATGCTATATATATCTGATAACACCATAAATTTTAAGACCATCACCATCTTATTGCATACTTATTAGGGTGTGGAATTCATGCAATCAAGTTCAGCTATTTAGGTCCTCTTAATAACAACAAAAAGTCTAATCATAGCAATAGTAACCTTGTAACCAAACTAAAATAAGATGCCAAATCATTCAGAAAATAAGATTTCAATTATCATATCATTCATGAATTGTTACATTATGTAACGTCATGCCACTCAACATAGGACTGGCACTATCATGATGAATATAAAGCCAATCATGAGGGCTAGTTCTTACACTTTTGCAGCTAGCTAAATCCTAGAGCAATGGATCATGCCATTTCTAGATAATCATTACTGAATTGCACCCAGCAAGTCTTACTACAATAATGGAAACTAAGGGAACTAACATAAGAAAAAAGAATCAATGATGCACCATCACAACCCCACAAACCAACAGTTTGTTCAGCAGAGAAGCTTGGGAGCTTCATGACTTTGGAGATGTGCTGTAATGTTCTCTCTCATTGCTTTGCCATTAGGCTCCACCTGCTCACAGTTTTCTTCGCTATAGCCAGTATCATGATGCTCTGGAATCTCAACAGTTGGAAGCAGTTCATCTTTGCAGTCTATAAGTATATTGTGAAGCAGGCAGCAGACAAGAATTATACTTGGCAACTTGTTCTTATCAGGCCTCCACATAACTTTGTGTAAGATCCTCCAGGACCCCTTCAGACGTGTCAACGCGTTTGTTCCAAGCAGCCTTGCAGCTTTTTGGCGAGCATTGAACTTGAGCATTGGGGCAGACAAATTTTTCCCTTCATATGGAGTCATAAGCCATGGGAGTAGTGGATAACACGAGTCGCCAGCAATGTATTCCCTGATCTCTACATTCTCTCCTGAAACTTTAACAGGACCATTCAAACGGTTCCCTGCTTCACAGAGCTTGAAAAAAGCAGAGCATTTCATCAGGCGAGAGAATGTCATGCTCCCAGGCCAACCAGTAACAATATCAATAAACCTCATCTCATCATCAACAATCCCTTGCAGGAACATACTGTAGTTCTTGGCTGCATCACACCAATCCTCAGATGACTCAACAGCAGGAAGCGTCATGATAATGTGGGTGGCATCAACAGCACCACAACAATTCGGCAGACCATAAACAGCCTCCAGAGTAGCTTTGATCTCCTCAATTCTCTCTTGCCCCGGCCAAGCCATATGATACCGAGCCCTCTCTTCCATCGACTCGATAAACCTCCATGTCACTTGTGAAACAGTAGACTGACCCACACCAAAAGCAGCTCCAACAGACACCTGTGAATCACCAGACGCCAGCCTCCTCATGGCGATTGCCACTTGCTTCTCCACACTGAGCAATCTCCCCTCGATGTTGATAAGTCCAGACGGTGGCCTGGAGATCAAATCCTCCCTTACAATGGAGCATATGTAGTCAAAAGTCTTCCTCGAAGTCCTGAAGAAATGTCTGAATGCTTCCCCCTCATCTGAAGGGATGGCATGACCTGTCGAACAGAGCAAATTGAAACTTAACCACTCACAGCCAGGCCAAGATTCTTTCACATCATAACAACGTCAGATTATAAAGGTCACAATTCCGCACCAAATCAAACTAAAAGATAAGCTTCTCGCAATACTAAGGTTCCCTTGACACATTCATATATCTCAGACCGTAATGCTATGAACATTCATATATGAATCGAAAATGTCAGGTGGGGGATCCCCCCGGTCGACCTTAAAAAAAAAACTGACACATTCACACGGAATGGCCTCCAGTCATGGAATCCGAAATCCCCTAAGGATTGGGTAAAATTTACCCACCGAATCGACTACCCGATGGCCCTGAAGCGATCGAGACCCCGCCTGGCATCTGGGGCAAGCGGCATGCCCGGATGAGTAGGAGGGCGCGGCGGCCGCCGTCGGGCAGAGCGACCGCCGGCACAGATTCGGGGGAATGCAGCAATCACGGAGGAAAATTCACAGAAACGGCGCAGGTGCGGGACAGAGAAAGGGAAGAAGCGGCGGCGGATTATACCTAACTCGGTGTGCTTTGCGAGGAAGGTGTACCACCACTCGGTGTCGAGGCCGCGGAGCTCCGGCGGGAGCGGCGGCGGCGCGCTGCGGGTCCTGGCGACCTTGAGCTTGCCCGAATCTTTGGACTTGCGCTTCCCCTTCTTGGACTTCTTCATCGGCGCCATCTTGCCCCCTTCTCTCCTCCCCTCTCGTGTCTTTCTCCTACTACAGTCTACCACGGTCGTCTCCTCCCGGCCTCGTTTTATCATGCCCCGATGCCCGTGGGCCGTGCTCCAGGATTACGTGGCAAGGTGAATTATTTTTTTTTGCCTGAAAGAAAATCTGAAAAAAAAAGTCTGGCAATGGCAAGTGGGACCGTGAATTATGTAAGACCCACTTGTCAATGACTATATTACAGTAAAAATTCATCATTTGGGTGTTGTTTTTGTTTAGCAGTTTTGCTCTGTAATAATTATCATAAATGCTATTTTTGTGTATACGGCACGGAACCAGTCAATCAGACGCGTCGTTTGACCGAGGTCCAGTCGTCGTGACACATCGGTAGCTGTTACTAGCACGGGACAGTCTGGCGGACGCGTCGTTTGACCAAGGTCTAGTTGTCATTCATCATCGTCGTAGCCATTACTTGCATAGAACCAATCTGTCAGACGCGTCGGTTGATCGAGGTCTAGTTGTCATGACATAATTGGCCATAGCCGTTGCTAGCATAGAACCAGTCTATTAGACGCGTCGTTTAACCGAAGTCGAGGAACCAGACCATCAGACACGTCGTTTGACCAGGGTTTAGTTGTGATGGCATCATCTGTCGTAGTTGTTACTAGCCCAGAACCAATCTATTGGACGCGTCATTAACCAAGGGCCAGTCGTCATGGCATCACCAGCCGTAGTCGTTACAGGCATGGAACTAGTGTATCGAACACATTATTGACCTAGGTATGGTCGTCATGACATCATCAGCCATAGTAGTTACTTGCACATGACTAGTATATCAGATGTGTAATTGACTGAGGTCTAGTCATCTTGGTACCATCGGTTTTAGATGGTGCTAGGAGGTGAGAGAAAGAAATCTTACCGGTGCCATACACTGGAGCACAGCATGCAACAGGTGCTATTGCCTACTTCAGCACCCGGTGCAAAGGGATTAAAAAATATGGCACTGCACACGGCAGGAGTAAAAGCATGCATGCAGCCACGGTGATTAGGAAAAAGGGCTGAAGAAAATAGTAATAAGTGGGCCCACTTAGGATGGTGCCAGAGTTTCTACACGATGAAGCAAATTTTGCTATGACTAGAGTTCTGACGTGGCACACCTCCTTCACTTTTATATGCTAAAGTTGCCCTTACAAGCCTATGACATGCATCGGTGAATACCAATAAGCCGTTACCACGTCATGGCTCTACTGGTTACCCCGACTACATCCAACACGGTTTGGTTTGTATAATGCAACAATTTCATGGTGTTACCACTCTAGCCGTACATATGGGTGAACGGTTTGGTGTGACAATGTTTGACATCTTCCATTTTTTCGGTAGTGCTACACCTAGGATGTCCGATGCGAGATTGAAATATCGGACACAGTCAATGTTGCAAAATACAACTTCTGATGTTGCATATGGCATCTCTCGGTGTTGAAACGGGCAGTCAATGTTGCAATATTTATGTTTCAATGTTTCACTTGCATGGTTAACGTTACAATATTTATATTCAATGTTTCATTTTCATCATCATTGTTGCAATATTTTTTTTCTCAATGTTCCATCTCGATTTTGTTTCAGCCAGGAAATGTTTCAACCATGGACGATTCTTTGTTCCAATCTGAGCAACATCTCTGACATATTCTGTTACGATTGTTCCTATTTTTCACTCCTCCAATGTTGCATTCGTTTCAAGAAATTTTTTCAACCCGTCCTGCGTTTTTTCCTTCAGGCCACCTCGTTGCTCTAATGTTTCAAATTTGAAACTTCTACTGTTCCACTGAGACCGTATGCGCCCCAACGCTCTAATGTTTCATTTTTGTTTCCGGCATCTCCCTAATGTTTCAAATTTTAAACTGCTAATGTTCCACCAGAACAGTATGTTCCCAAAATCTGTTTAATGTTGCAAAATTCTATGTGATGTTTCATGCAACATTCGACTGAAACACCGTCCGACGTTAGCCCCGGACGACGGACGTCCGGGCGCTAGCAAGCCTTTTTTTTTAGACTTGGCTAATGTTTAGTGCAGTGCATCTTGACAAGGTTTGACACTGCTATATCTTGATTTTGTCATGATGCCCCATTACTCTCTACTTCTCTGCTCCTTCCTCACTTTTCATGTGTGATGTACACTAGTATCTATCACTACCTACTGTCATGAATCGAGCATTCAGTGTGCCAAGCACGAACAATAATGTTAGAACGGAGGAACTGAGGCATGAGGCGCCATTGTACCGAGCCATCGCCAGGAGCATAAGACACCAAAGAAACCATAAAACTAAACCAATAAGGAAACTCTAAGAGTTGCAATACAAGACTGGAAATCCTATCCATGCATCTTTTATGGCAAAACGGGCAACATGCCAACATGCATGCTAATTAACTATATTGCATTTCCTATTCCGACTATACTAGTCCACCATTTTAGAGTGAAAATTGTGAAACTATACCATCTAAAAATGTTGAATTAGGTTTAAGATTATGTTTTCTAAAATGTTGAAAGGCAAAATGCATACATATTGTTAATTGTGTGTGTGTGTGTGGACATATTCTACCTGTTGCTGTTGTGGACTTCATTCTCTTTGTTTTTTATGCTCGGCCCAACCTGCCCGTTCTCAATCGTTTTTTTTAAAAAAATTTCTGCTCGGCCCATCGGGTGACATTGCTCTTTTATATGTTTCTTCCCTGCTCAATTGCTTCTACCCATTCTCCCATTTTCATTATTCCTTTTTACAAATCGTCCCCAAATTATCCCAGGTTCCTGATATCCTCCGTACAGAGATCCGCGCACATGCTGGACCCGGAAGGAACATACAACTGCTGTTTTTTCTAATGTTCTTTACGTTTGCTTCTCTGATTTCGTCTATCTAAATCCCCCATAACATTGACTATGAAGCTTTCAACATCGCCCTTTACTGATTAACTGTTATTAGCTTATGCAATTAGCTGATGGCATTCAGACACTTATTCATTATGTCTATTTGCCAGACTGAATTTGTAGTCTCTTGGTAAATATATTTTTTTCTCTGAGTAATTTATGAGCTATCTGAGCGGATTTTATCATCCATATCCACTTATGCTTCTGTACGCTGACATGGCTGCTTGCTTTCTTCTTACAAATAAGTAGTTTTCTGTCACTTACGAGCGGGCCCAACTGAGTCATTGACAGAGCATTTGGCCCGCCGTACACTTATTAAAGTTGCAAACAGTCAACATTATACTGACGGGCGTGGGTTTTGTCCATTGGTGATACATACTGTATTTTTTCGGTGCAGCTTTGAAGTAATCATTTGAGATACATAACTTTTGCAGTCAGTTTTCTTATATTCATTGTCTCATTGGCATGGTCTTGGTAAAAACGCTAGCAGAATGCTCAGCTGAATTATGAATCCTCTTTCCAATTGACAGGGGCACCTCAAACCCATCCTTAACGGATGAAACAGCGCCACAACAACCAATGAACATTTCTCACAACATCACCTGACTGAAGCTAAGTTGAAACAGCACCAAGCAGAGAGTGCTCAGTATTTCTCATGATCATCAGTTCTGAATACAGAAGAAGAAACAGCATCAAAACATGGACAATATTTGTCCACATCGAACATTCATCCTTTTGGATCAAAATTTCTTACAACGACACTCAGCAATGAACATGACAACATATATAAGCTCCGCTAAAATTCAGGCTGAAGATTCAAGGCTTCAGTTTCACAGATGCTTCAGGTGAATTGCTGACTCTTTGCCAAAGAGCAACTCTTCGTGATGGCACTGTCTGCTGCAGAATTCTCTCCCACCTCTGCAAGATGAATCAGTAAAAGGGTTGTTGTAAACCAAGGAACAACACCATGTCAAACTGTGTGTAATAAGTAGCATTTTAGGTTATTTTGCTGTGCATCAGTAATAGCTCCCATATACTCAATGTAAAAAGCATAATTCAGGCAAGTTCAGATGTGTAATGTGGGATTATACATCACTACCCTCCAAAACACGCCTTGTACAACCGGTACTAATACTAGAATTATGTGTCTATATGTTGGGAGAAAGTCCAAAGGAATATGAATTATTAACCCATTTGTATCCAAAACTGAATGATTGGCAGACAATCGTGGTGGCAATATCTATGGTCCATCTCCATCTCACCAGGGATCCCGAATTCAAGGAGACGAAAAACGTCACTGTTCAGAGACAAATTCAGAGCCGGCAACAAATGAGCGACAAAGATAGGGGACCCCGGATCCACAATCTGTATATCAATGTTATGTCATGGTTCATGGACCACAAAAAAAGGGTCAGTATTGAATCCATTTTCTGCAACCTGAGACTGCCTGGGGTCAATTGGTGTCACTCACAGTCACAGACTCACAAGCTACCTGCTGCAAATACTTTACAAGCTACTTGCTTCAAGCTGGAGCTTAAACTATTTGGAGAGATCATGTTGCTTTCAGGCCAGATGAAAATGAAATGTTGTTGGAGTGGCTGTCAATAGACCATGAACAATGTGGTTGCGGCCAAAGGCATCGCTTTAGACTTAGTAGGTTGACAATAGAATATGACCATGATCTTATCTTGTATCCTACTTCTAAAGCATTTCCATTACCTCAGAATAATAGCTACCATGGAACTGGTCCAAGGCACCTAAACCACTAGTCAGAGAATGCCACTAACAATGATTTCAGTGCTGACTAAAACTTACAAAATTCACCCAACTTGAAATAATCTGAATGGCCAAATAGCTGAATTCATGCACATCAAGACAGCTACAGAAATTTAGCAATTTCAGGATAATTAATCATAAAAACAAGTATGAATTTGATGTTCAGAGTGCAGATCATCAGGAATGAGAGAGCATTTTACCTCTGCAGCAAGAGAGCATCCTTCTTGCACACAGAGCAAGATGTCAGGAGGCGACAGGCATCACTACCACCGTCGTCTCCGGCGCCGGCGCGGCTCTCGACGACGCGGTCCTCGAATATGTGGGTCATCTTGGGGTTGGGCCCCCGGGCGATGACGCAGGTGTAGTCCTCCTCGGCGAGCTCCTCCACCTCGCTCCTCCGCGCCAGCCTCGCCGCCGCCGACGACAGCGGCGAGCGCTGCACCGGCGAGAGAAGCGCGAGCTGGGCGTCCCTGTTCTTGACGCCGAACTCGATCGGCGAGCCCTGGAGGTCGCCGCCGCTGGGCCCCTTGCCTGGCGGCGGCGGTAGCTGCACCCTGAGCCGCCGCATCCCGAGGAGCACCCTCCCGTTGTTGCGGTGCCCCACGTCGTCGACCTCACCGGCGACGAGCACGCCAGCGAGCCCGGCGGCCGGGATGCCGATGCCGCCGCAGTGGGAGGAACCTGACCTGACAGCGCCGCCGTTTCTTGCGCCAGAGCAAGTCGGGTTCTTGGATTGTTCAGCCATGGAGATGGGGCTCATGGGAGTGTCCGTGGAGAAGAGGTTTGGGAGTGACCTTGCAGAGAGCAGCAGAGAGGCCTGCCTGACGCCATCGGCGCCCTTGGTGAATGGAGGTGAGGGCGCTCGGGGATCACCACACCCCATTGCCGCTGCTGCAGCTCCTCCTCCTGATGTCGTCTTCTTCAGCATTTCAGTCAACAACCAAAATACCAAATCCTCTAATCCAATCTTAGCCTAATCTTCTTCAGTATCTGCAGAGTAGCAGTATGATTGATGGAATCGATCCTAATGAAGTAAAAGAGCTAGGCAGATTCCTGTTATTCAGTTGGGTAGTGATCTGAGGTGAGTTGGAAACTTGGAATGGTGACTGATGAGTTCCGAGATGGATGGAAGAAAAAGGCCAAACAAGTGATCAGAAACACCAGCTAAGCCTATCAAAAGCAGCAAATTTGAACGCCAAGGATCATATAACCATCGCTGGCAATGAAATCCAGTGAATGGTGTGGGATGATTGATCCCCAACTGATCTTCAAAAGTTTGCTCTTGATTGATCCCCAACGAAATCGGAGCCAAAGAACAAGAACAAAGGTTGTGAAGTTCAGTCAGGTGTGTGTTGTGGTGTGGGCAGTGATGACGATGGTGTGCAGGCAAGCAAGGGGCCTATAGAAGCGTACGGGCTACCAGAAGCAGATTATGCCGCTCCCCGAGGGAACGCCAGAATCCGAGGGCCTTATTTAAAGTCGCCCGTCTCAAAACTAGGCCATCCAGGCATTCTTTATTTGCATCCATGCCCAGCAATAATTTCAGATTTTTATGAATAATGGTCACTTCCTCCTACTAGGTCCCGTGGGAAGACAAAAACCTCCTTTGGTATCATCGTGATAGTATAACATATGGTAAAACTCGAAACTAGAGTAAAAAGTTTTTGTAACAAAAATATAATTGAATAAAATATGCAATCATCTATGTCCACAAAAATTTAAGTGCTACTCTCTCAAAGAAGGAAGCATCTATGTAAACAATAAAAAATAGTAAAAAAGTTAGTAATCTTGGTAATTCAAACACGAGTACATGAAAATATGATATTTTGCGCATGCTCTATTGCAAAATGGCCTCTAGTCACTTCCCAGCCAGTGGATGAAACGAAAGTTCCGCTCAATTTATGAGGACGTGGACGGTAGAGCAGAGCAGAACCTGTGCAAATGCACGCACCTATTCCACCTTTACTTTGCTACTACTCCACTTACCTGTGGGCCATAACTACATATACTAAAGCTCCAAGAATTGGAACGCCCTCATAAGTTGTGGCCCCACGTGGGACCCACGTAATGTTAGTCCACGTAATATTAGCGTGGGACTCACATACCATTTTAGGTGGGACCCACGTAATATTAAGGTCGGACCCACACATATTTAGGTAGGACCCATGTGAGACCCGCATATATTTTGGTGGGACCCACGCGGGACCCGCATATATTTTTAGGTTACTAAAGCTCCAAGAATTGGAGCCCCCTCATGAGTTGTGGCCCCACGTGGGACCCACGTAATATTAGTGTGGGACTCACATACCATTTAGGTGGGACCCACGTAATATTAAGGTGGGACCCACATACCATTTTAGGTGGGACCCACACATATTTAGGTAGGACCCATGTGAGACCTGCATATATTTTGGTGGGACCCACGCGGGACCCGCATATATTTAGGTGGGACCCACGTCCTATTTAGGTGCCATGTGGGACCCACGTAATATTTAGGTGGGACCCACATACTATTTGGATAAAACCCACGTGGGACCCGCATATATTTAGGTGGGACCCACTCGGGACCCGCATATATTTAGGTGGGACCCACGCGGGACCGGCATATATTTAGGTGGGACCCGCATATATTTAGGTAGGACCCATGTCATATTTAGGTGGGTCCACAAGATGATTTAGGTGGTACTCACATACTATTTTGGGTCATACCCACATAGGACCCGTACGCTATTTTTGGTGGGACCCACGAAAGTTTAGGTGGAACCGACGTGAAACCTACTATTTTAGGTCTAACCCACGTGGGAGCCGTATATTTTTTTTTACCCACGAAAAACAACATATTGTTTAGCTACAATCCATGTGAAACATGCACATTATTTTAGGTGGGGCCATGTACATTTAGTGGGGCCAATTTGTCCAAATAATGGATTGAGCATATTAAGATAAAACAACGTTTGTACACCGTATTTTATTATCGTTTCAAGTTAATATGTTTAGTGACTAGTTCCACCTTTACTTTGCTACTACTCCACTTACCTGTGGGCCATACCAGGTGATGGGACCGCCAAGTCATTGTTACAGTGGGTTCTGCATCGTCCAACGGAAGGTGTTCTGAAAAGAATGCAAGCAAGGTCACATCGAGGTAACTCCGTACTGTGCCAATTGTGGTTAACTACCCGTTCCCATTTTTTTTTACTTTTTCCAGTAGTTTTTTTCCCTTTATATATGACACGGAAAGAAAATGAAACGCAATCAAGAAACCCCAGAAATTTCGGTATTAAGAACTGTAGGGGATCTCAACAAAAATATGATAACATGGAATATCATCTATCATCAGAAAAATAAACTTTAAAGAGCAATATTGTTGTTACAGTTTTGGATGACCCTTCAGCATGGGGTTTTGGAGGTTGGGACTTGGGAGCAGAGCACCCGAGCAAGAAAGCACTTTGAGATTCTCTTGGTCTATCATCTGAGGGTGCCAAACCAGCAAACATATCTATCCAACAGGGCAACAGGCAATTCGATCGTTACTAGTGCAATCACAACATGGTTACATTCGATCGTTAGATTTATTCATCCTCTGCACCACAGTGACACATCAACGGCCATTCAAGCATTTGATTAGGCAAATGGTACTAGTAATAACATATATCGTCATGCTCCTCGCACCGTCTTTGGCATTACAGGCATTTCCATAACCAGCGCATATATGCAGCCGCCAGGCATCTAAGCAATGTGCATTGCAAAAGGCAAACGGATCAGAGAAAGCAGCTCTCACGGTCTCCCTCAGTCCATCTCTCCTCGTCCATGCATGGGCCATGGCGGCCATGAAAAGAGGCCATGGCTGGTCCTGGTTTCTCCATGGCCGGCGTACGTCGTCGTCGTCGACCAGTCTCCCCGGGCAAAAGCGCCGCATCGATCTACCTGACCGACCGGCTGGACGCAACTTTTGATGGATGGAGAAGAAGGGGGCGATTTGACACGTCGGCATCGGCCATCTCCATCTCTCTATCTCTCGTCTCGTGATCTAGCCGGCCGGTGTTCTCTTTGTTGTTCCTGTACCTCCAGAATATTTAGGGCTCAATTATTGAGTCGCCGCATAAATGTTGGGTCTAGCTTTGCATGCAGCAAACCACCCATGCATGCACCATGACAAGACCTTTCCTTCCTACGGCTATAATTTGATGATAGAAAAATAAAACTATGTGTATCTATTTAAATGAATTGAATGTGTAGTTTTTTGTTTTATATAAAACTTGGTTGTGTTTAAAAAGAAAGATACTTCTGATATATTCTTTTTTTATCTGGTATAAAAAAATTACTTGGAGCCAAAGGAGATATGAAGCTGAATTCCAATTGATGTATAATCGCATTATTTTGAAAAGTGATTTAAAAAACATCATGTTAAAAAGACGTGTCTTATCCCTTTCCCTGAGGATCTGCAGCAAGGTGAAGGACATGGTAGACCCAAGGAAGGACAGGAGCCATACCGGGGAAACATGCATGATACACCACGCGACGTGGATGGATCAAGGCCATGAATCCAGCGAGCCACAAGCACGAGCACTTTTCCGGCACAAAAGGCCCACAAAATAGATTGATCCATGTATGTTGCTCATCCATGATCCATGTGGGTGAAGGGAATTTAATAGAGCTAGTGTGCAGTGTTACTGTCAGGAAGAATTTGTCGATACATGCATGGATAGTTCAAATATATGGAGGACATTTTGAAAATGAATTTACTTGGTTTCATATTTCGTAACTCTTTCTTTTTGAAAGACCTATAAATTTATTTCTTGATGGATCTCTCTAGCCACTGTACATTTGAACCACTCTAATGGTGACATGCAGGTGAGCAAAATAGTATAGGTTGGGTTGTTATGGAAGAACAACAAAGAAAAAAGTCGTTTAGATCGCGATACTGCAAATAAGCCCATACCAATTCTTTTACTAGCTTAATTTCAAACATGACAGCGAGGGCCCTCAATTAAGTCGCTCCAATCATTCTTATCATGAACAGATAATGGCCATACTGTTTGATTATTATTGTTTTGCAGAAATTTAGAGCACTAAGGGCTCATCTAAAATATAAAGAACTGATACTACATCAATGATTCATGAGCAATGATCCATTTGGCCGGCGCACACAGAATGCAAGGGACTTTTTCAAAAGCTAGACATGCACATAAATCCGAAACAACCATCCTTTTATAAAAGGAGCAACTGATGACACCATATCTTTCACATTTGTGAACTGAGATGACTTGGCACGTACACAGCTGGGAGCCAAATGATAACCCCTTTTGTTTGACTAATCATAACCCCTGGCCTTGCCTCCTCTAACAACCTCATTGGATGAAACACATGACCGAAAAATAGTACACCATGATCTCATATGAATTGACATGAAAAGATCGGTTAAACAAAAGATAAGACGCACCAACAACCGACAGTACCTAATACGATTAATTACTAAACACCTATACATTCTGTTATTTCTTTGTAAAGCCTTATCAGTAATATTCACTTTTATGTACTCACCCATCGCTCGTGTATTATTATGTGTAGAGTAAAGTAGTGATGCACATCAATACTACATTATTCACTGGATCAATATCACTTTCGTGATGTCAAGCAGTAGTTTTGTATGGCACTATATATGCCAGGAATATGCCATGGTCGATGCTTGAGCAGAAGGACTAATGGATGGATTAAGAACTCAAGACTGAGAGGATCGATGGATTCATGGGCTATGATATGCACAGTGATACGAATTATCGTTCAAGATTATGCTATATATATCCAGCTAGCTATCTTCAATCCTGTCGCATGGTTTTTTTTTTGAGATACCTGTCGCATGATTTTCTGGCTTGTCCGTCTATGCGAAGGTTCATTAGGTATGGATTACAAAAGATTAGGGGGGATTAATTGTTGACACAAAAAGTATGAAAATGAGATTGCTTTCTAGTGTAGGTAAGGTATAACTGGCCGAGTAGAACAACAAATGACAATATGGACAACCTTACTCATCAGCTCTTATTTACACACCTCCAAAAAAACAGGGGCTTAACCTTTTGTATTTGGTCCACACTAAATTAATGAAAATTTATGACGCAGGGAAATTATCTACATTTATATAATAAATTATAGTACATGTTTAATCCCTATTAAAAATAAAATAAAAAATACTAACCCATCAGACTTGTACTTTATTAGAGTTTCCTAAAAACAATAAGGCCCCATTTGTAATTAAGGTTTTATTATTTACAATCCAGTAAAATATTTGAACTCTCCCCAATAATTTGAACTAATTAATTCATAGGTTTAAAACATACATATTTTGATAATGGGGCCACAGATTGGAAGCTATCTTTCCCGTTCTCTTTCTAAGAGGTGGTAACTAACTTGAAAAAACTCATTAGTGAGTAAACCATTAACCACCTTTACACCTATTGGCTTTGATATCCGTGCTATTCATATGAAGGTTCCGAGGCGAGGTGAAATAAGGCCAGTTTCAGTAGAAGGATCATCACACACCAAGACTGCAAACTTGGAGACCCGTGCCAGCCAAGGGTTATGGTGATGACCCTCCCCTCTCATCTCATGACCCTCTCCCTTCTCTCTCCTCATAACCCTACCATGTAAGCAAATTTGTTGATGTGACAAGATGTTTAATGCTATAACACTCTTCCATAACCCTCCCATTGACGGGGAGACCGGCATGAGGAGCAGGTAGCGGGACAGTATGCCTATATAAACCCCCTGAACCCCCATAAGGCACCTTGGAGCTGAGCAAGGCTCGATGGGCCTGATCTAGTTTCATTGTTCATATCTCCGAAGGCCATGGGCCTAAAAAAGAGCTCAGAAGGCAAATATTTGAGGCGAAAAAAGCCCGTTGTTTGATCCAAATGACGGAGCCCATGGCCCAAAGCCCAATCAAGCCCACCTACGTGAAACACCAATCGACTGTCACTCTCACAGTCTCAGTCACTCACTCCCCGCCGCGCGCGCTGCCACTTGCTAATTAAAGCCATCGTCTCCCTCGAGGAATCGGATCGCCGCATGCTCCCAATCCGGCGGCGACACAGAGGAATCCACCCACTAATCTCTATCCCCCACGCACACCTCACCGCCGCCGGCCACAGCTACTACGCCGCCGCCGCCGGCCACAGCTACTACGCCGCCGCCGCCGGGGACCACATCGACCGACCTCCCAACCGCATTCCCGCCGGCGATCAACAACAGCAATGACTCTCTGCTTCGGTCCCCCAGCCACCGGCGGCGGGAGCAGCAGCTCGGGTCTCGCCGACGGTCACCACGCCGCCGCCGCCACCGCCGCTTTCCGCGCGCTCCTCCCGTCGCTGGGCGGCGGCCGGGGCGGCGGCGGCCACCGTCGTCCTCGTCTCCGGCGATGCATCGTGTCCCCCTACGACCCACGCTACCGTCTATGGGAGCACTCGCTGGTGACCCTAGTGTTCTACTCGGCCTGGGTCTCCCCCTTCGAGTTCGGCTTCGTCCCCGAGCCCGGCGGCGCCCTCGCCGTCGCCGACAACGCCGTGAACGCCGCCTTCGCCGCCGACATCGCCCTCACCTTCTTCGTTGCATACGTGGATGCACGGACTTTCCTTCTACAGGATGATCCACGTAGGATCGCGTGGAGGTATGCCACGTCATGGCTTGCGCTCGATGTTGCCTCCACTGTGCCTACTGAGCTCTCTCGCCGGATACTCCCGCCGCCGGCGAGGAGTTACAACTTCTTTGGTATGCTTCGTCTTTGGCGTCTCCACCGTGTTGGCACCCTCTTCACCCAGTACGTGTGCATCGTGTGTCTTCAATTCAGTCGTATTGTACATTTGTACTTGTGTCTTGTACTACATTGTATTGTACACGTCGACGAGGATTCTACTGAACATTGTACGTATTGCTTGATTGATGTCTAGGCTGGAGAAGGACAGGAAGTTCAGCTACTTCTGGGTACGATGCACGAAGCTAATCTGCGTAAGTGAGCTGCCAGAGATCATCTGACGTGGCATTGATCTCCTCAGCTGCCTCCATGGATTGGCTCGTTCTGATGGATCGATCAATTCACTAGCTACGTCATTGGATATGCAGGTGACGCTGTTCGCGGTGCACTGCGCGGGGTGCTTCTACTACCTGCTAGCGGACAGGTACCCAGACCCGACGGACACGTGGCTGAGCTCGTCCATGCCGGACTTTCATGACGCAAGCATGTGGCGGCGGTACGCGGCGTCCATGTACTGGTCCATCACCACGCTCACCACCGTCGGCTACGGCGACATGCACGCCGTGAACACCGGCGAGATGGTGTTCACGACGCTGTACATGCTCTTCAACCTCGGCCTCACCGCCTACCTCATCGGCAACATGACCAACCTCGTCGTCCACGGCACCAGCCGCACCAGGAAATACGTACGTCTAAATATACGACGTCGTGGTCTGTCGATCATTATTTCAACCACCCTGCATGCTGACATTTATATATATGTATATATACATCTTTCTGCTGTGATCGATTGGTGAACGAAGAGGGACGCGATCAAGGCGGCGACGGGGTTCGCGGTGAGGCACCAGCTGCCGGCGAGGCTGAGGGAGCAGATGGTGTCGCATTTGAGCCTCAAGTTCAGGACGGACTCGGAAGGGCTTCAGCAGCAGGAGACGATGGACTCGTTGCCCAAGGCCATTCGCTCTGGCATCTCGCATCACCTCTTCTTTGCACTTGTCCAGAGCGTCTACCTCTTCCAGGGCGTCTCCAACGACCTCATATTCCAGCTGGTACGGTAATAACAACCCTGCTGTCATTGTCACAAGCATCTTTGGTAGCTCAGTTCACTTATGTTTGCAATCTGCAAGCACGTTGGAGGAGAATGACTTTGCTGTCAGTTTGAGTGCGTGATTCATTCTGTGTGCATATGTGAAGGTGTCCGAGATGAACGCCGAGTACTTTGCGCCGAGGGAGGATTTCATCTTGCAGAACGAGGCGCCGTCGGATTTCTACATTCTAGTCACTGGTAGTGTGGTAAAAAGACAAAAGCACACTGTTTAGTTATTTACTTACACGATTAATTCGAGGCTATTCCATTGATTTTTTTTTAAAAAGAGATAATTTTATAGATAATATATCAAGTTCTAACTAATGATCACTAAGAAAACAATAAATGACACTGACATGTGCAAGTGATGGATTGACAGGAGCTGATAGAGCTACAGAACGGTGCAGAGCAGGCAAGTCCTTCCTTCTCCATGTCATGTTCGTTCCGCACATTCATTCAGAGGTTCATTCGTCGAACCGAATGCTCGCCGCAACGTTGCGTCGATTGATCTTGGTATCTCATCTGCAGCTGGCTGGCATGGCGAGGGCAGGCGACGTCGTCGGCGAGATTGGTGTCCTGTGCTACAGGCCCCAGCTCTTCACAGCAAGAACAAGGTCCCTGAGCCAGCTCCTGCGCATGGAACGCACCGCATTCCTCAGGATTGTTCAGGCCAATGTTGGGGATGGCACCATCATCATCAACAATCTTATTCAGGCCTGTCTACTCACCTTCACAACACATAGAAATTGGAAAAAAAATCAATGAAATAAGCATAGTCTCCTGCTTGTTCGTTAAAAAAATGGAAGAAAAAAAATTCTGACTGTCCATTTTCAGATTGCGCTGTGCAATCCCAAACTCTGAATTTGCACAGATTTTGCTCTGATGAGCTTGTGAACGAATCGCCATGACGTTGCGTTGCACCATTGTTGCAGTACCTCAAGGAGAAGAGTGATAGCTGTGCCATTGCCGGCGTCGCTGAGGAGATCGAGTACATGCTGGCCCGGGGTCAGCTGGAGCTCCCAGTCACCACGCTCTGCTACGCTGCATCGAAAGGAGACGACTTCCTGATGCATCAGCTCCTCAAACGCGGCGTCGATCCGAATGAGTCTGATAACTACTGGCACACAGCACTGGTATATATATCTTACCATTCAAGACTGAATTTTACTGTCACAATCAAAATGTTCTTTTGTTGATGTTTACTGTTCAAATTGCAATATTTACAATGCTAATTGTTGGTGATTTAAATTAACAGCACGTAGCAGCTTCAGGTGGGCACGAGAAATGCGTGAGGCTCCTGCTAGAACACGGCGCCGATCCGAACGCCAGAGACGCGCAGGGGAAGGTGCCCCTATGGGAGGCCCTGTCCCGGCGTCACCACGCCGCCGCGCGGTTGCTTGCGGACGCCGGCGGCGACCTGGCCTCCGGCGACGCGTCGCTCTACGCCCGCGCGGCCGTCGAGGCCGGCGACGTCGCGCTGCTCGACGACGTGGCGCGCCACGGCGGCGGGGACGTTGCGGCGGCGTGCTGCGGGGATGACGGCGCCACCGCCCTCCACCTCGCCGTCGCCCATGGGAACGCCGGAATGGCCAGGGCTCTCCTCGAGCGCGGCGCGGATCCCGATAGGGAGGACGCCGCCGGCCGGACGCCGAGGAACGTCGCCGACGAGCTCGGCCACCGCAACGTCATACAGGTGTTCGACAGATCGTCGCAGCGAGATGAGGTGGTAGAGAGCTCGACGCTGCAGGGGACCCCGGCGGCGACCGATCACGGCGGCGGAAGGGTCGCCAGACAGCCGCCGGTGGCGAGGTTCAAGAGTGCGCCGCCGGCGAGGTTCCCTATCCTGCAGCAGCGCGACAGCGGCGGCTCGTCGCCGGTGTTGTCGAGGCAGAGCACGCCACGGCGGATGGTCAGCTTCCGGAACTCCCTCTTCGGCGTCCTCTCTTCGTCGCATGTGAACCGGCAGCACGACGGAGGCGGTGGGCTCAGCCGCCATGAGAGGCACTCGCACGGGAGCTCGAGTGTCAGGGTGACCATCTCGTGCCCCGAGCGGGGTGGAGGAGCTAGAAAGCTGGTGTTCATGCCGGAGACGGTGGCGCAGCTCATGGAGCTCGGCCGGAGCACGTTCGGGTTCGCTCCGACGAGGGCGGTGACCACCGACGGCGCTGAGGTCGATGACCCTAGGCTTGTTAGGGACGGTGATCATCTCCTCTTAGTCACCGATCAATGGGTGCTTGACATGTCTGATATTGGCATCGTGGGTAGGGATCGACGGTAGTAAAATGAGATCATATTAGAGCTGCATCCGAGGTAGTGTTGAAGGCGATCGAGTTGTACTGGATTCTGAAAAATTGAGATGCCAACGATTCTTTGCACTTTCAATTCGCTACTGTTTTGTTCAACTTAATGATTAAACGGGTGTAGTGTCAAACACACACAAAATGAGAAAAAAATATGTTTTTACACGAGCACTTATAACATTTAACAAGCACACAAAAGAGAGGTTTTCCCCATGAGCACTTGAAACAATATTTTCAAAATTCTTTGGGCTTTTCTACTGTACTCTAAAATGATTGTGGATTGTCCATTCAAGCATATCTTAGGCGGTTAGAATGCAATATTAACTCCCCAAGAGGTAATAGTTGAAATATTTATTTATAAAACCAGGGATGTGCTTGAAAAACATCAATGTGCTCCCACTCCACATCACATTTCCATGATCCGATGTCAGCAAGGTTGGACCACGGACTCAGCAATAACACCTGTCTGGCTCACCAAAGTTGCATCCTGTTCCAGACCTGCTCTTGAACTGTTTGGGAGACAGCATTGGAAAGGAGGGAAGAGGTATGGCCAGCATTGGCGAAATGGTGAGGGGGGGCTGGGGCAGGGGCCATTGCCCCCCTACTGGTAAAAAACAATTTAATGCCATTTTCATTCATTAGCAGTTAGCTTAATAAATCATATATATGTACGTTTATATTTAGAAAGATTCTAAAAAAACACTATAGCTAAGTCCTGGGAAGCGTGTTATGTGAGTGAGAGTGATATGATGAATATAAAAAGTTGAATGAATAGTGCTACGTTTAAAGCTCAGGAGACTACTAGATAAAGCTGCACGTGATATTTTCTCTGCAAGAAGCAACTTCAACTACGTGTGGTTTCATCATGAAGGAAAGAAGTCTAATGTACTCATGCTCATAATTTAAATAAGCTAGCTTGTTCATGGTGTTCACGACATCATGTGTGAATCCATTTTCCACATTCTATTTGTTTTTGTTAGTGAGAATACCTATGAACATACAGGGTTTCACAATTTGATGAACACACTGCTTTTGCCTCTTTCCCTTCGCTAAGTATGTTGTGTGGACATTTTCTTGCGGGTTCTTAGAATATACAGATTTTAGGTTATGATTGTTTAGCGCATGCACATATAGTTATGATGTGATAATAAATATATGCAACGAATAAATTTAGTATACAATGCCAGCCCGGCATAGCTCCTATTCAATTTTTTTCCTGGTTCATGACCGGGAATTAGACTGGAATAAAGGCTAACCAGTCACGCGTCCTAGGTCGCTCAGGGAAGAGATCAGGAAGCACCCCCCGAGAGGAACAATGGGAGGAACGCCCCGCCCCTAACGGTTTTCATTTCCTAGATGGCTGACTTTTTCTATTTTAATTATCTAGTATTATATTAAAAACCGAAGGCTCCGATTTATTTAAACTCTTACCTCTCCTACGAGGTAATCCCCCGCAAGGCACAAATTCTTTAGAATTACTCCATCCTGGCCCTCCCTGTCCTGATCATTCAGAGAACGCAATTGATACTATTGCCGATGGAAGACGAAGATAAAAGATGTTTTTACATGAGCACTTAACATTTAACAAGCACACAAAAGAGAGATATTCTCCCCATCAGAGCAATTGAAACAAGATGTATTACACCAAAATTCTTTTGAATTACTCCATCCCGGCCTTGCCTATGCTGATCATTCAGAGGACGCAATTGATGCTACTGTCGTGTAAGACCAAACGTTTGGTCTTGTGCTTACCATCCTTAGACTGTTTGCAGCGGCGTCCCTTAAACCGTCCTGAACCGGCATTTTTCTGGGTTTTCCAAAAAAAAACGGTCTGCAGCGGTGCCCTGTATCGCGTCCTCGGTTCTACAGGGCCGGACGGGGCTCCCTCAAATCTACCGGCTCGCGGCGCCTCCCTCAAATCGCCACCTCCCCCGTCGCCGGCGCCGATCCCGTACCTCCCCGCGCACACGAACGCCCACCACCGCGCCGCCCTCTCCAACGACCCCGGCTCCGTCGTGCGCTCCGACGGCACGAGCTCCCCGCCGCGGAAGTAAGGGTGCAGCAGCACCATCCCCTCGATCCGCGCGCCGCTGGGGAGGTCGCCGCCGCTTCGGCCTGCCCTCGTCGCCACGTTGTGCGCGATGTTCCCGCCGGTGCTGTCGCCGGCGACGAAGAGGCGCGCGACGTCGCCGTGCTCGGCCAGCCATGGCTCTTCGGGCGCTTCGGGCGCGGACCCGGCGTCGCAGCTCGAGACGGCCCAGCGGAGCGCGGCCCAGGCGTCGTCGTAGGCGGCGGGGAGAGGGTGCTCGGGGGCGAGGCAGAAGTCGACGGAGACGGCGACGGCGCGCGACGCGGAGACGAGCGCGTTGAGGAAGCGGGAGTGGGTGGCGGAGAAGGCCGAGTCGACGGAGAAGGCGCCGCCGTGGAAGTAGAAGACGACGGGAAGCCTCGCGCAGGACGACGTGGCCAGGGCGTCGCTGGGAATGTAGAGCCGCGCGGCGAGGCTGGAGGTGGCGTCGATGACAAAACAACAAGGTTTACAAGCTTTTTGCCTCGTGTAGTGCTGCTGCAACTCTGAACCATGTTAATTCAACAGTTGGTTCCGGCTGAATGAGTGACTGAATTTTCAGATTGCAAACCTGAAAATTATCGACAGATTTCGAGTAACAAAGTTAAATGTGCTGAGACATCTAGATTGAGCCATATTTCTGGAACTTCACATGTGATTCAAACATGGGACATGCTAATTAAGTTTTTAAACTCAAGCAGTAGAAGTTTTCAAACAGGAAACCTCACATGTTCTTTTCAGTTTGCTACAGCAGCAAAGCTGAAGTTGGTTCACAAATAAAAATCAATTAAACAGGTCATGTTCACTGTCAAACTGCATTCGGACTACAGCGGTGTGGGCATCAGCGGCTCTGCTGCGGTAGCTAGTTTTTCTTGACGACGAGCACGTGGAGGCTGTCGTCGCACGAGTCCGATCCGAAGAGGCGAACCCATTTCGCACAGTGGTGCTCATCGCCTGGTGGGTGCTCGTCACCGGCAAAGGCCCGGGCAGGCGCGGCAACGGTGACGGCGAGCGAGACGACGCCGGCTGCTGCTGGTGCTGTTCCACCGCCGTTGAAGTGGAGGCCTCTGCTCCGGTGCCGCCGCAGGGCCCGCCGTCGGAGATGCCGGAGGAGGGCCAAGGCGACGCGGCAGAGCAGGGCACCTCGCCGGCATAGAGAGAAGAGGATGGGGGCGCGTGTCGATGGAGCAGGGAGCAGAAGGTGGAGCCGAGGACGCCGGAGGCGACGCGGGGTGCTGGGCGACGGTGTTGAGCAGATCGGAGATAGGGGAGCAGATAGAGGACACCGTTGCAATTGATGTTGGATTTGGAGGATAAAATATTTTACAGTGTGGGGAAATATTCTTTTGGAGGGTGAAATTTAAAGGATACCATTGCAGATAGCCTTAGCCCTCCATCGGCGCCGTGAAGAAGCTCAACGCCGACGAGCAGCGTAAGCTTGCCCTTATGTTCTTGATGCTCGTCAAAGGAGCAGCTGAGCGACACCGTCTCCTCGGCGTTGAAGACCTTAACAATGCAAAGCCTGCCGGAGCCCAGCCTCACCAGGTGAAGCTGCTCCGACGTCCACTCCAGCCTCGTCTGGCGAACGATCCCCGGGAAGCGCCTGTTGAGCACGAGCTCCGTCTCCACCGTCGCCGGCGGGGTGAAGTCTTCCCACACGTGCTGAATTGTCGGTCCCTCGCGAGAGGAGGACGCCATGGCGATGCCGGTGAGGTCGGCGGAGCAGAGGTGGTGGGGGTGGAGTGTTGAGAAGCCGACCCATGTCTCGAGCTCGGGGAGGTACTCGCCTGATCGGCCATAGAATGGCAGCTTCCAGTCGCCGGCGTGCCGCCATTGCTGCGTCCCGGTGTCGAAGCAGAAGGTGCCGGTGCCATTGGACATCGCCGACACGCAGATGGTCCGGCCGCCGTCGACCACCGTGGACGATACCAAGTTTTTGCCGGACAGTGGCGGCGGCGGGAGAGGATGCCACTTGAAGTTGCTCGTGAGGTCAAAGCCATAGCTTCTAAGGTCGTCGTCGTCATCGTCACTGTCGCCGCCACCGCCAAAGTGGAGGACCTTAAAGTTGTGAGAGCGATGGAGATCGGTTTGGTAGTATGTGGGCTCCATGAGGACGGAACGCAGCACGTAGAGGCTTTCTTCTTCCCCGGCGCCGGCGCCGGGGACGACGAAGGACATGGGACTATCTCCCTTAGGCTCGCCGAGGTCGGGCACGCAGACGACGGCGCGCGAGTCGGCGTCGTAGAGTACGGCGTGGCCGGCGCTGTTGGCGTGGAGGATCTTGCAGCCGGGCTCGCCGCCGCCGCCGCGCCGGCCACCGTGGAGGAGCACGAACATGTCTTCCGACATTGGGTGCCAGCGCTTGGGGTCCCTCGTTGGGGACGCCGACGACACGAAGCCCGTTATTGGTGGAGGCAGCCGTCGCAGCCTCTCGATCCTCAGTGGCTTTGGCTTACCGCCGCCGCCGCCATTGTTGGTCTCCTTGTCGTTCTTGGCGTGTGCTTCTTCAGCTTCGGCGGTGGATGGGTAGAAGAGATGCTTGGAGACGTCCAGACGGTGCAGGGCGTACATGTTGGTCGTGTAGTTTTCCAACACCAGATTCACAAACCGCCGATTCATCATCATCTTTGCAGACAGCTGACGAACAACAATTATATTAATCAACTGCCGAGCGAGATTGACTTTGAGATCTTCGACGACGACAACAAGAAGAAGAGGCCATCAGAGATGGATCTGTATGAATGATCACGCAAATTAAAAGTCGATTTTTCTGGAAGAGAATAAAAAAAAGCCTGATCCATTCAAAGGGATCGAAAGATGCAAGGTCTTACATGTGATGGGGATTAGATTAGGTAGTTGATCTTGAGGGGCGGTGCTTTTGGAGTCGCCGGCGCCGAGTGGCTTCGGTATTGGAAGCAACGATCGACGAGTCACGGCTGGTGGTGGACTCCTGTGATGACGTGCACGCCGTGATTTAAACCCTGTCCATAACTTCATATCCACCGTCCAAAAGTTGCCCAACTCATCTGGTCTCTCTTTTCAAAACAACATCACACATGATACATCATCGGCGGTGCATCTTGAAAAAAAACTTATTATATACTCCCTCGGTCCAAAAAAGAATGCAATTCTAGGTTGACTGAGTTTATAGAAATATTATTAACATTTGTAACTCCAAATATTTATGATATAAAAATATATTTAATAATAAATATAATTATAAATAATTGATATTATAAATAGTTATATACTTTTTTGTATATACTTGGTCAAAGTTAGGATAGAGATGTGAGAGTTGCATTCTGGGACGGAGGGAGTAGTACTTCATTTCTTATACCTTATCACCTTATTTCACCTTCGTCCTACGGAAGCTACGATTTTCTAGACATTTGAGAAAAAAAAACTCAAGAAAGACTATTTTGCTCAACTACGGCTAAAGTCTAGTCTGCTTTACCCTTTTCTGTAATATCTTCCTTTTTCTCTATGACCAAGTTTAGTATTAAGATAAATTATGTGGGATCATTGAAGACATTATAACATATGTTTAAAAATACATAATATTTTCATAATTATTTTGATAAGAAGGCTAAATTAAAAATTGATACAAGACTGTAAACGGTGAAAAAATATATCATATATTTTAACATATGCATCGGATATGGTATCTGCAACCACGCCCTAAAAATTTAAATTTGAAACTCCACCCTACGAGAAACGCAAATCTAATTATTAGGAGCAAACTGAACCAAATGGCATTGTTTAAAAGTAAATAGAAAAGAAACACTGTTATGAGGTTATTCACACTTTTGTCATACTTGAGACTCAGCCACAAGATGCTCTGCTATTTAGCGACGGGTCATGTTGGCGAGCTTCCCGCAGCGCAACAGCGCCAGCTTTGTCACTGATATGTCGAGCTAGAGCAATCCGTGCTGGATGTTCAGCTTCCGGAACTCCCTCTTCGGCGTCCTTTCCTCGTCGCACTTTGAACCGGCACAACGGAGGTCGGAGGCGGCCGCGGCGGCAGTATTAGCCGCCACGAGAGGCACTCGCATGAGTGCATGACAGCAGTGGCGGAGGCAGGATGGGAGGGCCGGGGGGCTCTTTTACCAGCTCCCCCAGCCCCCACGCTGGATCCGCCACTGCATGACAGGTGGCGGCGCGAGGAAGATGTTGTTCATGCCAGAGATGGTGACGCAGCCCATGGATCTTGGTGGGAGCATGTTTGGATTCGCTCTGACGGGGGCGGTGACAACTGACGGCACCGAGCTCGATGACCCGAGGCTCGTCGACAGGGACGTTGTTCATCTTCTCTTAGTCACTGACCAATGGGTGACAGACATTGACATCATGGATAGGGATCAATGACAGTAAAATATTAGAGCTGCATCCTAGTTAGTGTCGATTCTACTTTTTTTAGCAGATATGCAAATGATTCTCTTTTTTTTGCACAAATAAAACAGTAAACACACACGGAAAAAGGAATTGAAACGAGATGTATTATACAAAAAATGCTTCAGAATTACTCCATCTCGGCACTGCCTATCCTGATCACTCAGAGGACGCACTTGATGCGATTGCTTGGAAAAACGAAACGTTTGGTCTTGTGCTTGATCATCCGCAACTCTCCATCGCTGCCGTGAAGAAGCTCAACGCCGACGAGCAGCGTAAGCTTGCCCTTATGTTCTTGATGCTCGTCAAAGGAGCAGCTGAGCGACACCGTCTCCTCGGCGTTGAAGACCTTAACAATGCAAAGCCTGCCGGAGCCCAGCCTCACCAGGTGAAGCTGCTCCGACGTCCACTCCAGCCTCGTCTGGCGAACGATCCCCGGGAAGCGCCTGTTGAGCACGAGCTCCGTCTCCACCGTCGCCGGCGGGGTGAAGTCTTCCCACACGTGCTGAATTGTCGGTCCCTCGCGAGAGGAGGACGCCATGGCGATGCCGGTGAGGTCGGCGGAGCAGAGGTGGTGGGGGTGGAGTGTTGAGAAGCCGACCCATGTCTCGAGCTCGGGGAGGTACTCGCCTGATCGGCCATAGAATGGCAGCTTCCAGTCGCCGGCGTGCCGCCATTGCTGCGTCCCGGTGTCGAAGCAGAAGGTGCCGGTGCCATTGGACATCGCCGACACGCAGATGGTCCGGCCGCCGTCGACCACCGTGGACGATACCAAGTTTTTGCCGGACAGTGGCGGCGGCGGGAGAGGATGCCACTTGAAGTTGCTCGTGAGGTCAAAGCCATAGCTTCTAAGGTCGTCGTCGTCATCGTCACTGTCGCCGCCACCGCCAAAGTGGAGGACCTTAAAGTTGTGAGAGCGATGGAGATCGGTTTGGTAGTATGTGGGCTCCATGAGGACGGAACGCAGCACGTAGAGGCTTTCTTCTTCCCCGGCGCCGGCGCCGGGGACGACGAAGGACATGGGACTATCTCCCTTAGGCTCGCCGAGGTCGGGCACGCAGACGACGGCGCGCGAGTCGGCGTCGTAGAGTACGGCGTGGCCGGCGCTGTTGGCGTGGAGGATCTTGCAGCCGGGCTCGCCGCCGCCGCCGCGCCGGCCACCGTGGAGGAGCACGAACATGTCTTCCGACATTGGGTGCCAGCGCTTGGGGTCCCTCGTTGGGGACGCCGACGACACGAAGCCCGTTATTGGTGGAGGCAGCCGTCGCAGCCTCTCGATCCTCAGTGGCTTTGGCTTACCGCCGCCGCCGCCATTGTTGGTCTCCTTGTCGTTCTTGGCGTGTGCTTCTTCAGCTTCGGCGGTGGATGGGTAGAAGAGATGCTTGGAGACGTCCAGACGGTGCAGGGCGTACATGTTGGTCGTGTAGTTTTCCAACACCAGATTCACAAACCGCCGATTCATCATCATCTTTGCAGACAGCTGACGAACAACAATTATATTAATCAACTGCCGAGCGAGATTGACTTTGAGATCTTCGACGACGACAACAAGAAGAAGAGGCCATCAGAGATGGATCTGTATGAATGATCACGCAAATTAAAAGTCGATTTTTCTGGAAGAGAATAAAAAAAAGCCTGATCCATTCAAAGGGATCGAAAGATGCAAGGTCTTACATGTGATGGGGATTAGATTAGGTAGTTGATCTTGAGGGGCGGTGCTTTTGGAGTCGCCGGCGCCGAGTGGCTTCGGTATTGGAAGCAACGATCGACGAGTCACGGCTGGTGGTGGACTCCTGTGATGACGTGCACGCCGTGATTTAAACCCTGTCCATAACTTCATATCCACCGTCCAAAAGTTGCCCAACTCATCTGGTCTCTCTTTTCAAAACAACATCACACATGATACATCATCGGCGGTGCATCTTGAAAAAAAACTTATTATATACTCCCTCGGTCCAAAAAAGAATGCAATTCTAGGTTGACTGAGTTTATAGAAATATTATTAACATTTGTAACTCCAAATATTTATGATATAAAAATATATTTAATAATAAATATAATTATAAATAATTGATATTATAAATAGTTATATACTTTTTTGTATATACTTGGTCAAAGTTAGGATAGAGATGTGAGAGTTGCATTCTGGGACGGAGGGAGTAGTACTTCATTTCTTATACCTTATCACCTTATTTCACCTTCGTCCTACGGAAGCTACGATTTTCTAGACATTTGAGAAAAAAAAACTCAAGAAAGACTATTTTGCTCAACTACGGCTAAAGTCTAGTCTGCTTTACCCTTTTCTGTAATATCTTCCTTTTTCTCTATGACCAAGTTTAGTATTAAGATAAATTATGTGGGATCATTGAAGACATTATAACATATGTTTAAAAATACATAATATTTTTCATAATTATTTTGATAAGAAGGCTAAATTAAAAATTGATACAAGACTGTAAACGGTGAAAAAATATATCATATATTTTAACATATGCATCGGATATGGTATCTGCAACCACGCCCTAAAAATTTAAATTTGAAACTCCACCCTACGAGAAACGCAAATCTAATTATTAGGAGCAAACTGAACCAAATGGCATTGTTTAAAAGTAAATAGAAAAGAAACACTGTTATGAGGTTATTCACACTTTTGTCATACTTGAGACTCAGCCACAAGATGCTCTGCTATTTAGCGACGGGTCATGTTGGCGAGCTTCCCGCAGCGCAACAGCGCCAGCTTTGTCACTGATATGTCGAGCTAGAGCAATCCGTGCTGGATGTTCAGCTTCCGGAACTCCCTCTTCGGCGTCCTTTCCTCGTCGCACTTTGAACCGGCACAACGGAGGTCGGAGGCGGCCGCGGCGGCAGTATTAGCCGCCACGAGAGGCACTCGCATGAGTGCATGACAGCAGTGGCGGAGGCAGGATGGGAGGGCCGGGGGGCTCTTTTACCAGCTCCCCCAGCCCCCACGCTGGATCCGCCACTGCATGACAGGTGGCGGCGCGAGGAAGATGTTGTTCATGCCAGAGATGGTGACGCAGCCCATGGATCTTGGTGGGAGCATGTTTGGATTCGCTCTGACGGGGGCGGTGACAACTGACGGCACCGAGCTCGATGACCCGAGGCTCGTCGACAGGGACGTTGTTCATCTTCTCTTAGTCACTGACCAATGGGTGACAGACATTGACATCATGGATAGGGATCAATGACAGTAAAATATTAGAGCTGCATCCTAGTTAGTGTCGATTCTACTTTTTTTAGCAGATATGCAAATGATTCTCTTTTTTTGCACAAATAAAACAGTAAACACACACGGAAAAAGGAATTGAAACGAGATGTATTATACAAAAAATGCTTCAGAATTACTCCATCTCGGCACTGCCTATCCTGATCACTCAGAGGACGCACTTGATGCGATTGCTTGGAAAAACGAAACGTTTGGTCTTGTGCTTGATCATCCGCAACTCTCCATCGCTGCCGTGAAGAAGCTCAACGCCGACGAGCAGCGTAAGCTTGCCCTTATGTTCTTGATGCTCGTCAAAGGAGCAGCTGAGCGACACCGTCTCCTCGGCGTTGAAGACCTTAACAATGCAAAGCCTGCCGGAGCCCAGCCTCACCAGGTGAAGCTGCTCCGACGTCCACTCCAGCCTCGTCTGGCGAACGATCCCCGGGAAGCGCCTGTTGAGCACGAGCTCCGTCTCCACCGTCGCCGGCGGGGTGAAGTCTTCCCACACGTGCTGAATTGTCGGTCCCTCGCGAGAGGAGGACGCCATGGCGATGCCGGTGAGGTCGGCGGAGCAGAGGTGGTGGGGGTGGAGTGTTGAGAAGCCGACCCATGTCTCGAGCTCGGGGAGGTACTCGCCTGATCGGCCATAGAATGGCAGCTTCCAGTCGCCGGCGTGCCGCCATTGCTGCGTCCCGGTGTCGAAGCAGAAGGTGCCGGTGCCATTGGACATCGCCGACACGCAGATGGTCCGGCCGCCGTCGACCACCGTGGACGATACCAAGTTTTTGCCGGACAGTGGCGGCGGCGGGAGAGGATGCCACTTGAAGTTGCTCGTGAGGTCAAAGCCATAGCTTCTAAGGTCGTCGTCGTCATCGTCACTGTCGCCGCCACCGCCAAAGTGGAGGACCTTAAAGTTGTGAGAGCGATGGAGATCGGTTTGGTAGTATGTGGGCTCCATGAGGACGGAACGCAGCACGTAGAGGCTTTCTTCTTCCCCGGCGCCGGCGCCGGGGACGACGAAGGACATGGGACTATCTCCCTTAGGCTCGCCGAGGTCGGGCACGCAGACGACGGCGCGCGAGTCGGCGTCGTAGAGTACGGCGTGGCCGGCGCTGTTGGCGTGGAGGATCTTGCAGCCGGGCTCGCCGCCGCCGCCGCGCCGGCCACCGTGGAGGAGCACGAACATGTCTTCCGACATTGGGTGCCAGCGCTTGGGGTCCCTCGTTGGGGACGCCGACGACACGAAGCCCGTTATTGGTGGAGGCAGCCGTCGCAGCCTCTCGATCCTCAGTGGCTTTGGCTTACCGCCGCCGCCGCCATTGTTGGTCTCCTTGTCGTTCTTGGCGTGTGCTTCTTCAGCTTCGGCGGTGGATGGGTAGAAGAGATGCTTGGAGACGTCCAGACGGTGCAGGGCGTACATGTTGGTCGTGTAGTTTTCCAACACCAGATTCACAAACCGCCGATTCATCATCATCTTTGCAGACAGCTGACGAACAACAATTATATTAATCAACTGCCGAGCGAGATTGACTTTGAGATCTTCGACGACGACAACAAGAAGAAGAGGCCATCAGAGATGGATCTGTATGAATGATCACGCAAATTAAAAGTCGATTTTTCTGGAAGAGAATAAAAAAAAGCCTGATCCATTCAAAGGGATCGAAAGATGCAAGGTCTTACATGTGATGGGGATTAGATTAGGTAGTTGATCTTGAGGGGCGGTGCTTTTGGAGTCGCCGGCGCCGAGTGGCTTCGGTATTGGAAGCAACGATCGACGAGTCACGGCTGGTGGTGGACTCCTGTGATGACGTGCACGCCGTGATTTAAACCCTGTCCATAACTTCATATCCACCGTCCAAAAGTTGCCCAACTCATCTGGTCTCTCTTTTCAAAACAACATCACACATGATACATCATCGGCGGTGCATCTTGAAAAAAACTTATTATATACTCCCTCGGTCCAAAAAAGAATGCAATTCTAGGTTGACTGAGTTTATAGAAATATTATTAACATTTGTAACTCCAAATATTTATGATATAAAAATATATTTAATAATAAATATAATTATAAATAATTGATATTATAAATAGTTATATACTTTTTTGTATATACTTGGTCAAAGTTAGGATAGAGATGTGAGAGTTGCATTCTGGGACGGAGGGAGTAGTACTTCATTTCTTATACCTTATCACCTTATTTCACCTTCGTCCTACGGAAGCTACGATTTTCTAGACATTTGAGAAAAAAAAACTCAAGAAAGACTATTTTGCTCAACTACGGCTAAAGTCTAGTCTGCTTTACCCTTTTCTGTAATATCTTCCTTTTTCTCTATGACCAAGTTTAGTATTAAGATAAATTATGTGGGATCATTGAAGACATTATAACATATGTTTAAAAATACATAATATTTTTCATAATTATTTTGATAAGAAGGCTAAATTAAAAATTGATACAAGACTGTAAACGGTGAAAAAATATATCATATATTTTAACATATGCATCGGATATGGTATCTGCAACCACGCCCTAAAAATTTAAATTTGAAACTCCACCCTACGAGAAACGCAAATCTAATTATTAGGAGCAAACTGAACCAAATGGCATTGTTTAAAAGTAAATAGAAAAGAAACACTGTTATGAGGTTATTCACACTTTTGTCATACTTGAGACTCAGCCACAAGATGCTCTGCTATTTAGCGACGGGTCATGTTGGCGAGCTTCCCGCAGCGCAACAGCGCCAGCTTTGTCACTGATATGTCGAGCTAGAGCAATCCGTGCTGGATGTTCAGCTTCCGGAACTCCCTCTTCGGCGTCCTTTCCTCGTCGCACTTTGAACCGGCACAACGGAGGTCGGAGGCGGCCGCGGCGGCAGTATTAGCCGCCACGAGAGGCACTCGCATGAGTGCATGACAGCAGTGGCGGAGGCAGGATGGGAGGGCCGGGGGCTCTTTTACCAGCTCCCCCAGCCCCCACGCTGGATCCGCCACTGCATGACAGGTGGCGGCGCGAGGAAGATGTTGTTCATGCCAGAGATGGTGACGCAGCCCATGGATCTTGGTGGGAGCATGTTTGGATTCGCTCTGACGGGGGCGGTGACAACTGACGGCACCGAGCTCGATGACCCGAGGCTCGTCGACAGGGACGTTGTTCATCTTCTCTTAGTCACTGACCAATGGGTGACAGACATTGACATCATGGATAGGGATCAATGACAGTAAAATATTAGAGCTGCATCCTAGTTAGTGTCGATTCTACTTTTTTTAGCAGATATGCAAATGATTCTCTTTTTTTTGCACAAATAAAACAGTAAACACACACGGAAAAAGGAATTGAAACGAGATGTATTATACAAAAAATGCTTCAGAATTACTCCATCTCGGCACTGCCTATCCTGATCACTCAGAGGACGCACTTGATGCGATTGCTTGGAAAAACGAAACGTTTGGTCTTGTGCTTGATCATCCGCAACTCTCCATCGCTGCCGTGAAGAAGCTCAACGCCGACGAGCAGCGTAAGCTTGCCCTTATGTTCTTGATGCTCGTCAAAGGAGCAGCTGAGCGACACCGTCTCCTCGGCGTTGAAGACCTTAACAATGCAAAGCCTGCCGGAGCCCAGCCTCACCAGGTGAAGCTGCTCCGACGTCCACTCCAGCCTCGTCTGGCGAACGATCCCCGGGAAGCGCCTGTTGAGCACGAGCTCCGTCTCCACCGTCGCCGGCGGGGTGAAGTCTTCCCACACGTGCTGAATTGTCGGTCCCTCGCGAGAGGAGGACGCCATGGCGATGCCGGTGAGGTCGGCGGAGCAGAGGTGGTGGGGGTGGAGTGTTGAGAAGCCGACCCATGTCTCGAGCTCGGGGAGGTACTCGCCTGATCGGCCATAGAATGGCAGCTTCCAGTCGCCGGCGTGCCGCCATTGCTGCGTCCCGGTGTCGAAGCAGAAGGTGCCGGTGCCATTGGACATCGCCGACACGCAGATGGTCCGGCCGCCGTCGACCACCGTGGACGATACCAAGTTTTTGCCGGACAGTGGCGGCGGCGGGAGAGGATGCCACTTGAAGTTGCTCGTGAGGTCAAAGCCATAGCTTCTAAGGTCGTCGTCGTCATCGTCACTGTCGCCGCCACCGCCAAAGTGGAGGACCTTAAAGTTGTGAGAGCGATGGAGATCGGTTTGGTAGTATGTGGGCTCCATGAGGACGGAACGCAGCACGTAGAGGCTTTCTTCTTCCCCGGCGCCGGCGCCGGGGACGACGAAGGACATGGGACTATCTCCCTTAGGCTCGCCGAGGTCGGGCACGCAGACGACGGCGCGCGAGTCGGCGTCGTAGAGTACGGCGTGGCCGGCGCTGTTGGCGTGGAGGATCTTGCAGCCGGGCTCGCCGCCGCCGCCGCGCCGGCCACCGTGGAGGAGCACGAACATGTCTTCCGACATTGGGTGCCAGCGCTTGGGGTCCCTCGTTGGGGACGCCGACGACACGAAGCCCGTTATTGGTGGAGGCAGCCGTCGCAGCCTCTCGATCCTCAGTGGCTTTGGCTTACCGCCGCCGCCGCCATTGTTGGTCTCCTTGTCGTTCTTGGCGTGTGCTTCTTCAGCTTCGGCGGTGGATGGGTAGAAGAGATGCTTGGAGACGTCCAGACGGTGCAGGGCGTACATGTTGGTCGTGTAGTTTTCCAACACCAGATTCACAAACCGCCGATTCATCATCATCTTTGCAGACAGCTGACGAACAACAATTATATTAATCAACTGCCGAGCGAGATTGACTTTGAGATCTTCGACGACGACAACAAGAAGAAGAGGCCATCAGAGATGGATCTGTATGAATGATCACGCAAATTAAAAGTCGATTTTTCTGGAAGAGAATAAAAAAAAGCCTGATCCATTCAAAGGGATCGAAAGATGCAAGGTCTTACATGTGATGGGGATTAGATTAGGTAGTTGATCTTGAGGGGCGGTGCTTTTGGAGTCGCCGGCGCCGAGTGGCTTCGGTATTGGAAGCAACGATCGACGAGTCACGGCTGGTGGTGGACTCCTGTGATGACGTGCACGCCGTGATTTAAACCCTGTCCATAACTTCATATCCACCGTCCAAAAGTTGCCCAACTCATCTGGTCTCTCTTTTCAAAACAACATCACACATGATACATCGTCGGCGGTGCATCTTGAAAAAAAACTTATTATATACTCCCTCGGTCCAAAAAAGAATGCAATTCTAGGTTGACTGAGTTTATAGAAATATTATTAACATTTGTAACTCCAAATATTTATGATATAAAAATATATTTAATAATAAATATAATTATAAATAATTGATATTATAAATAGTTATATACTTTTTTGTATATACTTGGTCAAAGTTAGGATAGAGATGTGAGAGTTGCATTCTGGGACGGAGGGAGTAGTACTTCATTTCTTATACCTTATCACCTTATTTCACCTTCGTCCTACGGAAGCTACGATTTTCTAGACATTTGAGAAAAAAAAACTCAAGAAAGACTATTTTGCTCAACTACGGCTAAAGTCTAGTCTGCTTTACCCTTTTCTGTAATATCTTCCTTTTTCTCTATGACCAAGTTTAGTATTAAGATAAATTATGTGGGATCATTGAAGACATTATAACATATGTTTAAAAATACATAATATTTTTCATAATTATTTTGATAAGAAGGCTAAATTAAAAATTGATACAAGACTGTAAACGGTGAAAAAATATATCATATATTTTAACATATGCATCGGATATGGTATCTGCAACCACGCCCTAAAAATTTAAATTTGAAACTCCACCCTACGAGAAACGCAAATCTAATTATTAGGAGCAAACTGAACCAAATGGCATTGTTTAAAAGTAAATAGAAAAGAAACACTGTTATGAGGTTATTCACACTTTTGTCATACTTGAGACTCAGCCACAAGATGCTCTGCTATTTAGCGACGGGTCATGTTGGCGAGCTTCCCGCAGCGCAACAGCGCCAGCTTTGTCACTGATATGTCGAGCTAGAGCAATCCGTGCTGGATGTTCAGCTTCCGGAACTCCCTCTTCGGCGTCCTTTCCTCGTCGCACTTTGAACCGGCACAACGGAGGTCGGAGGCGGCCGCGGCGGCAGTATTAGCCGCCACGAGAGGCACTCGCATGAGTGCATGACAGCAGTGGCGGAGGCAGGATGGGAGGGCCGGGGGGCTCTTTTACCAGCTCCCCCAGCCCCCACGCTGGATCCGCCACTGCATGACAGGTGGCGGCGCGAGGAAGATGTTGTTCATGCCAGAGATGGTGACGCAGCCCATGGATCTTGGTGGGAGCATGTTTGGATTCGCTCTGACGGGGGCGGTGACAACTGACGGCACCGAGCTCGATGACCCGAGGCTCGTCGACAGGGACGTTGTTCATCTTCTCTTAGTCACTGACCAATGGGTGACAGACATTGACATCATGGATAGGGATCAATGACAGTAAAATATTAGAGCTGCATCCTAGTTAGTGTCGATTCTACTTTTTTTAGCAGATATGCAAATGATTCTCTTTTTTTTGCACAAATAAAACAGTAAACACACACGGAAAAAGGAATTGAAACGAGATGTATTATACAAAAAATGCTTCAGAATTACTCCATCTCGGCACTGCCTATCCTGATCACTCAGAGGACGCACTTGATGCGATTGCTTGGAAAAACGAAACGTTTGGTCTTGTGCTTGATCATCCGCAACTCTCCATCGCTGCCGTGAAGAAGCTCAACGCCGACGAGCAGCGTAAGCTTGCCCTTATGTTCTTGATGCTCGTCAAAGGAGCAGCTGAGCGACACCGTCTCCTCGGCGTTGAAGACCTTAACAATGCAAAGCCTGCCGGAGCCCAGCCTCACCAGGTGAAGCTGCTCCGACGTCCACTCCAGCCTCGTCTGGCGAACGATCCCCGGGAAGCGCCTGTTGAGCACGAGCTCCGTCTCCACCGTCGCCGGCGGGGTGAAGTCTTCCCACACGGTGCTGAACCGTCGGTCCGTCCGTAAAAGCAGCCATGTCGCCGGCCACGCCGTGCTCTGTCTCCACCGTCGCCGGCGGGTCGTCGAAGTCTTGTTCTTCCCAGGCGTCGCTCGGTGGTTCCTGGCGAGGGGGAGGGAATAATGCCATGGCGGCGGCGGAGAGGTCGGTGCAGCAGAGGTGGTCGGAGGAGTAGCTGACCCACGTCTCGAGCTCGGGGACGTACTCGGCTCTGCCGGTGACGAATAAGGCCATAATCAGATGGATCTGTACGAATGATCACGCAAAAGTAGATCTTAATTTGTGAAAACAATAAAGGCTTAAGGGGAGGATCGGAAAGATGATGTTACTAACGGATTAGCTTGTTGACCTTGATTCTTGAGGGGCGGTGATCTTGGAGACGGACGGCAAGCTCGACGGCGCCGGCACCGAGTGGCTTCGGAAATGGAAGTGATCGATGAGCGGCGGCGGACTCCGATGACGTGCACCCGTGCACGCCGTCACATAAACCCTGGAAATCCGTATCCACCGTCCAAAGCTACTGCGTCCATCTTCTTCTTCTTCCACCGTTCAAAGTTACTCAAGTCATCTTCTTTTTCTTTTCCATGTTATTTTGGAAACACATGATATACATCGCCGACGACGTACGGCAATGCATTTTGAAAAAAAAACTTAATAGTATTTACATTTCGTCTACCTTCTCAGTTGTCACCCTATATCACCTTCGTCCTACGGAAGCTGCGATTTAGACATTTGGGAAAAAATCATAAAAGATGTAATCTAAGAAATTTTTTTCTCAAGTACGGCCAAAGTCCATGTAGGATAGTTTCTATAGCATTAATTAGGCTGCCACATATGACACTTTGCTTATGTGTCACTCTAATAAATGAGGGAGAGAGTAATAATTGACATAAGATGCATTCGAAAAAAAATTGAACAAGCACACAAAAGATTGAAAAGAATATGTTTTTTCCCTGAGTAATAATTGACATAGGATGCATACCAAAAAACATTGAACAAGCACACAAAAGACTGAAAAAAATATGTTTTTTCCCTGAGTAATAATTGACATAAGATGCATTCAAAACATCTTTTGAATTACTCCATCCCGGCCTTGCCTTCCCTGATATTCAAAGGATGCAATTGATGCTGTTGCCAGGGAAGACAAAACGTTTTGTCTTGTGCTTGACCATCCGCAGCCCTCCTCCATCGCCGCCGCGAACCACCTCAACGCCGACGAGCACCGACAGCGTGTCCTCTGATTCTTGGTCGGCGTCGAAGACCTTAGCAATGCAAAGCCTGCCTGACCCCAGCCTCACCATGTGAATCTTCTCCGCCGTCCACTCCACCCATGTCCGGCGAACGACGTTGCCTGGGAACCGGGCCGTCACCACCGTTGGTGGCGGGGAGAAGTCTTACCAGACGTGCTGAACCGTCGGTCCATGGAGAGTTTGAGAGTCGGCCATGGCGACGACGCCGGTGAGGTCCGCCGAGCAGAGGTGGTGGGGGTGGCTCGGTGTGAACCCTACCCACGTCTCGAGCTCAGGGACGTACTCGCCTCTTCCATAGAACGGCAGCTTCCAATCGCCGGCGTGCCGCCATTGGCAGCTCACCCTATCGATGCAGAAGGTACCTTTGGACATGGCCGACACGCAGATGGTGCTGCCACCATCGATCAATGTGGAAGATACCAAACTGTCGCCGGCGGACAAGGGCGGCAGCAGGAGTGGATGCCACTTGAGGTTTGTTGTGAGGTCAAAGAGATGGCCTCCAAACTCACCGTCGCTGCTATAGCCGGTGTCCCCGAAGTTGATTGAGCACCGATGAGTGCTGACTCAGAGGACCTCAAAGTTGAGAGAGCACTGACGATTGGCATCGTATGCGGGCGCCACATGGTCGGAGCGCAGCACATAGAGGCTTTGTTCTTGTTCGCCGGCGACGGGGATGACGAAGGACAAGGGTTTAAGCCCTTTAGGCTTGCCGATGTCGGGCACACAAACGATGGAGTGTGAGTCGGTGTCGTAGAGGGCGTTCTCAACTGATGAGAATTAAGTGACAAGTTTTTGTTGGTGTTGAATAATGGTCGATTGTTTAGAGGTTGAAACATCGACTCAGTTCAAACTTTAAATTTGAAAGTAAGAAAGTTGTATAAATTTGGTCGTGCATCCTCAGATATGGCAACAACGTGTGCATCCTTTCCGTAACTGTTCCGTGCAATCGTCACGTTGGGTAACTGTTACTTAAAATTTCCTCCATCTTCTCACCCTATCACAAATGAGATTGGAAAGATGGACCCACTCCCGCCGGCCTCCGGCGAGATGCCGAAGGTAGGAAGGGATGGGGACCAACGGAACGCTTGAAGCAGTGGCCGGCGGCGGGAGTTGCTTCTGTCGTGCTACTGCATCCTAGATAGCGTTGAAAGGAGAGCTGTTTGGATTCTGTTTTTTTGATAAAATAAAATGAGCTGCGAATGATTCTTTGCGCATTCAATTAGCTGCAACTGATCAATTTAATTCAGAATGTGCTAGTGGTGCTGTTAACAAGGACATCAATCACACACAAAAAAAGTAAAACACACGAAAGAAAGAGTACTTATAACATATTAACATGTAACGAGCACACAAAAGAGACATGTTTTCCCCCTGAGTAACTTGTATTACTAAATTCTTCAGAATTATTACTCCACCCCGGGCCCTGCCAATCCTGATCATTCAGAGGACACAATTGATGCTATTGCCAGGGAAGACGAAATGTTTGGTCTTGTGCTTGACTATCCGCAGCCTTGTGCTATTGCCAGGGCGGACTCCTGTGATGACATGCAACCGTATACGCCGTGACTTAAACCCAAGCAATCCATATCCACCGTCCAAACTTGCCAAACTCTTTTTTTTAAAAAAACTACATCACATGATGCATCAGCGGCGTTGCATTTTGAAGAAAAAAAACTAGTAATGTCGTGTTCCTTCTGACCCTAGCTATATCACGTTTTTTTTGCGATATAACAACCAAATCACCTTCTTGCTACGGAGGATGCGATTTAGATTGGAAAGTACGGCCGAACTCTAGATATTAAGCTATTTATCTGTTTAATTTACGCTTACAACTAGTCCACTACTCTACCCTTTTGTAATATTTCTTTTTTTTCCTCTATGCACAATGTAGTATTTGATAGATTATGTGGGATCATAGAAGACATTATAACATAACATTATAACGTATGTTTAAAAATACATCATACTTTTCATAATTGTTTTGATAGGCTTGGATAAATTACTAATCCTTGATATAAGATTGTACAATATATATATTGTAAAATATATTATATATTTTATTATATTTTTGAGCGACATATTTTAACATATAGATATGATTTCTGCAACTAGGCTATACAAATTTTAAATTGAAACTCCACACTCCAAGAAACACAAATTTTATTAGGAGCAAATTGACCGGAGGACGGTGATAACCGTAGTGCCAACGTCGATGACCCAGGCTTGTCAGGACAGTGATCATCTCCTCCTAGTCACTGGCCAATGGATGCCTGACATTGGCATCATGGGCAGGGATCAATGACAAGAAATATTAGAGCCGCATCCTAATTCCTAGATAGTGTTGAAGGCGTGTTGTGCTTCTGTTTTTTTTTTTGACAAAAAGATTCTCCTTTTTTTTAGCAGAGCTGCAAATGATTCTTTGCACATTCAATTAGCTGCAAATGATCAATTTAATTCATGCGCGCTAATGGTGCTGTTACAAACGACATCAATCAGACAAGGGGGGTGGGGTGGGGGGATGTTTTCCATGAATACTTGACATTTAACAAGCACGCATGAGAGAGATATTTTCCCCCTGAGTTGATTGACACAAGATGTATTTATATATTACCAAAATTTCTTTAGAATTACTCCATCCAGGCCTTGCCTATCCTGATCATTCAGAGGACACAATTGTCTCTATTCTACAATACATATGCAGAGAATTTTGGTCCACACAAGATGTATGACCAAAATTTCTTTAGAACTCTATCCTGGCCATTCCTATCCTGATCATTCAGAGGACGCAATTGATGCGATTGCCAGGGAAGACAAAACGTTTGGTCTTGTGCTTGACCATCCGAAGCGCTCCATCACCGCCGCGAACCACCTCAACGCCGACGAGCACCGTAAGGATGTAATCGTCAATGGAGTTGATGGATGATACCATCTCCTTGGCGTAGAAGTCCTTAACAATGCAAAGCCTGCCGGAGCCCAACCTCACCATGTGAAAGTCGTCCGCCGTCCACTCCAGCCTTTTCCGTCGAACGACGTTGCCCGGGAACCGGGCTGTCATCACCGTGCTCGGTGGGGTGAAATCTTCCCAAACATGCTCCGGTGTCAGTACACGGTGAGAGACGGCCATGGTGGCGACGCCGGCGAGGTCGGACGAGCAGAGGTGGTGGGGGTGGCTTGGTGTGAAGCCTACCCAGGCTCGAGCTCGGGGACGTACTCACCTCTTCCATAGAACGGCAGCTTCCAGTCGCCGGCATGCCACCATTGGCGGGTCTCCGTGTCGAAGCAGAAGGTGCCTTTGTACATGGACGACACGCAGATGGTCTGGCTCCTGTCGAGCTCTGTGGACGATACCAAAATGTCACCGGTAGAAAATGGCGGCGGCGGGAGTGGATACCACTTGAGGTTTGTTCTGAAATCAACGAGATCGCCTCCAAACTCATCGTCGCTGCTATAGCCGATGTTCTTGAAGTTGATTGAGCACCGATGATTCATGGCAGAGAGGACCTCAAAGTTCTGAGAGCACTGATAATTGGTGTCGTATATGGAGCGGAGCACGTAGAGGTTTTCTTCCCCAGTGCCGGCGCCGGGAATGACAAAGGTCATGGGTTTAGGTCCTTTAGGCATGCCAAGGTCAGACACACAGACGACGGTGCGCGATTCGGTGTCGTAGAGGGCGGTTTGGCCGTGGTTGTTGGCGTGGAGGATCCTGCCGCCGGGCTCGCCATGGCCGCCATTGAGGAGCACGAACATGTTTAGCGTCGTCGGGCACCAATCCGACGACTCGAAGCCCGCTATTGGCGCAGGCAGCCGTCGCAGCCTCTCGATCCTCAGTGGCTTTGGCTTACCGCCATTGTTGGTCTCCTTCTCGTCCTTGGAGTGTGCTTGTTCTGCTTCCACCGTGGATGGGTGGAAGAGATGCTTGGAGACATCCAGGCGATGCATGGCGTATATCTTGCTTCTGCAGTTTTCCAACACCAGATTCACAAACCGCCGGTTCATCATCATCTTGCAGAATATAATAATGGTGACACCTGATGAGCAACAAACAATAAGTGCTGAACGAGATTCACGTTGAGATCGAGAAGAAGAAGACCATCAGATGGATCTGTACGAATGGTCACGCAAAACCAATCTTTCTGGTAAAAAAAGAACTGATCTATCCAAGGAGATTAGAGAGGTGATCTTACTAGCGGATTAGCTTGTTGATCCGGAGGGGCGATGCACGTACGGTCAGAGCTCGCCGCCGGCGCCGAGTGGCTTCGGAATTGGAAGCGATCGACGAGTGGCGGCGGACTCATGTGATGACGTGCACCCGTTGTGCACGACGTGACTTAAACCCACACAATGCATATCCACCGTCCAAATAAGTTGCCCAACTCATCTGTTATTTTTTTTTTTGGAAAACTACATCACGTGCGGGTTTTTTTTTTTGGAAAACCTGATGAGCACCCGTTTCATTGGATAACTTTGGACGGCGGGCAGTGCCGCCGCTGCTCTAAAGTCTAAACCCATCGATCGATCTAGTCGATGTGTTGCAAGCTATCATGGTTTTCAGAGATCCAGCCGTGATAGTAGCCAGATTTAACAACTGAAATCGCTGCTGCTGGTAAGTAGGCATGAGCTTCTGATCATGCCACTTCTCGAATCCCATATTCCCATCTGATCATGAGCCGATGCGTCGCGCTAAACAAATTATTGTTTTCTTTCTTGTGTTGATTGTGTCTGCCAGATCGATCGTATTTGGATCGGCAAGAACAAGATGAACCGGCGGTTTGTGAATCTTGTGTTGGGAAACTACAAAACCCGCATGCATTCGCTGTACCGGCTAGACGTCGCCAGGCATCTCTTCTACCCATCCACATCCCAAGCGAGGAAGCGGAGAACGCCAAGGAGAGCGAAGATGACGGCTTTACCCTTTTTGTAATATTTTCTTTTTTTCTCAATGCACAAGTGTAGTATTAAGATAAATTATGTGGCAAAATAAAAGACATTATAACATATGTTTAAAAATACATCATTCTTTCCATAATTATTTTGGTAGGCATGGATAAATTAATCTTTGATACAAGATTGTACAATAAATAACGGTGAAAAATCTATAATATATTTTAACATATGGATACGACATCTGCAACCACACCCTACAAATTTAAAATTTAAACTCCACCCTACAAGAATTGCAAATTTTATTAGGAGCAAATTGGAACAAATTGCATTGTTCAGAAGTAAACTACAAAAAAGAAAAAAAATGTTATGGGGTTATTTGGACTTCTGTCATACTTGAGACCCAGATAGTCTACTGAGGAGAATTCTCTTTGGAGTTCGATTTTTTCCCAAATCTCAATTCCTTGTTTGTTTCATGGAGGGAATTAAGATAAGGAGTTTAAGGGAAAAATTCATATTGTTAGGTTGGTAGTATATGGGTTTTGACATACGAAATTCAATCAAGTAATAAAATTGTTCATCCTCATCATAAAAAAAGAAAAGAAAAGTTATGGGGTTATTTGGACTTCTGTCATACTTGAGACTCACGCACCAGATAGTCTACTGAGGAGAATTATCTTTAGAGTTTGATTTTGTCCCAAATCTCAATTCCTTGTTTGTTTCATAGAGGGAATTAAGACACGGAGTTTAAGGGAAAATTCCTATTTTTAGTTTGGTAGTATATGGGTTTTGACATACGAAATTCAATCATAAGTAATAGTAAATTGTTCATCCTCATCATAAGCCGGTCCTCAACTCGCTTTTTCCATCCCTCACAATTCTCGCTACTACAAAACTAAGATATTTCAACTCTTATCTCAAAACTTTATCGAACACACCGCTAAAAGCATCGTAAATTTGAGCCAAGGTTGAAAAGTGACAGGTTTTTGTTGGTGTTGAATAATGGTCGATAGTTTAGAGGTTGAAACATCGACTCAGTTCAAACTTTTAAAGTTGAAAGTAAGAAAGTGGTATAAATTTGGACGTGCATCCTCAGATATGGAAACAACGTGCATCCTTTCCGTAACGTACTGTTCCGTCCAATCGTCCCGTTGGATAACTTTGGATGGCGTGTGCAGTACGTAGTGCGTCTCGTGCACATCTTTAGAGTCCGCCGCCACTTTGGATGGCGTGTGCAGTACGTAGTGCGTCTCGTGCACATCTTTAGAGTCCGCCGCCGGCGGCGGACTCTAAAGATGTGCACGAGACGCACTACGTACTGCACACGCCATCCAAAGTTATCCAAGGCGGCCGCTCCCAACCCATCGATCTTCTGGGCTGGTCGATGTCGCAAGCCATCAAGGTTTTCAGAGATCCAGCCGTGATTGCCAGGTTCAACTACTGAAAATCGCTCCTGCTGATACTGGTAGGCATGTCGCATGAGCTCTAATCATGCACCTCGTCGATTCCATCTGATGAGCTGTGATGCGTCGCGTGCTAAACAAATCGTTTCTTTCTTTTGTTGATTGTGTCTGCCAGATCATATTATTTGGATCGAGAAGATGAACCGGCGGTTCGTGAATCTTGTGTTGGGAGACTACAACACCCGCATGCACTCGCTGTTCCGGCTGGACGTCGCCAAGCATCTCTTCTACCCATCCACAGCCCAAGCCGAAGCTGCCAACGCCAAGCAACAGGAGACCAACAACAATGGCGGTGGTGACGCCGATAAGCCACCGACGATGAAGTGGCCGAAGCCACCGAGGATGAAGTGGCTGAGACCACTGCCAAAGCCGAGCATGCGCTTCTTCACGTTCGACGCCGGCGACGACGAGCAGCGGCGGCGCCACACGTGGCCGTCCTACGACGACGCGTTCATGCTCCTCCGCCCAAACAGCAGCGATGGCACGATCCTCCACGCCACCGACGGCGGCCGCACCGTCATCTTCGACGCCGACGCGAACGCCATTAGCGCCACCGCGCCCTTCTTCGACACCGGCATGGGAGGGGGACCGGTCGTCTTCTCCGTCCCCGGCGCCGACGCCGGCGAAAAGGAAAGCCTCTACGTCATGCGGTCCACCATCCCCTCCCCCGTCCGCGATCGCTACTCTTGTCATCCTCATAAAAATACGGACGACGAAGAAGAAGACCGCTGCTCCGACGAGTTCGTCGTCCTCGACATGAACAAACAACCCTACAAATGGCAGCATCTCCCACGGCCGCCTTTCATCGTCGAAAAGGAGCCTTACGAGCGTGTAGGCTTACACTTCTCTATCACATCATCGGCGGTGATCGACGGCGGCCGCACCATCGTCGTGTCATCGTCGGACAAGAGCAAGGGCCACTATGGCAGCGTCGGCGAGTTCACCCACTGCTTCGACACCGCAACGCGGAAATGGCGGCACGCCGGCGACTGGGGGCTGCCATTCTCTGGAAGAGCAGAGTACGTCCCCGAGCTGAACACCTGGATCGGCTTGTCGTCAACCTCGCCGCACCACCTCTGCGCCATTGACCTCTCGTCCGCCATGGACGACCCCAGCCGAGCTCCCACGCCGCACCACGTCTGGGACGACTTCACCCCGCCGGAGTACGAGGAGTCGGAGGTCGTGCTGAACCGGCGCTACCCGGATTACGTTCTCCAGAGGTTGACGACATGGCGGCCGTCGGAGCACAGCCTGGTGAACCTTGGGTCCGGCAGGTTTTGCACCCTCAAGGTGTTCGACATCTCCCGGATAGAGTGGATCCGCTTCGAAGAAGACTGGCCTGACGTTGAGGTGTTTGCCGTGCTCACCGGCGTCGAGGTGGTTCGCTGCCACGACGGGGAAGAAGAAGGGGGGCTCCGGATGGTGAAGCACAAGACCAAGCGTTGCCCGATCACTCGCAATAGTCGCACCCAGTGGTTATTTTGAAGTCTGAACTATGAATCATCAACCCAACTCGGACTTCAGTTTTCCAAACGTCGTTCACCACGTTGTCATTTGGGGTTTTCAAAGGTTTCTAGTCAAGATCTGTCTGGTGGGTTCCGTCAGAATTCAAACTTGCGTCTGTATTTTTAGCTGAATTTTGGGTTGGCATTGTTCAAGTTCATTCAAAAGTTTGTCAGTTTCGTGTCTGTCTTCCTAAACATATTTGCGACACTAGAAAGAACAGAAGAAGGTCTCATTTTATTTACCTGATTGGATCTAGAGCTACTCAAACCCAGCTGGCCCTTTCTGCTTTTATTTTACCTGACCTAAACCCCACGTGACTTAAACCCAGACAATCCATATCCACTGTCCAAAGTTGCCCTACTTATCTGTTCTTTTTTTTTTTCAAAATACACATCGGCGGTGCATTTTGTAAAGGAAAAAAAAATCCTGGTACTTATATTTCCTCCATCTTCTTACCCGATCACAAATGAGATTGGAAAGATGGATCCGCACTCCCCGCAGCCTCCGGCGAGATGCCGAAGGTGGGAAGGGATGGGGAGTTGCTTCTGTGGTACTACTGCATCCTAGATAGCGTTGAAAGGAGATTCTGTTTGGACTTCTGTTATTTTGATAAAACAAAATGAGCTGCAAATGATTCTTCGCACATTAGCTGCAACTGATGAATTTAATTCAGAATGTGCTAGTGGTGCTGTTAACAAGGACATCAATGACACAAAAAAAAAAACAGTAAACACACGAAAAGAAAGAGAGAATATGTTTTTCCAGGAGTACTTATAACATGTAACAAGCACACAAAAGAGACATGTTTAACCCAGAGTAACTTGTATTACAAGAATTCTTCAGAATTATTACTCCATCCCGGGCCCTGCCAATCCTGATCATTCAGAGGACACAATTGATGCTATTGCCAGGGAAGACGAAACGTTTGGTCTTGTGCTTGACCATCCGCAGCTCTCCATCGCCGCCGCGAACAACCTCAACGCCGACGAGCACCGTAAGCGTGTCATATGATTCTTGGTCGTCGGCGTTGAAGACCTTAGCAATGCAAAGCCTGTCGGAGCCCAGCCTCACCGTGTGAAGCTTCTCCACCGTCCACTCCACCCATGTCCGGCGAACGACGTTGCCTGGGAACCGGGCTGTCACCACCGTCGGTGTCGGGTTGAAGTCTTCCCACACGTGCTGAACCGTCGGACCATGGCGAGAGGCGGCAGCGATGGCGGCAAGGTCCGCCGAGCAGAGGTAGTGGGGGTGACTTGGTGTGAACCCTACCCACATCTGGAGCTCGGGGACATACTCGCCTCTTCCATAGAAGGGCAGCTTCCAGTCGCCGCCGCGCCGCCATTCCTGGCTCGCCGTGTCGTAGCAGAAGGTACCGGCGGTGCCATCGGGCATGGACGAAGACACGCAGATGGTCCGGCCGGCGTCGAGCAACGCAGACGATACCAAACTATCGCCGGCGAACAATGGCGGCGGCGGGAGTGGATGCCACTTGAGGTTGCCTGTGAGGTCAACCAGATGGCCACCAAAGTCGCCGCCGCCGAAGCCGAGGTCCTCGAAGTTGATTGAGCACCGATGGTTGGGGGCGAGGAGGACCTCGAAGTTGAGAGAGCACTGATGATTCATGTCGTATGCCGGCGTCACGGGGCTGGAGCGGAGCATGAAGAGGCTCTCTTCTTGTTCGCTGGCAACGGGGACGACGAAGGGTATGGGTTTTGGTCCTTTTGGCTTGCCGAGGTCGGGCACGCAGACGATGGGTCCTTGTCATTGTTGACGTGTGCTTGTTCTGCTTCGGCGGTGGATGGGTAGAAGAGATGCTTGGAGACGTCCAGGCGGTGCAGGGCGTACATGTTGGTCGTGTTGTTTTCCAACACCAGATTCACAAACCGCCGGTTCATCAACATCTTGCAGAATTAATGGTGACACCTGATGAACAACAATCAATCAAGTGGTGAGCGAGATTGACATTGAGATCGACAAGAAGAAGAAGGCCATTAGATGCATCTGTATGAATGGTATATATCACGCAAAAGTCTATTTTTTTTTTCTAAAGAAAAAGTGCCTGATGCCCTGATCCATTCAAAGGGATTGAAAAGATGTGTCATCTTACAAGGGGATTAATTAGCTGCTTGATATATCTTGAGCGGCGGTGAGCTTGCTTTGGAGGCGGACGGCGAGCTCGCCGACGCCGAGACGGACGAGAGTGGATTTGGAATGGGAAGTGATCGACGAGCGGCGGCGGGCTCCTGTGATGACGTGCACACCCGTGCACATGGCTGAGATCCATATCCACCGTCCAAAGTTGCCCAACTTGTCTGTTTTTTTTTTTTTGGGGGAGAACTACATCACGTATGCATCCTTTCCTAAACTGATCCATGCATCCGTGCCGTTGGATAACTTTGGACACGGCGATATGATCAGTGCCGCCGCCGCCACCGCTCTAAACCCTACCTATCGATCTACTCGATGTGTTGCAACTTGCAAGCCATCATTGTGTCTTCCAGATCGTATCAGGGCATGTACAACGGTGTCTACGGCTGCTGCCTGTTCGGTATAAATAGACAACTTGAATAGACAGCTTGTACAATGGGCTGTCTGTTTGGCTGTCTGCAGGATATTTAATTCATCATTTGACAAACAAATCATGGTAATCTGGTGCATACTTGATCTTTGTAGCCATTTTGTTGCATACATGAAACAATGCACAAATATATTCATTTTCTTTTCCTTTTGTTTTTCTCTATCTCTTTCTATTCCACTAGAGACAACTGGATCGAGTAAGTTCAAATACTCCTTCATCACTGCCAGAACCACCAGAACCCGCAAGATCAGTTCAGTTCAGTTTACTCCTATATGACACAATGTTCAGTTCACTCCTACAGAGACGATGCTCAATTGAGTTCACTCCCACAGATCAAACTAGGCAAAAAGAAAAATTGACGTAGACTTGGCATGATTATTTCAACAAGTTCAGATCAGCCACAATGAAAGAAATCTTGAATATCACTAAAACCTCATGTGCAATCTGGAAACAGTTTTTTCCTCAAACATTTAATTGTGAAAGCATTTTTTTTTGCCGCATGATTAAACCATGAAAGCAACAAGCTATGATTAAACCATGCAAGCAGCAAGCATGCAAACAGACATCCATTTTATTTGTACTGCTAAACCATGCAAGCAGCAAGCAGGATGTTTGCCACATGATTAAACCTTCTCAAACATAAACGTTTGTCTCTAATTTCGAATTAACAAGCATAGTAACAATGCTCCATCAGGTACAATCAATACTTTTCTCTAATACTAACGAGTACTCACTACCGTGGTACCTAGACATTTTATCGAACAACCACAAGGCAGTAGGCAGCCAAACACTGGATGAATCGATAACATGTTAGTAATCACTGGACGAATTGAGCAGAGGCCATCACGGGATGAATTGAGCAAAACTGAGAGAAAGCAAGTACCATGTGAAGGTGCCGGCGCCGGCGCCGCCGCAACTCCCCCGTGGCCTTCCCCTTCTGCACCGCCGCCATCTTCTTCGCCATCGATGTCGAGGCCCCCTTCCTGAACTGCATTGCAGAAGCTTTACGCTCCGTCGCAGCATCCGCCTTCAACAGCTCTCGCGTCGTCGACGCGGCCAGCTTCTCTTCCTGTCGGGGAAGAACGCAGTCTCTACCGCAAGCTTCAATGGTTTTTGAATGGAGATTTCGGTGGGAGATGGAAAAGAATGGTGCCACGATTTGGCGCTAAGAGGAAAACCATCCGCGCGCTCCCAGGGCGCATCAAATCCATGCGGCCGTCGCCAACGGGAAGCGGAGCGTACAACGGGAGCGAGTCGCCGTCGAGCCGCCTTGGAGCACGAGCGGAGCTCGTAGACGAGCGAGGCGACGAGGGAGTCGTGGTTATGGTCGCGGAGGGGGGTTTATGCAAATAACGGTTGCATGTCTACGGGTATCTACGACCCGTTGTACGTGCCCTCATTTGGAACGAGAAGATGAACCGGCGGTTTGTGAATCTCGTGATGGCAGACCACAAAACATGCATGCATTCGCTGTACCGCCTCGACGTCACCAAGCATCTCTTCTACCCATCCACAGCCCATGCCGAAGCTGCCAACGCTAAGCAACAGGAGACAACAACAATGGCGGCGGCGGCGACACGCCGCCGCCGACGCCACCGACGATGAAGTGGCCGAAGCCACCGAGGATCGAGTGGCTGAGACCGCTGCCGAAGCCGACCATGCGCTTCTCCCAGTTCCCTCCCGTGGAGTACTCGTCCGATTACGACGCGTTCATGCTCCTCCGCCCACACAGCAGCGATGGCACGATCCTCCACGCCACCGAGGGTGGCCGCACCGTCATCTACGACGCCGACGAGCTGTTAGGACGATCTCCTCAGCCCCAAAAGGCCCAAAGGCCTTTGGACCTTAATCTGCGCCCTGATCGGAGGCGTCCAACCCTAAGGGTTGGTGGGCCCCTGTCGCCAGCGCTATATAGAGAGAGGTGGGGGCCACGGCTCTACTCACGAGGTTGAACTGAGTACTCTCTCCACCTACACTCAAACCCTAGACCGATCTAGAGGGTTGGCGCTACGGCGGCGGGAAGCTCCACCACTCCGTCCATCGCCGTTCCCGTCCAAAGCCGGTGGCGCCCTGAAGGACGACGAGACCTCCTGCGCAGGGCTACGGCAACAGCTATTACGACCGTCGCTGCCCGTGCGCAGAACTCCCTCAACGAACCCGCTATGGCATCCACAGAGCCATCCAACTCCTCTACTCGTGATGGTATGGATCTAGTCTCACTCCCTTCTCCATTCCTAGATCTAGGATTCCACACGGACACATACACATATACACAGACACATACTCATGCACATACACATAGATCAAGTATTCTCTAGTCTAGATCTACACTGCTCACGCAAAGATCTAACACGAGCACGCCATTAGCGCCACCGTGCCCTGCTTCGACGCCGGCATGGGAAGTGAACCCATCGTCTTCTCCGTCTCCGGCGCCAGCGGCGGCGGCGAAAAGGAAAGCCTCTACGTCATGCTGTCCACCATCAGCTCCCCCGTCCGTGATCGCTACTCTTGTCCTCCTCCGCCGCCTCGTAAAAATGTCGGCAGCTCCGGTGGCGAAGAAGACCGCTGCTCCGGCGACTTCGTCGTCCTCGACATGAACCAGCAACCCTACAAATGGCAGCATCTTCCACGGCCGCCGTTCGTCGTCGAGAAGGACCCTTACGAGCATGATAAACCAGATTTCTGTATCAGATCATCGGCGGTGATCGACGGCGGCCGCACCATCGTTGTGTCATTCGACAAGAAAAAGGGCCACTATGGCGTTGTCATGAACTTCACCTACTGCTTCGAGACCTCGACGCGGCAATGGAGGCACGCCGGCGACTGGGCGCTGCCCTTCACCGGCAGAGCCGAGTACGTCCCCGAGCTCAAGACATGGATCGGCTTCTCCGCCACCTCACCGCACCACCTCTGCTCCATTGACCTCTCATCCGCCATGGACGCCGGCGACCGAGCTCCTCCTACGCCACAGCATGTCTGGGACGACTTCACACCGCCGCCGTACACGGAGTCGGAGGTGGTGCTCAACCGGAGCTACCCGGACTACGTTCTCCGGCGATGGACGGATTGGTCCCCACAGGAGCACAGCCTGGTGAACCTCGGCTCCGGCAGGTTTTGCATCCTCAAGGTGTTCGGCATCAGCCGGGGCGAGAAGATCACCCGCTTCCATGAATACGACTCACCTGACGTGGAGCTATTCGCCGTGCTCACCGGCGTGGAGGTGGTTCGCTGCAACGACGACGGGGAAGAAGGAGGGGAGCTCCGGATGGTGAAGCACAAGTCCAAGCGTTGCCCGGTCCAACACCCATGGGCTATTCTGAAGTCTGTTTGAACTGAACAGTCAATTATCAAGCTAATTAGGACTTTCAGGTTACCAAATTGTTATTTTTGGTTGACCACGTCGTCATTTTGGGGGTTTTCAAATGTTTCTTTTCTATCTCGTAAGGTTTGGTGACCATCAGAATTGAAACTTGGTTCTGTGATTTTAGCTGAACTTTTCGGTTAACATTGTTCATGTCCATTGAAAAAGTTTATCAGATATTCAGATTCGCGTTGGTCTGGTCTAAACATATCTCATATCTGCGACTCTAGAAGGGACAGAAGAAGGCCTCACTTTGCCTGATTGGAGCTACTCAGCAACAGAAGATCCGATCCTTTCTACTTTTATTTCGTGAATTTTTGCTGTAAAAAATTGCGTTTATAACTAGTCACATGAAAGCTAAAGGCACATAGCACTACAAACCCAAATAAACCTAACTACTCAGTTATCTTTACATCACATTATTTTCTACGGGAAGTCAACAATTGAGTCAACCATTCTTAATCTTGACATTGGATATGCAACAATAGTTTTGTATAGCTGGCCAATGAAAATAGAGGAACACAAGGATTTTATTTGACTTTTCAGCTACATTTGGGCCCAAGAATAACGTCTTAGTACGTAATGTTGTATAACAAAGTGGTAGAGGGGTAGCAGGCCAGGAGTTTGAGGCTTGTGTGCGAAATGCATAATGTGGCCCTTAAATGTTATAAAAAATAATATACTAAATATAGCTAAGTTACATTTTTAAGCTTTCAGCCTATGCCCTTTCATACAACATTTTGAAGTACATCAAATAAATATTAATACTTTTCAGCACTGGATTTTATTTTTGAGAAGTCGCCGAGGGGATGACATTCCCCACCTGAATTTTGCAGCACCAGATTCATAATTTATAATTCTTGAAGTAGACACAGGAAACTAATGTCTGTTTCAGAATCGATATCATGTTCTTGCACAAAAAAAAGAATCGATATCATGTTACATTTTACCATAATCTAATTAATCTCCTAAGGGTCGTAATTGCATCTACATTGTAGTCAGCATATATTAATTCTCAACAAAAAAAGTGGTATCCACAACTAATTCTTTAGCAGAAGGTAATCGATATAATTCGATACTATTTCTCACTAAATGGATCTTGATGGTGAATCTCAGGGGAAGGGTAGGAACTCTTTTGAAAAACAGAAATCTCCAAACTACTACTCAAGTGAAGTCTATGCAAAATACAGATAACCTATTTAAACTATTTTTCTGTTTAATTTAGCCTCATAACTACGTCAACCGGTCCACTTATTTACCCCTTTCATAAGATATTTCCCTTTTTTCCTCTTTCTATGCACAAGGGTATCTTACCTTAAATTTTTGTGGGATCGCAACGTGTGAAATGAGCGGTTTCATAGTTCAGGAAGTTTTAAAAATCGATGCAGTTCAAAGTTGAAAGTTATATATAAAAAAAAGAATGTTTTCAAAGGAAAACTTTGCATTAGTGGCAACCACGTGCTTTCCGTAACTGATCGGTGCATCCGTTCCATTGGATAACTTTGGACGGCCGAGTAGTGCCTCTCGTACGTGCACATCCGTGGAGTACGCCGCTGCCGCCGCGACTCCAAACCCATCGATTTACTGGACTGATCGGTGTTGCAATCCATCATGGTTTTCAGAGATCCAGCCGTGATAGCCAGATTCAACTACTGAAATCGCTGCTGCTGCCTGCTGGTAGGCATGTCCCATGAGCTCCGATCATGCATCTCGTCGATTCCATTCCATCTGATGAGCTTTATATATGCCGTGATGCGTTGCGCGCTAAACAAACTATTGTTTTCTTTCTTGTGTTCATTGTTTCTGCCAGATCGTATCGTATCATCTGGAGATGAAGATGAACAGGCGGTTCGTGAATCTCGTGTTGGCAGACTACGACAGCCGCATGCATTCGCTGTTCCGGCTCGACGTCGCCAAGCATCTCTTCTACCCATCCACAGCCCAGGCCGAAGCCGCCAACGCCAAGAAGAAGACTAACAACAACAACAACAATGGCGGCGGCGGCGGTGATAAGCCGAAGCGACAGAGGTTCAAGTGGCCGAAGCCACCGAGGATCAAGTGGCTGAGTCCGTTGCCAGAGCCGAGCATGCGTTTCCCTCCCGCCGCTGCCGACAACGACGACCGGTGGCCGTCCGACGACGACGCGTTCATGCTCCTCCGCCCCAGCAGCAGTGAGGGCACGATCCTCCACACCACCGCTAATGGCCGCACCATCGTCTACGACGCCGACGTGAACGCCGCCACCGCCACCGCCACCGTGCCCTTCTTCGGCGAGGGCATGGGACAGGATCCCGTCGTCTTCTCCGTCCCCGGCATCGGCGGCGGCGAGGAAAAGGAAAGCCTCTACGTCATGCGCTCCACCATGAACTCCCCCGTGCGGGATCGCCGCTGGTCTTCTCGTCGTGACAACATTGAGGACGAAGACGAAGAAAAAGGGCAGCATCGATAGCGACAGCGTCGACGAGTTCACCTACTGCTTAGAAGAGAACAAGGGCAACTATGGCGGCGGCGTCAAGTTCACCTACTGCTTCGACACCTCGACGCGGCAATGGAGGCACGCCGGCGACTGGGCGCTGCCCTTCAACGGCAGAGCCGAGTACGTCCCAGAGCTCGAGACATGGATCGGCTTGTCTTCCAGCTCGCCCCACCACCACCTCTGCGCCGTCGACCTCTCCGCCGCCATGGACGCCGGCCGAGCCCCCACGCCGGAGCACGTCTGGGATGACTTCACCCCACCGCCGGACGCGGACTCGTCGGTCGTGCTCAACCGCCGCTACCCGCAGTATCTTCTCCGGCGATCGACGGAGTGGTGGCCGTCGGGGTGGCTCGGCTTGGTGAACCTCGTCTCCGGTAGGTTTTGCACCCTCAAGGTGTTCGACGTCCGGCGGAGTGAGTGGGCCGGCTTCCATGAACCCGACTGGCCTGACGAGGAGGCGTTCGCCGTGATCACCGGCGTCGAGGTGCTTCGCGGCAACGACGGGCTCGCAAGCGTTGCCCCCTCACCCAGGAGCATTGGCTATTCTGATGATGAAGTCATCTGAACAGACTTGGCTTTGCCGAATGTAATTTTTGGTTCAACACATCGTCAGATCATTTGAGTTTTTCTCGAATGTTTCTTCTATCTCGTGGATTTGGTGGCTATGACTCATGAGAATTGAAACTTATTATCTGCGATATATTTTGTCACTTTGGAAGGAAAAGAAGGTCTGATTTTACCTGTTGGAGCTACTCAGCCACAGATGATCCTTTCTGCTTTTTAAATTTCGTGGAATTTTGCTTAAAAAAATTGCGTTTATACATGTCACATGAAAGCGTAAGGCACACAACACTACAAATCCAAATAAACCTACCAACTCAGTTATCTTTATATCAGATTATTTCTATGGAAAGTCCACAATAAAGTCAACCATTCTTAGTCTTATCATTGGATATGCAACAGTAGTTTCGTATAGGTGGCAAGTAGAAATAGAGAAACTAATGTAAAGTTACTCATTTGCCCATGCTGCATATTTTGGGAAAAAAATGCCCACGAAAGATGCAATATAAGAAAGCTAATTTTCTCAAGTAGGATAAATTAATCTTGAATACAATATTGTACAATAAATAACAGTGAAAAGTATATATTAGATTTTAACATATGGATAAGATATCTGCAACCACGCTGTAGAAATTTTAGATTTAAACTCCACCCTACAAGAAACACAAATTTCATTAGGAGCACATTGAAACAGATTATATTGTTTAGAAGTATGCTAAAAAAAGAAAAAAATGTTATGGGGTTATTACTTGAGACTGAGCCACAATGTTATGGGGTTATTACTTGAGACTGAGCCACCAGATAGTCCATTAAAGTTAATTCACATTGGAGTTTGATTTAATGATTTATAGTTCCCAATCTCAATTCTTTGTTTATTTCATGGAGGGAATTAAGATAAGGAGTTTAAGGGAGAATTCCTATTCTTTTGTTTGGCATGAAATTATATCATAAGTTATAATAAACTGTTAAGATTATTCATCCTCATCCAAAACCTTAATTCCTACCCCTCCCCTTGATCAGAGATCGATGAGAGTCAGTCCCCTAAACTCGCTTTTTCCATCCCTCATAATTCTGGTAACTACAAAACAAGGCATATATTTCAACTCTTATCTCCGAATTTCATTAGACCATCCCCAAAAGTGCCTAATAAGACACCAGAATACTTAGTTTTGGGAATAAAGATAAAAATAGTGCTCAAACCGTTGTCTAATCTAGTTCCTAAATTTTCAACATGCCCCCATAATAACTCCGTCTGGAGCCAAATTTATCCCCATCTCCTGAGCTCCTAATACCACGTATTTCTTCTGGGTTGGTAAAGGAAGCTATTTTGAGATTGTCCTAAGTCAAAAATTTTAAACTTTGATTGTAAATATTTTTTATGTGTTAAGTTTAGAAATATGAAAATGGTATGAGTAGATTTGTATAGAAATATAGTTTCATAAAGTACCTTTTAATTATATTTTATAAATATTTTATAGCAAAAAGTATTAGTCAAAGTTATGTTTTGGAGAGTGGAGACCGTTTCAATGTCCTAAGCGTCTTCCTTTACCAACCCGGATGGAGTGCCATTTTTTAGAACTGTTGGATGCATGTGTATTTTTTTTCCTCCAAATAATTTGATAGTAAGTTCCGAAATCAGGTTTTTAACACTTTATTTTTTAGACACTCTTGGAGATGCTCTTACCTTGGATTAATTACCCCAAACCAAACACGCCGCTAAGACTACCTTAAATTTGAGCCAATGAAAAGTGACAGGTTTTTGTGGGTGTTGAATAATGATTGGCTTCATAGCTTAGAACTCAAGTTGAAACAAACTTCAAAGTTAAAATTAAGTTGACTCCCCCTGTTTCAAATTAGAATTCATATGACTTTTTTACTTAAAGTTTGACTAGTCGTGTTATTCAAAAAATTGTGCAAAATATTCTTCTGTTTTGTTATGATTTACTTTACTAATAAAAGTTCTTCAAGCTTAACTTAAATTTGACTATATTTGCATAAATTTTTTAAATAAAATGAGCGGTTCAATTTTATGGTAAAATCGGTTAAATGAATTCTAATTTGAAACGGAGGGAGGGAGTATAACTTTGGACGTGCATCCTCAGATATGGCAACAACCTGCATCCTTTCCGTAACTGATCCGTGCACATCCGTTCCGTTGGAAACATTGGACGGTTGGCAGTGCCTCGCTCGTGCTCGTGCACATCTGTGGAGTGCGCCGCCGCCGCCGCTGCCCCAAACCCATCGATCTACTGGACTGATCGTTGTCGCAAGCCATCATGGTTTTCAGAGATCCAGCCGCCTTTGATATAGCCAGATTCAACTACTGAAATCGTTGCTGCTGCTGGTAGGCATGCATGAGCTCTGTCTGATCTTGCATCTCGTCGATTCCGTTCCATCTGATGAGCTCTGATGCAGTAGATTCAACAAATTGTTTTCTTTCTTGTGTTCATTGTGTTTGCCAGATCGTATCATCTCGAGAAGATGAACCGGCGATTTGTCAATCTTGTGCTGGGAAACTACGACGCCCACATCCATTCGCTGTTCCGGCTGGATGTCGCCAAGCATCTCTTCTACCCCTCCACAGCCCAAGCCGAAGCCGCCAACGCCAAGCAGGAGACCAACAATGGCGGCAGCGGCGCCGATAAGCCGTCGAAGCCACCGGGGTTAAAATGGCCCAAGACACCGAGGATCAAGTGGATGGGTCGGCTGCCGGAGCCGTGCATGCGCTTCTTCCCGTTCGACGCCGGCGACGACGAGTGGCGGTCCTACGACAACGCGTTCATGCTCCTCCGCCCAAACAGCAGCGAGGGCACGATCCTCCACGCCACCGACGGCGGCCGCACCGTCATCTACGACGCCGACAAGAACGCCATTAGCGCCACCGTGCCCTTCTTCGACACGAGCATGGGACGGGAACCCATCGTCTTCTCCGTCCCCGGCGCCTGCAGTGGCGAAAAGGAAACCCTCTACGTCATGCACTCCACCATCAACTCTCCCGTGCGCTACAATCGCCGCCACTACTCTTCTTCTCATTATAACAACGAAGACGATGACGACGACGACGACCGGTGCTCCGGCGACTTCGTCGTCCTCGACTTCAACCAACAGCCCTTGAAATGGCAGCATCTCCCACGGCCGCCCTTCGTCGTCAACAAGGACCCTTACGAACGTGAACGCCCACCCTTTTCCATCAGATCATCGGCGGTGATCGACGGCGGCCGAACCATCGTCGTGTCATCCGACGAACAAAAGGGCGCCTATGGCAAGGTCGTGGTGGAGTTCACCTACTGCTTTGACACCACGACGAGGGAATGGAGGCACGCCGGCGACTGGGCGTTGCCGTTCGCCGGTGGAGCAGAGTACGTCCCGGAGCTCGAGACATGGATCGGCTTGTCGTCAACCTCGCCACACCACCTCTGCGCCACGGACCTCTCGTCTGCCATGGACGCCGGCGGCCAAGCTCCGACGCCGGAGCACGTCTGGGACGATTTCACCCCGCCGCCGTACGAGGTGTCGAAGGTGGTGCTCAACCGGCGCTACCCGGGCTACGTTCTCCGGCGATCGACGGATTGGTGGCCGTCGAAGCACAGCCTGGTGAGCCTCGGCTCCGGCAGGTTTTGCATCTTGAAGACGTTCGGTATCACCCGGAGGGAGTAGGTCAGCGGCGGCTTCCAGGAAGACGACTGGCCTTGCGGGGAGGAGTTCGCCGTGCTCACCGGCGTCGAGGTGGTTCGTTGCAACGACGACGGGGAGGAAGGAGGGGGGCTTCGGATGGTGAAGCACAAGTCCAAGCGTTGCCTGCTCGACCACGACCATTGGCTATTCTGAAGTCTGAACAATCAATCATGAAGCCAAATGCATGGGATTTTCGGTTTGCCAAATGTTTTTTTTTTTTTGGTTCATCTCACATCGTCAGATCATTTTAGTTTTCCGAATGTTTCTACTGTCTCGCGGGTGTGGTGGTGGCCATGAGAACTGAAATTTCCTTCTGAGACTTTAGCTGAACTTTGGTTTGACATTGTTCAAGATCATTCAAAAGTTTATCAGATTCGCCTCGGTCTTAATAAACATTTGTGACTCGGGAAAGTTGCCCTACTCATCTGTTCTTTTTATGGAAAAACTATTTCACATTATACATCGGCGCTTCTCAACCTATATCACCTTCATCCTATGAAAGCTGCAATTTAGACATTTGAAAAAAAAAACTCCCACGAAAGATGCAATGTGACAAAACGTTTTTTTTTCTCAGGTACTGCCAAAGCCCCCCCCCCCCCCCAAGCTATTTTTCTGTTTAATTTACACCTATAATTATGTCAACTTGTCCGCTTACCCTTTTGTAATATTTTTATTTTTTTCTGTAGTATTAGAATAAATTATGTAGGATCATAGAAGACATTATAACATATGTTTATGATACATAATGCGTTTCATAAGTATTTTGATAAGTTAGGGTAAATTAATCCTTGATACAAGGTTGTATAAAATAAATAATGGTGGAAAATCGATTACATATTTAAGCATATGCATATGATATCTGCAACCACTCCCTACAAATTTTGAGTTGAAACTCCGCCCTTCAAGAAATGCATATCTTTTTAGTAGCAAATTGAACCAAATGACATTGTTCAGAAGTAAAAAAAAAAAAGGAAAATGTTATGGGGCTATTCGGCCTTCTATCATACTTGAAATTGAACACCAGATAGTCTATCTACCATTTAGCCATGGTCATGTGGGATGTCACTCGATCAACATCATGTCACTATGGTGTGTTTGGAACACATAGGAACGGCATCAGAATTACTAGTGACTTGGGAGTTTGATTTTTAGTCCCCATTCCTTGTTTGTTTCATGGACGGGAATTAAGATAAAGAGTTTAACAGAAAATTCATGTTCCTGATGTATGAAATTATATAGTAAGTTATAATATATGAACGATTGAGATCACTTATCCTCATCTAAAATCTTAATTCCCACCCCTCCTATTTAAAGAGATCAGCGGGAGTTGGTCCTCTAAACTCGCTTTTTTCCCCATCCCTCATAATTCTCGCTAGTACGAAACAAATAAGATATTTCAACTATTACCTCTGAACTCCCATTATCTCGCATTAATTACCCCAACCAAACGTGCCACTAAATTAAACCACCCTAAATTTGAGCCAAGTTGAAAACTGAATATTTTAGTGGGTGTTAAAAATGAGTGCTTCATAGCTTACAGGTTGAAACATCGATTATATAACTTTAAACTTGCAAGTTGAAATGTAAAATGATCTTTCTCAATGGAAATCTTTGCATCATCAGATGTAAAAAACAAAAGTGCATCCATTCCGAATCTGAACCCCATTTCATTGGATACACATATGCTATATTAGGTCAAACTTTATTTTTTGAGCTAAAATCCAGCTCACCATTATAAACTCTTCCAGGCCGGCCCACTAGCCACAACTGGCCCATTATTCTACAGAACCACCCGCACCATGGTCGCTCGCTCTGTCTCCCCCCTCACTCCGACAGTCCCACTCCCACCGTTCCGTCCGACGCCTCCCCTTCCCTCCCTCGCACCCTCTCATGGCCGTTCCCCAAAGGGAGAATTGGTTTCATAGCATCGAAAGATCGTCACTTCTGTAAAATACCATTAAAAGATGTCGCCCCCGTTTTCTAGCACTGAAAGGTGCAAACGTTACCCAAAACTACCACTCTGTTACTTTTGGTCACTGAAAAGTTATTTTTATCTCATTTTGATACATTAAACAGACATGAAAAGACTTCTACCCCTGAACTCAATATAGCTCTCCTCGCAGTGGCATGACCTCCGACCCCAGACGGCGGGGCATCTCCAGGCGGGCGGCGGCGCTTCCCCAGGCCCTCGTCGCCGGCGCACCTCCTCCGCGGGCATGTTGCTCCTCCCGCTGGCTCCGGATGGTGAAGCACAAGTCCAAGCGTTGCCTGGTCACCCCCGTCCATTGGCTACTCTGAAGAATCAATCATCAAGCCAAGTGGGACTTTCAGTTTTCCAAATGTCATTTCTGGTTGATCACATCGTCATTTGGGGTTTCAAATGTTTGTATCTCGTGGGTTTGGTGCCCATCAGAATTGAAACTTTCATCTGAGATTTTAGCTGAACTTTCGGTTGACATTTTTCGAATTCAAAAGTTTAATTATCAGACTCACGTCGGTCTTCCTTTCATTTGCGACTCTGGAAGGAAAAGGTCTCATTTTACCTGGTTGCAGCTACGTACTCAGCCACAGATGGTCCTTTCTGCTTTTATTTCGTGAAATTTTGCTGTAAAAATTGCTTTTATAACTTGTCACATGAATCATGAATGCAATAGGCACATAGCACTACAAATCAAGATATAAACCTACCCAGACATACGTCACATTATTTTCTATGCAAAGTCAACCATTGATATGCAAAAATAGTTTTGTTTAGGTGGTCAGTAAAAGTAAAGAAACGCAAGGATTTTAACTTTTCAGCTACATTTGGACCCAAGAATATCATTTTACATATGTTGTGTATCCGTGGTACAGCAAGATGAACATGTACTCATTTGCCCATGCTGCATAGAGCCGTATATTGATGCATGCTTGGTGATCAAAGTCTAAGTGCCCATAACAGGTGTCCTGGAGCTGATGAAAACCAATCAAGGAACAATGATTTGGTGACGAACCCTTCCTACCTGTGCTGAACAGCGACCATCATGCAGCACTTTGACAGTAGAACAAAATTAAAGATCAGTTATGGTAGTTATGCTGCGGTGACCAACTTCGATTATTTAATTTGCTATATTCTAGGGAAGATGCAGCAGAACTGCGAGGAAGACCAAAGATATATTCATAGACTTTTCTAAACTCCACTTTAATTTTGAAACATGAGAGATTTCAAATATAAGATATTAGGGGACTAAAGTAATAGTTTGGTGAGTCAAATATAAGTTTTTATAGCCCTCCTTTTGACACATGGTTGTTTTTCTGGTGGCAACTGGGTCGTGCAGTGGAGTTGTTCGTGTTGACCTGATAGTAAACGTTTGTTGACCTATCCTTTTTTTTTTTTGAGATTACATATATAGTACAACACACTTGTATAGCGTATACATGTATATGGTGTTTTGACTTTTGAGAATAATTAAATAAACCCAAGGCTAGTATCAACCAGTGAAATGTCCAAAATATCATTTATTTGTTTGTGGATAATTGCCACCTGAACTTGAAACTTGAATTTGACCACAGAATCTTCTACTTTGACCTCGTTCTATTAGTGTGCAGTGTTTCAAGTTGTTTCTTTTCTTTCTTTTTTCGTTGTCTGCCAGATCGTATCATCTGGAGAAGATGAACCGGCGGTTCGTGAATCTTGTGTTGGTAGACTACGACACCCGCATCCATTCGTTGTTCCGGCTGGATGTCGCCAAGCATCTCTTCTACCCATCCACAGCCCAAGCCGAAACCGCCAACGCCAAGCAGGAGACCAATAATGGCGGCGGCGGCGGCGGTGATAATAAGTCGCGGAAGCCACCGAGGCTCAAGTGGCCAAAGCTACCGAGGTTCAAGTGGCTGGGTCGACTGCTGGAGCCTTGCATGCGCTTCTTCCAATATCCTCCGGCGGACGACGGCGACGAGGAGCCCGAGCCGCCATGGCGGTCCTATGAGGTCGACGCGTTCATGCTCCTCCGCCCCGGCTGCAGCGACGGCACGATCCTCCACGCCACCAACGGGGGCCGCACCGTCATCTACGACGCCGACAAGAACGCCATTTGCGCCACCGTGCCCTTCTTCGACACGGGCATGGGAGGGGAACCGGTCGTCTTCTCCATCCCCGGCGCCGGCAGCGAAGAAAAGGAAAGGCTCTACGTCATGCGCTCCACCTTTGCGTCGCCCGTGCACCACTATGATCACCGCCGCTACTATTATCACCCTCGTAACAACGATGAGGACGACGAAGATCACCGGTGCTCCGGCGACTTCGTCGTCCTCGACTTCAACCAGCAACAACCTTACAAATGGCAGCATCTCCCACGGCCGGCCTTCGTTGTCGACAAGGGCTGCTCTGCAGGCTCACATTTCCGTATCAGATCGTCGGCGGTGGTCGACGGCGGCCGCACAATCGTCGTCTCAGCTGACGAGAGCAGCAATGGCTATTCCATCAAGTGCAGCGGCGGCGTGGAGTTCACCTATTGGTTCGACACTGCGACACGGCAATGGCGGCACGCCGGCGACTGGGCACTGCCGTTCTCCGGCAGAGCAGAGTACGTCCCCGAGCTGAACACCTGGATCGGCTTGTCGTCAACCTCGCCGCACCACCTCTGCGCCATTGACCTCTCATCCGCCATGGACGCCGGCGACCGAGCTCCTCCAACGCCGCACCACGTCTGGGACGACTTCACCCTGCCGGTGTACGAGGAGTCGTCGGCCGTGCTCAACCGGCACCACCCGCAGTACGTTCTCCAACGATCGACGGAGTGGTGGCCGGAGAAGCACAGCTTGGTGAACCTCGGCTCCGGCAGGTTTTGCACCCTCAAGGTGTTCTTCATTCGCCGGAGAGAGTGCGTCGGCTTCTATGAACCCGACATGGACAAGCCTGATGACGAGGAGTTCGCCGTGCTCACCGGCGTGGAGGTGGTTCGATGCCACGACGGGGAAGAAGAAGGGGGGCTCCGGATGGTGAAGCACAAGTCCAAGCGTTGTGTGCTCGACCACGACCATTGCCTATTCTGAAGTCTGAAGTCTGAACAGTCCAATCATCAAGCCAAGTGGGACTTCCAGTGTTTTCCAAATGTTTCTTTTTCTATCTCGCGGGGTTTGCTAACCATCAGAATTGAAATTTGCATCTGAGATTTTAGCTGACATGCATTGTTCAAATTCAAAAGTTTATCAGGTTCGCGTCAGTCTTCTTGAATATTATTTGCATCTCTGGAAGGAAAAGGTCTCATTTTACCTGATTGGAGTTACTCTGCCACAGATGATCCTTTCTGCTTTAATTGGCTTTTATAACTTGTCGTATGAAGCATAAACACTACAAATCCAACCTACTCAGTTATCTTTACATCACATTATTTTCCACCGAAAGTCAACAATGAGGTCAACCATTCTTAGTCTAAGATTTTACATGCAACAGTAGTTTTGTATAACTGGGCAGTAAAAACTAAAAATAGAGAAACTCAAGGATTTTCACTTTTGACCTACAGATGGACCCGAGATTTTTTTTAAAGAGGAGTTGGTCCCAAGAATATCATCTGACGTAATGTTGACGTTCTATCATTTGTCCATGCTGCATAGATGCATCGCATGTATCAAATTCTCAAGTGGCCATAACAAACAGGTGTCTTGGATGGAGCTGAGGAAAACCAATCAAGAACGAAACACTGATTTGGTGACGAACCCTTCCTACCTGAGCTCAACTGTCACCACCATGACGCACTTTTGCCAGGAGACAAAAATTAAAGATTAGTTATGGTTGGTATGCTACCGTGACCAACTTCTGAATTTCTGATCACCCAACGCAACACCTCATCATAATTCACAAGCAACCAATTGCACGTACGCGTCCAAATAATCCAATCCCCTTCTCTTCCTTTATAAACACGAGCACATCTGCAACGTCGACGCATCGCATCATCACAGCAAGTACAAGCACAGCCACACGTACGTACTCACCCACACCATCTCTTCCATACTCCATACCTCCTGCGAACAAAGCTAGCCATTTCGATCAATCGAGACATGGATCTGAAGGTGTTGAAGCTTCTCGCCATGGCCATGGCCGCCGCAATAATGGCGCTGGCCTCGTCGCCGACGCCGGTGTCGGCGCAGGTAGTCGTGCCGCCTGGCTCGCCGCTGGCCGGGCCGCTGACGTGCACGACGTCGCTGATCTCCAGCTTCGCGCCGTGCCTCAACTTCGTGATCAACAGCACGGCCTCGCCGACGGCCGATTGCTGCCGGTCGCTGGGGGCGCTCATGAAGGCGAGCTCCGGCTGCGCCTGCCTCATCCTCACCGGCAGCGTGCCGCTCGGTGTCCCTGTCAACCGCACCATGGCCATCAACCTTCCTAGGGCCTGCAACAACGCCTCCGTCCCGCTCCAATGCCGAAGTAACTAAAAAATCCATGCAACCATTATATATTTATATATATAGTTATATATATCGATCAACCGAGTTCAGTTGGAGATGTAAGAGATGCTAGCTAATCGATCCGTTGCCAAGTACTAATCCTGTGATCTTTGCAGACACGGCGGCGGGGTCGGCTGAGGCTCCAGCTCCGGGTCCCGTCGCAGACGCGCCTGCTCCGTCGTCCATATTGGCTCCGTCCTTGGCCCCTCTGCGTAAGAAACTAAAGAATTAACCTTGCGAAAACTTGTGTAATTGATGCTGAAAGATTTCGTACTGATATATATTTTTTTCAAAATTTTACTGATGAACATCGTGGTTTCTTTGAAATAAACTCTGCAGCGCCCGTGACGACGCCGGTGGAAACGCCGGCGACTGAAGCGCCAGCGCCAGCGCCAGCGGTGGCTGTGCCTGTGGAGCCCACGGCCACGCCACCGGTGAGCCAGGGGCAGACGAGGCCGACAGTTGTTGCCACCAGCGGAGCATGGAGGGAGAGGGCTCACGTGGCATCGGGGCCTGGCGTTGTGCTGCTTCTTGCAGTAGCAGGAGCCGCCCTGGTGTGAGATCATCCCCGGCCCTAGAAGTGGTTTAGCTGAATAAACGTGTTGGAATGTATTTGTTGGAGTGTTTTGGTGGTTTCTGTTTTGGCAGAGGATTGGTACACCGATTGTATTGATATTTGTTTTACTATGTGAATTAGTTTATTTTATTCAAGTTGATTGAGAATGGCATAATTAATGTATGTTTATGGACTTCTATGGTGCCACAAATTTCCTCGTGTTTTCAAAATCGATCTTTTTAAAGAACAAAAGGAGATACTAATGATGAGTGGTTGTTTAGAAAACGCTAACCAAGGCCCTGTTTGGATCCTCCAACTAAATTTTAGTTGCGAAAGTTTAGCAACTTTGGATCAAAATACCTTTCACTAACACTGATCCAGACAACTCTCACTAACACTTTGCTAAAGTTCGGTTGGAGCCAAAAAAAAGCCTTTAGCAAACTCATAGGTGCTAAAATAGAGTAAAGTCTAAATTGCCCCCGGATTAAAGTAGAACTCCCACCCCACTTCCTCCGTCTTTCTCCCTTCGTTTTTCCCTGCACCATCGTCGTATCGCACACCCACCTCCACTGTTTCGACGTCGGTGCGGGATGGAGCGCAACGATGTGCACGGCGAGCCTGCGAGCTCCATGCGTAGGGCCCCGACGGCCGGCGAGTGGCACGCACACGGCCACACGGGCCCCGACGGCCAGGGAGCGTTGATTGTGCAGGAGCTTGAGGCCACGGTCTGATGTGCTGGTGCTGCGGGAACCAAGAGAACATGGAACCATCGGAACCGTCCACGCCATGCACACCATCGATGCCATGCCGGAAGCTCTTTGCATCTCCAATCTAACATGCTCACGCGATTTAGTGGAACAATGACTGTTTTATTTTAATTAGGGTGAACAAGAGGCTTGCATGATGCATACCATTCCAGCTTGTTTGCGTGAAAACAAATGGTGCTAACAGAACATAGGCGCACTGCCGCACAGAGGAAATAGGTGGGTAGTATGGTCATTAACAATGATTTAGCAATGGGTTCCAAACAACTTTTGCGAAAGTTTAGTAATCTAAGTTTTAGTTTGCTAAAACAAACTAAAGAACTTAAGCATGCTTTACTTTAGTTGAAGGAGATCCAAACACGGCCCAAATGTTGTTGTAAGGACCTAAGAAATTCTTGATGGGTTTTAAATAATATTAGAGTACTTTCCAACGTTGTTCCCATACAATTTTTTTTCAATTTTGTACAACTTAGTTTCTAAAAACATTGAAATTTGTTCCGTAAATTGTTCAACTGTGTTTTAAAAATTGTTGCATGGGATTCAAAAAGTGTTTGACAAGAAATTGGAAACAATAGCTTGGATGATTAGCAGAGATAGTTGTACCCACCAGAGAACATATTTCATACCCTAGGGTTTAACAACTTATATCATACCCTGCTCTGTCGTCCTTATTAGCTCCGTCCTTGGCCTCTTTCCATAAGAAACAAAGAACCTTGCAAAAACTTGTGTAACTGTTGACAAATTTCATATTCATAATTTTTTTTGAAGTTTTATGGCAAACGAGGCCGATGGTTGTGCCCAGCGCAACCTAGAGGGAGAGTGTCCACGTGGCTTTGGGACATGCCATTGTGCTGATGCTTCCAGTAGTAGGAGCCGCTATGGTGTGAGATCAGAGATGTCATCCCCTAGAAGTTGTTTAGCCAAATAAATGTGTTGGAATGTACTTTGGTAAAGTGTTTTTGTGACTTATGTTTCAGCAGAGGATTGGTATAAGGATTGTATTAAAAATTTTTTGTTAGTCATTTGGAGTTCTGAACTCGCAGTGCATGTAATTGGTTTATTCTTTCAGGTTGGTTGAGAACGGCCATTTTAACATACTGTTACAAACTTTGTACTATGCAACATATTTTTTCAAAAGAAAGGGGATGGATAACTACAAGTGGAGGTTTATGACATCATTATATAGCAATAAGTCATCAAATATAGTTATTAGGTCTTAGGAAATTGTTGATAGGTTTTGATAGTGGTAAAGTACTTTAATTTCAAAGTGGTTATTGTAAGTTTCTCAAAAATTTGTTGAATTTGTTTTTTTAAAAAAACAACGAGAGGTTGCCTCATAAATTTTTCAAATGTGTTTAATATTATTGCTCGCTATTTAAAAGTGTTTATATGAGTTATATATTGGTATATAAATTGTGAAAGTACTGGCGCAACAAGCCTTTTAAACTCATAGGGACTACATGCCTTTTAATATCCTCTCAGCACAACACCCACGCAACACACTAGTCAAACTCTATGCCCATATATGGACTCTCCTGGCGACCTAACCATCTCCACGAGCAACGACGAACTCCGCCAAGAGAATAATGAACTCCGCTGGTAGAATAATTTCCCCGTGTTGATCCACAAGCTTGTTGTGCTCCTCTGTTGCTGCCTTGGCCGATAATTCTATCATCCCTATGACTGCTTCTGCCCAACGGAGGTAAGATGCCTCGACGGAGGTAATCTACTCGAAATATTACCTAAAAATTGCAGGTTATCTATATATGGATGAATCTATATTTTAAACTTTATCACTATCTATTATATATGTGTTACAAACTTTGTTTTACAGATAATTTTTTTATATTATTTTTCATCTATTATTGATAAACTTCTATTTCCATAGTTTCATTTATATTTATTGGTGTGTCATATAGGTACATAGCAACAAAAACTGAATCACTAACTAAATAAAGAACTCAAATAAGAAGATTGTATGTTTTCGTTTTAGGTATATGCATGTTGTTTAATGTAATAGTTTGCATTGTCCATTTTACAAAGGTTGTAAGATGAATCTTTAGGTTTACAGCAATAAGATTAAGTAAGGTAGTCTAATCAACATGTCAAAACAAATAGAGGTTGCTAGTTTAATTAATAGTTGTGCATTTCCATATGGCAAGATCGCAACCACTTTTATGCATGAATATCTTTCTCTAGAATATTCCCCAATGTTATCAAACAAGAGATGATTGGGTGGGGACACGATATTAATATCCCCAATATTGGAAGTGATGTATGGTAGATGTAGACATAAAGTGCTTTTAAAGGAATATCTACAACATCAAGTGTCCTTATAGGGTATTTGAATTATCTTATGATATTAATCATAATCTCATTTTATTTTATATTAAGAAAAATAATTTGGATAAGGAAGAGCATTTCTATCTTGTTTTAAAGGAAGTACATTATATTACATGACCATGTTGAATGGTTGGAAATAATTTGGTTGTGTTCATAGGCTCCTGATGCATATATCTTCATAAGACGTTATATATTACTTATGTGATTTCTAGTTAGAGTATTAGATAAATATAACGATTGTAGCATCATTATTTTTGTAATAAGTAGAGAGATAAATATATTGATTGTAACATCATACTAGAACCTAACATAATGAAAAAGCCTTCAAATGTTCATTAATTCAAAATTGTTACATCTAGATAATTCAAAACCTCAAACTATCTCAGTTTCTTTATAACCAGCATACATAGAGCCTTATTTTTTATAATATAATTCTTTTTCGTATTTTTATTGAGTTCTCTAGAATTGAATAGACTAAATAAGAACTTTTCTATATATTTTGCATATATTCTTACTAGCGATTAATATTCGAGATAATGTGTTGCTGACAGTAGTAAATGTGAAAGAGCTCTAATTTGCTGGAAAAGAGAGGAAATATGGGCACACCCTACCCGCAGCACAATTTATTCATACCATGGCGGACAAGACGGTCAAACACTCCAAACTCAATGTTTTGACACGTGTCCGTGCAAAGACAAATGAGAAAAAACAAAAGAAGACGGTTCCCGCTGTTATGCACGGAGGGAGCACATCACATCAATTTGTTGACGAACCCTACCTACCAGGCCGCCCTGAACCATGCGACAGAGAAGAGATTAGATGTGGTAGCATAACTACCATAACCGATTCCCTACCTACCAACACGGCTTCTCACAACATATGCTCCTTCGAGGCTTCAATGCATCACTTAAACACGAGCACATTTCCGATCCCAACGACGCATCACACCATTCGCCGGCAACCCATCCCACAAGCTTGACGATCTCCCCTCCTCAACAACTCGTATCGTTTGATCGATCGAGAGCTGTGCCGTCAAGTGCGGTCAGTGATCACCTACAGGGTCATCGATGGCGCCGAACCTGATCAGGCTGCTCGCAGTGGCAGCCGTAGTGGCGTTACTGGCAGCGCCGGCATTCGGGCAGCAGCAGGGTGGTGCGGCGTCGTGCACTGCGTCGCTGATCACCAGCTTCACCCCGTGCCTCAACTTCCTCACAAGCAGCACCAATGGCGGCGGCTCGCCGCCGACGCAGGACTGCTGCCGGTCGCTGGCGTCGCTGATGAGCGCGAGCACCGGCTGCGCGTGCCTCATCCTCACCGGCGGCGTGCCCCTCGTCGGCCCCATCAACCGGACGCTCGCCGTCTCGCTTCCCAAGGCCTGCAACTCCGGCGCCGTCCCTCTCCAATGCCAAGGTACGCCGCCGTGCACTCAGGCAACATCAAACGATTAACGACCGATGTCCCCGACAGACAAATTAACGATCGTATCACGACTCACGAGATGATGCTAACCTGTTTGCTTGATCCTGCGATTTTGATGCAGACACGTCGGCTCAGATCCCAGCAGCGGGCCCCGTCGCCGACACGCCGTCGGGACCAGTGACACCGGCAATGCCAGAGCCTGAAGCGCCGGCGGCGCCGGTGGACCCCACGGGAACGGCACCGGCGATCAGCCAGGGGGAGACGAGGCCGGCGGTGCTGCCCAGCTCAGCCCGGAGAGCGAGCGCCGCTGACGGCCACGCGACGGCGGTGGCGTTCGCGCTGCTGCTCGCCGTCGGAGCTGCGCTGGTGTGATAGGTTGGCTGATTGCACACTGCTCTGCACGGCAGGCAACAGAGTTGTGTTGGTTTGGTTGCAGAGTGTTGCTGCAGATTGGTGGCAGTGTTGGTTTGTGAGTAGTGATTTGTTTGTGGGCACTGCATTTTAGTGAATTCTTTACGATTCTTGAGCATGAGTTGAATGGTATTGATTGTTGGCATTATAGTCAGCCTGTTTCCGCTGACGCCTGACGGTGAAAGAACCGAGCAAAAAAAAATTCTAGCTTTAGAAAGATGCAGCATGGTAATGCTTATTGTCCAATGGGTTGCTGCAACGACTTCACCGATGGAGGAAACTGAAGAGTTCTTTCCCATTTGGTTTGCTAACTACTAGTAACTAGTCGCCACACGCAAGAAAGCTGGTGCATGCATGTGCAACCTATATCAGCAATCGGTTTGAGCTAATGCTTCTTTTTTATATTAAAAAAAAGAGAGATATTTGAGCTACGCTAGCACGCATTCAAATCAAATATATGATGGTTTGCATCAGATTTGGTCATTGGACTAAGGAGATCGATGTATCTATCGTAGCTTGACAATAGCGGACTGAACAGAGCAAGAATCATTGTCTACAGAAATTCAGTCAATCAGCAGGGCAAATCCGGCACTGTCATAAACTCATAGGCTTTTCAAATGTCAACTACTAAACTCGGCCTTCCTAATGTTGCTTGCTCCACCTGCGTGTTGCCATCTTTCACACCCTTGCGGTGAATTTTATCTAAAATTGCTGAAACGGTTGCAGCTTTCAACAAAACTTCATGAATTTTGTGGCTCAGATTTTTTTTATGAAACGTTATTGCATATTTTAAACAAATCGGTTCAAGCTGTAGAAAATGCATCCATAAGATGTTTGGACATGAAAAAATAAGTTTGAAGATTTATAAAATTCAGAATCTACACAAACTTTGTCAAGTCTCATCATGCTCTTTTGCAAATCTGTGGGAAAAAATCCACGAGCGACATCTTGCCACTATAAAAGCACAAGGATTTGCTCCACTTGACTTTCATGCAACTTTGCTACAGAAACAAATAGCTTTGACGGGATCTTTTCGATTCGAATGCTATGTGTTACTTTGAACCTAGATCTGAGTTACTAATCTTCTATTATAAACATGTTTGGTAAACAAACCTCACCTCATGTGCCGATGTTGCCGATGTATCATGTAGCCACAAAGAGAGCGACCAGATTATAGTACTAGTAGCATGTGAGTCAACATGTTGTTTGGTTGAAACCCGATTAGAGTATTAGCATGTGCTGATCACGCTCTTTATTACTCCATTCCGCATCATAATTAATCTGGACATAGCAGCTTCGATGAACAGAAACGTACCAACCAGAACATTTAGCTCTCAATTCTCAAAGAACCAGCAGCCATGGCAGAAGCAGCATCGTCGTCTCCACTCCACATCGTGGTCTTCCCATGGCTGGCGTTCGGCCACATGATCCCGTTCCTGGAGCTCTCCAAGCGGCTGGCGCGGCGCGGCCACGCCGTCACTTTCGTCTCGACGCCGAGGAACGCCGCCAGGCTGCGCGCCGTCCCGCCGGAGCTTTCTGTGCGCCTCCGTGTCGTCACGCTCGACCTGCCGGTGGTCGAGGGGTTGCCGGAAGGCGCCGAGTCGACGGCCGACGTCTCGCCGGAGAAGGTCCCTCTTCTCAAGGCCGCGTTCGACGGCCTCGCCGCGCCATTCTCAGCCCTCGTCGGGGAGCGTGGTGGCGGCGAGGCTGATGGGGTTTTTGATAGGAAGCCCGGCTGGATCATACTTGACTTGGTGCACATCTGGGCCTGGTCGATCGCCGAGGAGCACAAGGTTACACTTACATTGTGTGCCACGTATAATTAATTTGACTCTTTGACTATAAATTTAACCACTCATTTTAAAAAAATTTATGTAAAATATCATTTTTTATTATAACTTGCTTTGTTAATAAAAGTTAACCGATGATGACTTAAATTTGACAATATTTACATCATCCGATGATGACTTAAATTTGACAATATTTACATAATTTTATTTTGATAAGTATTGAAACAGTCAAAAGATTATAACTTTGAACAGAGGAGGTACTCTGTATTTGATTAGCAGTCTTGTCATTACAAAGAAATAAACAAAGAAACATTCCTTGTTCATTTTAATTTCTTGTCTGCTGCAAGATTCCGTGCGCCATGTTTCTCATCTTACCGGCGGCGCTCTTGGCCTACATCGGGCCAAAGCACGAGAACGAGGCGCACCCTCGCCGGACGACGGAGGACTTCATGGCGCAGCCGCCATGGATCCCCTTCCCCACCACCACCATCTTCCACCTCCGCCATGAGGCCATGAGCAGAGCCTCCGAGTTCCAACCTAACGCCTCCGGCGTGGCCGACGCCGACCGCCTCTGGCAGGTCCACCACAATTCATGCCGCCTCATCGTCCACCGCAGCTGCCCCGAGGCCGAGCCATGGCTGTTCCCTCTCCTCTCCAACCTCTTCTCCAAGCCCGTCGTCCCCGCCGGCCTCCTCCTTCCCACCGACATCGCCGCCGGCGACGTCACCGGCGACGACGAGCCGTTCGAGGCGGCGGCGCGGTGGTTGGACCGCCAGCCACGGCGGTCCGTCGCCTACGTGGCGCTGGGGACCGAAGCGCCCGTCACGGCGGCCCACATCGTGGAGCTCGCCCGCGGGCTGGAGCTCTCCGGCGTGCGGTTCCTCTGGGCGCTCCGTACTCCGGCGATCGCCGCCGGCGAGCTGCTCCCCGACGGGTTCGAGCGGCGGGTGGCCGGGCGAGGGGTGGTGGTCCCCGGGTGGGTCCCGCAGGTGAGGGTGCTCGGGCACGCCGCGGTGGGCGCGTTCGTGACGCACTGCGGCTGGGGCTCCACCGTGGAGAGTTTGTTCATGTTCGGGCTCCCGTTGGTGATGCTGCCATTTGTGTTCGACCAGGGCCTCAACGCGCGCGCCATGGCGGCGCGCGGTGTTGGTGTTGAGGTGGCTAGGGATGACGATGGGTCGTTTAGTGGGGAAGATGTCGCGGCGGCGGTGCGAAGGGTGATGGTCGATGAAGAAGGCGAGGAGCTCGCGCGCAATGCTCAGGAGTTGCAAAGGGTTGTTGGGGATAGGGCGAGGGATGAGCAGTATGTTGACGAGCTGCTGGAGTACTTGCAGCGCTGCAAGTGAGATGGTTCAAGAGAAACTTGTTTGTATTCGTAGGCCTAAACACGTTTTGCCCGGCTCGTGCGTGTTGTCGAATTTGTGCCATGGAGACTGGAGTTGAGCAGAGCCTGTGCAAGGGTTTACACATGATGGAGTTCCCGAAAAAAGGGTTTACACGTGACGTAAATAGATGAAACCAATTGTTTCATAGTTCGATCCATTAGTTTCTGGAGCAAATTTCTATTGCTGGCAAGTATGGAGATGCATTATTGTACTCATGATTGTCCATATACAAAGAAATTTTTACAGCAATATCCAGATTAAAAATGCATGTGTGTCGTGGGATTTAGATATGCCATTTAAGTATGCATGTGATGAAATTATTACGTAGAGTGCACACTGAAATATAAGAGAAAAGGAAATGGTTGTTGTTGCAGTGTTGCATTTTGGCGCCTCGCAAAATGGGGCAACAGCCTCCATTTAGCCCCTTCGGGGCCCTCTGAAATGCGGGACATTACTCGTGTTACCCTTTAAGTATCAGACGTAGTTGCATTCGCTGCCTCAGGAAACACCGTTAAGTAACTTTATAAGAAGCTATTATGAAATATGATGCGTGGGTGTTTGCAACTTGAATAAAAAGTAGAAGCAAGAACAAAGGACAAATGAATTAAAGAATCGAATACAACAGTAATATTCCAAAGGCAAGGTACTTATCAACTAACCGACCATGTTAACCACTGTGCAACAACTTTTGACTGAATGACGAGGAGGAAGAAAAGGGCTGTCCGACCAGCAGAAAACAAGCAAAGCATGACACACTAGACCACTACAAAAAGGAGAGTTGATGCTTGATTGGTTCCTCTGGCCAGTTTGCAGCCCTGCATGCATCCCTTTCGTGTGTACCTTCCTGAATCACCGGTACCTGGTAATGTTTTCTTTTAGAAAAAAATATATATATCTTTCTTTCTTTGTGAAAGGGCTGGGATATTCGTTCAAAAAAAGAGAAAGGCCTGGGCTAGGTTAGTAAAGAAAACCAATCTTTGGCGTTGCACATCCAAAGTTCATGGGTTTATCAGTTTGTTATGTGAATGTGAGTTCTGTTTTTTTTTCTTTTTAACAAGTTGATGCCAATTATTGTTCTAGATAAAAAAGAACCTGCAAAAAGGTTCAAAGCACTTGCCGTTCACGGAACTGATGTCTAGAAGCAAACCCCTGTCAAACTACGCTTCAGGAGAAGACTCAGCGTTGTTTGCCAGTCGCACCAACCAATTCTTCCGTTAGCGATACGCTTGCCTTCCAACACGGCTCTGTTTTGCACTTGCAGCTAGAGATATCAACGGCACCTTGTCTGAATGCCTGACCAGTCTGAATTAAAAAACAGTGGCGAAACTTCAAACACCACAGCCGAAGAAGACAATAAAGACTACATGGCCGAAAGAATACAGTTCTGAATTCTGGAATTCTCAAGTACATGCCGGTGGCTGCTGGCTGCATGACAACAACTAACTCGTGTAAGAAAATCGTTTTCCCTTTGCAGAGTAGGAAAGTTCAGCTCACCAACTTAACCACCCTGTCGCCCTCTTTCTCCATCGTTACCCCTCTCAAAACCACCTATAAAACCACTCGCAATCCACATCTCCTCTCAACCTCATCAGATCACCAAACAGAAACCCACAAGAAGCATCGTTTCCAAGGCCAGAGTAGATCGATCAAGCAAGCAAAAAGAAGAAACACAAATGGCAGCAGCGGCAAGATCGGTCGCCACCCTCGCCGCGGCGGCGCTAATGGCCGCGGTGTTCCTCGCCGGCGGCGCATCGGCACAGTCGTCCTCGCCGTCGTCGTCGTGCACGTCGGTGCTGGTGAGCCTATCGCCATGCCTGAACTACATCTCAGGGAACGTGTCGACCCCACCGGCGTCGTGCTGCACGCAGCTGGGGAACGTGGTGAAGTCCAACCCGGCGTGCCTGTGCGTGGCGCTCAACGCCGACCCGGCGTCGCTGGGCATCACCGTCAACCGCACCCTCGCGCTCGGCCTCCCCGCCGCGTGCAACATCGCCACCCCCGACGTCAGCAATTGCAGCAAGGGCGGCGCCGGAGCTCCGGCAACCTCGCCGGAGAGTACGCCGGCGGGTGCCACCGGGTCCAAGGCCACGCCGGCCACGGGGTCCGTGGCTGGCGCTGCTGCCGCGTTGAAATTGGGGTACGGCGGTTTGAAGGTCGCTGGCTTCGTCGCCGCGGCTGTCCTCGCCGTAGTCGCCGCGTGATCGAGCCATCGTGGGCGCCGGGATTTATTTTGTCTAGCTTGTTCGTTCCATTGGTTGGTGACGCCGAGAGGGGTAGGGCAGCTGGAGTAGCATTTGTGTGTCTTTGTGATTTGTTCTTGCGCTTTGATATATTCATCACTGCATTGATTCTGAATAATTAAGATATGGTTCAATTGTTCTTCTTTTTTTTACTGCATGCATTCATCCCGAATTAAATTACTGGCCTAATTGCTAGCTGACGTGGCACGGTAGGAGACGGCTAGCCAGTACATTGGTACGTTGAATGGTCAATAATTCTCTTCCAGTACACATCTTCTGGAAGAGGAAAACCATGCATCAGACAACAAGAGCTGAGAAAGGGAAAGAGAAAAAAAGAAAATCAACATAGTAACCCATGACTGTTCTTGTGATACTGATAGTGTTAGGGTGGGTACCAGACAGTTGAAGGCTAGAACTAGGTGGAGCAGTTCCACCAAACACGACGACCGGGCATGGAAAAGGGAGACACATACATATCTATACGCGCAAAAGGAAAAAAAAAAAGTGAGAATATTTGTGCCATACAGAAGAGTCTGCCGGCGGCAAATATTGTGACTTGACGAACATCATGCCGCGTGTCATCGTCGATTTCCTCCTCCGAGGAAGAAGAGGACAGAGTAGCGAATGGATCAAGTTTGGTGATCAGAGATCGATGACGAGGCCGTGGAGAGTCCCGGATGCTATGAATGCGACTGAATAGGTAGACTGACTGACTGAGCAACCTTTTAATTTGCTTTGTCCTGACGAAGCCGATCCGCTCGCTCCGTCCAGGCCCATGTAACAGAGCATTGGGCTGGGACGACCACTGAGCAGATAGATACATGGGCCGGGACAGGCCTGTTTGCTCATTGCTAGGCTTTCTTCAGGAAAAAAAAAAAGATCATTTTCACCTTCCTGAACATCAGGCCGAGTTTAAGTTGTCTCCTTAGACCGCAAAACCAGATAACCACCCTCCCTTAACTTTCAAAACCGTACGTATCACCTCCCTGAGCTGGATTTAAGCGGTTTTGTAGGCGGTTTTGACTTTTTCTTTTTTATTTATTTCGGTTGAAATTTAAAAAATCATAGTAAATCAAAGAAAAATCATAAAATTGAAAAAATCTAATTTTATTGGGCTCCACGTAAGTATATTAACACATCAAATATATAATGTGGTATGTTTTAGTATGAAATTTTTATTATAGATTTAGATAAATTTTTTTACTATAGTGAAATGTAATAATTCATAACTACATATTTTGTGGTCCAATCATGGTGGAATTTTCATGGTGAGCTAATTATTTTTTGCTTCAAATGTATTAAAAAAATTCATACTCATCATTGGATCATGTATGACTTAATTAAATATTTATTTAAGGCAAAACATACTCTAAATAAATCTAGAACTAAATTATACATCTCCCGTGGGTATGAACTTTTTAATATAGCTGGAGCATATAAGAACTAGGCTGATATAAAAATATTCAGTATGATTGGACCATAGAAAATACAGTTGTGAATTATTCCATTTAATTATAGTTAAAAAATAGATATAAATCTATAATAAAAACTTTGTACTAAAGCATACCATATATATTTTCTTTGTTAATATATTTATGTGAGTCCAACAAAATTGAATTTTTGATTTTATGAGTTTTCTTTGATTTTCTATGATTTTTAAAGTTCTAGCCGAAATAAATAAAAAAGGAAAAAGTCAAAAACGCCGTCAAAACCTCTTAAATCCAGCTCAGGGAGGTAAAATGTACGGTTTCTAAAGTTGCTGGAGGCTGGTTAACCGGTTCTGCGGTTTAGGGAGAAAACTTAAACCCGGCCCAATGCTAAGGGAGGTAAAAGACTTTTTCCTTCTTGAGGCTTAAAAAAAAGCAAAGCTCCTCGATTTTGGACTGGACAGAGTGAGCCTCCTCTTCCATTCTTCTTCCTCCTCCTCACTCTAATCATCATCCATACACCATCAACAAAACAGATTAACAGACCATTGGGCGCGGTGTGACATCGTGTCGTCTGTGGGTGTGTGTGGCGGTGCCGCTACTACCGGTTAGCCGACCTATTTCACGGTTCGGACCGTTTTGACACCAACAAAAACCGTTGGTTCACGGTTTCGTGAACCCTGGTCTCCTGCCGGCCGGCGATCTCGCACGCACCCATATGGACGTGCGTGCGTCCAAGCGGCAGGCCCCACCGGGCTGCTACCGCACACACGCATGCATTCACACAGCCCCACACAGCCACACCCCTAGCTTGGGCAGTAGCCAGTAGACGACACGACGGCGACGCTGCACCTCGCCACAGGTGCATGCTCATGCATGGCGGCCGGCCGTGCACTAGGCCACGGCCGTACGTTTTCCGTTGCGTGCCCATGCAGAATGCGGTACGGATTATGTCACTCTCTGCCTAGTGGTCCCTGTCCGGCGGTCCGAGCATGCCAGTTGCCTGTTGCCAGGCGTACGTGTCGATTGTCGACGTACAGTGGCAAGGAACGGCCACTGGTAATGCTACAGTGAGGTGAGCTGAGCGGCAACAGCCACGTCCACGTTAAGTTGTTCGCGTCGCGTCCGCGTCGAGTCGTCGACCGCCCGTGCTTTGTTCAACACTACTCCGTATACTCCGTAGTAGTACCGGCGGTCGTAGTCGTAAATGTAGAGTAGGTACATGTATGCATGTACTCCTATAGACAACGGAGCAGTAGTAGGGCAGGGGGAGTAAGGCCATGTTCAGATTCCCAACTATTCACTATTCATTCCAACTTTTCACTATTCATTCCAACTTTTCACTATTTCTCCCTCACAAAACACGTTTCCCAGCGAATGCTACAGTATTTTTCTTATGCTACAGTGTTTTTTCCTACAATCTAAACACACCTGACTGCTAGTTTGGTTGCAGTCTTTTCTCGGTGACGCTGACGCATGCATCGGTCACAACGTCCCAAACCCAGAGGCCACCACACGACATGATAGAATCAGACAGCGCGCAGACGACCAAGGCACTGTTGCTTGCATTGCTGCTGCACGCCCTGGCCCTGGATAAACGTGCGTGCGCGCATGCATGCACGGATGCTCTACTAGTAGAGCTCTTGTTGCTGCGTTGCAGCCAGGCTAGCAGGTCCTGGCATCCTGTTATATGCATGCATGTTGACGCCTTGTCGCGGACTGCTTGTCACGCGGCCCAGGGTTCCCTGAACCGTCCGGACCGGTCCGGTTTGACCGGTTCCGACCAAACCGCCCCGGACTGGTTTCTATTTGGGCGGTTCGAACCGGTCTAAATTTGAAATTTTTAAATTTGAATTAAAAAAATAGAAAAATGTCGAAAAAATTCCTTAAAATACTTCAACATGTGTGTAAACTGGTGGTGTAAAAGTTTTTTAAATATCTGCTCATTTGGTATTTTTTTGGGTAAATACAAATTAAATCAAAAAAGAAAAAGAAAAAACGACTCGGCCCATTTGAGGCCCGTCAAGGCCCAACGCCACCCTAACCCTAACCCCCCCTCCCCCAATGGCCAGTCGGCCATTCTCTCTCCCCCCCCCCCCCCCGCGCAGCGCACCAGACAGGCGAAAAATTGCCTCCAGCGCCGCAACCGCCCCGCGAGCCCGGCTAGCCGCTCCGGCTACTCCGGTAACCGCCAGGGTTTTTTTTACCAAACCAGACGGCCGAACCGCCGTCCGGCGGTAGCGGTAAACCGGTCCGGTTGGACCGGTTACCGGTGGAAACCGAATGAATTCAAATTTTGAATTCAAATTCCCCGTGTCGCCGGTTAGGACCGGTTAGCCGCCCGGTTGGACAGGTTAGCCGACCGGTGGTTTGGAAAAAACGATCACCGGTTGGCCGACCGGTTGGAGCGGTTCGCCGACCGGTTTGGCCGGTTAGCCGGCCTGGTGGCTTGAAAAAAAATGTGCATGACCTATCCGCAAATTAATGAAAAAATTGACCACAAATGCATACAAATATCCATACATATAATTCTACATACAAATATCCATACAAATAGTTTAGTAGTCCTCTGATACAAATAATTGTTCATACAAATAGTTAGTTTAGTAGTCCTCTCATACAAATAATTGTTCAACGGTAGCATTGCGAGGCCATTTCATACTCCGCGGTGGACATCACATTCAAACCCTGCCTTACAAGCAACTCAGCTTTGAACTCTTGCCAAGTTTGGCCCGTCCAGGCCGATGTCGTCTGCCATTCCTGAAGTAACATATTATACCAATGAGGATCTTGCCATTCGTACACCCATCTCATCGGTGGCTGCATGCTCAACTCCGGTATAGGATAGTGATAACTAGACTGTGAGGATTCCCTGTAGGAGGAGCTAGAAGAGAACTGTGGAGAGCCGTAATCCGTCGGTCCAACCGTTCTCCTCTGCGACATCGGTGCTCCATGGTCAATGTCCTGAGTTGCATGTGTGAACTCAGTCTCCCCTGCAATCAACCATATAGTATAATTAATACTCATAAGTCATAATAATAAAAACATGTTCATATGGACGTACACTTGGTACCTGTAAAATAGAGACCAGCAGGTGGGTTTGAAGGTGACACGCCTCCGCCACCGCCACCGCCAGCAGCACCACCACTGCCGCCACCACTGCCACCACCATCATTGCTATCATCACCATCATTACTATCATCACCATCATCGGCAGAGCTGCTGTCTTGAGACTCCTGATACTCTGGACTTTTATCACCCTCACCATCATCAGTTTCTTCATCGCTCAGGACTTCAACTTCCTTCTGTTTGCCTTTTCCCGTGGCCTGGCCTCGTTGGCGCTTCGGGTTAACCTTGCTAGGCGCGATGTGGTACTTCCGCTTCCCTATATGAGTGTTACCTACATGTCGCCGTGCCCAATTACTGATGCAATCATCCCCTGTAGAAGTACGGAGGTCCGCCGGATTTATTTTATCAGCAACAATATTAGAAGGGAGCGGTGTGTCACCTTCATCATCGTCCTCGTCTAGAACAGGAGCTTTGTTTGACCTTCCATATTCCATCCATTCCCGCACCGGATTTTTAGGATCATAGAATGAAAGATGGGCCAGCTGCTCAACGAAATCACCTTGATCCCGTGGAGGATCGGCAACATCCGTAAGTCGCAGGCGTAGGTTGTAGTTGACATAGACAAGCTTGTTCAGTTTTTTGTGTGACAACCGATTGCGAACCTTTGTATGCAGCAAGGCAAAAGTACTCCAGTTCCGCTCGCATCCACTTGACGAACAACATTGAGAAACAAGCCGCAAAGCAAGGCTCTGCAGCTTGGGAGTTCTGTTGCCGTTTATCATCCACCAAGAAGATGCAGTTGTCTTTGGGTCAAGCGTCATTTGTTGTGCCAATTGTGTGGCAAAGTCACCACGCCGTTGTCGAAACAGCTCAGCCTCTTGCAATGCCTGGATGGCGCTCGAGATATCCGTCATGCGCTGAAAAGCATCCTTCAGTGTACTCCACCCTTCTGCGTCCATGAGCTTGTGTCAATCCTTGGCTGCGTCGGTCCACGCGCCGGACCTAAGTTATAGTCCGTTACCCCAGGAGTCTGCCTCGATGAAGTTGCCCTTCGAAGCATCCTCTGCAACGTACCATCCTCTGCATACAAGCATGGAGGCGGTAGTGGTACTAGGGGAGAGGGTGGTACGTTGCAGAGGATGCTTCGAAGGGCAACTTCATCGAGGCAGACTCCTGGGTGACGGACTATAACTTAGGTCTGGCGCGTGGACCGACGCAGCCAAGGATTGACACAAGCTCATGGACGCAGAAGGGTGGAGTACACTGAAGGATGCTTTTCAGCGCATGACGGATATCTCGAGCGCCATCCAGGCATTGCAAGAGGCTGAGCTGTTTCGACAACGGCGTGGTGACTTTGCCACACAATTGGCACAACAAATGACGCTTGACCCAAAGACAACTGCATCTTCTTGGTGGATGATAAACGGCAACAGAACTCCCAAGCTGCAGAGCCTTGCTTTGCGGCTTGTTTCTCAATGTTGTTCGTCAAGTGGATGCGAGCGGAACTGGAGTACTTTTGCCTTGCTGCATACAAAGGTTCGCAATCGGTTGTCACACAAAAAACAGAACAAGCTTGTCTATGTCAACTACAACCTACGCCTGCGACTTGCGGATGTTGCCGATCCTCCACGGGATCAAGGTGATTTCGTTGAGCAGCTAGCCCATCTTTCATTCTATGATCCTAAAAATCCGGTGCGGGAATGGATGGAATATGGAAGGTCAAACAAAGCTCCTGTTCTAGACGAGGACGATGATGAAGGTGACACACCGCTCCCCTCTAATATTGTTGCTGATAAAATAAATCCGGCGGACCTCCGTACTTCTACAGGGGATGATTGCATCAGTAATTGGGCACGGCGACATGTAGGTAACACTCATGTAGGGAAGCGGAAGTACCACATCGCGCCTAGCAAGGTTAACCCGAAGCGCCAACGAGGCCAGGCCACGGGAAAAGGCAAACAGAAGGAAGTAGAAGTCCTGAGCGATGAAGAAACTGATGATGGTGAGGGTGATAAAAGTCCAGAGTATCAGGAGTCTCAAGACAGCAGCTCTGCCGATGATGGTGATGATAGTAATGATGGTGATGATAGCAATGATGGTGGTGGCAGTGGTGGCGGCAGTGGTGGTGCTGCTGGCGGTGACGGTGGCGGAGGCGTGTCACCTTCAAACCCACCTGCTGGTCTCTATTTTACAGGTACCAAGTGTACATCCATATGAACATGTTTTTATTATTCTGACTTATGAGTATTAATTATACTATATGGTTGATTGCAGGGGAGACTGAGTTCACACATGCAACCCAGGACATTGACCATGGAGCACCAATGTCGCAGAGGAGAACGGTTGGACCGACGGATTACGGCTCTCCACAGTTCTCTTCTAGCTCCTCCTACAGGGAATCCTCACAGTCTAGTTATCACTATCCTATACCGGAGTTGAGCATGCAGCCACCGATGAGATGGATGTACGAATGGCAAGATCCTCATTGGTATAATATGTTACTTCAGGAATGGCAGACGACATCGGCCTGGACGGGCCATACTTGGCAAGAGTTCAAAGCTGAGTTGCTTGTAAGGCAGGGTTTGAATGTGATGTCCACCGCGGAGTATGAAATGGCCTCGCAATGCTACCGTTGAACAATTATTTGTATGAGAGGACTACTAAACTAACTATTTGTATGAACAATTATTTGTATCAGAGGACTACTAAACTATTTGTATGGATATTTGTATGCAGAATTATATGTATGGATATTTGTATGCATTTGTGGTCAATTTTTCCATTAATTTGTGGATAGGTCATGCCTATTTTTTTTCAAGCCACCAGGCCGGCTAACCGGCCAAACCGGTCGGCTAACCGGTCCAACCGGTCGGCTAACCGGATCGTTTTTTCCAAACCACCGGTCGGCTAACCGGTCCTAACCGGCGACTCGGGGAATTTGAATTCAAAATTTGAATTCATTCGGTTTCCACCGGTAACCGGTCTAACCGGACCGGTTTACCGCTACCGCTGGTCGGCAGTTCGGCCGTCCGGTTCGGTAAAAACCCCCTGGTCACGCCGCGCGTAACTCCATTCCACTACTTGTGCTTGTGCATGCAGCATGTATCCAGGAGCAGCTGCTGAGCTGCATGCAGACATGCAGATGCTAGCGTGTGTGTTCAACGAGCAGGTGATAGCTGGTCGATGCTGATTTCAAGTACGTCCAAGGCCGCAGAAACCTTACCATCGCATAGTAGTACTGTAGACCGTATGCATGCATGGGAAGGTACACCAGGAGCACGTAGTACACGGTACACAACATTTGTTTGCCGGGAAGTCGTGTGTTTAGACTGGGGAAAGATTTTTTAAAAATACACTGCTCATTAAAAATATAATGTACATAAATAGTATTCTGTAGGTGGAAAGAATAGGATGAATAGAAAAAAGTTAGATAAATAATATTTTTTTCTCCGGAAATTTTGAATAGTATTCTATAGGTGGAAAGAATAGGATGAATAGAAAAAAGTTAGATAAATAATATTTTTTTCTCCGGAAATTTTAGGGAAGCTGTGCAGGGAGCAGCCGAACGAAGTGGGCATGTAGTGGTCTCATCGGAGAAGCTCGAAGCGGGCCATGCAGCCGTCCATTCCATATCCCATCATCGGTCGCTCGCCCGTGTCCATCTATCACTAGTCGCAAGCCAGGCCTACTCTTACGGCCGATTTTTTTTTACTTTTTGGTTCTTTTCCGAACATTTTTCATGTTTCAACCCTTGGATTATTTTGTGATCGTAAGGGTTGGCGCCATAAGTTTAGCACCAAGGTGATCATCACAACATATTTGTTTCTTGAATCTGTTGAAGTGGCACCGACGTGGCAGGTATCTATCGACACCATATAAATCACGGCGCTGAGATGTATTACTTAGCCCCCAAGGGTCCAAATGTAAGTTCTGTAGCATAAGAAAAACACTGTAGCATTTGTTGGGAAACGTGTTTTGTGAGGGAGGAATAGTGAAAAGTTAGACTAAGGGTGTGTTTAGATTGGGGAAAGATTCCCCGAAAATACACTGTTCACCAAAAAACACTGTAGATGAATAGTGTTCTGTGAGTAGAAGAGGTGGGATGAATAGTGAAAAGTTGGATGAATAGTGAAAAGTTAAAGAATCTTTTGGGAATTAAACGGGGCCTAAATAGTGAATAGTTAGGAATCTGAACATGGCCAGGATGGACCTCGAAATGTGAAAAAGAAATCACATGAAGAGGGGGAAAAAAGAGTCTCGGCTCCTACACAATCGTACTCCTGCGCGCGGTCGACACCACGTGCACTCGTGCAGTCGAGCAGAGGACAGGCTAGGAGTTGACGCCTGCTGACAGCCTGACACGATTCAGCAACACACACAGAGCCTCGGCATGGCATGCATGGGGCAGCAGACGAACGACCGGCACCCCGGTCAGGCGGGCAGCGGTGGACGGACGACTGGGAGCTGCAGGCGCAACTGGCTGTGTGTTGTGTTCCGCGCATGCAGCGACGTACTCCTACGCTGGGTTTTTTTTTTCGAACCGGTTCCTCGAACCGACGGCCAGTGGTAGAGGTTAGCCGGTCCGGTTTGACCGGTTAACGCTACAAACCGGATAAATTCAAATTTTGAATTCAAATTCCCCGTTCCGGCGGTTTGGAACGGTATGCCGACCGGTTAGACCGGTTAGCCGACTAATTGGGCCGGTTAGCCGGCCGGTTTGCTTAAAAAAATAGGCATGACCTATACGCAAATTAATGAAAAAATTAACCACAAATGCATACAAATATACATACATATAATTGTGCATACAAATATCCATACAATAGTATAGTAGTCCTATGATACAAATAATTGTGCATACAAACATCCATACACATAATAGTGGATAGAAATAGATCAACGATAGAATTGCGAGGCCATTTCATACTCCGTGGTGGACATCACATTCAAACCTTGCCTTTGAAGCAACTTAGCTTTGAAGTATTGCCAAGTTTGGCCCGTCCAGGCCGATGTCGTCTGCCATTCCTGAAGTAACATATTATAGCAATTGAGATTTTGCCATTCGTACACCCATCTCATCGGTGGCTGCATGCTCAACTCAGGTATAGGATAGTGATAACTAGACTGTTAGGATCCCCTGTAGGAGGAGCTAGAAGAGAACTGTGGAGAGCCGTAATCTGTCGGTCCAACCGTTCTCCTCTGCGATATCGGTGCTCCATGGTCAATGTCCTGGGTTGCATGCGTAAACTCAGTCTCCCCTGCAATCAACCATATAGTTTAATTAATACTCACAAGTCACAATGATAAACACATGTGCATATGTACGTACACTTGGTACCTGTGAAATGAAGACCAGCAGGTGGGTTTGAAGCTGACCTCCTCCATGCTCGTATGCACCTCCTCTCTGTTGCACCCCGCGACGGAACTCCTCTTCCGCTCTTGATTGGTTCAGGGTATGCTCCAGCTCAGCCTCCTCATCATACGCTTCATCTCCACCAGGATAGTTACCCTCCGCTGCAACCTTCTCCTTTCTCAACTTCTCTTGAGCTCGTTGAGAAGTTATCTTCTTAGCCCTTTCAATTTCACGCTGAAAGTACTCACACACCTCCTTTGAAACCTTCATACAATGGACGATCTCCGTCCCGCGCCCTGCCAAATGCTGTTTCAATCTAGTGGCACCACCTCCTCCCTTGGACGTATGACAATAGTTGCATCTCCAACCGGGGTAAAGATTTTCACCGTGTTCCCATACAACATCTTTCTCTCTGCCAGACATTGCGTATCGACAAACATGGAACGAACATAAACATATCAATGTCAACTTGACAACACATAGCTATATCACAATACTTAAATCCTAAATCCATTTCCTTATTTCCAAAATCACAATACCCTACATCAAAATATACATACATGGCTACAAATCACTAGATCCACTTCATACATTCTAAAATCACTTGGATGGAATCAAAATATACCTAAATATCTCCATCACTACATCCATTTCATAATTTCCTAAATCACAATAGCCTAAATAATTGAAACCCTCCATACCTCAGCGGCTTACCGCTGCAACGGGCCGGCTAGCCGGCGTCGGGAGCCGGGAACCGGGGGGGGCGACCATAGATCGGCCACCCCTTCGGCTTACCGACCAACCGGAGCAGTTCCCGGGCCCGCCTGGGCGGCTAGCCGGCGTCGCGCGGCGGACGACGACCTGGCGACGAGGGGAGGGGCGGACGGGAGGGGAGGAAGCGTGGGGCGTAGATTTTCTGGACAGGAGGGGAGGGAGGGTAGGAAGGGATAAGGTTTGGCCTAACGGGCCTTAATGGGCCGGCCACTTTTTTCTTTTTCTTTTTTGATTTAACTTGTATTTGCCGAAATAAATACTAAATGAGCAAATGTTTGAAAAAAATTTAACCAACAGATTACACGCACCTTGAAGTATTTTTAGAAATTTTTACGATATTTTTTCTATTTAACCGGTCCGGTTTCCACCGGTTTTGTAAACCCTGCTCCTATCATGATGTCCTTGGCTAGTTGGCTGGCTGCCGTCTGTGCACGCATCCATGTTGATGTTGCCATGCGTTATTATCCACCTTGCAGGGCGTGCCACAGCACACACGATGGCACTACCGTCGGAGATTAAGTCGTATATATAACTGTCTATAGCCCACCCGTTCCTTAAGCTGGGATAGCTCAGTTGGGAGAGCGTCAGACTGAAGATCTGAAGGTCGCGTGTTCGATCCACGCTCACCGCAATCCATTTTAATGTTTGCCTCTGTTTTTTTTTTCTTTCCTTTCCTACCATTCCTTCAGTTTCTTTCTTCCTCCCTTTTTTGAGTTCTTTTTTTTTAAAAAAAAACATTCCTCAACCAGATTAGCTAGCGTCTTGCCATCACCATTCAGAACCTGCAGCAAACACATCCTGCAGTCCCACCCACGGGTGCATGGCTCCATGCCGCATGCCTCACGTCTTCCTTCCTGTTCATCTCCACATCTCGAGCGCCTCGCCCAGTAACCAAGGATTGGAAGAACATGAGTTCAGTGACTTCGGGCCTGTTTAGTTGAGGTTGGTAAAAAGTACTTTTTTTCTGGAATGCGTGTTATGTGAGGGAGATGAATAGGAAAGGTAAAAAAGAAATTTTTGGGGATGCGTGTTCTGTGAGGGGGATGAATAAGAAGTAAAAAGGACTTTTACGAACTAAACAGGCCCCAGTCCGAGCTCCTTCACGCTCTTCCAATTAAAGACCTGCAGCATGCACCAGGCAGGCAGCCTTGCCTGTGCCCTGTGCTCCCATCCCGACTCCTCCGCCTCTCACAGCATCGGTCGTCAGTCGTCACAGTTTGTTAGGTACGTACTGGCCAAGAATCTTCAGCAACCAGCTCCCAAACTTGCGCAGCGTAGCGTAAAACCGATAACCATTGTAGTACTAACGATGAGTGTTGTTTCTGAATATGACACAACCGTCAGGGCATTCGGAGTGGGTAAAAACCGGGCAAAACATGTATACCCAGCACCAATGTCCGTTCGTATACCAAGTACTTTCACAATGGTGCTCGTCACCTACGCAACGAACGGACAGACGGACAGTCACAGACTCACAAGGGAGACAGCAAGAAGGTACTCCCGTACCAAAAGCAAAGCAAGCTGTCAGAGATCATGTTGGGCAACAACATTGCAAACACAAGCCAAGTGTCAAGATACTGTCAGCCGGTTGCACAGATGCTTTGCTTGCAGGAGTACTTGTGGCTGGACCTGATGTGACCGTGACTGCTGCTATATCTCTCTCTCGCTTTCGTCCACCGGCCACGGCTCCCCAGCTGCTGCTTTTTACGTGCACCGCACTGTTGGATTTGGTCGTCGGTCGTTTGGACGTACTACGAACACCAGCGTGGCGTCCTCCTTCCTCCTGCTTTTGCTTTTCTGCTCGAGCCCGGCCGGTTGCTGCTGGGAGTAGGACACAGGAGATTCCGTTGAAACCAAACAGGGGGCACAACGCACCCAGAAAAAAAAAAGAAAAGAAAAGGCAACCTACTATTACAGGTTAGGGTGTGTTTAGATTGTAGGAAAAAACACTGTAGCATAAGAAAAACACTGTAGCATTCGCTGGAAAACGTGTTTTGTGAGGGAGGAATAGTGAAAAGTTGAAGTGAATAGTGAAAAGTTAGAATGAATAGTGAATAGTTGGGAATCTGAACATGGCCTTACAGTAAAGAATCCTGGTTCAAGAGAAGAGAGCACGGTCCCTGGTTGACTCCACGTCAAGGCTGTGTTCAGATCATGGTAAAAAATACTGTAGCAGGAGAAAAACATTGTAGCACTTGTTGGAAAACGTGTTTTTGAAAGAAATGAATAGTAAAAAGTTGAAATAAATAGTGTTTACTTAGGGAATCTGAACAGGGCCTAAACTAGTATGCCTCACATGCAGGGCGGATTATCAACGGCCTCCACCGAGAACAACAACACGTACCGGCTGGTATGGTTGTCTGAAGTTTCTGAACCTAAACGAACTTTGGTATGGTAACGGCACTTGACAGTCAGCATGCCATTCTGTCGATCAGTCGATGCAATTGCTCGTCCTCTCTGAATTCCTGAGATTTTTTCTGTCAAATGGCGTAATGGGTGAACTGCAGCATATGCCGTTTCTGTAACAGCAACAGCTGCAGAGACGATGCAAGTTGGCTCCAGTCATCCAATGCCATGGGAACGGTGTGCATGATGCATGAATGAACCAGCATGGGGAGGAGATATCACAGCATCACAGTAGCATACTAGCATGTGGCTCCACGCAGCTAGTAGTACACACCACAGGGATGGTGTCGACCAGCTGTGCTCCCAACAATGATAAGTTCACGGTAGGGTACCATAGGCGAGCAGAGGTATTCTCTCCACGATTTTAAGGCACCAACAAGAGGTTCAGGACACTGGCAGCTTTCTAGATTCAAGAAGACACTGGAACCCTGCATTTAGCACACTCGAGATGGGATGGAGGAGGAGCCTGTCTTCTTCTGGCTAGCTATTGGCCGGTGCATCAAACCAAAGTCATGAACTCATTTGTTCACAAGAGTGACAAGTATGTCGAAACAACAGGTTGTGCACTGCAACACCAGGGCTGCACAGAGCAAAGATTGGAGAAGCATTATGGAGGTGGGGGGCACCAAGCCGACCCTTTCCTTCTCACACGACAGAACAATGAGTGCAGCAAATGCATGCCTCACTGAACTGCTCTCAAGCACAACAGAAAAGGCATCCATATGATTGTTATGGCCACGCAAGCCTCTATCACACCCCATCATTTCTACCTCAGGCTTAGGAACAATTATATCCTAAAGCTAATTCTCGGTATCATTGCCTTAAAACAACTCCACAGCTTGCATGCATGGGATACACTAGTGATTTTTACAGAGTTTCTAACCTCAACAAAAAGAAAAGGAAAAAGGAGGGAAGGAAATAGCGTTTGGTGTGTTGTTAACACTCCATGGTACACGGGGGAAAAAACAAGCCGAAAAAAGTTTGAACCAAATATTTTGCTACAAGGAACTAAGAGCCTAAAGTTGGGTAAATTGTATAGTTAGTGACATGGGCTGATCCTTTTCCAAAGACACAGGCGTCGTCTTCCGGTGGCATGCAGCAAAATTGCCCAACGTCCTGCATAAGGACAAATTAAACATCATTAGTTTTTTTTTTGTGGCGAGAAAAGAAGACATCATTTGCTTATTCGATTTTCACAAAAAAAAAAGTCGATGTGGCTAGATGATTGAGAACTGTACCTTTTATGTTAGTATTTGCAGTCTTTCTTCAGCATCTGTCATCAAGGATGCCAAACAAAGATAACGTTAGGTTTCAGTCCATAATGATTGAGAGCCATATCTTGACCCTAAGCATGTCTCAAGTTGGCAAACAGATCGTCAAAGGTAAATTATTTAAGCATACTCACATCTGATCATCTAGTGAGCTGAATCTGGAACCCTACATATAGAACATTTGACCAACCTCCTAACCTGCATGAAGCACCAGCAGGTAGAGTAAATAAACAATAAAATACAATACAAGTCAACCAACCCCTTACCAAAGAGGAAAAAAAATGAATGCAAAGTCAACAAGGTACAGATATGGATTTCCAGGCCTTAATGCAACCCAAACAAAGTGCAAGATGTAGTATCATTGGGAGCTTTTCAGTGACCAAGACTCCAAGAGAAGTCGGCTTACCTTGCATCATGCTATAAGTGAGCTCACTAAAATTTTATTTCTCTGTAGCTCTGAGAATGTGGCAAGAGCTCTTCCACCTCAATTCTAGAACTGAAATATCCCATGTTTCTCCTCCTCTGGTGTACAATATCAACCTCTGCCAAGAAAATACTGTACACCGGCCTGTGGTCGGAGAAACGAGACTCTCCACGGACATAAGACAGCTGATTGAGGCCATTGCCATACCATAGAATCCGATCACACCTGTTCGTTACAAAAAAGGAATAAGATCTTCAGAAAGAAAAACTGTATCAGTGTTATTTATGTTATATTAGCTAAAGGAAACTACCATGCTGGTGTTCTCCTCTTTTCTTTGGGGCGCATGCCCTCTCCAGCATATCGATCTGAGTTGAATGAATATTTGTATGTGGGAGGAAAATAGATCCTCCCTTCTTTCCAACCCGGGAAGACTCGTCCATACCTTTGCTGCATGCGGAGCTGTTTCATAAGAGTTGAACTTACAGATCTGTCACAACCTTCATAATACCAAAAGGAAAACATGGGCAAATAGAAGGGATAACAACATAGAATGCAATTTTAATCCCTTAATTATGAAACAAATTCATGATCCAATTTTGTCGATTGCTAAAGCATAGTTCAGAAACTCTACAGTTGAACAGCCATTTGCAGTAAAACTGCAATGATATTATTGAGAGAGGACAACAAATTACCTGATCTTTCTCCAATAATTGCTTCCAGTTTTGCATTTCCACAAGAGCTTTTGCTGAACAGTACGACAGTGCAATCCGATAATTCAAATCCCCAAGCCATATTATACGACTGCAATTTATAATTAGGTGCATAAACAGTTAAAAAAAGTCTGCACTGGCTTCTATATTAATCTGCTGAATGATGCAAACAAACTTACTCATGCTCAAGAATTGTTTCAGGTGATTTAACATCACCAGCACCACGAACCCGTGGGAACCTGGTCTTCCTCAAAATTTCTAGAACATCAGAATTCCTGCGCAGTTCATCGCCTTCCTTTTCCCCTGAGGTCAAATGACAACAGATGAAGCAGAAGCTTGTCTGGTGCAAAGACATGCTTATGGAAATAGAACCCTGCGATAAAAGAGAGGACCTTACTAACAGATCTAGGTATTGTGACAAAAACCAAAATTTTAAAGTACAGGATATCTACATGCTTATTGATTATATGTTACCTTATTTCCAAGATAGCCCATCAATCCTCTGCCGACACAAGAAACTTTCAGGTTTCTCACATCGTCTCTTATTTCATTGCGGACCCAAACTGTGAGAAATATGCCAACCATTTGTTTGCTGGCAACCAAACAATACCTGAAGAACCACATGCATATTCAATTAGTTAGTTCACAGGAACTGAGAGGCATAAAGGTGTGGTACAATATAATGCCTTATTAATTATTCACAATACCTAGATCTGTTTGACTGCTCATCATTTTGTTCAGAAGGTGCAGATGCAGTGTAGCTGTGAGGGAACGGCGAAAATTGTGTAGCATCACTCACTTCCATATCTATGTTCTCCTCATCAGGTGAACCAGGGCATCGCAAATTTTCATCAAAATCACTAGGTCTGCCTCCCAAGTTGACTGGATCACAAACACTAAACCTACGATCCAGTCTTGGTTGTGGGAACATGTAGTCCCCATCCATTCTTAAACTACGGCTGAGGTTGTGGAACGAGCGCCGGTGGAAGAAAGGGAAATTCTCCTGCCTTCTCGCAGACCCCTCAAAATCAGCATCTAATTCTACAACAGGATCCAGGACCGGTGAAGGAGTATGATAGCCACCACAACCACTAGCTCCAGGATTCTTGTTCAGTGTCCGCCTGATAAGGGACACCCACTTCTTTGCTGGAAGGTTATCTTCAGTGCCAAGAACATTTCCAGCATTCAAGGGGACAATCTCCTGAAATCTATTGAAGATTGAAAGATCAAATTAACTGAAAAGGACAAAATAAAATGAGCATAATCTAAATCAAGAGAGATATCGGCAGGAAAGGCCATATGCGCACATACCCTAGTACATATATATCAGCAGGAGGAGAAGTATGGAGCCATTCGTCTAAATTCAGCCCCCTTGGCGGTGACTTACCACCGACATTCCAAGTTGCAGCAAAGATCCTACATGCGATGGGCATAATCGAATGATGAATCAGATTACTTATAGCATATTGTTGCGCAGTCGAGTTGCATGAACTACTTAACAGCAATATGGACAATGATTTAAGGATATAATATTCTGTTCACTCTACAAAACTATTTTTTTAATTACAAAACAGGCATGATGGACCTGGAAGATAAACACTCATGGTGAACCAATGGTACCTGTAATCTTGGACTTCAGTAAGGCGTGCTACATCGAAATTATTCTTCCCTCGGCGAGCGCGTTCTGCACTCCGCTTGGATGACGACCGGTCTACAGGCCCCACAAGGAACAACATGCGAGAATAATCATTCAACATGGCAGACGAAAAGAGCTGATGCAGAACAAAGATTGAAAGTAGCTTAACAAAGTGGAACTGAGCAGCAGCCATCAGCTGTGGTGGGGAAAGAAAGCTGCATCTCTGGAGCAACGGCAAGAGAAAGAGAGAGGGGTGTGTGGTCCAGATGGTTCATTGCGCCATACCAGTTCTGCTTTTCTTGGCCGTGCTTGCACTTGCTTCGCTCGCGGAGCAGCTGGGCCTCCATGATCCACCACCTCCATGCCTCCCTAGAATGGATCACGCGAGCAGTTGAGCAAAAAAGGAACCAAAGAACCAAACGCAAAGGAAAAGGTGCTTGCTTTGCCCGTGATCTCTGCTGAAATCTCTATCAGAGTCAGTAAGCAATTTGACACATAGGAACAGATAGATATGAGCAACACAAAGGCAGATGAGTCACTCCCAGCAACATAAGCCAAATATTTTCTGCAGGATTTCAAGCAAAAAGGCATTTGGTTGGTTGGGGCCTTTTACAGGGCTTGTGCATCACTATTCACTACATCAAAACTGGAAACTGTAATGCACCGGCAGATACTATCTATGACTATGAGTAGGAACTAGGAACAGATGTGTTTGACAGGGACATCCCACTTGGTTGCTCATCTACCCTTGAATCAACACTGGGAATCTAATGTGGATAACTACAAACCCAACAGGGTGTTAGGATAACCCCAGCCTCAAGCAACTGTCTTCCTTGGATCAGGCAAGTTGTTATTTCCCCAAACTAAACACCAGCGGCAAAGGTAAAGGATGCATTGCCATTTTGGGGGACTGGGATGAGGCTCTGCTAATCCGAAAAATAAATGCAGATACATAAAAAATCGATCCTAACAAGGAATGGGCTGCAACCCTGCAATTACTCATGTCCGAACAGCCAAAACGACGCATTAACCATACCTTGGCTGGCGTCGGAATCAGCATGGAAATCCTGCGCCTTTGGCCGGATGTTGAACCACTTCCTCACGAGTGACTTGGACCATGAAAGCTACACACATCGAAAAAGGAAGAGGTAAAGATGAGCAGCAGATCACGAAATGGGAAGAACACCTGCAGTCGGCTGAGAAAGAAATACAGCTCGAATGGAGCAACAACAAGACGGAAAGCGATCTGTCTGACGAAGAGAAACCATAGAACTACTCTACCTTGCTCTTCTTGGCGCTCTCCTCTGTCATTGTCTCATAGCTCCTGCGCTGCAGGCTGAACACAACAAGAGGGATCTGTCACCACACCCGCCACCCCCCAATCCGTGAACCTTGCGGCAGGAGGCCTCAAATCCAGGGATTCCAATCCTCACCAAAGGGCGGGGATATATCCTCCAATCTCTGACCAAATTAGCCACGGACTAGGCCCAATCAACCCGCCGGCCGGCCGCGACGAGCCGCGCCAAGATTGGATTTTCTGGCGGCGGAATCACCAACCCAGCAGCCAGTGGGAGCGCACAGAACAACCCAGGAGAATCTCCCCCGCCGGCAATGCAGCTGCCGCCGCCCTCCTCGCCACCTTAGCCTCTAGCACGATGCCGGAGCAGCTGGGATTCGCCAGCACCAAAGGCCTAGTAGTACTACTTGTATAGAGTACTGAGATGGCAGATACAAAGAGGGGAAGCTGGATGCTAGGACATGGGGTGGCAGTGGCAGAGGAAGGGGGGAAGAGGACGACAAGGGAGAGAGAACGGAATGCTTGTGCGCAGCCGAGAGAGAGAAAAAGGGATGGTGGAGGAGAGAGAAAGCGAGGCAAGGCTTCTTGTTTGTGTGTGCTCTCTCTCTCCTTTTGCTGCTCTTTTCTCTCTCCCTCTTCTCTCGCCGCCTCCGTGCTCGCGCTGCCTTTCTTTGGCCGTCTCTCTCCTCTAGCTTTTCTCGACCTTGTCGCCCAAATCCAGGGAAGAGAAGAAGGGGAGGCAAGGCAAAGCTGCGGCGGGGTGGTGGTGGTGAAGCAGAAGGAACAGGGAGCACAAATGGCAGTGGGCTCGAGTGGTGTGGACAAAGCAGTTTGCCGGTCGCCCCGAGGGCAATATGGGAATGGAACAAATAATGCAGGCCAATTTTTGGGGTTTCTCTGTATGCCATTTGCAGGAAAAGAAATTTTGGGCAAAACCTGTTGTTACTAGGGTTGCTATCATGCATGACAAGTGAGAGAATTTTAAAATATCATTCGTAGATTAATGGTTTACATATGTATGAAGGTAGTATGTTAAATGCATAGTATGTTAAAGACGCATAACTGTTGCCGATACTAAATGCATGTAACCGATCCATAGTGGCTTCCGTTTCATATACCCAGAGCGGCAAAATTTCGAACACGCAACCTTCTCCATGAACTCATTACCGATACCTTTTTGTAAATAAACATTAAAATGATATTTATCCTAGAGAAAATCCCAAAGTAATACAACTCATTTGAAATAGCATTCCAGGAGGGTTGCTAGCATACACAATAAGTGAGAGAATTTTAAAATACCATCCGTAGTAGTGTTTGCAGACATATGAAGTAAGTATGTTAAAGGCAGATTATATTGGAAACGCATAACTGGTGTCAGTACAGAAAACGACGCGCAATGCTAGATATGTAACTGTTTCAAAAAAAAATGCTAGATACGTAACCGATCCATGATGGCTTCCGTTTCATGTAGCCAGAGCGGCTTCCGTTTCATGTAGCCAGAGCGGCAAAATTTCAAACACGCAACCTTCTCCGCAAGTTCATTATCGATACCATTTTGCAAAATAAACATTAAAATAATATCAAAAGAAAATTCCAAAGTAATACTACTCCGTTGAAATAGCCATTTCACACCCAACGAAGAACAACGATGACCGCGCGCAAAACCATAAAAAACCACTGATCTACGTGGCTAAATGCTACAGTACATCCTCAGGGACGGAAACACCGAAAATAACCATTACAGTGGCAAAGTGACAGTGAAGCACACTGGTGGGCCCGAGGCATGGGGCCTTGGGCCCACTCGCAGCTGCCTGGGTGATGGGGTCTGCCTGTCTGGGGGCTGTAGCTGTTGAACAAGGCCTGGCCCACTCCCTGAACCGTCAGCCGGCCGTATGCGGGCGCTGGACGGACTCGGTCTCGAGCGACAGTGTCGTGCCGTCGCCCACTGCTACTCTGACGCCGCCCACCTATGAAGAACGCCACTGACATGTGGGACGAAGAATCTGGGTCCCGTAAGTCGGTGTGTGGGTCGGCTGGTAACGGGTGCGCGTTGGTTTTGGGAGGAGGGATTGCCCTGCTCGTTGGGGATGCGGTAGTGAAAGCGAATTAAAGCGGTTAAAGAAATCGTGTAAAGAAGAAGAGAAGAAATAAGGAAAAAAGAAATGTTGAATGCACCTTTCCGGCCAGCACAGTACTGACCATAGTTTTTTTTTGGGGAATAGTACTGATCATAGTTGGTTTTCAGGGTTTGATTCAGGGGCGGATGCAGCCCATATCATCGGGATCAGCTGACCCCATTTATCCTGTAAACTACAAAGGAATCACTGTTCATTAATACTAATGACCCCTATCTACTAATGAAGCTGACCCCAGTGCTCTCCATTCCTAGATTCGCCCCTGAATTGATTGTTTTGGAGCTAAAAGTTGCCCCAGCCAAAAACAGAGTAAATTCATAATATTTGGGGCTCATTTGGTTTAGAGCAAAAGTTATCCAACCAAATGTTGTCTTGATTGAGCAACCTTTGACCATAAACCAATCAAGCCCTTAGATTTACACCATTTTCTTTGTCATACTGCCCAAGATTTCTTTACTCATTTTTTTTTCTTCGGAAGAGGGAATAGCTAGCCACCTGGACATACTATAGCGCATTTCATGTAGTTCACTGTCTTTAACACGATTGTTGTTTACCTGTATGTCTACAGTGTGCAGAGAGAGTGACCGGGGTGGTGGCGTATTTGTGGCCTATGTACGTGTCTGCGTCTAGCTACATTGGACTATCGCCATCTACTCCCTGTGGAGCGAAAAACAGTGAAAGGACACGCGAAAACGGCCGTAGCTTGCTGGGGATTGGTACCGACGATTACCATCGATCTTGTCAATCTTAGTTTTTTCTCTCCTTTTGTTTTCGGAAAAAGAAAGAGATGATCTTTCATTCACTTTGCTACACCTACACTAGCTAATTGGACTGTTGACCGTGGACCACATGTAGTAATACACACGTGGATATATTATCTATCTTTAATTTGCTGTTTTTTCTTCAAAGTTTCAGCTAGCTATACTAGCCAGCTGCATGCATGTCTGTGATCCATACAGTCCCAACTCCAAAAAAAAAAAAAGCAGGGACGCGTACGTGTATGTACGCATGCATACGGCACGGGCATGCTTAACTTAGCTTTTGCATGCATACGCATACGCCGATGGTCGATCACGCATGTCATCGGAACGCGTATGTGTCGGTTGGCAGTACGAAGTACGTCGTCGTCGATGCATGATACGGTCCACAGCACGTCGCTGTCGACCGATGATCTCGATCCTCCGTATAGTACGTAGCGATCGAGATCGTCGATTATACGTACGGTCCTCCTTCCGACACGGCCGGCCGGTCCACTACCACACCTCACACTGTGGAAAAGAAGAGCATGTACGAGCCCGAGCCATTATGAGCAAACGGCACACGGCATGCATTGCTCTCTCTTTCTCTCATCTCGCCATGCTTGCAGGTCTCTCAGCTGCACACCACACATACACGTACAATCATTCGAGAGAAAAAGGCAAGGTGTGTTTAGATGGAGGAAAGATTTTTCGAAAATACACTGTTCACCAAAGATACACTGTAGGTAAATAGTGTTATGTGAGTGGGAGGGATAAGATGAATAGAAAAAAGTTAAATGAATAGTGTTCTTTCGGGGAATTTCTTGGAAACTAAACGGGGCCTAACGCCACGGAGGTCAAAGAAAATGAAGGAATCAAAAATCTAGGGCCATGCATGTCGTGGATCGCCGGATTAAATCAAATCAACGGACGCGACGACTTGTCTCTGCATGCATGCACATGATGATAAAGGATTCCATGCATCTCAGGAACGTTGAATATGTTGTGCTATGATCTGACCGGACATGCTCGATCACTAGCATATATGCATCCTCATCCATGCCATGCTGGCACCGAATTGTGGTTGGTAGAAAGTTGTCTTACTCTCTTTTCCCTTGATTTTATTCCCTTTATGTTACGACATGAATGAAGTAGGTTTGTGTGCTAGCTTAAAAAGCTCGATCCTGTTTTGACCCCATTTGTGCTAAGTTTTTATATAAACTAAATTTTGGAAGCTAAATGTGCATATACTGTACGCACAGCTGGATATAAATAAGATAGAATATATATTCTCCAAATCTTTGTCAGATGTGCATAATTAATAATCGTTTCTCACCGAAAAGATCGACACACAAGAACTGCTTTAGTCAATAATTCCTACAACAACAAAATTTGCAGTTACATTGGGAAGAAGTAATAAGAAAATATAAAATGTAAATAAAGCATAGATTATTGGCTTTGGATCCACCCATGACTGCCCCACCAACTCTGATGTCATTTCACCAAACAAGTATAAATGTCTTGTGAGAATAATCATTGCTATGTGAATATATAACAATCTGTACATAATATATCTACAAATAATAAACTTCAAGAGCACAACATGCATGAGGACACATGCATGCCCATGCACGATCGAGATACCAAGGCACACTGGTGCTTGCAAAATTGGTTGCATGCATCCATCCAATGGCATGCGTCCAGCGTGTAGATCCGGATCCCTGCCTGCCTCTGCCGTGGTCGCACACAGCACTGTGCCTACGTCCACGGGCTCGAACGGATAAATCCTTGGGCACTTGTCACTTGTTTAATCCCTGACGCGATGATGCCACCACCAGTTCAGGATCTTGCATTGCTTTGGGAGACTTGCTGCTTCTTTGCATTGCTATATAAGATACTGCATCCCATCTGCCTCCAAAGTACATTTGTGTCACTACTCTAGTGCAATGTGCAAGGTGGCTTAGCATTATTAGCATCCACCAACATGCATCGCCATTGGTCCACATGTGCAGCCGAGACATTGGAACCCGTGCAAATTAAGGAGGATCAGATCGTGACACTTGTGATTTTGTTTCTTTTTTCCCCCTTTAGAAGGGTTTCGAGGTGCCACCCACTCTTGGGCCATATTGAAAGGCTGACCCTTGATTCGGAGCTGATGCATTTGGTTACATGGGAGGTGATGCTTTGATCTAATCATCGGCTCGGCTTTTCCAAAAGGCGATAAAATCCTAGATCCGCCATTCGAGAGTGGAGCTTTTCCGCTTTGTAGGGTGGTGAGATAGTATATTTGATGATGACTGAAGGAAGAAGCGATGACCACCTTGAACAAGGTTAATTACAGGCACCAATAATCACTTGTTATAAAGCGTGCCTCTCCTCATCAAGCATGCATGTGGTCACGAAATAACTAAAATGCTGATGCATGTCCTTTTTTATCCTCTTGATTTTTAAAATTTTTCATCCTCTTGATTTTATTAAATTAAACCCTAATGAATGAACACCAAAATTAGTCTAAGGAAAGAAAAGTATCAGTATCGCTAGCTGTTGACCTAGTGTCAGTCTCACAAACAGAGTCATCTTCCATGTTTTCCCAAGGAAAAACAGCACCACACTGGCACATCACCGTCCCCATTATTTCATCATGTGCCCCCACAGTTCCATGTCTCCGGCATGGATAATTGGATAGAGCCTCTCCATCAATCCATGGATGCAGACTTTGCTGGACACTAGTAGTGAACACCACTGTTCCATTGGCAGCGACGTCTGAACTTGCAAAGATCGAAGTGCCCTTTGCACGTACGCTCGTTTTGTAGTTTTCTTCCAGGGTTCTTGTTGAGCACTTAGTTGAGCTCATCCTTCCTGGTCGGTATTGAACTCGATCTCATGACCATCACAGCAGTGGGTTTTGGTCAAAAAGGTTGAGGAGACGAAAGGAAAAAAGTTAGAGAAGGGGTTACGCACAGCACACAAATACACAAAGTTGCCCAAGAGAGTGCAGAGGATGGGATCCAATCCAACAACAGCTGAATGGTGTGGGCCAGGGTCTAAGGAGACCAGTAGAAAGTGCAAACTACAACAATCCATTGGAAGTGACTAGCTTCTCCTATTGGAATTAGCAAATTCTGAATGCCGATAAATCCATCTGTATCTGTAGACTGCATTTCTGAGCTTGCTGATTCAAGAATGAATCGATGGATCAGCATCATCCAGATGGAACTGAGTCACTTGTTATCAGACTATCAGAGGAACAATTTGAAGAGTACAAAAGTTCAAGAAGGATGAGTTTTGGGTTGTGCTGTGCTAACTAATGGTTAACCTAATGATTGATGCCTTAAGTATCAAGAGCATTGAGACGCCTTCTCCAGTACACGCATCATTATCATCACTAGAAACTGAAGCTAACGTGATGGATGATGCACGCCATCCGTGCATGATGTATATCCATGCAACTTTTCGGGATCTAAGGGGACAACTTCCATGAACAATGGCGCCAATAATTCCAACACGGCAGCACACATTGCCTTGGATTATCCCTTAATTTTAGTCGATGATGTCCAGCAGTCCAGCACACACAATGTCAGGAGACCATGGGCCGTCGGATCTGATCACGATGAATCTGACCGTCCAATAAGAATGCAGAGCACCTTAACTTCTTCGGATCCAGTGAGAATAGACTAGCTCCTGTCCTAATGTCATGTGGTTGTTGTTGTTGATACTTTTTCTGCAAAAGTACTTGGTTTGGGTCTTCTTATTTTTGGGCAAAAACTGAGAATAGACTAGTTATCCAAAATTCCAAATAGCCTAGCTTTTGCACACGCACTGGCATTTTAGTTTTGGACGATTTGGGTACTTTGATCTGCTTACCTTGAATGGGCTGACGATCAAAGAGATTCGCTACTTTGTGAAACAGAGCAGAGACCCCTCTTTGTAAATTGTCCATGCGTTGCTGTGTTCTACTGGATGACGGCATTCAAAGATCTCTGTGTTCTTGTTCACTTCTGAGTCAAATCCCGTTAAGCTAGAGCTGTGTAGCTGCCTCTCATCACCAGTTTAATTAAATCAATTAAAAAATGGCAAAACTCACTCTCAATAATGTTTCCTATTTCTGATCAAACCTTATCTGCAATCCTTTTTTCTTTAGAAATAATGTAGCTGTAAAAAAACAAAAGAAATGCAGGAGCGCTGCTAATTATATACCTATACTAAGTTTTAGAGCAACTAATTCATGGGAACCACTGATAGGTGGCCCTAATGGGACCTACTGAAAAGTGGGCATGGGGTGGGCCCTAAGTGACCCACAAACCGGTGAGGCCTGCAACAAATAGGTCCCGTAAGTCTATCTATTTTTTTTATGTTATATGCTTATTTACAGAAAACAGTGATAAAGCTAAAAATCAGTTTAACATGTTTTTGTTACACTACCTTTGCGGAGACATGGCTTTGTTCTTCCAATTTTTTTTGCCAAGTTAAAATAGCACCAATAGTAGATTTTTTTTTAGAAAAAAATAAGTACCAATGATCCTACATCTCCATCCCCATTAATTATTTCGATCATGTTCCCCCACAGTTCCTTGCTTCTGACATGGATAACTGGATAGAGCCTCTCCATCAATGGACACTGACTCGGTCGGATACTAATGAGCACTACTTTTCCATTGGCAGAGACATCTAATTGAACTTGTAAGCGCCCTTCGTTTATATATACATCCAACGTCCCTAAATACCTATCTTTCTCGCTTTTCGAGAAACAACTTAATTAATTATATAAAAGTATATTAAAATTATGGTATAAATTAAATATAGCTAGACACATATTTGAATATATTTTTTATAAAATTTATTTGAAGATTTAAATTTTATATATATTTTCTATAAATCCAGTTAAACTCGTGACGCATACACCTAAAACGACACTTATTTTGGGACGAAAAGAGTACATTGTATGCCGCACCAGTTTATTTTTTTTTGTAGATTTTTGCTGAGCTCTCTTGAGATATCTCATTTTGGGTGGTTACGCAAAGTCTCGCGCCTCTCATGACCATGATAGCAAAACTGTAAAAGCAATGTGATCTCGGTTTCCTGTGGTAAAAATTATTCACATTTCGTCACAACTATCATTGATTCTTTTCAGGTTTACGCAATATGCTTATCCACAGTGAGGTGCATGTACTGATTCTGTCTAATTTTTTTCTGAGTCACAGAGTGTTCTTCTAAACTTTGCAAAGTTTACAAAAAAAGTTTTTGCATTGGGAAGCGTGTTCTCCATGCAAAAACTTTTTACAAACTTCGCAAACTAAATACGCCATAGACGCAGACACTTATAAAAAAGACTACCATTGATTTGTTTTTCCAGTTTTAGGCGATATGCTTATCCATAGTGAGGTGCATGTACTGATTTCATTTTTTTTTGCCCACATAGTATATAGCATACACTCATAAACATGTATGCACACTCGCTCTTATGAGCACCTCCAAAAGACTAAGCCGACAAATCCTCGAGATTGATGAAGTCACCATCGACGCCTTTTGTTATCAAAAGGCATGTCACCTACCACTAAAAAGAATATCATCAGCTAAATCATAGAATAAATCCAGAAAAATACGAGCACCAGCGCCATGTTGGTGACGGGTTAAGCGTATATATATTATTCAAGAATCAAGAGGCATATGGATCTAGATTGTGTTATATATTGTATCCTAATGATCGACACCTTATTAAGAACATGGAGACGTCTTCTCCAGCACAAGCATTCTCATGACCGGGAATGTTGATTCATTGATGCGTGATATACATGATACACGCGGCCATTATATGTGACACATATAAGTGCACAACATGCATTTGGACAGGCACAAGCACAACAATATGGCGGCATCAATCCCATCATTCCTTTCCCGCCAAAAAAAGTCCCATCATTCCAGCACGTAGGGCATGGCCTGTGAGGGGCGATGTTGGTCCATGCATGATGTTCAGCAGGGCCGTCCGATCTGACAATCTAAACAAAGAACGCAGGAGTGCCGACAATCTTTGAATTTCTTTCGATATAACCAAGCAATGCTTTGGTTGGTGTGGCCAGTATTTAGAATTTAGGGCCTATTTAATTTGGGCAAAGTACTTGATTTGGATCTTCCTTTGGCTAGATGCGAACGGAGTAGATTATGTAGGAGGCTTTCGCCACCGTGGTTTTGGACGATTCAGATACTTTGATCTGCTTATCTTGTTTAGGATATTCGCTTGCTACCATGTGATCGAAGCAGAGACACCTGCACTTTTGTTGTTGTTCTCAATTCTCATAGAGCAGTGAGAGCAGTCAAACGTCTCTTCGTCCTCGATTACTTGATTTACTTCGGAGTTGTGTTAACTAGATGAATGCAGTAGCAGCCGCGGATTACATTTTCAGCAAAACCACTGACATTTTCGGCTGGTGCTTTACTATAAATTAATTGAACCGTTCTTGTTTCAATATAACATAAAGAGCATTACAAACAATTATACTAGCTATTTTGGAGTTTGAGTGCATTTCTTAGGAAAAAGAAGCTCATATTGTAGCCGCCAGTTAGAATATTTAAATTTAACGGAACGTTGAGGGGTCTAATCAAATTCAGCCCTGAAAAATTCCAAATTCTCCACTAGCCCAATTGCACGCTTCAAACCCCGCCTCTTCCTTGTTATTGTTTCTAGGTCCAATAATTGACGCTTCCAGCAGAGAAGAGAACAGTGCCCGACGCCTCGGCCTCGGCCTCGGCTCCCCGTCTCACGCGCCATCGTGGCCATCTCTGCCTTCCCCGTCTTGCATGTAACCTAAGAAACAACAATAGATGAAACTATGCATTGAGAGGTTGAGCATTGAATATGACATCATTTAGCGTGCTTTTGGAGGGAAACGAGCTCGAGGGGCTGAATCATCAGATGGGTCACTGCCTGGCTTAGGCCAGTCTCAATGGGGGTTTTATGGGTATTAAATACACTGCCATATCAGCAGTTTTACTGACATGGCAGGGTAATTAAGAGGAGGAGTTTCATGGGATGTGAGGAGAGTTTCATCACCATGAAACCCCTGTGGCACAGTTACCTAGTTTTCAGTCTAGGTAACTGTGTCCATTTCCAGTCTAGGTAACTGTGTCTATGAAATCCCACTGAGACTGGCCTTAGCATAGCATAGAGTACTATATGGCCTTATTCAGCGTGCTTTAATCGATATGGTTGTCAGCGTGCTTACCTCTTAATTAATTAGCTTATGCAAGCATCGCCATGGAATGAATGAATGTACATACGCGTGCAGGGCTGATAAATTAACAACAAGATCAATCAATAATTCGATTTAACTAACGTCCAGTGGCACATCTCTTTATTGTTTTCATTTTCACCACTAGCTGTCTCCAACAAATTATTGGATGGCATCGTGCTTATTACACAAGTTTTTACCAAGGTGCACGTCGTCCTTTAACAATTATACTAACCCAAGAAACAAGACCTAGAAATAGCCCCTTCTTACTAAAATGGCGAAAAAGACTGAGAAGCAATCCCTCCTCTCTACTCAATGTGCCTGTAGGAGACTTGGAGCATAGGATGCGCGTCAAGTTGGCATATGCATATCCTGTACAAGCTTTGCATCGAGATCTACAACCTTGTATATATGAAATTTAAAGAATAGTGTGCCGGGTATCGAGATCTACAACCTTGTATATATGCATATCTTGATGCAAAGCTTGCACAGGATATTTTTTTCACCATAAATTTTTGGCCGGGGCCACCTCTTAATTTTCTCTCTAGTCCCGCCACTGGTGTACCCTATGTACTATCCATTGGGGAATGTAAAATTTTCCCTCTAAACTTGACACTGAAATAATATATATAGACCTGTTTTTCAGCCATGTCACTTAGAACGAGTCCACATGTCAAATACTACATCGTCTTCCTCCTCCTCTGGTTTAGCACACAGAGAGAATGTCCTCCTCACATACTGGGCTTTTAACCTGGGTTTGTAAACCCCCCTACACCAGCAAAGTGAATTAGGAGTATACAGGCAGGATTGATGCCTGGTATTGATATTGATTGTCACTATTTTTTTTCATTAAAAACCGTTGCGGAGATGGGGGCATCACAGCGAGTTGAACCATGAACCGAGAGTAATGTGTTGCACCTGATCAAGTTCCTTCACTCATCTTAGTGCTAGGCTTCAACGTGATTTCCAATATTGGCATGTGAATAACATTCATCTAATTTGATACATGAAACTAAGTATCTCAACACAATGTTTCACTTTGTGGATTTTTTCATTAGTTAGCATATCACTAAACATTTCATCTAAGTGATCAATTGATGTTGATGAATATGTGAACATGAGACTGAAACCTTCCAGATCAAATGGAGTTCTATTGTTTTCAGGACTCTTGGTCACCGTGCTGGTGCGACATATACCATGCCATTTAATGAGACTAAAACTCATATGAAACTTGTATTGAGAACCATATAGCATAGTTGTAGATTGATCAATTTTATAGGGAGGTATTGGGGTCAATTTTATCAAATAGGGAGATATTGAGATCAATTTTATCATATAGCCCGTGCCATGAGAAAATTATCTAGTTGTACCCCTACATTATGGCTTCCAAAAAAAATTATAAATGCTGGCAGGTATTGGGGGCGAACAATGACATGTGCTCATGAGCTGGACGCGTCGACTTTCTTTGCCAGTCCCTTTAGTGGTTACTTTGATAATCAAGAAACAAATCAAAGACTTGTGGAAGGAGTCCCTTACATTAAAAAGCGTCAGTACAAATTGTAGCCGAACCCTGCCAAAAAAATCACAAGAGTACGTCAGCCCCTTTCATATGTTGGCATATACTAAGTACTTGTTAGCCGTAGAGATGGGATGAACCAACTTAAATAGTAGCCTTTGGGTGCCTCTTGGGGTTGTAGAAAGGCTTCCTCCACTCCGAGACTGCCCAAGCTATGTTTTCTTTGACAACTTGCAAGCAAAACCACGGGGCAGATTCCATCACATTTTTTTCTGGCCGAGCCGAAACATTTTTTTGCTGGATCTAAAAAAAACCTGGCGCCATTTGAATGAAAATCATTAGGTAGCGTGATCAATTGCCCATTTGCCATAGCTAGACGTGGTGCCAACCTGTCATTCAAAATGCATGATTCTCATAGCTAACTTAAGCAATCATTGGGCCTCTTTTTTTTTATCATTTTGGCTAAATCTTTGAAAAATCATAGTAAATCACAGAAAAATCATAAAATGCAAAGTCAAATTTTTTTTAACTCCACATGAGCAGAAATACAAAGTGGACATATAATATAATAATATACTGTAGTACAAAGTTTTTGCTGTAGATTTATATATATATATATAATTAAATAGAATAATTCATAACAACAATTTCCTATGATGTAATTATGATGAATTTTTTATGATGGCCTAATTATTACACGCTTGGACGGTAGACAAATCCTTGTACTAATTGGATCATGTATACAGGTGTCGCATGCCAATTGGGTGTGCAACATGAGGTGACCGATTCCTTGCCTTAACGGATACAAGACTACGAACAAGATAAACAACAAGAGTGTCTATTGGTCTTCTGAGTGAACAATCCCTCTCCTCACTTAGTTTTCTAGGTCATTGATACAAAATGGATGGCTTTGATCCATCCACACTCTCTCATCTTATCTTCTTCCTCCTCCATTGAAACGGCCCGGATTTTCAATTACGAGAATTCGGATCCCTATACCCTTGTGATAGTCCCTGGATCAGTAGCTGTCATGTACAAAGCTCGAAACAATGTAATATCATATCCGAACCAACAAAAACATAACATAGTCATTAATTATTACATTCCCTTCAAGGGTTCGATTATTTGCCACGCAGGGCTAAATGTCGACAAAGTGAAATTCTAGCAATACGTAAGCTGGTGGACGATTCTTCATCTTCTCGGGGCTCCATCTCCACAGGCTGCAATTGAGCATAGATCACATCCTAGTCATACCACCTATTGAAGTTGATGTCGAAGTCAGCATCTCCACTAGTGAACCCACGATCTGTTCACAAAGGGTTGGAACAGGCTCATGTCACTAATTGTATGCAAGCTTTAAGTAGCCTAGCATCTAAAGGGAATACAATAACAACAAGGAAAGGCTGAGGGTTTCCTATGCATAGCGGCATAACTTCATCCCACCATAACCCAACATATCAGTCCCCGGGCTAGTCTCATCACACGATGGGTTCCCGGCGGCATCCACCTCAACACACACCTTCACTCTCGGTCGACGCACGGGCTTCCAATCCCAGCATCTCAATAGGCACAATCGGATCACAAGGGAAGCAGAGTTGTACCTCTCTCTCCCCGACTGCACCTACGTCCTCACCCGCTCACCTATAAGGGGAGAGAAGTAGATCCCAAAACAATGGACGACTGGCATGTAGTACAGTGCAGTAAACATAGCGGACCATGGCTATATGTAGATCAAAACACTATGCAGAGGTTGTACGCTTGTACCCAACTCGTGCTGCTAGCAGCCACAACCAACTTGAGACACAACCCACAACTAGTGTGTCCCTAGCGAGGATGGCACCCTCCTGCATCCCTTGGATCTGGATGCGTCAGCATGCTAACATCGGCTCTGAGAGCTGTGATAATGGTCCACCAGAGCTACTCAAGGGATTATCCATCAATCGGGATAAAGGAGGCTCCTACCCAGCTCCCTAACACAATGCACAAACTTATGTTCGCCTACAGTCCGGGTGCCAGACTATACTAGGCTAGCTGTTACTCATCCCATTCTAAGCAAGCTGGTGCGTACAGTACAGTGAGTATGAAACAATCAACAAGGTTTATGTGCTGGTATGAGTGTCATCGTCCCAAAAATGTATCCTCCGCATCGCAATGCGGTGGTCTGTGAACCGTTACCATCCTAGGTAACTGCCATACTCCTAGCTCCATATTTCATCCAAGTCTCAAAACATGTGCCCGCAATAGGCACCAGATGGGGTCCGCCCAGAAGCGTCCCCCAGCTATACCCCGAAAGCCTAGGTCGAGTTCATCTACCCGCACCAGCAAGGACCATCTAAGGTCAAAACCACAACACCTTCCTGTTTTACCCCACACACCAAGAGTGTCTACCATAAATTCCTGCACACAACATGCAACTCATCATCATAGTACAAGGCATAATGACAAGTATATATAGGAATAACAAGGTATACGATAATAACAGGGCAGTGCAAGGCTCAATAAAGCAGTTCACATGCAAGCGCTAGCGTTATGAATCAACGACCCCTAATAGGTAGATAGATAAGCAGTCGGGTGTGAACCTGGTGAGTTCGTGTCGTCGAAGTAGTCGTTCTCCTCCTCGTACAACGGTTCGTCAGCATCGGCTCCTAATCACACGAATACGATAAAAGTCTAAGGTCCTATTTGTAATTAAGATCCAAAAAGACTAGCAAAAGACTCCAAATAACTTCAACTTCATTTTTCAAGTGTTAATCATATTTTTAAAAAATTTTAGAAAGTGGTTTCATATTTTTATAAATTATAATGAACTAGTTATCAATTTTCTAAGTTTAAATCATTTTCTAAAAATATTAAATGGTTATTTCGAAAAGGAAAATCCAGAAAATTCCAAAGGCTGACATGTGGCCTCCGGAAATCAGCACAGGTGCCACCGGGTGATGATGTCACTAGTGGGCCTTGCTGACGTCAGCATTGACCTTGTCAACGATCATGGTGGCTGGTCAACTAGTCATAGGACTCAACGTGTCAGCACGTGGGCCCTAGCTATCAGTGGCTATGTGTCTCTGGTTGGTGGGCCCCAATGTCAGGTCAGTGGGCTCGGCTCAGTTTGGCTCGGCTTGCTGGGCCTCAAACCCGACATGGGCCGAGTGCGGCCCAGCCTGCTTGGGCCCAACCACAGGCGCGACCCTAGCATCTGCTGCGGCAGCGCAACGATCTCGTGCGGTTGTCCAACGTGCGGCCGAGTGAGTGCGTGGTGGTGTGCTCGCGTGTGACGCCAGGCGTCCGGTGAAATGCCGCAGCGGCCAGGCCGAACGCCGGCGAGCGGTCTACGCGGCGTGTCCCCGCGCAGCCGTGCGTGTGGTGCACAGTGCATGCAAGGGGTGCATGTGTGCAAGCTTGAGGCTTGGCCTCAGCAGCGACACGATCGTGAGGCACATGCGAGGGCTTCTGGAAGGCTCTTGCGGTGGCCTGGTAGTGCGCTGGGGCGCTTGTCGCTCTCAGCACGCGCGCGGCGCTTGAGTAAGGCGTGATGGGAGAAAGAAAGAGGAACAGGGCGTCCGTGAAAGAGGAAGGGGAAAGCTGACGAGCGGCCCCGAGTTGCCAAAGAGAAAGAGAAGGGGACGACGTGGAAAGAGTGGGCGCCAACAGGTGGGGCCAGGGTGGCATAGAGAGAGAAGGAGGCAGGTGAGCCAGGTTGGGCCGGTTGCTGAACTCGGGCCGTGCAGCCGGGAGAGTAAAAAGAGAAAGAGAGATATTGGTGGGCTGGGCGGTGTGTGCACAGGCCGGGTTAAGTTAGGGCCAAAGAGCCAGTTAGGTTACCTTTAGATTTGAATTTGAATTAGATTCAAATTCAAACCTCACACACAAATAAAATCCAAATGAAACCAAATTAAATCCAAAATGGCCACTCAATCATATTTGTCCTTAGCAATTTTGAAAATATTTATAAGAATTTTAGATGGGAGAGAAGACAACCTTAGCATTTTCAAATTGCTTTTGCAGATGAAACAAAAAATTTTGAAATTCAGATTTTTCAAACATTCAAAATTTCTAGACTGTTACATCCATCTCTTTCTTCCTCCCACCACCCCGACGTCAACAACTGTTGCCACCGCCGTCGCCTCCTCTTCGGTGTGGGAGGGCTAGGGCCTCATTGGAGCTCCGCACCGGGCGCCGCCCATGCCACCAACATCGCTCGACTTCGGTCGCTCAACGCCGCCTACCACCGCGGTCGATCCGAATCGGCTTCGGTGCCACCCATCGACGCTGCTAACCACAGTGGGCCCAACCCTAATTGGTGAAGGTGCTCACCCCCGCCACCGCCGCAGCCCAGTTCTGGTGGCTGAACGCCGCCTCCGCCGCCTCCAACCACTGTGGCCAACCCTAAATGACCAGATCCTTTTTGGCATCTCCTGCCGCTGCCATCTCTCGCCAACGCCGCCTCCTCGCGCCCTCACCCCCGGCACTCCCTGGCCCAGCAACCGCCATCCCCCTGCTGCCTGCCTCGCCGCCCCGAACCCACGACCGACCGCTGGCCTGGCTTGCCGCCCCTTGTTCCTCCTCTAAGCCAAGGTAAAACACACAGCAAAGAGTGGTGTTTGCCGTGTCCTATGGAACAATACAGGGCAAAGAGTAATTTTTGCCATGTGCTACGTCACAACACATGACAAGAGTGGTGTTTGTCGTGTGCCACGTATCTGGCACAGCAAAGACACTGCATGCGGCCGATGCATGACCGCTGAGTGGATGGTCATCACGGCCATCGCGACTTTGCTGCGTGCCTTGCCTCTGGCTCACAACAAACTCTAACGGCTCAGTTCCGTTCATAATCAGGGCCGGTCCTGAAATTTCCGAGGCCCGGGGCGACAAAAAAAATGAGGCCCCCTAACTAATAATAATAATAATAATAATAATAATAATAATAATAATAATAATATGCAAGGTGCACATATAAATACTAGTATCAACTCATTGCATAAGTTGATATACAGTCTTGGATCAACACATATCACTGAGTATTTATCATATACTATGTGGAACTATGAAATTCCAATATATGATCCATTCCTTGTCAACGACCTACCCAAAAATAGTCAATGAACAATTCCAATATATGAGATTATGAGTTCATTTACCAATCAAACATGAGGTAAAGATCCATCTAATCATATTGTGGATCAAGAGGTGGCTCGTTACGGACAAATATAATATAACGTTTAATCTCAACTTTTGTTTATTGGAAATTCAATCGGACTAGGCGTAATCCCTTTAAATCTACAAAATTTTCCATCTATCATCGTGATCCCGTGGTCTTGAGGCTTAGGTTACCTTCGGGTTGCTGGCTTTTTAGCTCCCTGGTGACCGTCGACTAGTGCGCCTGCGTGCTTGGACGGCCGTAGTCGCTGGCAGCGCGTCGCGTACGGCGGTGGCGGCGGTGTCTCCCTTCCGTGACCAGAGTACTAGACCAAAACGAAGACACATGCATGCTGAGGAGTTGCAGGCCGATGGGAGAAAAGTTTGGCAAGTTTCCGAAGCGAGGACGACGCGGTCGACGAGGAGTCGCGTAACCACGATCCACGCTGTTGGCGCTGACTGAGAAGACGAGTTGCCTCCTGATAACCTGATTATACGGTGATTATATCAACATGCACATACGCTAAGGGGCCCCTAGGGATCGGGGGGCCCCAGTGCGGTTGCACCGCTCGACCCCCCTCAGGGCCGGGCCTGTTCATAATGGCCAATGGGGGGCCGGTGGTCGACTATTTGCCATGTGCTGTTAACGGGGCACAAGGCAAAAGCTCTATTTTGTGGTGCGCTTTCGTTATGGCTGCAGTGTGCACTGTTTATACTATGTGTTTTTCTACCAGCACATGACAAACATGATTTTTCCGTGTGCCTGAGGAAAAGCACACGATAAATAATGTGACACAAGACATTATGTCAGTTTCCGGTAATGCATAGACGAGCAGGTATAAGAGGGTGGAGATGACGACAACTTTGGTTCGGTGGTCAAAACAGCACCGCACGCACCAGGAAGGACGGCAGCTAGGGCGGCGTGACATAACCAGGCGAGCGGCATCGTTGTCACAAGGAGCATGCTGAGTTTCGTCTTGGTTCGTCCAACCAAACAAATACATTTAGCCATTTCATCCCTCCAACCAATCACGTGAATAGGGTAGATCCACTTAGTTTCAAAAAGTAGGCATGAAACCATTCCACCCTACCTTGCTCTTCCACCAAACACTACCTCTCTCCATGTGTCTGTGCCCATGCCAGTGGGTACTTGGAGCATTGAGTACACCTCAATTTGTTCTACATATACATGTTTTATGTTGCACAGAGATCAACAACCATGTATGACTTTAAAGAATAATGTATAACAACTTGATAGACTTCTTCAATGGATCCTACTGGCCACTATAATATAAAATCATATCTGCATGTAGCTTGCAATAGTTGGGTTCCAGTAATTAATAATTTTCCACCAAGAGTTTAGCATAGGGATTAACAACCAGAAAAGGAACAAGGAAATTCTGATAAAAGTGAAGTATGCGCCACAAATTGTACTGTATATGAAAAATTCTCATGAACTTATTATCATCGTTTTTTTTGTATACATACCTCATAAAACTACAAATTAAAACGTTGTTGTGCTGAGGCTATTCATTGATTTCCCAGAGCAAAATGACCTCGGGTTCCCATCATTGCTGTACAGCTGCCCTCCTATTATTCTAGCGCTACATTATTGCTGTTGACCTTGTGTTTGTGAAGGAGACGTGAGAGATGGAAGGTGTCGCTTGCCTGGTCTGACCTACAGGTCAGCCGATTCCTTGCATTAATGGACAAGACTTTTTTTTATTACGAACCATTCACAATACAATCAAAATGTTCACATATATGCACACTTCTATGAATACATGTATGTAGAAGCCCAACCCAGTGTGGTGAGCATTGCCATCAATTGTGATATCCTTTGTCTTTGATGAGACACCAGAGCATCACCACCACACCCTGAATAGAGAAAGAGAGAGAGAGAGAGCATGGAGGGCGCGGCGCAGTCCCTTGTGGCCAATGTTAGGCAGGCGCTGGGAGACGAGTATCGGCTGCTCTCCGGCGTCGGCGGTGAAGTCACAGAGCTGCGCGATGACCTGGCCACCATGAACGCCCTCCTCCGCATGCAGTCTGAGGCGGACGAGGGTGCCGTGGACCACTTCGACCAAGAGTGGATGAAGCAGCTCCGTGAGCTCGCCTACGACGCCGAGGACAGCGTCGACCTCTACAAGCTCCGCGTCAAGTGCCGCCATGGAGACAGCATGGCTGCCTGGTGGTTCAAGATGGTACACCTGGCCAGGACGCTCACCCAGCGCCACCGCCTCGCTGGCGAGATCCGTGCCCTTCATGCCCGCGCCATCACCATCAGCGAGCGCCACGCGCGGTACAACATTGACCGCAAGGCGCTGCGTAGCTCCGCAACTTTTGCTCCTGTGGTCGGGCTGAGGTCTATGCCTGAGCTCCAGCGTGGTAAAAGCCCAGATGACAACAATCAGTTTGTTGACATTGGAAACCAGGCTGGAGCCTTTGCCAAACGGCTGAAGGAGGATGAGCACGATTTCAAGGTGTTCGCCGTCGTTGGCTTCGGGGGAGTCGGCAAGACGACCCTGGCCATGGAGGTCTGCCAGCGACTTGCGGCGGACTTTCCGTACCAGGCGATGGTGTCGGTGTCCCAAACATTCCAGCCCGACAGGGATCTCGAGAAGCTGCTCGAGGGCATTCTTCAGCAGGTCGTCACGCCAAAAATGGACGATGGGAAAGGGGTCAAGGAAGAGAAGGATGTTGGCATCAGCGAATTGGGAGCCTATCTCTCCGACAAGAGGTATGTACATTGTCCCAAATGTGATTGTGTAAATTTTAATTTCTCAATTGGTTGTGATTGTTAAGCTCAAACATCTAAAAAAATAGTTGGAAGGATGTCCAAGAGTAGTGTACAGTAGTTACAAATTCTGTAATGCTTTGTGTAAGTCATCCACAATCAGTAGTCTTGTACTCTTGTTAACAATTTTCTCTAGGGAAAGGTCCGGTTAAAACCCTTTGTATGCCGTAAAAGTCTTATTTTCAACCTACAACTTTAAACCAGACAAATTTGATCCTTTGGGTAGTTTCAAATGTGGTTTTTCTAATTTTATGGAATTTTTTAAAACAATTTGTAGACTTGAAAATTTATAACTAATTTATTTTAACTCAAATAATATAAAACAATTGTCAAAGGTTTTCTAAAAATGTAAAGTACCATCGATACAATGTTTAAAGTTATTGAGAAAGGGTCCAGACTTCTTTAAAATGGAACCCCTTTTGTACAAATAATGAGATCTTAACATAAAATAAAATTACATTGAGGCATGCCACTAGGTCAATATCATTTTTCTTCCTTGCATCCGATAAGGTCCATTGCGTCATAAAACTCCATGGGACGTTGTCGGCGAATTATGCTGACAAGGTCCTCGAGGGGGTACCCCGAGAGGAGGGTTTAGGGAGAAGTCATCGAGAATCAAGAACTGAAGGTGACAAACGACGATTTAGACAGGTTCATGCCGCAATATGCGTAATACCCTACGTCGTGTTTGGTGTATCTTGTATTGATTGGTGTGTTTTGAGGGGGGTCCCTGTCTCCCCTCATATATGCCGGATAACAGGGTTACATGGAAACCGTATAGGAACAGGAGACTTTTACAAGTTAATCTCTAATTTCCTAATACAGTACTCCCTCCGTCCCAAATTGTAAGTCGTTTGACTTTTTTGACCCTAACTTTGACCACTCATCTTATTAAAAAATATACAAATGTAGTCACATTTAAGTCATTCTTGAAACTCTTTTATTACTAAAGCTAGCCATAACAAAAAAATATGATATTTTGTGAAAAAATTTGAATAAGACGAGTGGTCAAATTTGGGGTAAAAAAATCAAACTACTTACAATTTGGGACGTGGGAGTATATCCTAACCGACTTGGACTAATCCTTGTCTTGACCGTCAAGTCTTGTACGTGGGCTGGCCCATATAGCGGCCTGCCAGGGTTGTTTAGTCCTTGAGGACTCTACACCATATGGCCCATATCGCAGTTTCCATTAACAAAAGATTCTAAAGTTATTTAGGTATTATTTGTTCACGTTGCTAGTGTTTTATAGTATTTTTCTAAGAAATACTAGGAGTTGAAATAAATAAGATGAAAAAACTTCAATTAGTGTACCAACATATACATTACATTTTCAAAACACAATTGGCACTTGTTTCATATTTGTTTGACTTAAAATGAATTAGTTATGAATTGTTTAGGTTAAATTATTTTTTTATCATTAAAAAATAGAAATCCACCTTTGAAACCAATCAAAGGGAATATTTGCCAAATTCAATAGTTGGATGCTCCTTTATGTCCAGTTTCGTAGTCTTAGGTTGGAAATTAGACTTTCCTTCTAGTTAGAGGATTAAACAAGATTTTACCCTTCTTACTATTAATAATTCTAGGCTCTATTTCAAGCACAACGTGAAGCCATATAATATCCTAGGTTTACACTAGAAATTCTCACGAAAATTAGAAACATTCAGCCATCAATAAAAAAACTCTAATTGTAATAGTCACCGCATATGTTTAGTTTTTTAATAAATTACACAGCTCAGTCATTATAAAAGTAGGCAAAAGTAACCCCCAAAAAGGAAAAAGTCCATTTTACTCCACCTGTTAGCTTTGTCCATCCCACCCCCCTAATTTAAAAGTTGGTTTAATTATGTCCCTTCTCTTTTGAAACGGCTTAAATTAACCCCTAAGCAGGATTTACACATAGATTAGGCTAGTGGATGAATGCTGGAGCGGTTCAACCAGAATTTGAAGCCGGTCATACGCATACGTGGACAAGCCGAGCTAACATATTGAGCACGGTAGAGCCCAGCCGGCCTGACAAGGTAACTGCAGGTAGAGCCGAGTCAACCTGTTTCATAAGGCCAGTCTCAGTAGGTGTTTCGTGGGCAATAAATACAGTGCCATGTAGGCACTTTTTTTATGATATGACAGTGTATTAATAAAGAGAAAAGTGGAATGAGTTTCATGGGGATGAAACTCTTTATACACAACTACATAACATACCTTGTGTCTTGCATGTCACCTATAAAACAACAATAGATGAAACTATAGATTAAGAGAGGGGTATTTCATCCACATTTCAAATATTTTTAGATGACGTGTCCCTCTAGATAATCGTGTCCATGAAACTTGCATTGAGATTGGCCACAACTAAGCGGTATGACTTCATTCTGAAAACAAATGAAGGTTAATGCATGTTGACCAGCCAACAGTGCACTCGCATGCACATACAAACACAAGGCCATCTAACTACACTTTTTTTAGATAAAAGTGCTACAAAACTACTGTGACACGAGTCCCTCATGTGATGCAGCGAAAAAATTGTCACAATATAATAAAACTATTAAACTAGATAATAATGATAAATATATATATCTTTAGAGTATTGCTTTGGAATGTTTAATAGATGGAAAGGATAATGACGTAGCTAGATTATTATAATAATTAGCTACACACCTTATTTTTATATGGAAAAAGTCCAATTTAATACCCTCAAGTACGAGCTAGGTTTACATAATAACCCCTTAAAGTAATAAAAGTTTTACTTAACCCTTTGCTTTTGCTAAACCGGATCAAAATACACCTTTTAACGCATAACTTAAAATCAGTTTTTGCTAAGTAGGCATGGCATGCCAACGATCCTACATGGCAGAACAAAGTTTAGATCTACAGTGCCTCTTCCATGCTATCTAATCCGAACTTTAACAATTCGCCACCCCTCTCTCTCTCTCAAGATTCACAGGCCACCTCCCTCTTTTGTTCCGAGCAGCTCGCGGCCTCGCGCGCACGCTGCACCTCGCCCTGCCATGTTGTCTGTCGCGCTGTGCTCCTGGCATCTGTGCGGGTGCGACTGTGTCCCCACGTGACACCTAGCTGTGCCCTGTACGGCACCCGACCGTGCCCCTGCCACCGCCGTCTATTGGTACACGAGCTCTCGCGCCATGGACTGTGTAAAGTTGGCGAAATGTCATATCTATTTTTTACATTAATTGGAAGTATTAAATATAGATTAATTATAAAACTAATTACACAGATGGACTCTACATCGCAAGACGAATCTATTAAGCCTAATATATGCCGTCATTAGCGTATTTTTAATGACGGGTTACTATAGCATGACAGTGTCTAATGGCGAATTAGTTAGGCTTAATAGAATCATCTCATGATATGGATTCCATCTATGTAATTAGTTTTTTTACATCTATGTTTAATACTCATCATTAGTGTCTAAACATTCGATGTGACAAGTTGGCAAAATAAGTTGGCGAAAATTGGTGATATAAACAAGGCCTCAGCAATCAAGACAGCAATACGACAGCTGATGAGCAGAGGAGCAATCTGCTTTGGGTACTATAATAATCAGTCGTCAATAATATACAATGCAGGAACTATCGCTGCCTATTAGGTTTTTATTTTTTAATTCCACCAAATCATGAAAACCGGCTTCAATTATTTGTGGAAGGTGTGTTTTGGCCCGGTTTAGCCAAACGAGGGGTTATGTAAACGTACCTTTTGTTACTTTAGGATGTTATTTGGACATAGGTCATACTTAAAGGTAGTAAATTGGACTTTTTTCCTTTTTATATTAACTCTAATTAGCAGGTGCGCAACAGCACATGTTGATAGGCTAGTTTCTCAGATAGAAGAGAGTTTTTAGCCTAATTGAGACATTTCTTGAAAGTTGTTTTATTGGTTAGAAAATTTTCGTTGGAGATTTCATTGGTGCTAATTCCCCCCCTCCCTTATTGTTCTAATTAGACTATAAAAGTCTTGGTCATTTCAGAAGAAGAAAAATACTAGGAAGGTGCTTAATATGTTGTATTGAATGTTGAAATTCTGATCGTAGGTCCCATCATATATATTCTGGATGCAATACAGCTGAACTAACCATAAAAACATTCCAACTAAACAGGTACCTCATTGTGATCGATGACGTATGGACCACACAGGCATGGGAGGCAATTGAATATAAGTTAGTAGCGGCACAGACCAACAACAATTGTGGTGGCAGAATAATCGTCACCACTCGGATTGAGGCTGTGGCCGAAGCATGCAGTACTGCTAGTGCTCGCGAACATTGTATCCATCATATGGAACCCCTCAAATTGGATGATTCCAAGAAGCTGTTCCTCAGCAAAGCATTTGGCAAGATGGATGCTACTTATCCCGAAGAGCTCACCGATGTGATGGACAATATTTTGAAAAAATGCAGTGGGATACCATTGGCCATTGTTAGCGTTGCTAACATTTTGGCAGGGTACACAAGCAAAGACAAGTGGGAAAGAGTATGCAAATCAATGGGTTCTGAGATGGTTTCTCACCCTACGCTTGAAGGGATGAGGCACATAGTTGCACTGAGCTACAACCACCTGCCACATGAGCTCAAGCGGTGCATGATGTATCTTAGCATCTTCCCGGAGGACTACGAGATCAAGAAGGACCGACTCGTGAGCAGATGGATTGCTGAAGGATTAGTTCCAGAGAAGCGGGGCTGCACCCTGACGGAGGTTGCTGAGACCTACTTGGATGAGCTTGTGAGCAGGAACATGGTCGTCCGACGCTTCGGTGAGTATAATATGAATGTGGAGTGGTACCGGGTCCATGACGTGCTCCTCGAGGTCATGGTGTCCAAGTCCCTTGAGTCCAACTTTGTCAGCCTGCTAGGAGAACAGTATGCAGGGGTGTCGTATGATGACAGGATCCGTCGCCTGTCCATTCAGGGGAGTTCTTCTTCCTTGGGCATCGAGCGCGGGATGGAAGTGAAGCACGTCCGATCACTGAGCATGTTCCAGCTCCAGGAAGGGCACAAGCTGCTGGACAACCTCGACAGGTTCGTGCTGCTGCGGGTACTTGACCTGGAGGGCTGCAAGGGAGTAACTAACAAGCATGTGCACCATGCATGCAAGCTGTACCTGCTCAGGTTCCTAAGCTTCAAGAACACTGGAATCAGCAAGGTGCCACCACAAGTCAAAAAGCTCGAGCATCTACAGGTGCTTAATTTGGGAGACACAATGATCAGTTATGGTGGGCTATCGGACAATGTGACCACCCTCAAGAAGCTCGAGCGCCTGCTGTGCGATAGGTGGGTCCTACCCAAGGGGATCGGGAAGATGAAGGCGCTGCGAGAGTTGCGCGCAGTGAGACTGGAAGACGGTGTCGAGATAGCCCAGGAGCTAGGTGAGCTCGAACAGCTTGAAGCCATAAGGATCAGGGTTGGCGGCTCCGTCAGCAAAGAAGTTCGGCAAGCGCTCGCCACATCCCTGAGTAAGATGTACTTCCTCCGGAGTTGTTGCATCATCTCGGATGACGAAAACCTCGAATTTCTCCACGTCCTCCGCACGCCGCCACGACGACTTCGGGACATTTGGATCGGCGGCACGGTTGGCCCATGCCTGCCCGCCTGGATCGGGCAGCTCACGCACCTCGTTGTGTTCAGCATGTGGCGTGCACGGCTGAATGGTGACCAGCTGTTGGGCGTCCTGTTCAAGCTGCCCTGCTTGAAGCGCCTCGTTGTGGGGTACCTCTGCTGCGTAGACCGCGAGCTGGTTGCACGAACCAACTACAGGTTCCCGTCGCTCGTCAGCCTGGAGGTGTACGCCCGCATGACGGAAGAGCCCGAAGAATTCCGGTTCGAGCAAGGGTCCATGCCAAAGCTCGAGCGATTTGCGATTGATTTTTTTCGACGGAAGGACCAGGTAAGCGTTGTGGGCATGGAGCACCTAACCAACCTAAAGCAGGTGCGGCTCAAGGGCTTCAAGAGTAGCCCTGCACTTGAGCATGCGCTGCAACAGGTGACGGCTGAGAAGAGCAAGCGGGAAGAGTCCCGTCAGTTTGAAGTCGTAGTCAAATACTACGGCTGATTGTTCTGGCATTTTCGTTCATCATCACAGATTCACATGCTTTTTTTTTTATATTCCGATGTAATTTCCATTTTACAGATTTAGTAACCCTACTGCTTTTTACCACCTCGCGTGCGAGAAACCTTTCATTGCTATAGCAAGCAAAAAGCACTGCATTAATCTCTGGCTTCTTTGGTTTACAACACTTAATTTAATGCATCGCAAAGGGCTCTGGTGTTGTAGTCGCCACCGGTGAAGAGGCGGTTGGGCTTCGAGGCCGGCCCAGCGGACCTCTTCGCGCGGGCGGGGAGTGCAACTGCGGGCGCTGGTCCGGGAGCTGCTGCAACGGCGGGCGGAGGAGGACAGCTGCTGCTTCTCCATCGCTACCAGCTACCTGCTGCCAGACGTTGCAAGGTGTCGCTACCAAATTTGAGAAAAAAAAATATTCAAACAACGAGTAAAGAAGGAGCTGAAAGTCCATTGGACTACTAACGACCATAAACACACACAAATACAGTATTAGTTCTTTCTTCAAAATGTCGTTTGTACTTCCTCCGTTCCAAATTATTAGTCATCCTGACATTTTACTAGATTCATTGATTGTTGGGCCGGTTTTTGTTCTTTATCACTGTTGTCCCTTTTTTATATTCCTATGTAATTTCCATTTTGCAAATTCAGAAACCCTACTCCTTTTTACCTCCTCCCGTGTGGGAAACCTTTCATCGCCATACCAGGCGAAAGACACTGTAATCGCTGACTTCTTTAGTTTGCAACACTTAATTTAATGCATCGCAACGGGCCTTGGCCGTCGATTGGAAACGTGACCCTCTGCATGTCGATCGGCGGCCATGTACATGCGCATGAAGTCACGGTAACTAGCGGGTAACGGCGCGGCGGGTAGTTGTCGCCGCTGACGAACTCCTCGGCGGGCGCGAGGAGGCAGTCTAGGGTGGGCACGATGAACACCCCCACCGACGTTCGCGCCGACGCCGTGTCGGGAACCGTGCGGTGCTCCACGCTTTTGGATCACCAGCCCATTCGTAGCGATCTCGAGCGGGTGGCCGAGGTTGACGACAAAAGCACCAGCAGCCGTAGCGAACCCCTCGACCGCTGATCGAAGGCAGCTGGGCTTGTCGGGCCACCCACCGCTCCAGGGGGGATGCTTGCCTCTGGGCTCTGGTGTTGTAGTTGGCGCCGGTGAAGAGGCAGTTGGGCTTGTCCTCGTCCTCGGAGTAGAAGGCCGTCTTGTCCTCCGCGGCCGTGCGGAAGAACTCGAGCTCCTTGCCGGCTCCGAGGACGGATCTCGTCGCGGGGGCGAGCGAGGTCATTGGAACCCGTGCTAATGAAGGAGGATCAGATCGTGACACTTGCGATTTTGTTTCTTTTTTTTCCCCCCTTAGAAGGGTTTCGAGGCGCTACCCACTCTTGGCCTCTTGGGCCATGTTGAAAGGCTGACCCTTGATTCAGAGCTGATGCATTTGGTTACATGGGAGGTGATGCTTTGATCTAATCATCGGCTCGGCTTTTCCAAAAGGCGATAAAATCCTAGATCCGCCACTCGAGGGTGGAGCTTTTCCGCTTTGTAGGGTGGTGAGATAGTATATTTGGTGATGACTGAAGAAAGAAGCGATGACCACCTTGAACAAGGTTAATTACAGGCACCAATGCAATAATCACTTGTTATCAAGCGTGCTTCTCCTCATCAAGCATTCATACATGACCTATGTGGTAACGAAATAATTAAAATTCTAGTGAATGTCCTTTTTTATCTTCTTGTTTTTTAAAAAAAAATCATCCTACTGATTTTATTATTTTTTATTGAAAATCGCTAAATTTCTCATGCTATTTTAAAGGACTCGAACATCTGAATTTGGTGTCCTATAAATGTATCAGGTTAGAAAACTTTTTGTTTTAAGCAGTGTTCGCCTGCACGGCCGTTTAGGCCGTTTTACACGGCGTGTAAACGCCACTCGATGGCTGATGTGGACTAGGGTTCCCGATCTTCCGAAAGGTTCAGATAAGCGACGATTTTGGCGGAGTCGCGACACAAATCGATCCGGCTTCCGAACAACACGTCCTGAACCCCACAATCGCAGCACCACGTCTCCTCAGGTTATCGACCTAAGTCGACCTCGCCCAGAAGGCTAATCCTTGCCTGCGAATCGAAGAACACAAGCAAGAACACAGAAAGATGCAACACAATTGCAGATGAATGATTAATCTCACGAGTTGGGGTCTCACAAACCGATGACGGCGAAACTGTTCTAGACAGATTAATCTAAGCAAAACCCAAACCCTAACAAGGGCGACGGCTACTGATATATAGAGGTTAGGGTCGTGGTCGACCCCCTGCACGCGCCCCTAATGGGCTCAACGAAGATACACGGCCCAAAGGCCAAATATCGGTGACGCAGCACCGGGACAGATTCTGGACGCCACCTTGTTTGGATGATTCCCGACGACTCAGGACATATTTGGGCTTCAAACCAACGCCATTGGAAGCTCTATGAAATCTTCTTTCCAACCATATGTGGATCGTCGAAATCGGACTCCGTATGTGGCCTGGGTGTCCGGTTTACCGAAAGCAGCTCCTGGACTCCGAGGTGGACTCGAACTCGAGTTGTAATGGGCCTCCATCTTACTTGGGCGCCCTTGCTGGTCTCCTAAGGTGGCGGCCAAGGTGGAGGACGTCCTTGAGCATCTTTGAAGCTCTCTCCATATGTCTGGGGCCTACTCCATCTTAATCCTGGGTCCCATGTGTGAATAACAAGCCCGCAAAGACATTGTAATAATATATTTGTACCTTCAGTCAAATAATGACATGGACATGTGGAACCAAGTGAATTGTACAATAAATAATTATACAAATGGAGAAATAAATTCACCTTATGACCAATGTCCGTGTCCGATGGTGTCATGTTCTCATCATCCTCCCCTTCTTGAAAACAAACCGTCCTCGGTTTGGCCGTAGTTGTAGAAGATGTTTTAGGTGACACCCAGCAGTGCTCCCCTTCTTGAATATTTGCCTGTTTCTTGAAAACAAAACTAGAGCAACTGGATTCGGCATGTTTAGTGTTATTGCAGTCCTCAAATTGATCTCCTTGTTGTCCCATCAAAGAATATTTCAGATTTGAGCAAATATAAACTCGATGCACCATATATTCTCCTTTATGATTATATTTGCCAATAAAGTGATATGTATTTCTATTCAAACATGGCAATTCAAAATTTGCAAAAAGTCTCTCCTCCAAACAATTTAGATTACATAGAACATCAAATTCGATATAACCCAAAGTATTTAAACAAGATAGCAATTTTTGTTCGGCATGTGCACAAGTAATAGGAACAAACATTTTATTTTCAGCACAAGTATATGACTCCAAAGCATGATTATCATTAGTATGGACTAGTTGTGTCATAGCAATATATGAATCATTTGTGCACAACTCTTCTTTATCACAAGAAATATCAAGCCAATCATCTTGTGACAAAGGTAAATCAAGAGTAGGTTTCACTAATAGTTGCTCTATATTAGCATGATCGGTGGAAAAATTCAGCATAGCACAATTTTCACCTTCGGTGATTGTAGCACCATGTGTAACAGCTTTGGCCTCATATGCAGCAGTAGCCAACGGTGCATTGTGACAAAAAGGTCCTGAATCTTCATATGTTGTTGTCAGCTCCTCATTTTCTTCTTGTTTGGGTATGTGCTGCAAAACATTAGTTCCAACAAGAGGCAAAATAGCATGATCTTTTCGTAAAATTTCAGATTTAGATGTAGGTGTTGTAACATCTAAAATTGCCCATTCCTTTCTAAAAGGCTCATTCTTTCTTCTCTCTGCCCTCATGAGATCTTCTTTTAAAATTTCAGCAATACTCATAGGTTTAAGAATAATGTTTTTTCCTTTATATTTGAAAGAATAATCATTAGCAATTGTATTATGAACAACTTTATTTTCAGATATCCATGGTTCACCAAATAACAAATTGCATGCTTGCATAGGTACTATATCAAATTCTGCACTATCCTTGTAGACATCAATAAAAAATTCTATACGTGCAATCTTATCTACCTTTATGATATCACACGAATTTACCGATTGGATGTAGTACGGAGATGGATGCGGCTCTGTGGTCAAGCCAAGCTTCTCAACCGACTCTAAACTTGCAATGTTGCAGCTGCTATCACGGTCAATGATGACGCGACAACGTCGATTCCTCACAACAAAGAAAGTCTGGAACAAATTGTTGACTTGATTTCGTTCCGCCTTCTGCATTTGAGAACTGAACACATGTTGTTCTATAATATCCATATTGTCCTGCAAAATACTAGTCATAGAAGATTGACAACAATTAATTATTCCTAATAATCTCCTATGCAGGTGTGATGGTGCCTCTCAATCAATCAACACAACAAAAGGAAGCACTTTACTATGGTCTTACAAGGTTCTTACCAGCAAAGCAAAAGATTACCTGGAAGATGTGATCCAGCGATTGCAAGGGTCAAAAACTGTGTTATCCAAAAGTAATATGTGGAGCTATAGGAAGGTCAAAAATATGTAGCAAGGAATATCAATAATTCAATTCAGAAATTGCAAAGCTGAAAATTAGTCCCAAACTATTGTCTATGTCGCCGGCCTAAACTTGTCTCAGACCTAGCTTAAGCACGCGAGAGATACAACCAGCCAAGGACTCAAATGGATGCAAGCACTTCTGAATTTTCTTTTTTTTTCTTCCTTTTCTTTTTTTTCTTTTCGGGTGCGGCTTTTCTTTTTTTCTAGCACCTATGCCTTTTTCTCTTTACTTCAGAACTGCTGTAGAATATTTACAAGATACCTTATAAATCGATCAACTAGTGATGTACAACCCTTGTATTTAAGTTGTCTGAGCACAAAGGATCACAGCGTGAGGGATGTTTTATTCCAAGAGATGACTTTATCTTTTGATTGGAAATAAACCAAAGGAATCAGATAACCCCTCCAACCAAAATTGTCTCAAAAGGATAGAAACAAATTTTAGTAGACTGCTATGATTAATTCCTTCTCTTTCTATGAACTACACGTGATCCTGGCTAGCAGGATCAAGGAACCAGGCTGAATAGAAGTTGGCGCAGATAACAAATATATCAATCAAGCACATGCCAACACTAGGACTAAGAAAAAGATCTAGACACGGAAAACACAAAGACACAGTGGGGACTAAAATTCAGAAAAGCAATCTGAAAAGAAAAATTGGGGGGCACAAAAGAGGCTATAGGACAGCGGAAACAATGATAACATATATTTTTGTAGGGCAATTTTCTGGATTTTTAGGACAAACGACACAAACTAAACTAGGGTAAGGGTGAACCTGACGGTAAACCTGAAGCTCTGATTACCAATTGATGTGGACTAGGGTTCCCGATCTTCCGAAAGGTTCAGATAAGCGACGATTTTGGCGGAGTCGCGACACAAATCGATCCGGCTTCCGAACAACACGTCCTGAACCCCACAATCGCAGCACCACGTCTCCTCAGGTTATCGACCTAAGTCGACCTCGCCCAGAAGGCTAATCCTTGCCTGCGAATCGAAGAACACAAGCAAGAACACAGAAAGATGCAACACAATTGCAGATGAATGATTAATCTCACGAGTTGGGGTCTCACAAACCGATGACGGCGAAACTGTTCTAGACAGATTAATCTAAGCAAAACCCAAACCCTAACAAGGGCGACGGCTACTGATATATAGAGGTTAGGGTCGTGGTCGACCCCCTGCACGCGCCCCTAATGGGCTCAACGAAGATACACGGCCCAAAGGCCAAATATCGGTGACGCAGCACCGGGACAGATTCTGGACGCCACCTTGTTTGGATGATTCCCGACGACTCAGGATATATTTGGGCTTCAAACCAACGCCATTGGAAGCTCTATGAAATCTTCTTTCCAACCATATGTGGATCGTCGAAATCGGACTCCGTATGTGGCCTGGGTGTCCGTTTTACCGAAAGCAGCTCCTGGACTCCGAGGTGGACTCGAACTCGAGTTGTAATGGGCCTCCATCTTACTTGGGCGCCCTTGCTGGTCTCCTAAGATGGCGGCCAAGGTGGAGGACGTCCTTGAGCATCTTTGAAGCTCTCTCCATATGTCTGGGGCCTACTCCATCTTAATCCTGGGTCCCATGTGTGAATAACAAGCCCGCAAAGACATTGTAATAATATATTTGTACCTTCAGTCAAATAATGACATGGACATGTGGAACCAAGTGAATTGTACAATAAATAATTATACAAATAGAGAAATAAATTCACCTTATGACCAATGTTCGTGTCCGATGGTGTCATGTTCTCATCAATGGCAAACCGTGTAGAACGATTAGCCGTGTAAAGCCGTGTAAAACCGTTTCACCCGTTTAACAAGCCGTTTAAACAGCCATGTAGACCGACTTTTTGCTAAATGGTAGGTCACCGACCGTTCACCGTTTAGGCTAACACTGGTTTTAAGGCTCCTAAAACCTAAATTGTTTATATATAATTAAGTTTTTCGTATTGTAGTTACAGTTACTTTGTCCAGACTTACTGTCAGTTTTTTTTTGTAAATATGCTTTAATACGAATCTGGGAATCACTAGAATCCTCAATAATACTTGGTTCCTGAATGCGTGGATAAATGAATGAACACAAAATTAGTCTAAGGAAAGAAAATACCAGTATCGCTAGCTGCTATCAGTCTCACAAACAGAGTCGCACGCAAATGTAGCTGAAAACCGCGCCCTTTAACAGTGTCATCTTCCATGTTTTCACCAAGGAAAAACAGACCACACTGGCACATCACCGTCCCCATTATTTCATCATGTGCCCCCACAGTTCCATGTCTCCGGCATGGATAACTGGATAGAGCCTCTCCATCAATCCATGGATGCAGACTTTGCTGGACACTAGTAGTGAACACCACTGTTCCATTGGCAGCGACGTCTGAACTTGCAAACATCGAAGTGCCCTTTAAACGTACGCTCGTTTTGTAGTTTTCTTCCAGGGTTCTTGTTGAACACTTAGTTGAGCTAATCCTTCCTTGTGGTACTGGACTCGATCTCATGACCATGACAGCAGTGGGTTTTGGTCAAAAAGGTCGAGGAGGCGAAAGGAAAAAGGTTAGAGAAGGGGTTATGCACAGCACGCAAATACACAAGTTGCCCAAGAAAGTGCAGAGGATGGGATCCAACAGCAGCTCAATGGTGGGGGCCAGGGTCTAAAGAGACCAGTAGAAAGTGCAAACTACAACAATCCATTGGAAGTGACTAGCTTCTTATTGGAATTTGCAAATTCTGAATGCTGATAAATCCAACTGTATCTGTATACTGCATTTCTGAGCTTGCTGACCAAGAATGAATCGATGGATCAGCATCATCTATATCGAGCTGAGTCGCTTGTTATCAGAGGAACAATTTGAAGAGTAGAAAAGTTCAAGAAGCATGAGTTTTGGGTTGTGCTGCGCTAACTAATGGTTAACCTAATGATTGATGCTAAGTATGAAGAGCATTGGGACGCCTTCTCCAGTACACACATCATTATCATCACTAGAAACTGAAGCACGCCATCCGTGCATGATGTATATCCATGCAACTTTTCGGGATCTAAGGGGACAGCTTCCATGAACAATGGCGCCAATAATTCCTGCACGGCAGCACACATTGCCTTGGATTGTCCCTTAATTTTAATCGATGATGTCCAGCACACACAATGTTAGGAGACCATGGTGTTCAGCACCAGCCGTCGGATCGGATCACGACCGTCCAACAGGAATGCAGAGCACACTTTAACTTCTTCGGATCCAGTGAGAATAGACTAGTTCATGTGGTTGTTGCTGATACTTTTTCTGCAAAAGTACTTGGTTTGGGTCTTCTTATTTTTGGACAAAAACTGAGAATTGACTAGTTATCCAAAGTTCCAAATAGCCTTTTGCGCACTGGCATTTTATTTTTGGACGATTTGGCTACTTTGATCTGCATACCTTGAATGGGCGGTCGATCAAAGAGATTCGCTACTTTGTGAAATAGAGCAGAGACCCCTCTTTGTTTATTATCAATGTGGTGTTGTGTTCTACTGGAATTCGATCACGGCAGTCAAAAGATCTGTGTGTTCTTGTTCACTTTTGAGTCAAATCCCGTTAAGCTAGACCTGTGTAGCTGCCTCTCATCACCAGTTTAATTAAATCAATTAAAAAAATGGCAAAACTCACTCTCAACAATGTTTCCTTTTTCTGATCAAACCTTATCTGCAATCCTTTTTCTTTAGAAATAATGTAGGAGCGCTGTTAATAATATACCTATACTAAGTTTATTCTATAGGCGTGATTCTAATTCATGGGAACCACTGATAGGTGGCCCTAATGGGACCTACCGAAAAGTGGGCATGGGGTGGACCCCAAGTGACCCACAAACCGGTGAGGCCTGCAACATATAGGTCCCGTAAGTCAATCTATTTTTTTATGTTATATACTTTTTCTAACAGAAAAAGTGATTTAAAACTAAAAATCAGTTTAACATGTTTTCGTTACACTACCTTTGTGGAGACATGGCTTTGTTCTTCCATTTTTTTGCCTACAGAATAATGGAGCATGTAACCCCATCATTGCGCATTGATCCTACCACTGATCGCAGTATCATGGCTCCACCCACCACAAACTCTTCTCGTGTCCCTATCTCTTGACTCTCTATGTGTAAATTTCTATTCATTCTATTCTCACATTTTTACATATGATGGCTTCCTTCTTTTCCTTTTCCCCGTTTTATTCCTTTTGTCAGAACCGGAGTCCAATATTGATAAAAAAAGGAACCGGAGTTCAATAAATCTCATTTTCATGTAAAGTTCGAAGTTGTATTTTATAGTGCATTACAAACTAGATGCCAAGATTTTTTTACTATTATATTTAAACATTGCTCATTACTTATTTGTGGGTTTATATATAAACCCAGTATCACTAGATGTATTTCAACTATTGAAGAATTATATATCTCCATCACGATGCATCATAGCTGGGTTTATATATATAATTCTTCAATAGTTGAAGATCAACATGCCAAGATTTTTTTTACTATTATATTTAAACATTGCTCATTACTTATTTGTGGATGATGTGTTTAGAATTTCAACTTTACCGAGTGACCATGTAGGCCTGATTTGGGGCTTTTCCTTTCTTTTATGGCCTTTTCAATTGCCTAATATATTTGATTATAAAATTTGCAAGCATCTCACGTGTAAGTACATTGTATTTGACACAGACTCACATCCATGTTTCCTAGCACGAATTTTATTTTAATCCCAAATTTTTATGTAGTAAGTGTATTTGACGTGGACTCTTTATGTTAGTCTACACCGTTAGATCTTCGTAAAATCCGACGGCTCAAATCCTTCTCTTTTTTCTGATTAACGTGGAAATTTCTTGGCCCTCTCGGCGAACGTGGTGGCTCCTTTTTTTTCTTTAAGTAATAATATAACTAAGCAGATGGCCCGTGCAAGTAGCACGGACAGCTAGTTTTATGTTAATATTTAAAATAACATGAATAATTGTAGAGCATCCAGGCAATATTATAATATTTTTTTCTATTTCTGGGTGCTTGACAATCTGTTAATGTCGTGTGGACCAGTATGCTAAATCTGTCCATTGGGTTGTTATTTTAGTTCGAACCAACACAAAAAGTGTTATCAACTTCAGATCTGTTAGGCTGCGATTATTTTGGCAGTCTGGCTGCTACTGGAGCTATCGGCAAGAGTACACTCACTTGTAGGCTACCCAGGAATAGTAGAAACCAACACATCATATGTCAGACCATAGATTACCATAGTAGACCCTTTTTTCGATTAACATGAGAATTTCTTGGCTCCATCGGCAAACGTGATGTCTCCATTTTTTCTCCGAGGTAATAATGGTTGTAATCCATTATTTGCATGGTGTATTTTATTTTTTTAACTCTGATTGGATCTACGATAAACACTTTTTCCTACATGAAACATGCTAATTTCAAAGTCACGTTTACGATATCCTTTTCCTCTTTATCTAAGCTGTATATGTGATGTCTTTTTCTTTATTAAGCTATTTTATTTCTCCATAGTATTACAATTTGGTTTTGATTTTCTTTCCTATATGATTTTGGTTTTACGATAAACACCTTTTTCCTACATGAAACATGCTAATTTCAAAGTCACGTGTATGATGTCTTTTTTCTCTTTATCTAAGTTGTATACGTGATGTATTTTTTTTCTTTATTAAGATTTATCCATAGTATTAAAATTTAGTTTTGATTTTCTTGCCTATATAATTTCCATACACACCTATGGCTATCTATGTGGTGCGAGCACTGTTTAACTCCAACCTCCATGATCCAAGTGCTATACGTGGTTATTGCTCCACATGCGAAGCTAGCTGAGGACTGTATATGTGACTTAGATCTACGGTGAGATGTGTATAGTTACCTCATCCCCGGTGATCACAGAGTGCAACATATTTGGTTTTGCATTGACTGGTCATGTTCTACAACGATAATATGTATGCTCACGATCAGGACAGGAAGATCACAACCCTTTATCGTGCAATGGATAATAACTTCTTGTTTTGGACATAAAGGACCTCGTAGTAGGTGGCGTAGGGAAAGATCAATCGACGATGGGTGGCGACCTTGGTTCATGCTGATGTAGTGATGTTGGCCACGGATCAGTCCCACTGAAGACTAATGTGGCGTGAGAGGGGAAAAGTTGATATGCGATTGTGATGATAGAGAATATCAATGATAAAGTTTTTAAGACCACAATATTTTTTTATCAACAGTGTATATTAGTATATTGATATTCGTGCACGTGTGTCTGTTGATAGGTTAAAAATTAGATAACTTCCATCTAAATTTTAGTTCATGAGCCCTTCATACCTAGGTAATGAGGTCTAATTTCAAATATGAAAGTCTAAGTTGCCATCCCACCAAACATTACCTCCTCCTCGTATTTCCCACCAGAGATAGAATGGACTTATATCGATACTTAGGCTAAAATTTAGCCTTGGATCCAAAACATCACATGACTAATTTTAGTCAACTAAAGTCTAGACGTCTAAACTTTATGTAGAAATTAGCCTTTGATCCAAACAACAGAAGACTAAGAAACTTTAATTTTAGACCATCCAAGATTTAACTTCAGTTTTAGGCCGACCCTGGTGGTGATAATTGCAAAGTTTCATGCGCATGAACATACTTATTTATTGCAATATTTTGATGCAATGATTACTATAATATGCTACATATATATACATAAACAAAAGAGCCAGATCATCATTTTTTTTTCTAAAATGTCCTTCGATTATAATCTAGAGTATGATTTTTTCTCCCTAAGTCTGTTTTAGTTTAGCACCGGCAAGATGACGATGAAGTGATCTGAATTACATTGAAGATGACTCGGTGGTTCTAGTAACTTGGCATGGAAATCTAGGTAAGCCAAATTCATAGAGTGAGGAAAGGAAAAGTACATTTTTAAGTATTACTAAATCTATAATCTTTATTAGTTGTATTCAAATGTACCTCTCTAGCTCAAATCTTAAGTAAACTCTATGTACAGCTACCGCGTCGATTATCCATTTGCCACCTTGGTGCCGATTTCTGACAACAGTTGCTTTTCTCTTGCTCTCTTTTTTCAGTTAATTTCTTTCGGCTCTGCTCACTGCCTGGTAGCCAGTGGCCACATCAGGCCTTGCCTCGATCTTGAACACAAACTTGATGGCTTGTCTTTATATAGGTGGCAAAACATACAACCTTTCACCTTTAATTTTGTCGTGAACAAATTGCAGTCTCCTTCTCCATGGTGTTAAGCCTCCATCATGACCCATCGTTAGGACTTTAGGAGCTAACGTGAGAGGTTTCCTTGTAAAGCTCAGGTTGTATTCACACCGGATTCTAATACATATCGGATCATTGTACCCATCATAGAAATCATAATAATAATTATTATATTTTTAATACTGAATTTATATAGTTACTAAATGTATTGGATATGGACTCCTTCAAACTATTATAGACCGTTAGATCTTCATAAAATCCGATGGTCCGAATCCTTCTTTTTTTCCGATTAATGTGGAAATTTCTTGGTCCTCTCGGTGAACGTGGTGGCTCCTTTTTTTCTTCAAGTAATAATATAATAATAGATAGATGCCTGGTTGGCTGGTTCCTATCTTTCTGTGGCCTAAGGCCCAGTTACAGATACGCACGCTGGTTTGTTAGCTTTCTGCTCACTGAACCACGGCCCACGGGCCCTTACCAGCTAGGATATTTTTTCTAACCATTCTAGACATCATATACACAACAAATAATTTAACTAAAATAGCCACTCAATTCGTGTAGAAAAGAAGCCATTAAGTTTGATTTAATACTTGAGTGAGTGAGAGAGAGAGATTCTACTTGTTGCTAACAAATAAATAAGAGCTATTGGCTATTTGTATAACTGCCCTTGCTTTAACTTCTAATTGCATGTTTGCTTCTCTTTTTTAGACTTTTCATGTGTTGCTCCTGTTTTTTAATCCTCAACCTATGATATGCCCTTATTATGTTAAGGGTAGTTCACAGCCTTAACGGAGGGGTGAGAATACATATGTACCTTTGGCATGGATGATGGTACAGTTATCCAATCCATTTTACACTCCCAAAAATCCAATCCAAATACGATCCAATCCAACAATAGAATGTTGTGAGTGCTCTGTTGTAGTCTCGTCTTCGTCCTCTACTCTGGCAACAGAAAAGAGCATGGGGAACTGACACCGCACAAGCACAACAGCGCGAACCCTCACTGATTGCACCAGGCAAGCAGGCAGCAGCGAACTCGGATTGACCCCAAGCAAGCAAAACAAGGACGCACAGAGTCTGATGAGCTCGAGCTCCCAGCTAGATTGAACACATTGCTTCAGTCCAATGCATCTCGCTGCCCGACGAGCAGAGGCCTCGTGCTGTGCGGCGCTCGGCACGCGAGCTGCGTCCCCGTGCCACGAGCCGGCTGCAAGGCGACGACGAGGGGATGCGCGTGCACATCTCTATTGTTTTCATTTCCCTACCACTAGCTGTCTCCAAGAAATTATTGGATGGCATCGAGTTTGCACAAGTTTTGATCAAGGTGTACGTCGTCCTTGAGGCTATCCCCAACCTTCCATGTAGGATAGTTTCCATAGCATTAATTAGGTTGTCACATAGGATAGTTTGCTTATGTGTCACTCTAATAAATAAGAGAGAGAGCGAGAAAAGGAGGAAACTGGGTCTTGCATGAGACCCAGTGTCTACACGAGAACCTATGCAATAGACACTAACAAACTATGCATTGGGAGAGTATGGTGTCTTCATAGTAAATGATAAAAAAGTATGATTGGTGGAGAGTATAGAGAGTGGATTTATTAGGGACCCACACTAAGAAACCATGAGTTGTAGAGTATAGTGTCTATAGTGGTGTGTTGATAATATGGCAATATGGACACTACCCATAGACACCATGGGTTGGGATGGCCTTGACAATTATACTAACCCCAAGAAGCAAGACCTCGAAATGGCGAAAAAGACTGAGAAGCAATCCCTCCTCTCTACTCAACGTGCCTCCTCTCTACTCAATGTGCCTGTAGGAGACTTGGAGCATAGGATGCGCATCAAGTTGGCATATGCATATCCTGTACAAGCTATGCATCGAGATCTACATCCTTGTATATATGAATTTAAAGAATAGTGTACCGCGGTATCGAGATCTAGAACCTTCTATATATATGCATATCTCGATGCAAACCTTGTACAGGATATTTTTTTCACCGATAAATTGTCTGGCGCCCCCCTCTTAATTTTCTCTCTAGTTCCGCCACTGGGTACCCTATGTACCATCCATCACGGAATGTAAAATTTTCCCTCTAAACTTGACACTGAATAATATATATAGACTTGTTTTTGAGCCATGTCTCTTAGAACAAGTCCACATGTCAAACACTACATCGTCTTTCCTCCTCCTCTGGTTTAGCACACAGAGATAATGTCCTCCTCATTGCAAAGTTTTTTTTGATATACCTCACATACTGGGCTTTTAACCTGGGTTTGTAAACCCCCCTACTCCAGGAAAGTGAATTAGGAGTATACATGCAGGATTGATGCCTAGTATTGATCATTGATTGCCACTATTTCTTTTTCATTCAAAACCGTCGTGGAGATGGGGGCATCACAGCGAGTTGAACCATGAACCGAGACTAATGTGTTGCACCTGATCAAGTTCCTTCACTCATCTTAGTGCTAGGTTTCGTAACGTGATTTCCAATAGTCGCATGTGAACGACTTCCTTTCCTTCCGATTATGCGAACAGTGGCATGTGCTCATGAGCTGGACGCGTCGACTTCCTTTAATTTGCTAGTCCCTTTATGCCATCCCAACCCAATGACTAGGATGATGTCAATGGCATTAAATAGGCTGCAAACATAAGCAATTTGATGATGTGGTAGAGTAATTAAGGAGGGGAGAGAAGGATATGATGTCTTGCATGAGGCTAATCCTAATGGAAGGTTTCATTTTGATGTTTCCAAGAGAGCCACATAAGCAAGGAGGCTATGAAACAATGTTTGAAACTACATCCCCAATGCTTAATTTCATAGTGTGGTTTCCTAGGCTTCACGTTGCATTTAGTTTCAAGACTCATAGTGTGTTTGATATTCGTGTAAACAGAGTTTCATCTAGATGAAACTGGTTTCAAATTCTATGCCACATCACCATATAGTCCTACATGACATGCTAATTAATGTGTATGAAACTCCCACTGGGAATAGCCTGAGAACCCATGTCTACACAAGAACAAAAAAATAAAACAAGATGATAGGGAAGAGAGTAGAGGAGCGAGAAGATATATGATTGGGTGGTAATTTATTTTCAGAAAACTATGCATTGGAGAGGTGGTTTCTATGTGTAGTGCCTCATTTAATCATGTAAGTAACGTCCCACCACTCTGGGTCAGGCCCGCTTATGCCTGGCCACTCTCTCGGACCTCAAGACTGCCCTCACAGACCAAAACGTATCTTTGCTGCACACTTTATCCTCACTCGTGCACACACGGGAATTACTCCCCGGTCGGCCACCCATCATGAAATTGCACTGGGCCAAACACGCTTAACCTCAGAGTTCTTTCGGAAAATAAGTTGCAACTGTTGGTATATGTATTCTTATCAATCCTATTAATACGTGGGCCAGGGAGTTACACTCACCCCCCCTTAGGAGATCGACGTCCCCATCGAGTAACCCCAAGTCAGGAATGTCCCCTTCGGCCATGTCCGCGCGTCCAGTGCCGGCACATGTGCCATACCGAGTCCACAACAATGCCCGTACAACTGAACCGCATGTGCCCATGAAACCGTGAGGGTCAGCTGTTATACAAATTGTAACATTCCGCCAATATGGATTGGGCCTGCTTACGCCTGGCAGCTCCCTAGGACCTCAAGACTGCCCTCACAAACCAACCCATGTCTTTTCTACATACTTTGTCCTCACTTGTGCACATCCGAGAAGTACTTCCCGGTTGGAAAAGAAATTACAACTTGTTGGTATGAGTATTCTTATCAATCATATTAAGCATTGGGCCAGAGTGGTACAATATATAACTAAGTTATAGATTAATTATGGAAAAACATACTAAATAAATCTAGAACCAAGTTATATAGGAATACAAGATCCAATGAGTATAAATTTTTTAATAAAATTAAAGCATATAATACTTAGTGCACTATAAAAGAATTTACCATGACTCAATCATAATAAAGACAATTATGATTTATTCTGTTTAACTATAGTAAAAAATTGATCTAAATCTATAGTAAAAACTTTACACTAAAACATATCATATTATATATTTTCTCTGTTGATATACCTACGTGGAGTCCAATAAACTTAGGTTTTCTATTTTATAATTTTTCTTTGATTTGCTATGATTTCTTAAAGTTTCAGCTGAAATAAATAAAAAAGAAAAAACACAAAAGCACCTTCAATACCACTTATATTCAGGCTAGAAAGGTAAAACGTATGATTTCAAAACTTGAGGGAGACTAGTTATTATCTGGTTTTTCTACCTAGGGAGAAAAATTAAACTCGGCCCAATGTCAAGGAGGTGAAAAAGACTTTCCCCATATTTTTTTAGTGGCCCTAGGCCTCCCCGCCAAGGTACTAAATAGCATTGGTAGCGCCTGCAATAGCGGCCGCTATAGCGGTAGCGGGCCTCTGCCGCTACCGCTACAAGGTAGCGGCACCAAAATAGCAAGTTCGGACTTAGCGTCTGCTATTGTCCGCTATTGCACTTAGCATCCGGTATTGCAGGCCACTATTGCTGATTGCGGACCGCTATTTGCTACGTTAATAGTTAAAGTGATAATGCAGATGAATCAAGTGACAATAAAAATATTCAAACTAGTTGTTTAAGCAATAATAAAAAATCATGACCTAACAAATGATGATGTTTTTTTATTTATATGAGAATTTAACGATAATATGCATATATGCATCTTTCTTATATCCATATATTTATTATTTTTTGTGAATCTTGTACCCTAAAATAAATGGGCAACTAAAGACTTTTAAACTTTTGAGCAAATTTGATGTTAATTGTTCAAATACACTATATAAATTTGGTTAGTTTTTGAACTCCGCTATTTGGACTTAGCGTCTGCTATAGCGCCCGCTATCCGCGATCCGCTACATGGACCCTAATCCGCTACCACACCGCTAAACGCTATTTAGTACCTTGCTCCCCGCACACATTCATAGGGCCCATGAGGAAACCAATGAAGCAGTTGAATGCTTCTCCACCGAAAGTAACATTTGTTTTTTTCCCTCAACTAATCAGGCAATATATTTCTCAAAAAACCAAAACGAATACTGTAATAGTAAATTAGTAATATTAGATTCAAATAGCCATTCAATTAGTTGGCTTCAAATTAAACTTGAGGGTGTATACGTGGATGAAAGCTAGCTCCATCTGGCATGCTTTTAATTTTGTGATAGAAAAATAAAGTAGATTAGGCGTCGGTTTAGAGGCAGTGTGCATAAATTATCGTCCTTGATCAGATTTTACTTAACCCAGATTAAGTGAGTTATTTAGTATTATAAAACCATTGTTGCTACCTAACGTATAGATCAGAGCACCTGACAGATACGCCCATAGAATATGGCATCATGCATTCAGTGGGCTTGGCGAGGGAAACCAGATCGACGACTGGGCTAACCGGCAAAGGCAGACAAGCGTTTGGATTAGCAGGTGTAACTAAGAAATAAATGAGCTCTTTTATAATCATTGGCAAGTACCATAGTACTATCAGGATATAGAATCCAAAGGTGGAAAAAATATCTAGTACCTAAAAGTACCAAAATTGTGGGACCAAGTACCGGATAAATGAGCCCAGCTAATTATTTTATTTTATTTTTAAATTAAAAGAAAAGGTATATACGTCTTTTCCGCCGATGTAGGGGAGGAGGTGACAGGAAAAAATTATTGTGATATGTTGTGGGAGGGTATATTCTAATCAGGTATATGAAAGTACTAATATACCCTTATTATTATTTATTTGATTTTTCAAAATTCTAGCTAAAGTACCGGTAAGTATCAGGAAAAGTACTTAGAATACCTGCAAGTAACTGGTAGTACCAGGTGGTACTTGCCAATCATTGTAAAAGAGGTGTAAATATTATACTCGTAGTGGGAACTAGATCTGGCCATGTCGGCATTGGGTTGGATCCCAGCCGTGCTAGCCACACACGTTGTGCTTGCTGCCCGCTTCCTAGAAGAGATAGAGAGATAGGTCTGTGGTCCTCGAGATCTTTCACGTGGATATGAAGATGTCCCTCAGCAGCCTTGGACCTTTCTATCAAGAGTACAACAAGTACGTTTATGTTCGATTGTATGGTTTTCGTTGAAATATTGGAAGACTCAAATCCACTTTTGTAAAACTTGTATTTGCCAAGTGCCGGCTTATTTTATCGAGTACAATTTATGAAGCACTTGGCAAAAATTGTGTTTGCCGAAGTGTTTTCTAAATTAATACACTCGGCAAACGAGGTCTTTGTCGAGTGTTTTCTTTTTGGCACTCGGCAAAGACGTTCATAAAATACTCGGCAAAGAGAAACTTAAAGCACATTTTGAAGCTGTAAATTAATTTAAATTAAAATTTTTGAACCGTAAAGTTGTATAACTTCTCAAGATGTGCAACATTTATAGTTGATAAATTTTTAATTTAAATTTATTTAGAGCCTCAAAAAAGTAATTTACACTCTGTTTAGTATAATATATGAGGAATGAAAACAAAATCAAGACACAAGTGAGAGTGTGGAGTAGTGGTACAGACAAGAGAGAGAGAGAGAGGTGCAGCCTTGTACCGTTCTATCAAGAGTATGCAACAAGCTTATTATTGGATTGTATGGTTTTCGTTGAAATATTGGAAGATTCAAATCCAAGAGTCGTAAATGCGAAGCTCACCACGACTAAGATTTCAGTTAGTTAATTATGGGATAAATTAAATTATAGCGTGGCGGCTTCCTTAAGGGTAACAAAGTCTGTTCTTCTGGATACTAATTTCGTTGTAACTCAGCCTTGTCGAAGGTTAAGACTGGAACGAACAGGGTGATGCAATCACTCTCCAATAGGGGTAGGGCTCCTATTTATAGGGCCTAAATTCATAACTTTACATGATCAAAATACCCTTGAATTGTCCCACACCGCCATACACGTGTGACCCCTATTACATGGTAATTTCTACACTGTTGCAAAATAGAATCATTCCACATTTCACGACGTGAAGAGCACTTATCCTCTCGCCTTCTACGGCGTGGATTGCGCCGCGCCATCTTCTAGGAAGGTACGACCTTGGCAAACCTCATCTTCATGGACTAGGGTGATTTCCTCATCGTGCATGAACCTTCGCCCAGCTATCCATGGCTTTGCCTCAGTCTTGAGACTTGAACCTTCGCCACACCGGACCCGTGCAAAGCTTTCAGATTTTTGCTTCACCAGCTTTGGGTCCATGGAGCCATGGCTTGGTCTGGGAAACTTGCGCAAAGCTTCTGGACCTCCACCGGGACCTTCAGCCGGTTTTCCCCAAAAATTTGCCTCAGGATATTGACTACAGAACAAATTTATACCAATGTTAGTCACCCTTGGATAATAAGTTTCGTGTATTGTATTTCTTGGAGCATGGAGGTTGACGACATGAGTTGATGGTCGAATGAAAAGTTCAAGATGAATATAAGTATGTTTGGACAAGAGCACCCGAGGAGTCCAGGCAGAGTCATGTGCAGTTCACATGTTGTCCCACCTGACATTGAGTGTACACCAAGTCGAGTCAAAATCTCCTACGTATTGATCATCTCATCAAAACTCGTGTGGCTCCTCCATCTTATTTGCATCCCCTGTCCTCGCGAGGGTTCCGCAGGTTGGCCTTTTATATAAAAAAATATGCCCATTGTTGGGTACGTAAACTAGAGGTACCCTAATTCGGGGCCCAAGACTACTTGACTCGCGGGCCGTATCCGCGGCCAATCTCATAACGTCGTGGCCCAGCAAAAGCCCACCACGACAGCACCCCCGATGACCGGGGGAATCTCCGTCCCGCTCGAGCGTCCCGCCTGCCCTCGAGTGGGAAATCTCCGTCACACTCGAGCCCCAGACCCGTACAGTGGCAGGTGCAGGGTGGGAGACGGTTCAGGGCCGCCAAAAATGAAGGATCACCAAATCTCCTAATGATACTCATTACAAAGGTTAATGAACCAGAAAAATATTGAGCGTATGAAAGCTTAGCAGCTTGAAAGCCCAATAACGGATAGCCCACTACCTACTAGTTAATTGCTTTTGCTGGTTTCACTTCTACATTTGCACAACTACACCATCGCGCGATCAATTCCTATGTGGTTGACACCTCTTCCAATTCCTCCGTTGTGCCACTCTTCTTCTTTTCTCTCATTCTTTGCTAGTTTTGGCTCTGTGTTAGGGCTGCACGCCGCCATAAGGGCTTGTTGTTTGCGTATTATTTTTTCCATTTTTCATTGATATCTATATGTTAAGAAGTATCATAAGAAATAACATTGGTAGATGTTTTGTAACTAAAGTCAAAATATTATTTTATTTTGTCATATTTTGTAAGGCCTCTTTATAGATTTTGTTCCAGGGCCTCCAATTTGTAGGTACGGCCCTGTTAAGCCCCATCGCGTTCGAGGCTCCCTGCCACACTCGAGGCCATTGCACCCGCAACGCTGCCCGGCAGGGCATTTAATGCCGGACGTGATGACTCCTCTCCACGGTCGAAAGATGAAATCACTGCGCCACGTCGTGGAGAAGACGCCGGTCATTTTCGGCTGCGTCCGGCACTATCGCCCTGCGCCAGGCGCTGTGTGGACAGGGCCATGTCAGACGCCACTGTGCCAACCACTCCCCATCCTTATCCGCGAAGGAAGCGCTGCAGGCCTCAAAAAGGTGCGCTCGAGGAATATCCGGGCAGGCTCGACACCACCCTCACCACTGCAAGTGGCACCCCTCTAAACGACGGTCTGCCACGACTGGGACATCAAGTCAACCGCAGCGATGCCCATGCTGTCACCCGGAGTTGGAAGGTGCGATTCCCTCTTGCACAGTGTACCGTATGAGCAGCGCGCTCACACTACGTCACGATGGACTCCACGAACGCGCTCACCCACGGGCACACATGTACTCACCCCCTCACCCTTGGTCTATAAATGGGGAGGGATGCACCATGCAAAGGAGGGAGAACTCTCAGCAAAACTCCACCACACCAGCCAATCCACGATATTGGCACTTCGCTCAATCATACACAGCCAGGGACTTGGGAGCTCACCTCCCTCTCCCGCCTTGCTTGTACTCCCCTACTACGAGCAACACGAAACTCGGTGCTGCGTACCACCTGCTGGACGTACGGCCACTTGACCGGAACCAGGATAAACCCATGTGTCCCGAGTTCATCCTAAACCCCGCCATCAAGACGAGCGAATCACTTGTTGGTGCTGCGGTGACCAAACCAGACACCGACACCCATGAGATAGACGAAACTAAAAAAAAAACTACTTCACTAGAGAAGTCACAACTAGATCCGTTTTAGTATAGCAGAGCCCTACCAAACTAGCCCTAAGGCTGAGGCATTGCCGTTGTATACACCCACATTTGTTTTAACCTTAGACATCATATGCATATAATTGTATATCTAATATTTGAAAGGCTTTCTTTAAGAAAACCAGTAGAATGCATGAATCTACGTACGCAGGGCTGATAATAATAAGATCTGCAATCCGATTCCAGCACCTACCTCTAGTGGCACATCTCTTTTGTTATTTTAAATTCCCTACAACTAGCTGCGTCTCCAGGAAATAATTGGATGCCATCGCGATTATACTAGTTTTTCACCGGTAGGAGTAAAGTTTTTCGCGATAATAGCTCATTCTTACTAGTCCCTCTTATATATATAGTACCCTTTATACTGCGGAAGGAATCACCGTCCTCTGGACGGTTCCTTCTGCTAGTTTTGTTCCTTTTTTCATTTTAACTTTAATTTTTTCTCCTTTTATTTTCAACTTGTATCTATAGTTTCTGTAGTCACATGAAAATTTGCTAGACCCTCTGTCCATCGTCTGCAGCATGGCGATGCGTGAAATTTATCGCAGTAAAAATAGAAGATGAGGCCTCCGCTCTGCTTCCTGTTCAGGAAATACACTATGTCCCGTGCAGCCTCCACGCGGATAGAGCTTTTGCATCATCTCTGCCTCACGATAAAATCGAGGACTCGGGTCGACGATTCCTTTGAATTTTCTTCTTTTTTCATTTTCATTTTCATTTTCATTTTTCTCCTTTTATTTTCAATTTGTATCAATATTTCATGTGGTCGCAGGAAAATTTGCTAGCTTCTCTTTCCATCGTCTGGTGAGGCGATGCGTGAAGTTTATCACAATAAAAATAGAAGATGTGGCCTCCGATTTGCTTCCTGTTCGGGAAATACAATATATCCCCTCCAACCTCCACGCGTATAGGGCGTTTGCATCATCGGTGCCTCACGACATCGAGGAGTCAGCAGCCCAGGCTGTCCTTATTTGGTTTTTTATTACTAGGGGCTTAAAATAAGCCTTTCCATACCGAATGTTTTGATGAAATTTTCAAGGACTTAATGTAATTCAATTATAAAACTAATTGCATAAGCCTTACACTTTTTTGTGAGATGAATAAATTAAGGATAATAAACACATGATTAGCATGTGCTCAGAACAACATCAGATAGGGTAATCATGGCACAATTAGGCTTCATAGATTCATCTCCCAAAAAAATAGGGCTGATAAAATTTATTATGTCATCGGTCTATGTATAATATTTCTAATTAGTATCCAAATAGTATATGCGACTGGGTTTATTTTAAGCCTCAGGGGAACCAACACTGTCTTGCATCACCTCTTTCTTTCCTCAGACGAACCAACACCCTCTTACATCATCTCTTTCTTTTATGCTTTTATCTCACCCCTCACTGCCAAAAAAGGGTGCATGGCAGATGCAACCCATCATCCTTAACTATGGACATAATGTTATATTTATCAGTAGAGTTCTAAAGGAGATGGTGAATAAATTTCTATATTTCTTTGAATAACTTTCCTTTTGCACTCTTTTGAGATACCGTTAGTGTCACTACACCTCAACAGAATATGCTTAGCATAAAGGTTATGATAATATTTTAGAGACCACTTGCACACAGTTTGGTCTTGTATTGGTACTCCCAAGGTGTGTTGTTGTGACTCCAAAGGTGTGTTTGGTCATGTATTGGTACTCCTTTTCGCCTGCCTGGACATTGGGCCGAGTTTAGTTTTTCTTCCTAGACCAAAAAACCGAGTAACCGACTTTCCTCAACTTTTAAAACATAATGTTTTACCTCCCTATCCTAGATATAAGTGGTTTTGAAGGTGGTTTTGATTTTATTTTTTATTTATTTTGGCTGAAACTTTGAATCAAAGAAAAATCATAAAATGGAAAACCTAATTTTGTTGGACTCCACATAAGTATATCAATACAGAAAATATATAGTATAATATGATTTAGTACAATTATTTATTATATACATTTTTTTACTATAGTTAAATAGAATAATTCATAATTGATGGTGTTATGGTTGAATTATGATGAAAATTTTGTGGTGAGCTAATGAATGTATGCTTCAACTCTATTAAAAAAATTTATACTAATTGGATCATGTATAACCTAGATTTAGATTTAATTTATATGTTTTCCCTAAATAAATCTATAATTAAGTTATACATGATCCAATGAGTTTGAATTCTTTAATACAATTTAAGCGTATAATAACTAGGCAGTCATAAAAATTTCAGCACAATTGGACCATAGAAAATGCAGTTATTAAGTATTATATTTATTTTTAAAAAATAAGAGATCTAAATCTAGAATAAAAATTTTGTACTAGTGTATACCATATTATATACTTTTTGTGTTGATATACTAACTTGGTGTCCAACAAAATAGGTATTTTTTCATTATATGATTTTTCAAAGTTCCAGTTGAAATAAATAAAAAAGAAAAAACAGATAACCTCCTTTAAAATTTCTTATATGCAGCTGAGGGAGGTATAACATACAGTTTCAAAAGTTGAGGGAGGTGAGTTACTCGGTTTTGCAGTCTAGGGACAAAAATTAAACTCGCCCCCATGTATGGTTATGCATTCTTATAATTAGTAAAGTATTAAAATTAAGACACATACATAAAAGTATTATAGTTTGTAAAGAAACACTTTTCGCGTGCCACATTAGTGCGCTACTCGTCGCGCCACTTTTCCTGTTAGTCTATTTACCTGTAGGAGAACTTTAGCATAGAATGTTTGTGAAGTTGGCATAAGGTACATGTTTGCATCGAGATCTACAGCACAACAGCTTCCCAAAAAATTCATAAGTGCTAGTCTTGGGGTTGCAGAATGTCTTCCTTTCCTTCACGTTTGACCAACATTGGACCACATTAATAGTTATTATCTTGTAGTTTCTATACATCACATAGAAACTACATCCCTAATGCATAGTTTTCTTTAAAAATAAACTATCATCAAATCGTATATATTCTCTCCTTTATTGTCTGTATCATCTTATGTTTTTCCTTGGTTCTCGTGTAGACATGGTTTCTCCTACAAGACACCATGTCCTTTTCTTCCTTCTTAAATTGATTTGCCACATCATCATATTGCTATGGAAATCATCCTAGTCTCGATGACAGTTTTATGGGCACCATTATCAAAACAACCACATCAGTTTTGATTACTGTGAAAAAATATTAGAAGAAACAAAAAGGTAACAAATCTACTTTAAAAAATGGGCTATAAATATAATGTTGTACTTAAAAATATAATATCTTGTTTTATTTATGACATAATATATATTTTGACAGTACATAGACGTACATGGCACCCGAAGTTCACTCTAAGAGCATCTCCAGCAGAGTAGCCAAATATGACTCTCTATATCCTCATTTGGCTATCCACTCCAAAAGATTCCCTCTCCACATTACTCATCACTCCAGTAGACTAGCCAAATCTCACCCTTCAAATCTCATTGTCATACATTTTATGATTATTTGATTTAATATGAATTAAAATGTTCTTGTCTCTTTTTTGAAATTAAATTGGTACTCTAAATTGCAAATTATGAGAGAAAAAAATTCAGCTTTGAGAAATTTTAATTTAAAATCTGTAAGAGTTTTTGGGTCCAATCTAGTTAAAATGGGTTCTCCATTACTTATTCTATCACCACAAAAACTTACGTGATTTTAAGAGCCATATATGGTGACTTTTTGAATTTATAAAAGAGGAGAGGAGCAGTGTTTTGAAGAAAAAAACAAGACAGGGCCCTTTGTCAGACTCAAGAAATGGAGGATGGCCAGGACGTCCAGAACAGCCAAATTTGGCTTGCCGTCCCATGCGATGGCCAGTCTACAGCGATGGCCAGCCGTTTGCCGTAGCTGCTGGAGCGTTGTTTTCCAGGTTAACGGCCAAATATAGCGATAGCCAGGCTGATAGCGTGGCTCCTGGAGATGCTCTAAGGGTAAGATATGTCATCCGATTGTAGATGGACCTAAATGGAACCCAGAGCTAAGTTTAAGGGGCTGAATAATCAATTTGAGATGACATAGACCGAAGTGAGACGTACCGACAAAGTGGGCACCTAATTAAATAAATTTCGTGTTTCTCTATAAGCGTGCAGTGCATACATTATCTTGCTAACCTAACCCTAGCAGAGAGTTAGCATTATAAAATCATTCTTGCTAACGTATATATAGATTCCATTCACATTAAAATGCGGACGGAACATGTGACTTAGGTCTTTTTGTTTGGTCATTAAATTATATAATCTGGCTTACATAATCTCCCATGCACGGATAACAAACACCACAGCTGATCGAGACTGCTTGGACCATATGTGCATAGAGTAGTACAACTCAAGTTGGCATACCTCGACAAGCTTTGCATCGAGATCTTCAACTAGCCATGTACTATGAATTTAAAGAAAATAATGCATATGTAAAAGCTGACTCCTTACGTTAATTACTGGACATATAAGACTGGACTTCCCACTCTGTACTTCTATCCACCACACAGCATTCAAACTTTGCAGCCACCGTTGTATAGTAAGTGAGAAGAGAGAGATGGAGAAGGTGTTAAAATTTGTTGGCTGGTTAGCGTTTTTTGCATATTGAAGCCCTCTCAACCTCACGTAAAGCAACAATGGAAAAGGAAAATAGTACAATTAAAAATCATAATATGTATTAACTATATTTATCCTTGAGTAAAAGTTTATATCATGTCACATCGAGTGTTTGTATGCTAATTAGGTTTGCTAAACATAAACTAATTACAGAACCCGTAGGCTAAATCGTGAGGTGAATCTGTTGAGCATGATCATTAGCAAATAGTTATTGTAGCACCACATTGTCAAATCATTAAACAATTAGGCCTAATTTTTTCGCCTTGTGTTGTAATTAGTCTATGTTTAATACTTCTAATTAGTATCAAAACACCCCAATACAAATATACTTTCGCCGTTCGAAAATACTATTTATTTTTTACTTTTTTGATAAATAATTTTTTCTATGTATCTAAACACAATTACATATCGTATATATCACCGGGTGTATAGGCTGCATTGGGCGTAGCAGGCTGTGGCCAATGACAGCGGGACGAATACGCATCTAGCAGGCCAAGCCTATCATGGCAAACGGGCCAAGACAAAAACATGCTATGATATGCCAAAAGAAATAGAAAGGAAAAAATATGGCCACTACGTACGACCAATGAAATAGCCAAATTGGCGTTGTGTATAGTAAAACAAATTAGTCACGTACGCATGCCAGGTAATAGTTGGGTTAAATTCGGAGAGTCGCTGTCGTTGTTTCATAAAGTAGTTTCAACCTATGCAATTAGTATTGTAATTAGTCTATGTTTGTCTAGTTATACGACACAAATCTTCAATTTCTTCGTAAATATGAATAAAGGCTAAGGGGACATGCGTACTATGTATTTCCATGACATAACTGGCTAAACGACTTTCTGTCATTTTATTTATTTCACATGCATGGTATTGCACATCTACGACGGAGGCTGCTCAATCGTATAGATTCTGAGACTATTAATTTTACTATCATATATGACAAATGATGGGCTACCGCCTGTGTTGGTTAGGAGACCAGGGACGATTAGTGTGTGGGTGGGAGGCGATTTTTCGCCGTACATTGACGATGCGTGTGCCTACTGCCACCACATGATGCATTAACGTTGCGCCTCATTTGACGGAAGTGGTAAAAAAATTAGCGTGTGGGTGGGTGGTGATTTTTCGACGTACATCGATGATGCGTATGCCTACGGTGACCACGTGATGCATTGACGCCCTGCCTCATCTGATGGAAGTCATATATGGCAAATGATGGGCTACCACATGTGTTGGTTAGGAGATCAGGGACGATTAGCGTGTGGGTGGGAGATGATTTTTTCGTCGTACATTAACGATGTGTGTGCCTACTGCCACAATTGACGATGCGTGTGTCTATTGCCACCACATGATGTATTAACGATGTACCTCATTTGACGGAAGCAGTAATTTTTTTTACGTGTGGGTTGGTGGTGATTTTTTCGATGTACATCGACAATACGTATAGCTATGACCACTGATGTATTAACGCCGTGCCTCGTAAGGAAGCCGTAAAAAAATTATCCTGATGCGAAGCCATGACCGTCGGATCGCCACGTGTCGCGCGAGGGGGCATCGAGCGCTGGATGCACTCCTCTCGTCCTTCCAGCGGTAAGAAGTTACATATATTTACCTGTACGAGAACTTCAGCATAGAATGCTTGTCAAGTTGGCATATAATGCTTGTCAAGTTGGCATATACTGTACATGTTTACATCGAGATCTACAACATAACAGCTTCCCAAAAAATTCGTAAGTGCTAGTCTTGGGGTTGCAGAATGTCTTCCTTTCCTTCACGTTCGACCAACATTGGACCATATTATCTGGTAGTTTCTATACATCCACACTACAGATAGAAACTACATCCTAATGCATACTTTTTTTAAAAAAAATAAACTATCACCAAATCATATATATGCTCTCCTTTATTGTCTATATCATCTTACGTTTTTCTTAGTTCTCGTGTAGATATGGTTTCTCCTACAAGACACTATGTTCTTCTCTTCCTTCTTTAATTGATTTGCCACATCATCATATTGCTATGGAAATCATCCCAGTCTCGGTGGCAATTTCATGGGCACCATTATCAAAACAACAACATCAGTTTTCAATAAGATGAAACTATCACTCCCAATGCACAGTACCATGGCACAATTTCATATACAAGCCGCAACAGTTAATTCTCACATGGTGTATGGATAAATGTGTCATGGATGAAACTATTAAATTCTCAATGGAAGTTTCATTGTGTTTGGTAACTGTGACAGATGGGTTTCATGGTGATGACACTCTACTCTCCTCTCTGTTCATATTTATCATGTCATGTCACCAAAAATGCTGACGTGTCACTTGATTTAATACCAATAAAACTCCCATTAAGACTGGCCCAAGTTTGTGGTCTACTTCTCTCTCCTCTCCTGTCTCATCCACCTGAACATTTCAGTTGAAGTGTATATATGATATAGATCAATATGAATCTTAAAAACTTGACGCCGCGTTCCTTCAAAAAAAATATCTTACCTTTGTAGGTGCTTATAACGGTAATGCTTGTTTTGTATTGGAAGAATCATTCAAACATAAATAACATGTAACTACTTTTGCCTACTAGCATGGTGTTATGATCACCGTGAATAAAATACTAGAACAAAAGTAACAAAGCTAGTTTCAAAAATAGGCAATAAAAATAATGTTGTACTTAAAAATATAATATCATGTTTTATTTATGACATAATGTATATTTGTTCACTCTAAGTGTCAGATATGTCATTTGAAAGTAGATGGATCTAAACAGAACCCAGAGCTAAGTTTAAGGGGCTGAATCGTCATTTTGAGATGACATAGACCGAAGTGACACACCGACAAGTTTGAGCACCTAATTAATTAAATAAATTTCGTGTTTCTCTAGAGCCGTGAAGTGCATACATTATCCTGCTAACCTAACCCCTAGGCCAGTCTTAGTTTCATGTGCAATTAATAAGGTGTCGTATAAGTAATTTTGATGATAAAGTAAGAGATGAAGAGTGTCGTGGTTATGAAACGCCCAGGCCTCGGTAACGGCACGACACCGCACTAAGCGGCTTCGGTTTCACGCGGTGGCGGAGATCTTTTGCGGCGATGCGCATTTGAATGGGCATTTCACTGTTGGTGTTGTATAATCTCCATTGTACAGGACTACTAGAAAATGTCAGACGACAACTCATTAGACGAGTACCTTGATGAGTACGATCTCTTCGGTGATTTAATTGATGAAGCACTAGTGATCTTGACGGATAACGTCAAACCACTAGACGAAGAAGCATCGGGTCATCTAGTCATCCAGTGCACCACAGGTTAAAATGCTACATAGACCCCATGCCACATTTGGTCACAACAACATATAGTATGTGCATAGAGTAGTACAACTCAAGTTGCCATACCTCGACAAGCTTTGCATCGAGATCTACAGCTAGCCATGTGCTATGAAGTTAAAGAAAATAATGCATAATAAAACACTGACAACTGTAAAAGCTGATTCCTTACGTTAATTACTGGATATATAAGACTGCTAGAGACTTCCAACTTTGTGCGCTCCTATCCACCACGCAGCATTCACACTTTGCAGCCACCGTTGTCGTAAGTGAGAACAGAGAGAGATGGAGAAGGTGGGGGAGTCCCTTGTTGCCAATGTTAGGCAGGCGCTGGGAGACGAGTACCGGCTGCTCTCCGGCGTCGGCGGCGAGGTCACCGAGCTGCGCGACGACCTGGCCACCATGAACGCCCTCCTCCGCATGCAGTCCGAGGCGGACGAGGGCGCCATGGACCACTTCGACCAGGAGTGGATGAAGCAGCTCCGCGAGCTCGCCTACGACGCCGAGGACAGCGTCGACCTCTACAAGCTCCGCGTCAAGTGCCGCCATGGAGACGGCATGGCTGCCTTGTGGTTCAAGATGGTACACCTGGCCAGGACGCTCACCCAGCGCCACCGCCTCGCCGGCGATATCCGTGACCTCCGCGCCCGTGCCATCACCATCAGCGAGCGCCACGCGCGGTACAACATTGACCGCAAGGCGCTTCGTAGCTCCGCAACTTTTGCTCCTGTGGTAGGGCTGCGGTCTATGCCTGAGCTCCGGCGTGATAAAAGCCCAGATCACAACAATCAGTTTGTTGACATTGGAGACCAGGCTGGAGCCTTTGCCAAACGGCTGAAGGAGGATGAGCACGATTTCAAGGTGTTCGCCGTCGTTGGCTTCGGGGGAGTCGGCAAGACGACCCTGGCCCTGGAGGTCTGCCAGCGACTTGCGGCGGACTTTCCGTACCAGGCGATGGTGTCGGTGTCCCAAACATTCCAGCCCGACAGGGATCTCGAGAAGCTGCTCAAGGGCATTCTTCAGCAGGTCGTCACGCCAAAAATGGACGATGGGAAAGGGGTCAAGGAAGAGAAGGATGTTGGCATCAGCGAATTGGGAGCCTATCTCTCCGACAAGAGGTATGTACATTGTCCCAAATGTGATTGTGTAAATTTTAATTTCTCAATTGGTTGTGATTGTTAAGCTCAAACATCTAAAAAAATAGTTGGAAGGATGTCCAAGAGTAGTGTACAGTAGTTACAAATTCTGTAATGCTTTGTGCAAGTCATCCACAATCAGTAGTCTTGTACTCTTGTTAACAATTTTCTCTAGGGAAAGGTCCAGTTAAAACCCTTTGTATGCCGTAAAAGTCTTATTTTCAACCTACAACTTTAAACCAGACAAATTTGATCCTTTGGGTAGTTTCAAATGTGGTTTTTCTAATTTTATGGAATTTTTTTAAAACAATTTGTAGACTTGAAAATTTATAACTAATTTATTTTAACTCAAATAATATAAAAAAATTGTCAAAGGTTTTCTAAAAATGTAAAGTACCATCGATACAATGTTTAAAGTTATTGAGAAAGGGTCCAGACTTCTTTAAAATGGAACCCCTTTTGTACAAATAATGAGATCTTAACATAAAATAAAATTACATCGAGGCATGCCACTAGGTCAATATCAGTTTTCTTCCTTGCATCCGATAAGGTCCATTGCGTCATAAAACTCCATGAGACGTTGTCGGCGAATTATGCTGACAAGGTCCTCGAGGGGGTACCCCGAGAGGAGGGTTTAGGGAGAAGTCATCAAGAATCAAGAACCGAAGGTGACAAGCGACGATTTAGACAGGTTCAGGCCGCAATATGTGTAATACCCTACATCGTGTTTGGTGTATCTTGTATTGATTGGTGTGTTTTGAGGGGGGTCCCTGTCTCCCCTCATATATGCCGGAGGACAGGGTTACATGGAAACCGTATAGGAACAGGAGACGTTTACAAGTTAATCTCTAATTTCCTAATACAGTACTCCTCCCGTCCCAAATTGTAAGTCGTTTGACATTTTTGACCCTAATTTGACCACTCAACTTATTAAAAAAATATGCAAATGTAGTCACATTTAAGTCATTCTTGAAACTCTTTTATTACTAAAGCTAGCCATAACAAAAAAATATGATATTTTGTGAAAAAATTTGAATAAGAGGAGTGGTCAAAGTTGGGGTAAAAAAATCAAACTACATACAATTTGGGACGTGGGAGTATATCATAACCGACTAGGACTAATCCTTGTCTTGACCGTCAAGTCTTGTACGTGGGCTGGCCCATATAGCGGCCTGCCAGGGTTGTTTAGTCCTTGAGGACTCTACACCATATGGCCCACATCGCAGTTTCCACTAACAAAAGATTCTAAAGTTATTTAGGTATTATTTGTTCATGTTGCTTGTGTTTTATAGTATTTTTCTAAGAAATACTAGGAGTTGAAATAAATAATATGAAAACACTTCAATTAGTGTACCAACATATACATTACATTTTCAAAAAACAATTGGCACTTGTTTCATATTTGTTTGACTTAAAATGAATTAGTTATGAATTGTTTAGATTAAATTATTTTTTTATCATTAAAAAATAGAAATCCACCTTTGAAACCAATCAAAGGGAATATTTGCCAAATTCAATAGTTGGATGCTCCTTTATGTCCAGTTTCGTAGTCTTAGGTTGGAAATTAGACTTTCCTTCTAGTTAGAGGATTAAACAAGATTTTACCCTTCTTACTATTAATAATTGGAGGCTCTATTTCAAGCACAACGTGAAGCCATATAATATCCTAGGTTTACACTAGAAATTCTCACGAAAATTAGAAACATTCAGCCATCAATAAAAAACTCTAATTATAATAGTCACCGCATATGTTTAATTTTTTAATAAATTACACAGCTCAGTCATTATAAAAGTAGGCAAAAGTAACCCCCAAAAAGGAAAAAGTCCATTTTACTCCACCTGTTAGCTTTGTCCATCCCACCCCCTAATTTAAAAGTTGGTTTAATTTGGTCCCTTCTCATTTGAAACGGCTTAAATTAACCCCTAAGCAGGATTTACACATAAATTAGGCTAGTGGATGAATGCTGGAGCGGTTCAACCAGAATTTGAAGCCGGTCATACGAATACGTGGACAAGCCGAGCTAACATATTGAGCACGGTAGAGCCTAGCCGGCCTGACAAGGTAACTGCAGGTAGAGCCGAGCCAACCTCTTTCATAAGGGCAGTCTCAGTAGGGGTTTCGTGGGCAATAAATACAGTGCCATGTAGACACTTTTTATGATAGGACAGTGTATTAATGAAGAGAAAAGTGGAATGAGTTTCATGGGGATGAAACTCTTTATACACAACTACGTAACATACCTTGTGTCTTGCATGTCACCTATAAAACAACAATAGATAAAACTATACATTAAGAGAGGGGTATTTCATCCAAATTTCAAATATTTTTAGATGACGTGTCACTCTAGGTAATCGTGTCCATGAAACTTGCATTGAGATTGGCCACAACTGAGCGGTATGACTTCATTCTGAAAACAAATGAAGGTTAATGCATGTTGACCAGCCAACAGTGCACTCGCATGCACATACAAACACAGAGCCATCTAACTACACTTTTTTTAGATAAAAGTGCTACAAAACTACTGTGACACGAGTCCCTCATGTGATGCAGCGAAAAAATTGTCACAATATAATAAAACTATTAAACTAAATAATAATGATAAATATATATATCTTTAGAGTATTGCTTTGGAATGTTTAATAGATGGAAAGGATAATGACGTAGCTAGATTATTATAATAATTAGCTACACACCTTATTTTTATATGGAAAAAGTCCAATTTAATACCCTCAAGTAAGGGCTAGGTTTACATAATAACCCTTAAAGTAATAAAAGGTTTACTTAACCCTTTGCTTTTGCTAAACCGGATCAAAATACACCTTTTAACGCATAACTTAAAATCAGTTTCCGCTAAGTAGGCATGGCATGCCAACGATCCTACATGGCAGAACAAAGTTTAGATCTACAGTGCCTCTTCCATGCTATCTAATCCGAACCTTAACAATTCGCCACCCCTCTCTCTCTCTCTCTCGATTCACATGCCACCTCTCTCTTTTGTTCCGAGCAGCTCGCGGCCTCGCGCGCACGCTGCACCTCGCCCTGCCATGTTGTCTGTTGCGCTGTGCTCCTGGCATCTGTGCGAGTGCGACTGTGCCCTGTACGGCACCCGACCGTGCCCCTGCCACCGCCGTCGATTGGTACACGAGCTCTCGCGCCAGCAATGAAGACAGCAATACGATAGCTGATGAGCAGAGGAGCAATCTGCTTTGGGTACTATAATAATCAGTCGTCAATAATATACAATGCAGGAACTATCGCTGCCTATTAGGTTTTTATTTTTTAATTCCACCAAATCATGAAGACCGGCTTCAATTATTTGTGGAAGGTGTGTTTTGGCCCGGTTTAGCCAAACGAGGGGTTATGTAAACGTGCCTTTTGTTACTTTAGGATGTTATTTGGACATAGGTCATACTTAAATGTAGTAAATTGGACTTTTTTCCTTTTTATATTAACTCTAATTAGCAGGTGCGCAACAGCACATGTTGATAGGCTAGTTTCTCAGATAGAAGAGAGTTTTTAGCCTAATTGAGACATTTCTTGAAAGTTGTTTTATTGGTTAGAAAATTTTCGTTGGAGATTTCATTGGTGCTAATCCCCCCCCCCTTATTGTTCTAATTAGACTATAAAAGTCTCGGTCATTTCAGAAGAAGAAAAATACTAGGAAGGTGCTTAATATGTTGTATTGAATGTTGAAATTCTGATCGTAGGTCCCATCATATATATTCTGGATACAATACAGCTGAACTAACCATAAAAACATTCCAACTAAACAGGTACCTCATTGTGATCGATGACGTATGGACCACACAGGCATGGGAGGCAATTGAATATAAGTTAGTAGCGGCACAGACCAACAACAATTGTGGTGGCAGAATAATCGTCACCACTCGGATTGAGGCTGTGGCCGAAGCATGCAGTACTTTTAGTACTGTTAGCGGACATTATATCCATCATATGGAACCCCTCAAATTGGAAGATTCCAAGAAGCTGTTCCTCAGCAAAGCATTTGGCAAGATGGATGCCACTTATCCCGAAGAGTTGAAAGAGGAGATGGACAAGATTCTGACAAAATGCAGCGGGATACCATTGGCCATCGTTAGCGTTGCTAACATTTTGGCAGGGTATACAAGCAAAGACAAGTGGGAAAGAGTATGCAAATCAATGGGTTCTGAGATGGTTCTCATCCTTCACTTGAAGGGATGAGGCACATTGTCGGACTGAGCTACAACCACCTGCCACATGAGCTCAAGCGGTGCATGGTGTATCTTAGCATCTTCCCTGAAGACTATGAGATTGAAAAGGACAGGCTCGTGAGCAGATGGATCGCCGAAGGATTGGTACCAGAGAAGCGGGGCTGCACCCTGACAGAGGTTGCAGAGACCTACTTGGATGAGCTTGTGAGCAGGAACATGGTCGTCCCAAGCTTGGGGTTTGACGGGAAGGTGAAGTCGTGCCGGGTCCACGACGTTCTCCTTGAGGTCATGGTCTCCAAGTCCCTCGAGTCTAACTTTGTCAGCCTGCTAGGAGAACAGTATGCAGGGGTGTCGTATGATGATAGGATACGTCGCCTCTCCATTCAGGGGACTTCTTCCTTGCTGGGTAACGAGCGCGGGATGGAGGTGAAGCATGTTCGATCACTGAGCATGTTCCAGCTCCAGGAAGGGCACAAGCTGCTGGACAACCTCGACAAGTTCGTGCTGCTGCGGGTACTTGACCTGGAGGGCTGCAAGGGAGTAACTAACAAGCATGTGCGCCATGCATGCAAGCTGTACCTGCTCAGGTTCCTAAGCTTCAAGAACACTGGAATCAGCAAGGTGCCACCACAAGTCAAAAAGCTCGAGCATCTGCAGGTGCTTAATTTGGAAGGCACAAGCATCGGTGATGGTGGGCTATCGGACAATGTGACCACCCTCAAGAAGCTCGAGCGCCTGCTGTGCGATGGGTGGGTCCTACCCAAGGGGATCGGGAAGATGAAGGCGCTGCGAGAGTTGTACACAGTGAGGCTGGTAGACTGTGTCGAGATAGCCCGTGAGCTAGGTGAGCTCGAACAGCTTGAAACCATAATGATCGAAGTTGGCGTCTCCGTCAGCGAGGAAGTTCGGAAAGCGCTCGCCACATCCCTGAGTAAGATGTACTTCCTCCGGCGTTGTGGCATCTCCTCGGATGACCAAAACCTCGAGTTTCTCCACGACCTCCGCACGCTGCCACGACGACTTCGGGACATTTGGATCGGCGGCAGGGTTGGCCCATGCCTGCCCGCCTGGATCGGGCAGCTCACGCACCTCGTTGCGTTCAGCATGTGCTTTGCACTGCTGAATGGTGACCAGCTCTTGGGCGTCCTGTTCAAGCTGCCCTGCTTGAAGCGCATCCACGTGGGGTACCTCAGCTGCGGAGACCGCGAGCTGGTTGCACGAACCAACTATAGGTTCCCGTCGCTCGTCAGCCTGGAGGTGTCCGCCGGCTGGACTGAAGAGCCCGAAGAATTCCGGTTCGAGCAAGGGTCCATGCTAAAGCTTGAGCGATTTGCGATTCATTTTTTTCAACGGAAGGACGAGGTGAGCATTGTGGGCATGGAGCACCTAACCAACCTGAAGGAGGTACGGCTCACGGGCAACAAGAGTAGCCCTGCACTTGAGCATGCACTGCAACAGGTGAAGGCTGAGAAGAGCAAGCGGGAAGAGTCCCATCAGTTTCAAATCGTAGTCAAATACGAAGATTGATTATTTAGCCGTTGTCGTTCATTATCACAGACGTTTTCTTTATATTCTGATGTAATTTCCATTTTACAACTTTAGAAACCCTACTCCTTTTTACCTCCTCGCGTGCGGGAACCTTTCATCGCCATAGCGATAAGCAATAAATGCTGCAATAATCGCTGACTGCTTTAGTTCACAACACTTAGGGTGAGTTTAGATTGGGAGAAAAACACTGTAGATCCAGAAAAACACTGTAGGGCGCGCTAGGAAGCGTGTTCTGTGAGTGGAAGGAATATAATAAATATGAAAAAGTTGAATGAACAGTGTTTTTAGGGTAGTAGCTAGGGAACTAAACGCACCCTTAGTTTAAACCATCGCAAAGGGGCCTTGGCCGTCTATTGGAAACGTGCACGGCAGGTGGGGGGATAGGTATATGGATGCTTGTACACGCGCATGAAGTCACGGGTAACGGGTTGTCGTCCCCGCTGACGCAGGCGCGAGGAGGCAGTCTAGCTAGGGTAGGCACGATGACCACCCGCACCGACGTTGCTCCACCACGCTGTTCGATCACCAGCCCATTCGTTGCGATCTCGAGCGGGTGGCCGAGTTTGACGACGAAAGTGCCGGGCACGAACGGCACGGGGACATCTTCGACGGATCAGACCTCGTATATTTTCATTTTTTTTCATTTTTTTTTCAAAAGGCCATCGCCACCGTTTATATTTGTTAGTATATGCTAGTTCCATTTGCGACAATAAATCAGTTTAGTGCAACTAAGGAGTTGTTTGATTCGGCAATTTTGGCCCGTGGTCCATTTACATGCCAATTTTGGTTTGGCTGGCCCGCGTAACCGGCTGTACTGTAATCAGATACTGGCTCGTGCAATGCTAATAGGGGCTCCCATATCACAGGGTAAGAGGATATTTTAGGGAAAATAAAACAAAAGGCTTTCTAAATAAAAAAGACACTTGCATACAAAAAATTGAATTCGCACCCAAAATAAAATGCACCACCATCACTGCATCAAACAAAATATGAACCTATATTTTAATGGTTTTATTTTAAAGAAGATTTAATTTCCTAATAAATTCAATAAATCCTAGAAAATTCATTTAGGCCTTAATTGAATCCAACCAATTCTCCATGTTCAGAAAGGGGCTTTCGAATTGAAGTATCTCTAACTGCCAATCCCTGAGGGTTGTATGAAGCGTGGTCGTTTCCAACCATTAAGGGTGTGTTTGGTTAAAGAGTGAGATAGGATGGGATGGTTCCATTCCAAATTCTAGGATTGGATGGTTCCATTTATGTGTTTGGATGTAGGATGGAATGGTTCTATTTATATGTTTGGCTGGAGGGATAAGAATTTGTTGGCTCAAGTTCCGTTAACCACCGTTATGGTGGCCCCTACCTGTCAGCCACAATGGCTCTTCTTCTCCGTCCCCTTCTCTTCCCTAACCTTCCATCGCTATCGCTGGAGATTCCTGCGGCTGCCCTGCCGCCCGGCCACTGCAGCGCAGCCCGTGCCAAAACTGATCAGCTGTGGCATGCCATGAGGGGCAGTTCCATTCAATCCTTATCACACGAGAAAAGAAAAAGGCAAATCCAATCAATGATTCAATCGAAGACCATTGCAGCTTGCTTGTTTCGGCCTGCACATCGAATTCACCCAGCAGGCCAGAAGAGCTCGTGAATCCGGTCAGGGCTTCCTTGCAGCCGTTCCTCAACTCGCGAATCCTTCCACGAGCTGCAGCTCCTCCACAAGCCTTGCGCCTTCGCCTCGTGTTGCCTCCGGCCGCGCTAAGATCTGAGCCTCCGATTTCTGCCGCCCACCATGATTTGAGCCTCCACCTTGAGTCCGCTCTGCTCGCTCGGATACGTGCCTCCGGCCTCCGCCTCGCACAAGCTCCACCCGCGAAGTCCACGAGGTGCTCCGTGCGTGAGCAAGAGGACGACAGCGCTCACCCCGTCCAAGCGTGACGAGTTCGTCCGGGCAATTTTTAGGACAGGCTCGTCCCACTATCCATGCGAATATTCTCCTTGCCGAGCCACTCCATACAGGTGCTCTCCGACCATACACCATCACGAACGGAACCGCTCCTTCCCATTCTATCCCATCGTATCAACCAAACACACCCTAAGTACACGATTTGGGAATCGATTGGTGGACTAGAATGAGCGTTATATGTCCATGGCGGGTAAAGAAGTAATGATCAAGTGAGTGGCCCAAGCATTACCATCTTACAGTATGGGAGTTTTTAAGCTATCACTTACCCTTTGCGATAAATATATATGCAACTGATTAGACAATTCTTCTGGGTTGCAGAGAATATAAAAAAGGAGGGCACATTGGGTTGCATGGGACCAATTGGTAATGCCAAAATGTGCAGGTGGTTTGGATTCAGAGATTTGAGACTCCTTATCTAGGTCCTCTTGGCTCGACAGGGATGGAGGACACTGACAGTTTTTGCGCAAGATTGCTGAAAGCAAAATACTACCCGAATGGTGATCTTATAAATATGTGTTAGCATGGTTGTGCCATGAAGTTTTTTAGAGTTAGTATAATTTGTATCGGCCTCCCCATATAAGAATTGTTGATGTCATGCATCATGGAAAGAAAAAGGTGTAATATGTATATTTGACCGAGCCTAAATGATATGTAGCCTATAGGAGAAGAAAAATGCAATAAACAAGTGAAGACTTGGCCATGATGGTGAAGGCTTTGCAAATACTCCCTCCGTTGCAAAATAAATTAATCTCTAGAACTGCTATAAGACGAAATATTTTAGGTTGACCAAATACCTATATCCAAGAAACTGAATAAGTAAAACACAAACATATATTTCATGATGAATGTAATGATACCGATTTACCATATAAACGTCAAGGTTTGTTACAGTGCTCGGAAGAACCAAAAGGAACGAATACTTCTCAGAAGATGTTTTTATTTAAAAAGGGTACTTTAGTCTTTTATTCCTCCGCACAAATCAGATTGCTTGCCAATCACAACCTCAGCGTGCAAGCCCGATTGGAGTTGGCGATGCCTCCTCGGTCGTTCAATATCGCCACCATTAGGGTGCAGGTGGGGCGGGTTCTTAAACGAAACCAGCAGTGCACAGCAGCAGTGCACGGCACGGCACGGCGCGGCTCGCAGTCATTATTGAAGTACTCGCCACCACTATTTCTGCTCAGCCCACTGCCGGAGCTGCTCTTGGTGGGACCGTTCTTTCCAGTCTTCTTGCAGGACGCGCGGTGGCCAAGCGTGCTGACACAGAGCATGGTGAGGCAGCTCACCACGGCAGTATGGTGGTGAAATTGCCCGAATCCGGCCAGCAGTGGATAGGGACCAAACACTACCACCGCAAGAAGACCGTCATCATGCCAGCACACAAAGGCCAAACACCTCCTCAAGCAACACAAAAGAATAGGACATGGTCATTCTGGTTGGCGTTCTCAAAGAAGTCCAAGCCTTGTGCAAGTGCTCACGATGAAGCTGTTGATATTCCGGCTGCTGCTGCAGGGATTGGAAAGCTGACGGCCTTGCATACTCTTGGTGGGCAAAATAGGCAAAGTACTCCCTGAACTTTTGTCCTTGGGTCAAATTCGTCCCTGAACTCTTGCATTGGCCGATTTAGTCCCTAAACTCTTGTTTTCCGGTTCAGTTAAGTCCCTCGTGCTAATGCCGTCAACGCCGTCGTGCTCCCGATCCAGGCGGGCCCAGGGTTAACAAAACCGTTCAAAACCGGCCGGTTCCCACGGGAACTGGTCAAACCGGTCCGGCCCGGTTGTAAAAAACCCCAGTTACCGCTCCCAAACCGACACTATAAAACCGCTACTATCGATTAGCCGACCGGTTTCACCGGTTTGCCAGATTTCCCTAACAAAATGTGAACCCTGGGCGGGCATCCGCAGCGCCGCGCTCTACCGCTGGTTGCTCTCCTCCTCTCTTGTTCCTCGTCCAACGCGCGTCGCAGTGCGTGCTTTCCAGGTCCCCTCCACCCGCGCCGTGTATCACTTCTGCCCCTGCCCCCGCCTCTGCATCCACCTCAGCGGTGTGGATCTTTGAATGCACCTAGAGACTTGCTCCCAGAGGAGGGCGGCCTCGCCGCGCTCGCCCTCATCGCCAGCCGCCATGGCCATCATCATCCCCTCATGGTTGGCGACTCCTGCCGAGGCCGAGCAGCCGAGCTCATCGACCACCTGCTGCTGCTGTCCCTCCGGGGAGCGTGAGCAGGCTGCGAGAACGGAGAGCGCGAGCAGGACGGCGGCGCCGCCGTCAAGGGCGCCGAGGACCGCGCCTAGCACGAGGAGCAGGGACTGGCTTGCTGGGCAGATCGTGGGTGGGCACAGGTGCGACGAGCACCGGCTGCGGGAGAGGGGCAGAGGCTACAGCGGCTGGGCTGCCTGCGAAGAGCAGCCTGCTCTTCTCTGCTGCTGCTGCCTGCGCTGCTCTTCTCTGCTGCTTCTGCTCCACAGCGAAGAGCGGCTTGCTCTCCTCTGGCGGTGAAGGGGAGGCTGCTCTGCTTCTGCGCTGTTGCTTCTCCTCCACGGCGAAGAGCAGCTTGCTCTGCTCTGCTGCTGCCTGTGCTGCTCTGCTGCTTCTGCTGCTGCCTCGCATGCAAAAAGCAGACTGCTCTGCTGCTGCCCTGATGTGTGTGTGATGCCATGCTTTGCTGCTATCTGCTCGCGTTGAATCGAGAGCTTGCCTTGGAATCCAGAGCTGGCGGCACGAAATCGAGCTCCAGGCGCCCCACGCCATGGCTGAGCGCCGCTGCTTCTCGGCACCACAGCTCGCGCTTAACCCCATAAATGGGTGCGACTTGCCGTGCTGATGCTTATGATCCTCTTCCCCACCACATACTGCCTCTCCTCCGGTCGGATTCCGGCGGTCAAACGCCGGCCGCCGTGTTTGACTAGCCCAAGTATGGGGCAAAGGAAGAGGATGACGGTGTGTACAGACGGCGTAGGCACGAGGGACTTAACTAAAAAAACAATAGTTTATGGACTAAAATGGCCGATGCAAGAGTTCAGGGACGAATTTGACCCAAGGACAAAAGTTCAGGGACTACTTTGCCTATTTTGCCCACTTGGTGTTATCAATGTCAATAGTGCAGGTCGTAATAAGGCCATCCTCAAGAACACTACTACAAATAGGATTTTATGCATTTTAATTTTCGGAGGCGGGCACAAAATCTGTCCGCCTCCGCTAATGCTAGGCATTAACAGAGGCGGATATTTTTTTATTTACGGAGACGTTTGCATCTAACCGCCTCAGAAAATCAATTTACGGAGGCGGATACGATAAAACAACCACCTTGAAAAATCATCTATTTTTAGAGGCAGACATATTAAGATGGGCACCTCCGTAAATCGATTTTCGGAGACGCGCCTATTATAAGGCCCGTCTCTGAAAATAAACGGGCCCAATAGGCCCAACTCGGATCGATAACAAACTTCATATAAAATTCTTACCCTAACCCTCCTCTTCTACTTCTCTCTCTTTCTAAATAAGACGAGAAGTTACACTTGGGGTAAAAAAAAGTCAAACGACCTTACCATTGAAAACCAAGGAAGTATAAGAGCATCTCCAGCTGAGCCCTCATATGGGCCTCTATCCCTTGTTTTAGTCTCCCACCAGAGAAATCATCTCTAGCCGGAACTGTAAATGAGCCCCTATTTTAATGAGGCCTCCAAATTGTGGTCCAAAGCCTATAGAAATGGAGGCCCTCCAAATTTAGTCACCCCAGTGGAGTTGGAAGCCTATAAATTTTTGTGGGCTGACCTCTAAAAAAGTATAGAGACTCTAATTTAAGGACCCGGCTGGAGATGGTCTAAGGTCACAGGCCGCATTGTCTCGTGTCTTAGCAAGTAAGAAAGTCAACATGGATGCACGGAGCAGAACATCAACCACGACACAGCAGGTTTCATTTCGCGCATACATACAAAAACATCTATCGGTACACGGCAGTGATCTGTCATTGGCCGGCAAATGGAGAGTCGTGCACATGCATATGCGCGGTCGGAGCACCGTCGGCCGAACCGTGGGGATAGATATATAGATGCTGGTCAGACCTTGAAGGCCTCGTCGACATCGTCCCTCCACATGCCAGCAGCCATGCATGTAGACGCGCATGAAGTCCTGTTGGTACATGACTGTGGACGTACGGCTGGTTGTCCTCGCCGCCGACGTGCACCGAGAAGTCGATCAATTTTCGACTTGGCCATGTTGTGCTCGTCCAATATGACGTCCTTGCATTATATTGAATCTGCATAGCTGCACATAGCACGTAGCAGTGAATATAGCACGCATCACACACAGGCACACAGCGATTCCTCTGCACGCGAAACGCCACGGGTCAGATCGAGGAGTCGACGACTTGGACAGTTGCACGATATCCTAAACGTGCTGCCAGAGATGCGCCGCGCCGAGATGGCGAACCGAGTGCAGCATATGCTCTCGATCGCATGTGCAGCGTACCTACAGACCGCCTTGCTAGCTGTGTGTCTCGTGTGTAGCAAGTAATTAAAGTCAACAGTGATGCAAGGAGCATCAACAGCGCATGCTTTGTTGTATCCAGACCTACAAGCACACACTACACTCTACCGCGGAAATCTGTATGTAGTACTAAGAATAATAAAGAGGCTCACTGATTGTTCGTCATGTTTCAAATTCCTCCAACTTAACCAAGCGGTTGCTGCAGATCTAGATCTATATCCTATGAGCACATATTTTTAATAAATATGCAAACAATTGTATAATATAATCTGGAAAAAAATCCTGCATAAGCAGGCTCGGATGACTAGCACAAATAGGATCAATAACAAGGAACACCAGAAATGATCAGCCCAACATATATAGTAGCAAAACATCATCTTGTTATTCCCTCCTAAACGCACCATCTGCTTCTGTTACATAGGAGCGGATTTGGTTAACAAACAGTAGCACGACGCTTTCTTTTCATTTCTTTCCTATGCCAGTCCTGTCTCCGGGCAACAATTAGATGGCATTGTGTCTTTAATGCAAAAAGGTTTTTGACATACCAAGGTAATGAATCCTTTACTTAATTATGCTGACCCAAGCAACCAGACTTAGAAATAGTATATGTTTAGTTAAGCAAGACTTACAGTTAGAGAAACAGCCCCTTTATAATAATGGGGAGTCCTTACAACTGTACTTGATGTGCTTGTGGACAATTGGAACGTATAGAATATGCCTCAAGTTGACATATCATATGCAAACTTTGCATCGAGATCTACAACCATGTATGACTTTAAATATTTATGCATAATACAGAGATAATTCATTAGTGGCTCCTATTGGCACCAATGTATAATATAATTATAATAATCTGAATCTAGCTAGCGAAATCCAGTTTTGAAGAAAGTCATCAAGAGTTTTTGAATTTATACTATGCTCTAGGGAGCAATGATTACAGAAGGAACAAGGAAGTTCTCATAAAAAGTTGTGTGTGACATGTCTACCACCCATGCAGCCTGGTCGTGCCTATGCTTCTTTCATTCCAAATTTCATGTTATCACCAAAGTCCGCATGATCCTTTTGAGGAGACGATGAGTCACTGCCAAATTGACGCCAATGTGACTCCAGCTTTCGCCAAATATGTAGGATTCGTCTGAGTATATAGTCTGAGGCACTATGCTTTCGTAAGCGGATATTATAGTGATTCTTTGCTCCAGATTGATGTGGAAACCTCTTATAAAACATAAAGATATCATGTCAAAGACTAATTGCACAACCATCCATGATATCAATTACCCAAGCCCATGCATTGAATTGCACCTTGAAAACAGATGCTAATGGAGTAAATGAAGCACCCATACACAAGATCAATAGGAACATGATGCATGATTCATGCAAGGAGATGCAAGGAGGCACACCGAAGCACCTTCCTCCAAACTCCATGGTTGGTAGTCAATATCAAGCCGTGCCATGTGGCCTTAATTTGCCCCTCCCCCCCCCCTACCACATGAATACCAATGGACCATGACAACAGGGCAGGCCACTAGTACCTAATCGACCACCACAACATCATTGGTCGATTCCAGGGGCGACAGATCCGCTTAGCTCTGTTCCGGGCCGCTTTTGGCCTAGATTAATTCCAGTTGATTGTTTCCTACTATAAATAAACAATGATGATCCAACTGGTTCTGTTCCAAGCACCTGTTCGTAGCTAGGTAATCGAAGAGGCCCTAAGCATGTGAGGTATCGGATCCAGACATGTTGGCACTGGATCCAAGCTGAGCTAGCCACGCCCGTCACAGCGACTGAGTGTATAGGACAATGCAATTAACAAGTGATGAGATGGCTATCATGGTGAACCATTTTGAGAAATTATATTAATACTCCCTCCATCCCAAAATAAATCAACTTCTGGAGCTGTTATAAGACAGAGAAGAATACCAATATCCATGACTTGCTTTCGTTCATATGCTTGCAAGTCTTAGGAATATAGTATTGGTTAAGGATAATTTAGTAATTTACCCTATACCTATTTATTTTAATAATTTTAATTGGTAACCATTCTCACTCTCTAATCTGTAATATAATCATATCAATTCAAAATAATGAAAACATAAAAGAATACTAATTAATAACATAATACATAAACTTTATTTCGCTTTTTAATATATTACACTAGTGCCGCCGCAGTGTTCGACAGCGTCGTGGCTGAGGTAGTAAGAGAGGCTGCTGTGGGGAAGCGGTGCGCCATAGATGACCTCCAGAATTTGATCACCACTGGAGGCGACGATGGCAATCAAGTTATCTCGGTGTGGGATAGTAGTGGAGGTGATCATAGTAGGGCAGCTTCCATTTTGTGGAAGGTGTACAACGACCAGAAAGTCTGCCAAAAGTTCAAAACACGCGCCTGGGTTAAGCTGGCGCATCCCTTCAACCAGCTTGAGTTCCTCCAGAGCATGCTGACTCAGTGCACTTCTCTAGATCCAACAAACTCTGGAAGAGTAAGAGCTCTGGATCTCAGGCGGCTTTTGAGCGAGCAAACGTACCTTGTTGTACTGGAATATTTATCAACCATTTAATAAAATTATATCTCGTGCTATTTGTTCAAAAAAAAATATTTATCAACCATTGAGCAGTGGGATTTAATCAGTCGGTGCCTGCCCAACAACAGCAACCACAGTCGGATTGTCGTGTCAACCAAGCACCTGAAGATTGCAACTTTGTGCATAGGAGAGCCGTACCAAGTATTGCAGCTCTCTGATGGCCAATCACTTTTTGCGTTTCTCAATGAGGCAAGCTCTCTGATGGTCAGCATCTCTTTTTCTTCCCAAAAATGCTTGGCTAATTAGTAGTATAATAAGTTCTCGACAATTTTCATTAGCGGATCATTTCATACGTAAAGGATATCTACACGGTTTAGTATGACACGTTGATATAGATGACTTATCGATCTGTATGATTTTGGATGGAATTACTAATCCATCGCCCATGCTTCTACATAATTCTAGTAACATGTTAAGAAACACTAGACTACAGAAAAATTTAGGCCTACACACCTACCTAATTTCTTATATTCCCTTTCTCTCAATGTTTCACACTCACAATATTCACATAGAAACTTTCTTATTTTTACCAGTTTGTAATAATATCCCTACATCATTCATTTTTTTTGCTTGCATGATACCTCCATGTGCATCTGACATGAGTTTAGTTCATAATTTTTTGTGGGACCGAACTGGGTGACCAAGGGGGTGAATGAGAGCCTTTAAAAATTCTCTCGATGAAGAACTTGACCTATGTCCTGAACGACACCCGAACACGCCTCTCTTCTAATTGCTAAAGTCACACACGTCAACAGGTGATGTGCTTACCCTATGAATGATTAGGCAATCTTACAGCAATGCACGTTACTTAGATTAATGTAGAAGCGATTGAAAGAACAAAGCTTGACTCAATCAGGCAAAAATAATCGAGCTTAACAGTCATTGATGTTAAAAGTAGTGTTGTAGCAGCATTAGAGATAAATATTCATTCGGTTGTATCTATTAGATAGAGATAGAGGAGATAGATTTTTTCTGTTACTCTTATCTGATAGACATAGACGTAGACTTGCAACACAAGATTGTAATCCTAACAACCTCTTGTAAATCTCGGCTGATTTGGCCCTATATAAACATGCAACCGTGATGAGCCAAGATAGGCAATCACGTTCACAAACTCTTTCATGGTAATCAGAGCCATTCTTCCAAGATACATCTAGTTTGCTGTTCGTCGTCCCCATGGCGTCCTCCTCGACAACGCCTGCGTCGCTCGGCTCTCCCGTAGCGGAGAAGCTCACCCGCGACAACTTCCTCCTCTAGAAGGCCCAAGTTCTCCCGGCCATCAGAGGAGCCAATCTTCTGTCCATCCTTAATGGACAGAAGCCGGCACCCCCACAAATTGTGGAGGTGACCACCCAAGAGAAGGAGAAGAAGATCGTCTCCAACCCTGAGTATGAGAGGTGGCTGGCGCAAGATCAGCAAGTCCTCTCGTACCTCGTCAACTCACTATCCAAGGAGGTCCTCGCGCACGTCGCAACACTGGACACCGCGGCGTCCGTCTGGACGGCGCTGGAGACAATGTACTCGGCACAATGCCGTGCCAGAGTTACAAATCTCCGTATGCAACTCTCTACCTGCAGGAAAGGCGGCATGTCCTCTGGAGCGTACTTCGCCAAGATGAAGGCCTTTGGTGATGAGCTAACTGCCACAGGGAAGCCAGTAGATGAAGAAGAGATGGTGACATTCATCCTCGCCGGCCTCAACCTCGACTACAACCCGCTGGTGTCTTCGGTTGTTGGGCGTACTACACCCATCACCCTGAGCGGTCTCTACTCCGAGCTCCTCGCCTTCGACACCAGACTCGAGCTGTTTCAAGATGGGAACAACTCCGGCTACAAGTCATCCGTGAATTCAGCTTCGTGGGGCCGTGGTGGTGGCTTCCGTGGTCGTGGGAACAACCGCGGACGTGCACGAGGTGGCGGCCGCAGCAACAACTCTGGAGGATTCCCCAAGCAACAATACCAGCAGCAGCAAGGAGGTTCCTCTAACAGTAAGCCCCTTTGTCAGATCTGTGGAAAGCCTAACCATGAAGCTGCAGAGTGCTGGCATCGCTATGATGAGGCCTATCAAGGCCGAGGAAACTCCAAGACTGCTGGTTCGGCTACAACCAGTTATGGTGTAGACACGAATTGGTATGCTGACAGTGGCACTACCGATCATGTTACCAGTGAGCTTGAGAAGCTCACAGTCCGTGACAAGTATCATGGGCAAGATCAGGTTCACACTGCAAATGGGTCAGGTATGAATATCAGCAGTATTGGACATACAATCTTTCATACCCCACAGCAAGATTTGCATCTAAAAAATATTCTTCATGTACCTAGTGCCAACAAAAGCTTAGTTTTTGTTCATCGCTTGACCTCTGATAATAATGCCTCCATTGAATGTCATCCTAACTTCTTCTTTATTAAGGATCTGGAAACGAAGAAGGTCATCCACCAAGGCAGATGTGAAGGTGGTCTCTATCCTCTAGTTTCGCAGCAGTCAGGGTCCAAGCTACGGAAGCAAGTCCATGGTGCAATAAAGCCGTCTACATCAAGATGGCATAGTCGTTTAGGGCATCCAGCCTTTTCTATTGTCGAGCGTGTGCTTAAGAATAATTGTCTCCAGTGTGTTAGTGATCAAAACATTGGTGAAGTGTGTGATTCTTGTTTGCAAGCTAAAAGTCATCAGCTTCCATATCCAAAGTCTACCAGCATTTCAAGAGCACCCTTAGATCTTATTTTCTCAGATGTCTGGGACCTGCTCCCACATCTGTTGGGAGATATACATATTATGTTAGCTTCATTGATGACTATAGCAAATACTTATGGATATATTTGCTCAAACATAAATCTGAAGTCTTTAGTGTCTTTCACAACTTCCAGAATCTGGTAGAACGAAAGTTTAATAAGAAGATCATATCTATGCAAACTGATTGGGGGGAAGAATACAAGAAGCTAAATTCCTTCTTTCAGCGCATAGGCATAGAGCACCGGGTATCTTGCCCTCATGCTCACCAACAAAATGGCGCTGCCGAAAGAAAGCATCGCCACATAGTTGATGTTGGTCTTGCTCTTCTAGCTAATGCATCCATGCCCTTAAAGTTTTGGGATGAAGCTTTTCTCACAGCTACCTACCTTATTAATCTCCTTCCTAGCAAGGTCATTGATTATGAAACCCCTGTTCAGCGTCTTCTTCAAGAAACACCTGATTATAATTCTCTTCGCATTTTTTGTTGTGCTTGTTGGCCAAATTTGCGTCCATACAATACAAGAAAGCTAGCTTTCCGTTCCACTAAGTGCGTGTTTCTTGGTTACAGCTCTTTTCACAAAGGGTTTAAGTGCCTAGAGCCTTCTACGGGACGTGTTTATATTTCCCGTGATGTTGTCTTTGATGAATTGATTTTTCCCTTTCAAAGTCTTCACCCTAATGCAGGGGCTCAACTTCGAAAAGAAATTCTCTTGCTTCCTAATCACCTTCGCAATGTAGACTGTGGGGATGATAATTGTACTGCTCCATATACTGATGATATTCACGTCACTAACTCTAATAACCAGGAAGTTTCTCAGCTGTCAATGCCACAGGATTCAGGTGCCATTGGATTTTCCAGTGTTGAAGCTGCCGCAAATGATCCTGGCAACGGATCCCAGGAAGATGCACTGGCAGTATCAGGCGCTGGATCCCAGGATGATGTGTCCGTTGCGGGTACAGCTGCTCTGATTTCCTCTGCGTCTCCGGGAGCCAGTCTGCACCTGCCGCGTGGGGGGCGGGGGCAGCAACACCCAACGCGCCTGCAGCGACACCGCGGACCGCGTCTGCACCTGATCTGCCTGCTCCAACCATTTCAGACGGATCCTCTGCGGAAAATGGATCTGGTACATCGGCAACAGAATCTCCTCCCGCTGTTCGACCAAGAACAAGGGCACAAAGTGGTATTGTTAAGCCAAAGAAATTTACTGATGGTAGTGTTCGCTGGTGTAACGTTTGTGTGAGCAATGAACCAGGAACAGTGCAAGAGGCATTTGGTGATCCCAAGTGGGTGAAAGCTATGCAGGAAGAACACAATGCTCTTCTCCGAAATCAAACTTGGCATCTTGTGTCTCCTCCCAAAGGTAAAAATATAATTGATTGTAAATGGGTTTACAAAATTAAGAAAAAGTCTGATGGCACAATTGATCGCTACAAGGCTCGTCTAGTGGCAAAGGGGTTCAAACAAAGGTATGGCATAGATTATGAAGATACCTTTAGTCCTGTAGTTAAAATTGCTACTGTTCGATTAGTACTCTCAGTTGCAGTTTCTAAAGGGTGGAACTTGAGACAACTAGATGTACAGAACGCGTTTTTGCATGGTGTTCTGGAAGAAGAGGTTTATATGAGACAACCACCTAGGTTTGAAGATTCTAGCTTGCCTAATTCTGTTTGCAAGTTAGATAAAGCAATCTATGGCTTAAAGCAGGCCCCTAGAGCTTGGTATTCAAAGTTGAGTGCTAAGCTTGTTGAACTTGGTTTTAAATCGTCCAAGTCTGATACCTCTTTATTTATTTATTCAAAGAGACATGTCACAATATTTATGCTTATTTATGTTGATGATATTATTGCAACTGGATCTTCTCAAGAAGCTATACTTGCTCTTCTTCAATATCTGAGGAAGGATTTTGCAATGAAAGATCTTGGTGACCTCAATTACTTTCTAGGTATTGAAGTCAAGAAAGAAACAGATGGTATATTTCTATCACAGGAAAAATACAGCCGAGATATATTGAGTCGTGTTGGGATGCTGAACTGCAAGGCTTCATTTACTCCCTTGTCATCCTCGGAAAAGTTGTCTAAGCATGAAGGAGAATTGTTGAGTCTTGAAGATAGTTCTCGCTATAGAAGCATTGTTGGTGCACTACAATATCTCACATTGACACGCCCAGATCTAGCCTTTGCTGTCAATAAAGTCTGTCAATTTTTACACAATCCAACAACAGTGCACTGGTCTGCAGTCAAGAGAATATTAAGATATGCCAAATATACCTTGGGTGATGGCTTGCGGATTAGAAGATCGTCTTCTCTGTTGGTCAGTGCATTCTCAGATGCAGACTGGGCTGGTAGTGTAGATGATAGACTATCTACAGGAGGTTTTGCTGTTTTCTTTGGAGGAAATCTTATTTCTTGGAGTTCTAGAAAACAACCTACTGTATCTAGATCAAGCACAAAGGCAGAGTATAAAGCTATGGCAAATGCAACCGCTGAAGTGATTTGGGTAGAAACCTTGTTAGCAGAACTTGGTATATATTTGAAGCAGCCACCATGTTTGTGGTGTGATAATCTTGGAGCTACATACATGGCAGCCAATCCAGTGTTTCATGCAAGAGCAAAACACATAGAGATTGACTTTCATTTTGTTCGAGAACGAGTTGCTAGAAGGCAACTTCAAGTGCGGATCATCGCCTCTAAAGATCAGTTAGCTGACGGATTCACTAAAGCTCTTCCAGTCCAAAAGTTTGAAGATTTCAAAAGCAATCTAAATCTTACATGCAAGACGAGTTTAGATTGAGGGAGGGTGTTAAAAGTAGTGTTGTAACAGCATTAGAGATAAATATTCATTCGGTTGTATCTATTAGATAGAGATAGAGGAGATAGATTTTTTCTGTTACTCTTATCTGATAGACATAGACGTAGACTTGCAACACAAGATTGTAATCCTAACAACCTCTTGTAAATCTCGGCTGATTTGGCCCTATATAAACATGCAACCGTGATGAGCCAAGATAGGCAATCACGTTCACAAACTCTTTCAATTGATTCATCACTGAATTTAACCAAATCATCACAGCCTCGAGTTCAGATTTGCAAACAAAGTATTTACTAGCATGTGCAATGATTAGCCCTTGTAGCATGAAAATAACATTTCCAAAGAACAGAAGAGCCACGCACCTGCACTTACCAAGGTTCTGTCTGCTGGTTCCTGTGGCGGTGCGTGTGTGCTGCTGCTTGCCGATTTCCAAGCAGGGCAGCAGACTGCTTCTTGCGCGTAGTGGGCCTGAGGCAAGCACGTAAGCAGACCGTGAGCCCCGTTAGAGTGGCGCAGCGGAATCTGACCCGGTCCACTGTACACACGAGCCGGTGCCTCATAGGCCTAGGTCCAAGGAGCCCAACAACAACCAAGGTCTCGGCCTAACTCAACCCGAAAGACTAGCCTTATAGTATGAGGACTGCCCACCTTATATGTTGTGCTCTCCCACCATCAATTATCGATGTGGGACTAAATCTAACAATCTTCCCCGTCACACATCGGATCCACTCTTCTATCACAACCACCGTGTGATCTTACAGAAGAAGTTAATCACAGGCCCAGAGTATGAACTCTCCAGTCAACTTATGTGACCAATGGTCAAATGACCCAACGGAGATATCAGCCTAGAGCTATTAAATGTCTGTTTCTTGGTTATGGTTCAGGTGTCAAAGGATATAAATTGTGGAATCCCGAAAAAGGAAAGACTTTCATGAGCAGGAGTGTTGTTTTCAATGAATCTGTGATGTTTACTGATAAATTGTCCTCAGATCATGTTCCAGAAAATTCACAAGAGAATTGCAGCATGTCAGTGTGCAGGTGGAGCATGTTATTTGTAACAACCAGATTTCCAAGAAATCCGAATGCTTCCATATGTGTGCCCAGGATGTCCACAGAACACATATAGATTACAAATATTGAATCACAGAGAACACAATGCTCGAATAAAATAGTTTACATCAGAGTTTAACACAAGACATAGTCTTACACGAATAACACAGCGGAAGTCTTAATATTATTAAACGTCTTAACTAGGTAGAGCCTCAAGTCCACAGGGACACCGACTGGTTGAACACAGCTAGAAGTACGGCAGATCCTCCGGAAACTCAGCAAGCGACTGATCTGTTACCCATCCGGGATTTTGTTGAATAGTTGCAAGTGTAAGTAAACCACCTTACTTAACAAGTATAACACGGGTTATGCAAAACAAAGGCTTGACACGGTTATACTGCATTAGCACTTTTAGTTGTTTCATTTTATTACCATCCAATTTACTACAAATGAGTAGAACCCAAGTATAAACCCGTTAATAGCAATATATAAGTAATTATAGAATAAACCAACATCAACCACTAACATCATCTTCTAATCAAAAAGGATCCAGGCCGCTCGTAGCTGTGAGCACGGCTATCATGATAGATCAACACTTTGCAGAGGTTTCGCCCTTTACCCGCCGGTCACATAAATCCAAAAGAACTTATGCTACGAGGACTTTCACAAAACACCCTAACAAGCACAGTAGCCGTTTTGGTTCAACATAGGCAGCATAACCCAAGGCATCGAGATTGACGTACACTCAGGGCACAACGTGAGGGGGTCAATGGCGTCCAGAGCGAGAGCGCAATCATCGCAACGTGTGAAGCTGTCGTACATCGGGCGCTTACGCCATGGGACTTTGCCTAACGAGACATAGCCAACGGATAAATCCGTCCTCGATGGATCAAACTATACTCTCACCCATGCTCCCCACATACGCCTTTCGGTAACCACTGGCGAGCTAGAGACGTACAAGCTAATTATCCAAGACCAGAGCCATTATAGTTCCAACGGCGGCGAACAAGTTCCTGGGTTGCCGCTTTATGAACCGGACCTTACGGAGAGACATTAGAACAAAGCACGAAGCACATACTCTAATTCCCTAGACCAAACCTTGTAGAGACACTAGAACAAAGCACGAAGCACATGCTCTAGTTCCCCGAACCATGATGCTAAAAAGCATCTTTTAACCATCATCGAAGTGAACCATTAATTCAATAGGAACATAAAAATAAATGTTGGTGGCAGCGCATAGCATAGACTAACCAATATGCATAAAACCCGGGTAAACAAGGAATAAGGTAAAGACTAGGTACAACCTTAATGTATAACAAAATTAGACACATGCACATGAGTTGGATGATTAAATGGTGTATAGGTAACAAGGATTGTCCATGTTATACTTGCCTTCCTCAGTGAACTGCTGCTGCACCTGCTCTTTGGGAATGGGATCGTCGGCGAACTCGAACGGCTCGTCAACTACTCATATCGATCACCATACAAGCATCCGCACATACATGCAAACAAGGTATTTAATTAGAACAGTACACCAAACATAAACAAAAGATGAAAAGAAGGCTTTAGAGTTACTGTATGCTTCACTACGAACACATGAGCGTGAAAATCACTCAAATCGGAGTTAAAACGGAGAAACTACGCTTAAAACGGGCTCTAGGGACTTGCTGGTGAGACTTTTAGGCTTCCAGGGCTATTTTTGAAAGAAATCAGGGACCTAAAACATAATTTCGTATAAAAACCCAAGGGCTAACGAGTAAAAACAACCATCTAGGACGGCGGGCACTATTTTTCAAAAGCGCAGGGGCTAAACCGAAAGAAAAAGGACTAAACTGTAATTATTTTTGAACTGCGTTGGACTGCGGATTGATTTTGCGAAAAGGCAAGGGCTAAACTGCAAAACTACCATGGCGGCGGCTGATGGCTAACGTCGGCTGACGTCACGGTCAATTGTGCCGTGGACCGGCCGTAGACCGCGGTCCACGGGTCCACGGTGAACCGGGCTCGGTTTAGATCTGGGCTATCGATTTTGAATCTAACGGCTGAGATCAGATCGGGGGGTTGGGTCACCGGAGTCGGCCGTTGCGGCGGCGCGTGCGGTGGCGTTCCACTGGAGTTGGCTCGGCTTGGGGCTATGGTGGACCAAAACTCGCCATGATTGGTCCTGGAGAGAGAGGGGAAGATGGGGAGTCGATTTTGGGGGTCGGAAGCGAGCTTTGCGCAGCAGAGACGGCTCGCGACGGCCGGCGGTGGCTTGGTGTCTCCGGTGAGGTCGTGCGCGCGCGAGAGAGCGAGAGAGCGAGAGATTTTGGGCTCGGCGTGTTCCTCTACTTACCCCGAAGCTCCATGGCTTGATCTCGTCGTCAAAGAGGCGGCGAGGGAATGGATTGGTGGCGGCGGCGGCGAGCTAGGGTTGCGGTGGCGTGAGCTCAAGGCAAGGGCGGCTAGGGTTTGAGGTAGGGCCGAGCGCAGGGGTTGGCGGCGGCTTTATAGGGGCCCTGGGGCTCCTTGGCATGCGCGCCACGCTCGGGCGGCGGTTGGAAAGCGGCGGATTTGGCGGTGGTGGAGTTCAGCTCGGACACGGCGGGAGGTAGGAGGAGGAGCTGACGGGTGGGCCCCGCGAGCGCAGAGAGAGGGGGCCACGGCTGGCGGGCTGCGCTGGGCTGGCGCGACGGCGGTGGGCCGAGCTGGGCTGGAGTGGGCCGCGCGAAAAAGGAGCTGGGCCGGCGGGGAGAGAAGAGAGGGAGAGAGGGATGTGGGCCGGCTGAGGGAGAAAGGGTTTTTTTCTTTTCAAACACTCATTTGAATTCAAATTCAAATTTGAATTCAACAATCAAAAAGAAATGCTCCAGCATGGATGCAACAATAATGTTTCTATTCCTTATATTTTCTTTTATTTTCCTCAAAATTTTATTTTCCCTATATTAATTATGAGCACATTAATACAAAAAAAACCATTTATTTACTAAATTTAAATAGGACATTTTTAGGGTGTTACATTATTGATGAGGAACCAGTGCAGGTGGAGACCGTTGGTGATGTTGTTGATGATGAAGCTCATAGTGATGATGTTCAGCAGTCACCTCCTGTTTTGCAGCTAGAGGAGGATGTCCCTATTGCTCATCGCAGGCAAAAGAGGGGTTGTGGACCTAAAGCCCGTCTTATTGAAGAATGCAATATGACTTATTATGCTTTGAGTTGTGCTGAACAGGTTGATAGCACTTATGAGCCAGCAACATATAGAGAAGCTATTGATTGTGGTGATCGTGAGAAGTGGATTTCAGATTTGCAGGAGGAGATGCAATCTCTCGAGAAGAATTGTACTTGGGAGGTTGTTCCATTGCCAAAGGGGAAGAAGACTGTCCGTTGCAAATGGCTTTACAAGAGAAAGGAGGGTTTGTCTCCTAGTTAGCCTCCTAGATTCAAGTCAAGGTTAGTAGCAAAAGGGTACCGTCAAATTTCTGGCGTTGATTATAATGAGGTATTCTCTTCAGTTGTGAAGCATAGCTCGATTCGCACTTTCCTCAGTATTGTTGCATCACATGATCTTGAGCTTGAGCACTTAGATGTAAAGACTGCTTTTTTGCACGGTGAGCTTCAGGAGGAGATATATATGGACCAACCTAAGGGGTTCATAGTACCAGGCAAGGAGAATTATGTGTGCAAGTTGAAAAGGTCCTTGTATGGTATGAAGCAATCTTTTTGTCAATGGTATAAAAGGTTTGATTCATTTATGTTGTCACATGGCTTTAAAAGGTCTCAGTATGATAGCTGTGTTTACATGAAGACTGTTAATGGATCACCTATATACTTGTTGTTATATGTTGATGACATGCTGATTACTGCCAAGAGCAGTAGAGAGATCACTGCGTTGAAGAAATTGTTGAGCAGTGAGTTTGATATGAAGGACCTTGGTGCTGCTAAGAAAATTCTAGGTATGGAAATTACTACAGACCGTTCTGCTGGTTTGTTGTTTCTTAGTCAGCACAGTTACATTGAGAAGGTTCTTCAGCGTTTCAACATGCATGATGCTAAGCCGGTCAGTACTCCTATTGCACCGCATTTTAAGTTGTCAGCTAAGCAGTGTGCTAGTTCAACTGAAGATATTGAATACATGTCAAGAGTTCCGTATTCTAGTGCCGTTGGTTCTCTAATGTATGCTATGGTTTGCTCTCGCCCAGATTTATTATATGCTATGAGTTTGGTTAGTAGATACATGGCTAATCCTAGTAAAGAACATGGAAGATTGATCAGTGGATTTTCAGATACCTCAGAGGCACGTCAGATTTTTGTCTGAAGTTTGGTAGGACAGATAAGGGGCTCATTGGATATGTTGATTCAGATTATGCTGGTGATTTGGACAAGCGCAGGTCACTCACAGGTTATGTCTTTACTGTTGGCAGTTGTGCTGTGAGTTGGAAGGCTACTTTGCAGTCTGTTGTTGCCTTGTCTACTACTGAGGCTGAGTACATGGCTATTTGTGAAGCATGCAAAGAGTTGATTTGGCTAAAGGGTTTGTTTGCTGAGCTTTGTGGAGTTAAATCTTGTGTTAACCTGTTTTCTGATAGTCAAAGTGCAATATTTCTCACTAAAGATCAGATGTTTCATGAGAGGACTAAGCACATTGATATCAAGTATAACTTTGTCCGTGATGAGATTGAGAAGGGCAAGTTAAAGGTACGCAAGATTAGCACTCATGATAATCCTGCTGATATATTGACAAAGCCAGTCCCTGCTAAGTTTGAGCTATGCTCAAGCTTAGTTGGTTTGATGGATTAGCCCAAGAGGCTATTTGGCGCCAGAAGTATTTTCTTTATTGTTTCAAGATGAAGGTGTTGATTATGCTACAAGATGAAATTTGTCTCAAGGTGGAGTTTGTTGAGTTGTGATCCAATTTCATCACAAGTCAAAGGCCCATTAGGCCCAGGTCGCTACTGGGGGGTGTCCACCTAGTATTCTATTTTATTCTTGTAAGCCGCCGATACGGTGTTGTAACCCTGACTCCTCCACATAGTGAAGTTCTTGCTGGCTGGCGCCCGTGGTTTTCCCAAAAGGGTTTTCCACGTTAAAATCGTGTCTCGTGTTTGATCTTGTTTTCGCATTATTTGCTAACAAGTTATATCAGAGCCAAAGGTTGTAAAATCGGTAACATCTCTGGGTCACATGTTTACGGGGGAGCCCGTTGATATCTCCGTTGGGTCATTTGACCATTGATCACATAAGTTGACTGGAGAGTTTATACTCTGGGCCTGTGATTAACTTCTTCTATAAGATCACACGGTGGTTGTGATGGAAGAGTTGGGTCTGATGTGTGACGGGGGAGATTGTTAGATTTCGTCCCACAATGGTAATTGATGGTGGGGGAGCACAGCATATAAGGTGGGCAGTCCTCATACTATAAGGCTAGTCTTTTGGGTTGAGTTAGGCTGAGACCTTGGTTGTTGTTGGGCTCCCTGGACCTAGGCCTATGAGGCACCGGCTCGAGTGTACAGCGGGCCGGGCCAGATTCCGCTGCACCACTCTAACAACCCCGTGCGCTCGTGCCGCCTGGGCCGCGCTGCTCTGCTTGCGCGCTGCAGGGCCGCAAGCTTTCGAAGCTTGCACAAGAATAGAGAAGAACACTCAGGAACACATGTTTCGTCGTGTTTGGCTCCAAGGGCCTGCTTGGTTGGCATCCAAAATTGCCAAGCCAAAATGAGGGCATGCCAAAATGAGGGCACATGCCAAATTTTGTGGCCAAAACATGGGTAAGAACTATTGTATGTTAACTCTTTGGCTATGAACCAATTGGTAGCCAAAATTTATTGGTATGCCCCCATTTTGGCTTGGCAAGTTTTGGAAGCAATCCAAGCATGCCCCAAATCCCTTGAAATTTGTTAAAGGATTTTGTTGCTAGGACACTTGTGAGCAACTTTGATACCATCCTCCTTCAAATCCCTCACGGATTTGATCAGGATTTGAGTTTTTCCCCTATATGTTCTTAAGCTAGGGTTTTGCTTCTCCCCCAAATTCATCATGGTTAGTTGATCTTTTTTTAATCCATTTTGTAGATCTGTTGAGTACGGTTGGTGTGTTTCCTTCGCTGAAATTTCTCGTCGAAACATTGTGTATTCAGGGAGATATGCCTTTGACATGGAAATTTATGTGTCCATCCCTTTGTGCATTTATATACACATTGGTGCATTTGATAACACATCGTGCGGTGTATCTTAGAATGGGTAGTATCACAGTGTCTAAATAGCAGAAATTTGTGATGCTTTTTTATAATGACAAATATAAGAAATCATATTAGGCCATTGCTAAAAAAGTATTCCAAATAACCTCCACCATTACTAAATTTAGACACATATTATGCCATGTTTTTAGTAATGAAGGAGTTGGGTAATTTAGATGCAATTTACTATTATTTTAGTTATTTCCCACTATAATGCCTTAGGGGGTCATGTATATCAAGATTAAGAAGTTCTTTAGACTATTTTCAAAACGGTAAATGATGATATTATTTAAAAGATATTAATGCTATTATTATTGATGATGTTGAATTGATGTCCAGGGTTTCTAATTTTTGGCAAGTTATAGGATTTATCTTTTCTTTTTCTAGTACATCTCATGAGGTTAACCCATATATTTATTTGGAGCCTCCATTAGGCCATTCTCAATGCAATGTTTCATCATATGGTTTCCAAGAGAGACATCATGTCACCCAAAAAGTATTGCGTTGATGGATGAAATTAAGACTCTCAATGCAAAGTTTCATTTAACGATTTCATATGTTAGCATAATATTTAAATGTTCTATCCAAATGACCAATGAGAGTTCATAAACGTATGGGGATGAAACCCAAACTCTCTCAATGGAGATTCATCATGGTTTCATAGTCTAGGTAACTATGTACACCAAGTTCATCTCTCTTTCTTCATAAATTTTGTGCCATGTTACCATTTTTGCCTGTATGCCATGTCATTTAATGAGAATGAAACTCAAACTTTGCATTGAGATTGACCATAGTAATACTAATAAGAAAAAAATGAATGGATTTGGATGCCTCTTTAATTTATATAGACGATGAATGTGTCAGCCAAATTAATGTTTGCGTAAAGACAACATAAGTGGAAAACAATTAATAAATAAGGCTCATATTGGTGCCTGCGACAATAGACTGGGCAATCAAAAGAAGGAAAATAACCTATAGTGCATTTATGAGAAATTATTATTACGTGTCCCGATTTATGTTTCTATTCCTTAACTTGCAGGAGTTTGCACGCCGTAATGGATTTGGAGCTGGGGATGGTTCTGGCAACCGCCTGCAGAAAGCAACCGAGTGGATGTGCAAAATTTTACCATTCTGGCCTCTGGAACATTACAAACGCACCAATGAACTCGTAAGGAAGCACGGTGTGACTTCAGTGTGGGGCATTGCTGGTCTTGGAAAATCAAGTCTTGTCAGATCAGAATACTACGGTACCCTCTTTGCTGCCCCTGGAGAATTTACGAAGTACAGCTGGGTCGATGTGCCCAATCCGTTTGATTTGGTGGAATTCGCCCGTCGCTTATTCCTATATTTTCATTCAGATGATAATCAGAAAAGGAAAACTGCAGCAATTAGTATGGTGGAAGAAGGCCAAGACCCAATTCAAGGGTGCCGTAAGCTTCTGGGTGCAGGCAAATGCCTAATTGTTATTGATGACGTGCGCTCCGCGGAGGACTGGGACATGATAAGAGATACCTTCTTGTCCTATCTGAGCAACGACTCCAGTATGGTTGTCATTACATCTAAAGCAGCTGTTGGCAGGCGTTGCGTCAACAATGATGAAAGTAGCATGATTCACATCAATGGTCTAGATGCCGACACTGCGTTTCGACTCTTCCACGAGGTGTGCTGTTTACTCCGAAACGTGTTATCTTGTTCTAGTGCATTAAGCTACTACGTATATCCAATAATTTGCACATCAGAATTTATGATCCATAAATGACGAATAATAGAAAAAAAGAAGTTAGAACTTGAGCTTTCTATAGTAATTAAAAATGATATACAAGTTCCTACATTAAAACCGAGAAGGAGAGAACCTTTCTGTGTTTTGACATGCCTCTCCTCAACCGCTTATGTGGTTGCAAATTCTTAACTACAAATTGATGTGTGCACCTTTTTATACTGTGTTTCCCCACTCCAATTCACTAGTTTATAAACAAGCTCTTAGGGCTAATAAAAAAATCAGGTCGGTTTTAGAGTTCAGAACCCTATAACAGCTCGAGAAAATCGAAATCTAAAAACTTGAGTATCCAACATTTTGGGGGTCGGGTATTTACAATCAAGAAGAGAGAGAAATCACAGCTGGCAGGATAAGACAGAAAGACCCATCAAATCAAATAAAGAATACACAAATCAATCACTGAGTCATTGTCTACCCCTTTTCCTCCAAGCAACAAAGCAATCACCAAATTAAAACAAAAAAAATCACCAAATCAATGACCCGTTGGCTAGCTTGGTTGTAGATCATGAATTCACTAGCTACCACCACGGAATTGGAGGCCTAGACTCGCTGAACCATTTCAAACATTACAACCATGCATACATCACACATAAACAAAAAAAAACAGTCAGGCACATCATAGATAAGAACGTAAAATCGTAGATGCACATGCACATCGCACACACAATCTGCATACATCCAGTTCCAGCAGAAACAGACCAACACCAACATGGGCACATGGCAAGTCGGCAACAAGCCAACACCAACAGGACAACAGCCAACACTAACTCTAGTCCATAATTTCAGTTCAAGAGAGCCCTAAGGCACTAATCATTACACAGTTCAGGAAGCACAGCACCACAAGTGCACAATTTCCAATTAAAAAAATATGATGGCAGCACAGAGCTTTGAGGCCAAAGAAAAAACAGAAGCATATGCTGAACCGGCCGGCGGCTTCATGTCATGCAGTCGCCGGATCCATGAGAGGCTGAGCCGAGCAGCCGGCGACACGGTCGGTGGAGGGGCATGCCAGGTGCCTACCTGGTGTGTTGGTGGTGACTAGCCATAGTCAGGCGGCCAGCTCCCAGCACAGCAGCTCGGGGAGGAGCTAGGGACAGGGGACATAGGGAGACATGACAAGGTCAGGGGATCTTTGACAGGTGGCTGCGGAGGGGCCTGGGCGCTGATAGCTGGAGGGACGACGAGATGGGAGGACTGAGGAGATTGTGGCGGCTTGGGTTGGGGGCGCGGTTCGCCTGGGACTAAGGATTCTGGTAGTCATATGTGCACGGGAGGTGGGGGTGGCTAGGGTTGGAGAGTAGCTAATTGGGTCGAGCCGGCGAGGGAATTATGCTATGGCCTGAAATGGAGTATAGAGGCCCACGAATACGGGAATTTTCCTAACCAGAAAACAGGAACTGAGAATACATTCAGGAAAGGACTTCAACTGATTCCGCTCCTATTCCCTGCCGTTTTCTTGGGTTTTTTCCTGGTTTCCTGGTTTTCCTGAGGAAATGGTCTAGAGTTAATTTAGGTGGTCCACGGTGCTAGTCGTGACAGGATTTCAATCCCATTTTCATCCCAAACCAATTGGGTATTTGGGCTAAAATAAAAAAACTGAGATAGGCTTCCGCACAAGCTAGAAAATAGAGTTTTTTATTATTCGGGTATCGGGGTACAAAACTCGAACAACCCAAACTAAATTTGGGTTTTCAGACATCAAACCCAATATAGCTTTGGGTTTTCAGATTTCGGGGTATTTGGGTTCATGCTCAGGTATTTTGGGTCCAGGCTTTGGGTATCCAAGTTCAAGCATGCATAAGCCCCCACACATTCAAATCCCCACCCTTTATGGCTTCGCTCCTAAGCCAAATCCTGCCCCAGCAGCATGTCCCAGTTAGGTATAGGAGGGGCCTAGCTTGGGTACAGTTCTACAATGGCAAAGGATGTGGATGGGGTGAAAGGCGTCTCTAATGCAGCACAGCTGATTGTGAAAGTAAGCGTGTGCATGTGGCAAGCCCTGTGGGTCAGTGTCACAGGGCCATATATACCTGAACCATGTTTTCTACCTCAAACAACAAAACTCCATACCTCGACCGCATTCAAGTTCCACACAGGGTTCACCTAACCGCTCTATGGCCGGTTTCCAAAACCGAAAAAACCGGTCCGGTAACCGGTGAAACCGGCCCGGCTAACCGGTGGGAGCGGTTTTATAGTGTATTTTTGGGACCGGTTACCGACCGGTTTTGCAACCGGACCGGAGCGGTAAGACCGGTTACCGCGAAAACCGGACCGGTTTGAACGGTTTTTTTAACCCTGGTTCCACATCCTTCCTCTTAACATGTTTTATCTCCATTGACTAGTATATCTCACATCGACACTAATTGTCAAAAGCCACCGGCATTATAGTCCCATGTCCATGTGCTTTCCTTCACCATCAGCCTATCCAATCTTCATGCATATGAATGTGTAATACAATTTCATGTCTTTGTGACTAGTTGTGCTAGTGAAGACGGTGGAGAACGGGGAAGAAGATGAGATGTCAGGGGGTCGCTATTCGGCAAGGAGCTCAAGTAAAGGTTGGCAGCAGGAGCTACACTGCCAGTGGATCCTAGGACCAGATGCGGGGTGAGAGAGAACCATCACAGGGTTGAAGTTTGGCTTGCCTTAGAGCATATCTAGCATTCTAAAAAACCTCCAAACTGAGCACATTCTCTAAATTTAGAGGACGGACCAAGGAAATCAACTCCAGCATTACCCTACAAGAGCACTCATTTTTCAAAGGTATCCAAATTCACAAACCATCCTCAATCTTCCCATTCAATGCCGCCTGCCCTATTCTGTCTTTCTACATTAACCATCACCATCCATGCCAATAGCCCTTCTCCAAACCATGCAGACATCGACAGCCCTCACCTAGAACCTGATGTCAGGGCCTTCTGAGTGGCTCCTAAGCACTGCAGATCTGCGCACCGATGGCTTGATCCATCACCCAAATCAGCAGTTAAGAAGGCCACAAGCATCGCCCAGTCTCTTGCCTTGTTGTTCATATATATTTCCTCTCGCCCAAGCCTAACGACACACAAGTAAAGTTGCAAATATTGTGAATTCATCCTCCTATGACTAATATTCACTCCTCCCTATTCGTTCCCCTCGCTCTGCATGATTGCACTAATCTCCATTGTGATCCGAACCCATAGCAATGGCGGCATACTTCTAGTCCCATTTTCATCCCACATTTGCATCACAAACATGTCCAATATTGGATCAGTTATTGTGCAACGATGCACTTAGGTAGTGTTTGGTTGAATAGTGAGTTGTATATGAAGCCATTCCATCCCATGTTTGGTTCAACAGCTTAAGGATGGAACCGTTAGTCCCATGAGGGAATATTTGCCAAAGAGTTGGGACTCTCTCTCGCTCGCTCTCAGCTACAAGTTGAGCATCACGTGCAAGCAATGACAAGCAGTTGGGGCATCATCTATCGCCACTGAATTAGTACCACGAGCTTGAAAGCGAGTCTTCACATTCGGCAACGTTATTGAATAGGGTGGCGGTGTGACTAAGAAGCAAATCTGGCATGCAACATTGATGCTTGTCTGCCAGCCGCACGGAGGTCTACCTCTTCAATCTACCTCAACCTCATGGGGTTCTGCCTCTTCACTCGAATACCTGGCGGTGGAAAATCCCTTACACAATGTTGTGGCTGCTATGCAAATGATGGGATCTGAAGGTAATGCTACTGCTTAGCAAAACATGTCTTGTTGCTGTAATGTGGCTGTTAAGCAAAGTTCATGCTACAGTAGAGGGTTGGTAGCATTGCAGCGGGGAGGGGATTGGATATAAGGAGATGCAAAGGGACGATGGCCAAAAATGGGCCTCACATAAAATAAGGGTTAATGGAATAAGAGTTGTTTTTATTCTCATCCCTCCAACCAAACAAGAGAATGGAGCCATATTGCCTCTTCAATCAAACATGGGTCTGTGGTATTTGGTGTCACTCCAACTCAAATAAAACAACTTCAGGATGCCCTAGGGTTCAGCAGCGAAAGGGAAAGGCGGTGCTAGGGACGATGAGAAAAAGTCAGATGGGAGAGGAGGTGGGTCAGTGTGTTTTTCTAGAGATGGGGTACAACAAGGGGTATTTGTGGGTAATTATCCTCCAACTCCATGTTTAGATTTGTAATCTTGGTTTTTGGAGCACCTTTTGAGAAGCTCTAGGAAAAACATGTAGTTGGCCTCCAATTTCAGAATTTTTTTATTAGAATTTATGGAGCTGGACGCATTTGACGGGAATAAATTGGTGTGGGGGAAGAAAAAAAGTTGGAGAGGAGATGTGCCAAGCATGTTGAACCATCCTGCTCATAAAATGTAGGACGGAAATGTTCCATCCTATCTCTGCTCAACCAAACTTACCTTATTTGCAAATCCAAGGGTTGTGTTAGTTAACTTTTAATAATGATAAGTGTTGGTAATTTGAATGCCAAAATAGACACTTATTTGATATTATTTTTCATAATTGCAAACATGGCTACTCTAATTAGAGTATACTAATTAATGATCGGATGAGAATTTCTAGAGCTCAGTATCTCTTTAGTGTTCTCATCTCCTATATTAGTGCTAATAATAAGATTCCATGTTCTGCAGGTAGTTTGGGATGTCGACCGGGATCTGACTCCGGAAGAAGAGAAGCTTTCAAAGTATACCTTGGCCAGGTGCGGGAACCTTCCAACTATAATATTTGCTATAGGAAAATACTGCTCGAAGGCCAAGTTGGATCACCCTGGAACCATATGTTTGTTGGAGGACATAAATGATGACTTTATTAACAAGTTGGAGACCCATCTAGATTTACAGGATCTATTTCTTGGATAAGGTCCTACTTTGATGCTTGCTCTGATTCAGTCAAGCCATGTGTCTTCTATCTATCGGTCTTTCCTTCCGGCAGCAAGATTCGGCGGAGACGTTTCATAAGAAGATGGATTGCAGAGGATTACTCTAGAGAAACACCTGGTAGTACAGCTGAGGAGAATGCTGCAAGTTTGTTTTTTGAGCTTGTCAACCTCAGCATAATCCAGCAAACAGAAAACAAGCTCATGAGCCAAGTCAACACTTTTCTCCTTGAGTACATCATCTCACAGCCCATGGAGGATAACCTTGTGTTTGCATTGGAAGGGAGTTGCAGCCCAAACACCCAACGCTCAGGACGTCACCTCACCATAAGGAGCTCTTGGGACAGGGATATCAATGTGTTCAAGGGCATTGATTTCTCACGGCTACGATCTTTGACGGTGCTTGGGGAGTGGAGGACATTCTTCATATCTAAAAAGTTTGGAATGAGAGTGCTTCGGGTGCTTGATTTGGAGGACAGTGTGGGTGTGACATATCATGACCTTGAGGAGATCGGAAGGCTAATTCCTCGCCTTAAGTTCCTCTCCCTACGAGGATGTAGACAGATCAAACAACTACCGGATTCATTTGGTGGCTTGAGTCAGCTGCAGACTTTGGATGTCAGGCACACATCCATAGTTATGCTGCCACCTACCATCTTCCAGATAGAGAAGCTGCAGTACATCCGTGTTGGAACCTCTGCATGGCATGCAGATGATGGCATGCTCACAATTGTAGAAGCAGTGGATGATACAACTACAACCCCACCAATAGAGGATGGTGATCATACATCGACAGCACAACAAGATGGCGATGGCAACTCACCATGGCAGGACAGTGATGAAACTGGTAGCTCAGCGTCATCAATATCAATACCATCACATGCCCATGATGATACAACTCCAGTCCAACTAGAGGAGGATGGTGATCATACATCAACAATACAACAAGATGGTAATGGCAGCTTACCTCGGCAGAATGGTGCGGAAACTGCTCAAATCCTGCAAGCGGCAGATAGGTACCAAGCATCACCAACGCATGGAGATGGTTATACCAGCAGACAAGGCACACAAAGGGTAGCAAAAAAGAATAACAAATCAACATGTCCATGGGTATCATGGTTGTCCAAGGTGCTGCATGCTAGTGCTCTGAATGAAGGTGTTGAAGTTCCTACTGCTGCAAGGATTGGAAAGCTAACAACCTTACATACTCTTGGTGTTATCAATGTCAATGGTGCAGGTGGTAAGGCCATCTTGAAGAAGCAGGAGCTCAACAAACTTACCCAATTACGCAAGCTCAGGGTGTCTGGCGTCAATAGTGGAAATGCCAAGGACTTCTTTTCTGCCATTTCAGATCACCGCCATATGGAGTCGTTGTCACTACAACTTGATGAAGATAATTTCTTGGAAGGCACCTCCCTGCCAAAGCTAGTAGCAGAGACCCCAAAGAGCCTTAAGTTATATGGGAACATCAAGAAATTGCCTGTCAGCTGGATCAAGCAACTTGGCAATCTCAAGAAGCTGAAGCTTGAGTTAACCGTATCAGGGCAAGATGATATTGATGCTTTTTCATGTTTGGCTCACATTAACATTAAAGAAATCCTAACCCATCTTTGTGTCAAGCTGAGTCAAGGTGGTGAGCTCAATTTTGGAGATGGTGATTCATCCAATTCATACATCAGCCTTGCAGTTCTTGAGATTGATTGCATCTCTAGTTCAGTGGTAACTTTTAGATGCTCACCGATGTACTCTTACGTTCAACTGCTGAAGGTTCGCTGCTCCAAAGAGGTGTCACTGACCTTCTCCGGGCTAGAGTATCTTGTGTGCCTTAAGGAAGTCTGGCTTATGGGTTCATTTGACGATGACAAACTAAAACAAGAGATGTTGCAGCAGCTTGGCAAGAATCACTATGAGCCTGTCTTGAAGCTGGTGAAGCAACCTTCATCTTGATTGATGTGTATTGAGCATGAAACAAAGGTTGTCCCCCACATTATATGTCTGCTCCAAATACGAAGGCATGTAAAGTACTTGTTTATGCTGTGTTGTTGTCTATTATCTCGTCTACTACTCTGGCTCGTGTTTCCACACAAAACAACACCAACTAGAGTATGTATTCAATATTATATAAACAGCTAAATAGATAGCAGCTGTCTAAACTATTGTAGAGCTGTCTATTAGCTATCTATGTATGTCAAATAGACAACAAGTGTCTAAACTGTTGTACATGCCCATAGGCGATCCACCTCTGTTAACTTTACATGCAAAGGGAAATTAATTTTTATTCCCCATGGAAACTACTATAGAAACTATGCAATTGGGGAGGTAGTATCTATGTATACATTTGTTGACTTTTTTCTCCTATAGACATCATCATGGAAACTATGGGTTGGGGATAGCCTAAAACTAACAATATACTATATTCAAAACATGTATCTCCGCAATTCCGCATGTCGGCGGCCTTGTAGACATGCAAGAAGTCATGATACCTGACGGTGTGATACTGTGCGGTCGTCGATGAGTTCCTCGGCTGGAGTGACGAGGTCGTCCTTGATGGGCAAATTAACACACCAACCGATGGGCCTGTGCATGGCACCGCCGCGCCGGGCACCACGCAGTGCTCGATGCTCTTCAGCAGTCCGTTCGTGGCGAATTTCATGATGTAACTTAGCATCTATTTCCCCATGAGGATTATGCGATCAGCAAGGACAGACTTGAGGGAGGCTGGCGGCTGGTCATGGGATCCGAGGTTGCTGAGTAGGAACAGATTTCCATTATTTGGGCCACTGTGAGGTTACGGCCGAATGATATTTCCATAAGCCTTTACTTGTTCATCTTTAAATATTAAGTTATTTAATGATTGCATGTTTGAGTTATCTACTGTTTTAAGGTTGCGAATAAGTTTATTGCTCAATTTGATATTTCTCAATTTATGTATGACATGATTTCCCATAATTATGATCAACTCTAAGGATAATTTAAGGATAAATTTTGGGAATCTTACCAAGAATATTTAAGCATTTTTCAGCCTATTATATTGATGAGCTTTGTTATTTCATCATTGATTAATTTATTATGTTGATATGTTGCTTAATAAAGTTGAGTTTAAAGGTTTTATCAGGCTTTTAAACTACAGTGGAACATTCTTAATGATGATCGATGCATTATTTTCACAGTCAAATAAGCTAAGTTTATTTTAGAATAAGTTTAATTATCTAAAGTTTTCATTATGCTTGAAGAGTAAGTTTTGCATTTCCGTCAGTATTTTGTTATCTTTGGCAGCTCATTATGCTCACATTAGCAGCAACGCTAATAGTCGGGAGACATGGAGCATTATTGCTGATCTAACTAGCTTCATAAGTAATGAAGAAGATCTCTAAGTAAGTGGCTGCAAATTAATTTGATTATTTGTTTTGTTATGGCTGTCTCTTAGCAGATTATTTTTCCATAATGGTGGGTTAAGGTGCAATTGTGTACATCACCTGCAGATTCTGCATTATGAATCATAATGATGTATTAAGAGAAACTTTAATTTGTTTCATTATTGAAAATTATTATGCCATGTTATGTTTGTGGCAATAGTAAGTGAATCCTTAAGTTTTATCCATTTATTTACTTATGTGCTCTCTTTAATTGGTACAATTATGTGATATTTGTGCATAAAAAATGATGAGACCTTGTCAAATTAGTGGCTCACTAACGTTTTGATCACAATTGGAAGGGGACAATTGGAATGTCTCATCAGTAAAGAGATACTCCAAACATTAAGAATAATGCATTAAATGTACCAAGGGAAAATAAGCTAAAAATAAAGGAGATATAATTTCTCTAACTATGATCTTATTTGCCCATTATGAAGCTGAAATAGAAAATCAGCATAAATGAAGGGTGAATATGATGAGAGATCTGAATACCATTGTGTAGGGCTGGACAAAAAAACTCACGACTCATTAGCTCTCTGGTCTCAGCTTGCCTCGATTTATTTTGGTAACGAGCCGAGCTAGCATTTTTGTTCATCACAATAAGAGTATCCACAAAAGATGCTCCAATTGTATTTATCCTATTGGAGCATTGGTTTACACACTACAACACGTGATGCTCGGATGAAAAACCACATCACCGATTATTCTACTTGCCTCGATGCTCAATCACTATAATACATTTTTTTGCTCCGTAAGTTGGCGTATGTGGCTCGCACGTAGCGGTGGGAAGGAAAGGTACTTTTTGCAGCTCGTTGAATATTCCTAACCAGCTCTAGCTGACCGATGCCTGCCTTTGCGACTAGAAGGTGAAATGGAGCATTGGCGGTGATTTGAAAGCTTTGAGCATCGGCATTGAATAGCACACTTTAGTGCCCTAAGGAGCAAGACTTGAGCCGTGTAACACCCCCAAGAATCACGCAATTCTAGGATACTACACAACTCCAATCCTAATGCTGAAATAGAAAACTTTGATAGCATATACCTTGAAAAAAGCACAATGAAGAAGCAACTATACGTAGATAATATATTAAGTGTGATTCACAAACATAACAACCACAAGACTTTAACAAGCGCAAGGAAGGATACTTTAACATCCCACAAACATACACAAAATACATCTTAGCGCTATAGGATGTCTTTTGGAAGTGTATGAAGTGCAACTAACCCATTCTCATCCATGCTAGCTTCAAATGACAACATGAGGAGGAAAGACAAGGGTGAGATTGAATAATCTCAACAAGTGAACTAATTTAACAAGCTATTTAAACCACAATAATTGATTATCTATTTTATAAAATAGAGAGTATTAAAGACAGCTCCATGATCCACCAAATATTCCAAGAGCATGGTAAGGATAAAATAATATCATTTTAATACAAAGCTACTAACATTGAATAAATTAAGACCCGAGGAGGAGGATAGTAAGCAACCCCAAAAATTTAAAACCTATGGATCACCATAGCGACTAGAAATAAATGTAGCAATGTGTAGATAATATCATATTAGAAAAGGTATAACAGTTGCAACCCAACCAAGGAGCAAAGGAATGCAAGGCTACAACTCATTCCACAATCCCGCAAGCCAAACCAAAATTCATGTCACCATATAGGAGCGTCAATACCATATTAGTCTTATAAGGCAATGATATAAACTAATATCAAATATCCTAACGGTAAAGCATATGAATGCAAGGGGCACGCATATTAGTCTGATAAGGCATTAAGAACTTTTATCTCTCAACAATAGTCTCCATAGTTGGAAGATCCAATTCGGCCATTTACTATATGAAATACACCAATGAACAGACCTCAGCCGATCTGCCAAAAAAAATAAGAACAACCCGAACAATCCATCCATATCTCAAGTTCTATTCCACCAAAAATTGCAACTAAATACAATCTAGAAATTTTATGAAATACTATAAAACTTTATTATTCATATTAGGAATCAATTCCACATCTATCGTATCCAAAACACATGCCCTAGATGAACTATCGAATCTGTCAGGAAACACGAACAGCCATAGTAATCTAGCCATATCTCGAGTTCTACTCCATAAAAAATTATAATTAAATACAATCTATAAATTTTATGAAATACTATCAAACTTTATTATTCATCTTAGGAATCAATTCCACATCTATCATATCCAAAATGCACGCCCTAGATGAACTGTCGAATCTGTCAGGACTCAGGAAACACGAATAGCCATAGCAATCTTGTCATATCTCGAGTTCTACTCTACCAAAAACTGCAATTAAATACAATACGAAATGGGTACAAAATCCTCTAAAACTTTCTTATATCCACATTTCGAGGAAAATTTATTATGGTCGCCAAAAGCCCCATGAACAGTAGCCCTGCCCGAGCTACAGGACAGCAACCGTTAAAATGACATTCAATCTTAGTTTTCCACAACAAATATATCCACTAATCCCCACGAACAAGAACCATCTAAAAGCATCAATTAACCAGGATAAAGTGGATTTCACCTTACCTTTGGTCGTTCCCCAAACCTAGGGCATCAAGATTGGATGGGGAAAGGCAAATCCACTCCAAAGAAGCACCTCATCTTGATCCTATCCTCATCCTCAATCCATTTTTATCATTCTCCCTTGCTTAAAGCTGTTGTAGAGTATATCCATGGGAGGGGAAGGTGCTGAGGAGAGGGGAGAGAGGGAGAGAGCGTACAGGGAAGGGGAAGAACACGAGCACGAGAGAGGGAGGCGCTGGCCGCTGGGGGAGGGGGTTCGGTCTCCCCCTTAGGGCGACTTTGGAAGCAAAGGGCTGATTAACCCCGAGAGAAATGACCCGACAGGGATAGTATGTGGATTTTTGAATCCCCTCCACGATAGGGCAGGGCTACCCCCTCCCCGTCGGCTGTTTGGAAGAGGTTGGCGTGATCAAGCGAGGAACGCGGAAAGTGGAGGGGATTGTTCTGTCCGGCTGTATATGTCATATTTACACCTGTCAGTTTTTTTTAAACATCCGTTAGCTGATAATGATGGAGTTTGTCAGCATTTGCTACCAACAGCTCATCTGCTTCTAAACAAGCCCATGCACAGGAAATTTAGAAAGAATAAAAAACAAGAATAAATCAGAAACATAGCAAATGATAGAATCTCATAGATCCCTATTGACACTAGAAAACATGAAAGATGGGAAAGGTAGCTTCATTCTATATGAATATTCAAATTACAATATATCCATACAACCATATAAAATTACAACAAAGGTCACTTCTGACTTCTAATATATTTGAATCAAATATCATCCAACATCCAGTAAAATTTAGCTCTACACTATATATATTTGATTTGACTTGTGCATAATGATCAAAGTAGCTGATATATTAATTTCCTGCAAAATACATGATCAAAATGAATTGTAATATAAATGACTGAAGAAATTAAATACCTGATTGCCTTGTTACACATAAACAACTGCAATGTGAGTCTCTAACCACTTTGACTGAATCAGTTGACTCCTAGTTAAGACAGACCTTAACTGACACTCTGAACCTGATTGTATCATGCAAATCATGTCAAATTAATAGTAGCCTATCTAATCTATTAGAGACCTAAGAAACAGTATAAATTTGATCTAAGATTGCCACACATATACTTGCACAACAGACACATTTTGGCTCCATAGATCACAGTATTGCATGAACTGAGCAATGAAATTAATAAAAATCAGGTAGTAGTGAATATACACCAGCTGCTTGTCAATTCTTGGAACCCTATCTATAGCAAATCATATCCATAAACCAATCTACTCTAATCCCATCAAATTGAGAATTAGCTCCATGGTAGAAGGAAGTGCACTGGGAAGATAGTACCTACGTCTGAGTAATAAGTAATGTCTAAACCATCAAGAATCAATTTGTTCTTTGATCTAAGCCATAATCATTTGTCAGAAACTTGAGCTTTAAATCCACGTCAATCCCCAACCCTATGGAAGACTTTGCTAGCTCAAAGCAAAGCAGACTCCAACTTGAGTTACCTTCCTCCAGATCCTACATGGAATCCAGCAAACCTCCCTTCCCTGTACCACCATCCTCAATTTTCATCTCTATTGCCAAGATCTGAAAAAATATAAGTCCCGCATGAGAAGAAAATCAGGAAGCCTATCGGCTATCGAGGTGGTTTCTAAAGGGAGAGGTGGCAGCATACCCATCAAACCTTCGAGTTGAGGAAGTGGAGCCCCTGTGGCAAAAGGGGCACTGAGCGGTGATGGAGCCTGGATGAGGAAACGCGGACGCAGCAGCATTGTAGTCGACGAAGAACTCACCTCCTGGATGGGGAGGAAGACTGGCGATGCCTCGATGTGGAGTGGAAGGAGAGACACTAGGCTGTGATCCTTGGACGTGGAGGGTCATCGCCGACGAGGGCGGAGGGGAGCAAGAGCAGGGAGGAGAGCGGCTGGTACATGGAGAAGTCCGAGAGGAGCTCGCGGGCGGCTGGGTGGTGGAGCAGGTACGATGCGAGGAGGCAGAGGAGGGCCTGGTAGGCACTGGGGCAGCGACGCCTGGACGAAGGAGGCAGGGGCGAGGTTGGAGGTGGAGCGACCGAGAAGGCGGAGAGGCGACCGAGGAGAAGGAGGCGACGTGCTCGGGGAAGCGGCGCCCGGACCCTCGAGATGAGGAGCGCTCGCCCCGGGGAAAGCACGTGGATGGGGTCGGACACCCCTGTCTCGTGGGCTTCCAAACGAGTGGGGAGATTGGGCCCATGGAAAGTTCCGCGTGAGCTTTTCGACCCGGGGAAAACACTAGGATCCCCGCAGGGATAAGAGTTTCCAAAGTGGCCCTTAGGCTTTAGTAGGGTGGAGACTTAGCTTCTTAGATGGCCCTTGGCCCATTAGATTTTGGGCTGGTCTTAAGTTGTTTTTTTTTAAAAAAAAAGTGGCATTACAAGCCGGCTCACAAGCCAGACAAGCCAAACAGCATAAACAGAGCATGCCAGCAAATAGAGTGGCAAAGCAGCACAAGAAAGCCCAGTTAGACAAACAAAGCCAACCCTAACACACGGCAACCTGCAAGTGAATCCATCCATCCCCTCCCCTTCTCCGCTCATCTCTGATACTGTAACATCCATTAAAATTCACCCAAATAAATCACCCGCTAAAAATATTTTCAAAAATCTTTTATCTGTTTGAGCTCTCAATTCTCCCAAATCTTTTCCAGAGATTTCGTTGTCTCAGTACCAAAGCCGACCGTTGTCAATCTGTATTAACCCACACTCCACGCATCGCACCGGCCCCTCCCATAATCACCACCACAAATCTCTCTCTTTTCTCTCCTCTTTTTCCCTCTCTCTTTTTTGTTTTCTCTTTTCTTTTTCCTTCGGAAGCTTAGGGCGAAGACTCACCCATCAAGTAGAAGTACCCAACCCAACTGTATCCCAAGGAATAGAGTTGTCCCGGTCTAGAGTTAGATTTGTACCCTTTCCTTTAGCAGTTGTGTACCCCCAGTCATGTAGTACTCCCTCCGTTCTGAAATATAACTACGTTAAGCATTCAAAATTTGTTCCAGAATATAGATACATATGAGTTGTGAAGCCTGATTAAATGGATGAATGGAAAAAAAATATCCCTGAAGAATTGATTGTCTTGTGGTCCTAGTTATAGCATGCATAATTCCTTTTAGTAAGCGTGAAGATATATAAGAAAGGTATAGCTACCATATATACATGCATGGATATGTTTAATGAGGGGTATATGAGACATTTTGTCACACTTCTTAATTTGTCTTAAAAGGCTAAACATAGCTATATTTTGGAACGGAGGTAGTAACATATTTTGGTTGTACCCCTCCCCTGACAAAAAAAAAATTATTTCTGTGTTGTCTGTTAGTCTGTGTGCTTGTCGGTAGGAGGTGGATTCTATGGTTATGCCTTTTTGAAAAGGCGATTATATAACTTAAACATCACCTTAACCCAATCCCAGACTCATAAAAGGGATCCCCTCGATCTACAGATGCCTCCCAAGCATTGCCACCAGGACCACCTAAGTCAGCCCCGTGCAACCCCTAGTGCGCAAAGGCAGCAGGATGTGCAAGGACAAGTCCCTGCTCCAGAATGAGGGAAGAGGATTCCGGTATTAAGGATAAAAGACAAAAGTTACGGCCATGATTTTATTTGTTGTATGCGTTCGAGTATCAAGATAATTGATGGTGTGAAACCCAATAGTGATTAAGAATTGTGTATTGAAAGAAAGGTCCTAGGATCTAGTTATTAAGTTTAATAAGTATAAGCTATTGCTAGCAAGTCTACTAAAGGCTTACCATTTATCCCAACCAATGGTGACTAAGAATTGTGTTGTGAAAGAAAGGTCCTAGGATCTAGTTATTAAGTTTAATAAGTATAAGCTATAGCTAGCAAGTCTACTAAAGGCTTACCATTTATCCCAATATTTGCAAAAATTAGTTGGGGTTTTGTGGATAGTCTTTAACCTGTATGTCGTATGTACAACTCCTAAATAAGTTAATAAGCATTCTATCATGGTATTGCAGTGAGTCAGTAGCAATCAGTGATTACTGATGACACATTGGTCTGGTTTTGCTGTTGCACGTATGAGTGTGAACATAATTCTAAAGAGAACATAAGTTGTTAGCGATCGATCAAGTGGGAGAATGTTGGATTGTGATCTTGGATAACAACCAAAACCAACATGATTGCGATTGTTTCCATCTTTAGAGATAAACTAACAAATAAGAGTCTGTGTTGTGATCGGCGAGTACACCTAACATAACCAACTAGGAGTCAGCCCCGGTCCTACAATGTTATATATAAATATAAGGAGGATGGTGCCACAAAACATCAATCCAATATAATCTAATCTTGTGATTAGACTACTCCGATCAATTAGGGCACCAGAAGGGTTGGAAGCGTGACTTCTTCATCTACTTCGTGGCAGGCGACATTAGAGAGTTGGTGTTCGTCATCAACATCAAGAACTTCATCAACGGAGAGATCTACATCTCTAATTGGTGAAGATTAGATCTACTACATCTACATCAACTACTGCTACGGCTACGGAGGTGATAATAGATTTGAAGGCTCTAGTTAGTATTAATATAAGATTCCACATGATTAGGTTCAACTAAGACCCTATTTAAAATAAGTAACATACTTATTCTTATAATTGATTAGCAGTAGTTGTTGCCGCCGCTAGTGAAGAGGCGGCTTGACTTCTCCTTGTCCTCTGAGTAGAAGGCGGCATTGTCGTCCGTGGGCAGGCGGAAGAACTCCTCGCCGCTCGCGGTTGACAACTTGATCGGTGGGCACATCAATGTTAGGTTTTAGTCCTCACTTATGTGTAGTCAGGAAGGACTTTTTGGTCGGTCGTTGTCAACCATCGCTCTGGGACAAGTATGCTTAACTTTGGAGTTCTTTCGAATGAGATTCCAAAAAGATATGCAACTTGTTGGTATGAGTATTCTTATCAATCGTATTAAATCCTAGTCCAATGTGTTACAGACGTAGACCGAACTTTTACACTGTCAACACTGTCAGAAGACTTAGCATATTCGGCTCATAGACTGGCCCTAGGCGGTGTTACGGAATCTGTTCACCCCTGGACATAGCTCGACTGGCAATGGCATCAGCGAGGCTGCCAAACATGCCCTAAATTAGAGCAGGCAAGGAGCACGGGTAGTATAGATGTACAAAAAGCCCGCAGCCCAGTGGCCCACCCAGAAGCCCAAATTTTCGGCCCGGCCCAAGCCCGGCCTGGCCCGACCCGGTCTTTTATGGGCCCGGGCTGGATGGCCCGGTACCTGCCTCCGGGCCTGGGCCATCACCTCAGCCTGCAGGCTAGCCCGGTCCGGCCCGCTGGAAAGGGGACGGGCCAGTCAGGGCCCAGTTTCTCCTCCATCTGGGGCTCTTATCCATCTTCAACATTTTGATTGTGCTAACTCAACAACGTGAATGAAATATCTCAACATTAGATTTGAACATGTTCAACATTTCAGACTCAAAATGTTGAAGTAGAAATTGATAAATATTGAAACTATAAATTTAGAATGTTGAACACTAAAACTTTGTTTTTTTTGTATTCACAGGCTATGGGCCAGCCTGGCCCTTTATTTGTGGTCGGGCTTTCCGGGCTGGCCCAGCCCAAAAATGGCCCGCAGGCCCAGGCTTGGACCGTTGCCTCAACCCACAAGCCAGTCGGTTATAAAAAACTTAGCTCAACTTAACCAATAAAAATGCGGAATTAAAACTATCGGTTAAAACACAACTACACCCTAATATATGATTCTCAACTATGTGCACCAACACCCTATGTCCAGATCAAGGTTTGCAATCCTAGGGTGGCAAGCAAGCAATAAATATTTCTAAGAATGTAAACTTGCTTGAATATAAATTGCACAATGTAAATAAGCTCAAGAAAGCAAACCACAATGGAGACACCGAATTTTTTCCCGTGGTCTCGGTGACTTGCCGGTCACCCCTAATCCACGTTGAGGTGGATTCAAAGCTCCAACCGCTCCTCTACTAAGAATCCACTTGGTCTATAAGCCGGCTTGGAATCAATGAACCTCTCCACACCTCGATTCCACTAGAGTTGCTTTTCACCGCTCCGGCGAGGCAAAGCACAAGAACCTCTCACAAGCACACCGGGCCTTCTCACAAGCTTCTCTTGAGAAGATCACCGACTCACGGCACCTCCATGCCGTCTAGGTGCCGGAAAACACCAAGAGTAACAAGCCAAGACTCACTTGACCCTTCACTAAGTGCCTAAAGCTCAATCACATATGCAAATGCACTCAAATCTTGCCTCTCACCCTCTCTAATGTGCAACACATGCACAAACTAGTGGGGAGGACTTTCTCTAGCTCAAGAATGCTCAAATGGACTCTTAGGCTTTTCCAAACCCACAGCACATCGGGTATATATAGCCCACTCCTCCAAAACTAGCCGTTATGTTAAACCAGCCCGAAACGCTCTGTTTTCGTGGACTGTCCGCCATTTGAATCCAACGGCTATATTCTCAAGAAACGCTCCTCGGAATCGACCGTTAGGTCCTTCACGGACTGTCCGCAGTACAAAGCCCGGACTGTCCGCCGTTCATTTGGACTTCCCACACAGAAACATCAAGTTTCTGTCCCGAAATCGGAGTTAGGGGGCGGACTGTCCGCCCATCTTGGCCGGACTGTCCGCCGTTCAATTTGGAACTCCACACAGAGCCAAAAACAATTCTGTTTGGACAAGAACGAGTTAACGGCGGACGAGCCGCCCCTCAAGCGCGCACGGTCCGCAGCTCTATTTTCAGCACAACCAACACTCGGTTAAACGCTCATAACTTTTGACTCCGATGTCCAAATTAGGTGATCTTGGACTCTATGGAAAGCTTGTTCAGAGGAGCACACATCCCAACTGAATTCTTGACCCAAAACACATTAGATCGAAGTAGTATTGCAATCCAAGATCCACCACAACCGTTATCATCAACCATCGGTTAAGCAACTTTTGCAAACTACCGTTTCCTTGCCAAGGTTAGTATGCATATGCAAGATTGAGCTTTTCAACACCTAGCAAAGACTCAAGCATCATCAAGACCTCTCTTAATAGTACGGCATTCTATCTTATCAATCCGGTCTTTTCTCCACTAATCACCAAGACCAGCAAAAAGAAATGTCCTACATTTCATACCTTTGCCTTGCGCAAATCTATTTTGCATTGGGTCTATCTTGATGCTCATATGCATAGAACATACATCACCATCATTTCTTCAAGGTACTTGATAATCATCAATATATGAAATCCATTCTATGTATTTCACCAATATGCATGATGTTGATCAGCACATAATTTCCACCTTCTCTCTTGATGACACTCATCAACATATGATGGAAATATAATTTCTCATTTCTCTAAGACTTGTAATATCCTTCACCATATGAAGTATATCATTTGCTTTGACTCCATATCCTCATGCATTCTTCTTCATATAATTGACATGGGTTACTCATAGCTTCATATGACCTCTCATGTTCCATCGGCCTAAGCCTTTACTCGTTCTTCACCATTGCCTTGGTCCATCGGTGCCAAGCCCTTCGCTTGCCCTTCACCCTTGCATGGTCCATCGCAGCCGAGCCTTACTTACCCTTCACCATCTTGCCATACAAAGCCACTTTGTATCACGTATCATCAATATATTCGCTTTCTCATTTTGATCACCATGTTGATCATCAACTCAACATATTCTTCCATGGCTATTTATCATCAATATCCCAAGTTCTTTCTCTTGATGTTCTTCATCAACTCATGATGTTCATTTCATTCAAATTCTCAAATTGTTGATCCTCAACCAATGAAGTATCAACATTTTTATCTTGATGCCGGAACTCAACCTAACACACCATCTCATGAAAATAGTTAGTCCCGCACATCCGGTTGTCATTAATCACCAAAACTCACCATAGCACAATGTGAGGGGCCTAGATCCTTCACCAGCCCAGTCCGGCCCGGTGGGAGGTAGGGCCGAGCCAGGCCCGACTTGGTTTTTACCGGGCCACCGGGAGCCTAGGCCCGGCCGCCCATTTGTACATCTATAACAGGGAGCAGTAAAAGAGGTTACTTTCTTCTTCTTTTAAATAGAAAAAATGGGAAAAGAGAGTACATATGATATGTAGGAAAAATAAGAATCCGAAACAAGATCAAGTTTGTGTTTATAGGCCTCTTCAAAATGAAAGTTCCATTGGACACAAAAATCTGATAAAAAATTCAAACAACAAGTAAAGAAGGAGCTGAAAGTTCCATTGGACTACTAATGACCATAAACACACACAAATACAGTATTAGTCCTTTCAGCAAAATGTTGCTTTGTACTCCCTCCATCCCAATTTATAGTCGTTTGACTTTTTTCGCTCCAACTTTGACAATTCGTCTTATTCAAAAAATTATGTGAAATATAAATTTTTTTGTTATGAGTTGCTTTAATAATGAATATTCTTCAAGAATGACTTAAATTTTACTATATTTTCGCAAATGTTTTGAATAAGACGAGTGGTCAAAGTTGGGGTAAAAAAAAGTCAAACGACTTATAAATTGGGATGGAGGTAATAGTAATTTTAAGAATCCAAAATATCATGAGGTATTTATAGTCCTGACTATTCTTGCATTTCAGACTCATAATCCCTTGTGGTCGTCCTGGATGGATCTTTCACCTTTGTTATGCCCATTACTGTTTTAAGAATTGTAAAACAAAAATATTAAGAAGAATGTTTACATGGAAATTGGGCCACGGGCACCGCATGGGTGGGGCCCACGATTTAAATGAAGCCCATCATCGCTTGCGACAGACACATGAAGTCGAGGCCCATGAAAGTTGACAGGGCCTTGCGCTAGGGCAGGAAGTCAGGAACTGCCCGTCCGATATGAATAGACGGTGCAGATCGCCGCTCACCAAGGCCACGTGCTGTATATAAGAGCTGCCCCGCCGAGGCCACCCGCGCCGCCGCCGCGAAGAAACCCTAGAGATCGCTCGAGCCCTCCGCCGCCGCTCGTCTCCTCAGGCTCTCTCGCTCCCGGATCCAGGTAAATGCGTTAGCGATCTCGCTGTTACCTCTTGTACTATGCTGCTTGTTTCTGTGATGTTATATTTTTTTGTGCTCTGTTCTGATGTTGTGGATTGGGAGAACCCCTTGGACCATTTTGGACATGTGCTGAACTGCTTGTTTTGGCTTAGATCTCTACGTTAGTAAACTGTGGTTAAAGATTTGTTCTAGCTCCTAAGCTTTAATTCGTTGACACGCAGTAGGCATTCTAGATGACTTGTATCAATTAGTTTCTTTTAGTTATGATGTATAATAGATCCATGGCTCTGCGTCAAATATATAGGTTGTTCTTCATCCCTTCACTTCACTTAGTCCAACCAAACAATTATAACTCGGTACCTAACTGACATTACTGTTCATGGTTTGAGCAGGATGAAGTTCGTTGCTGCCTACCTACTTGCTGCCCTCGCTGGCAACTCCAGCCCCTCTGCTGAGGATTTGTCGGCCATTCTCGAGTCAGGTAATCAAGGAGCGAAATTGATCGATGGATCTCTTTTAGTTAACTGTTAGTTATCTTTGGTTTTCTGGAGAAAAAAATGCCTATTTGTTCAATTTGGTATAAAAGTGTTTAACCACTGCTTGTATAATTTCTGCTTGCGTGTGTTGGTCGCAATGATGATCCAGTATTCCATGATATAGTATTTTTCTTGTTTCTATTTCTATTGCACATATTAATGCTGATTGGCTTTCGTAGATAAAAAAAAGACGTCAATTTTGCCAATAGAGTAGACTTGCCTGCTCCAACGTTTGGAATTTTTTCCAGTATGTTTTAAATATTTTCCCATTAACAAAAATGAGCATTGTGTGTATGATTTGAATTGGTGGTGATCCTGTGATATCCGGGTGTGTTTATATGCTGAAAACCAATTCTACCATTTTCTTGTTTAAACGTATGCGTCACAAATTGAACATATCGTCTTTGCTTGTATGTGTAACAGTTGGGTGTGAAATCGACAATGAAAAGATGGAGCTCCTGCTGTCCCAGCTGAGTGGCAAGGACATCACTGAGCTCATTGCTGCAGGCAGGGAGAAGTTAGCTTCAGTCCCATGCGGCGGTGGTGGTGTGGCTGTCGCCGCGGCTGCCCCTGCTGCTGCTGGTGCTGCTCCTGCAGCTGAGGCCAAGAAAGAAGAGAAGGTGGAGGAGAAGGAAGAAAGTGATGACGTAAGATAATCTTCATTCTCATCTGTTTTGATATTATCTTCACGATTGTGATACCACTGTCAGTGCCCTCATGCCATCTTTGCTTGAATGTCCTCTTTTGTATAGTTCTGGATCCTTGTTGTCAAACTTGAATTCCAGACATAAACTGTTCCAAATGTGTATGCAGGACATGGGCTTCAGCCTCTTCGACTAAGCTGTGCAGTCATCAACAGAGTGGTCTTTTGGGCAGGAAAACTAGGATCATGATGTGTCTGGATTTAAACCTTGTTTTATGTTGCAAAGCACCAGAAAGACTTTCTGTCTTGATATGTAGTAATTCAGCCGTAGGTTGCTATGCTGGTTGGTTTGGGGTTTCCTGGTGAACCAGAGTTTTTTCTATCCTATATTATGAGTTGGTACCTCAAAGTCCATCGCCTTTATCCATTTTGTTGCTCCATGTTGATTCCGCCCCGTTATTCTTTATATTAGTATCGGAATGTGAATGTGGGCGAGATAGATATTGTCTTGTCATTGCGGTTCATTGGAGTTGGGATTCTCAATCTCGTCAGCCTTGGCCATGGGGGCTCTAGCTCCACGCTCTTGCTGTATGATTTATAGATAATTTGAAGACTGACGTATAGTTATATAGATAATTTACCAGCTCTTTTTTTTTATACTAGATTTACCAGCTCTTTGACATTACTGCAGCAGACTGCACAGCTCCATCCTGATTCCTAAAGCACAAAGCAGAGAACACCATCTTGTCCTGTGGTGCTCAAAGAGTGCCGTCCGAGGTAGAGCAGGTTCAGGATCCTCCCTGACATGAGGCATGAGGCTCCACCTCGAGCAGCGTTTCCCTCAGTCCATTTCATTATCACAACGATGGTCCCTTCGGCTGCACTGGCAACAATGCTGTCTGAAAGTGACACCATGCCGGGAGAACCAAGGACTGCCGGTGACATAGCTACCTTATTTATTCTGTTTGTTCTGGTCATATAAGCATGCTGGAAACCAATTCTACCATTTTTCTTGTTTAAACGTATTACAGATTAGATAATTGTATTCATATGATATATAGCATGGTTAGGTCCCGCTTTGATCCACCAGGTAAAATTATTTCGGTTAGATCAGCTAATTTGATACTTGCATCTAGATAGTAGATAGTTAGGAGTAGATTAGCTGGCAGTATATGTGTTGACCCTACCCAAAATTAGATATAGTAGCTAACAATTAATCAAGGATATGAACATAGGGAAGGTTTCGCATCCAGATATGCAGCACCCTGCACCGGTGCACCCTCCTACAGCAAAAAAAGAAAATGAAAATGATTAAATGAGGGTGAATGCATCGAGGCTGGCCAAAAAAGATGAGAAGAGTATTTTTTTCTGTTTCTAAAGTAGCACGTTGGCCAACAATAGGGCTGGACTGTGAGCTCAAAACTCGCGAGCTTGCTCGGCTAGTTTGTAACTCGGCTTGACCAGCGTTACTGCTCGTTTTGTTAATAAGCTGGCTCGAGCCACCTTGCGAGCCCATTTTTGATTAATTATGGTTAAGCCAGGTATAAACCTGTCTCGCGAGCCTAACGAGCTGGCTCACAAGCAAAACGAGTCGAGCCATAACGAGCTGAGTTGGCTCGGTGTCCAGCCCTAGCCAACAGTATTTGCATTACGAGAGTTAGTGAGGCTGGTCCAACGATGCACACATATAATGAACCTAGACTTCTAGTCCTTGTGTATCAATTTGCAAAATAAAAATATAATCAACATAAAATAATTGTGGAACATGTATGAAAAGGAATGAAACATATTAACCAAACCTGTCATGTTGTAATTCTTCAAATAACCCACCCTCGCAGGCGGAGACCAAGACTTTGGCAGTGCTTCTCCCGTCATAACTTAAATTCTTTGCATTGGCTGGGACCTTTTTATAGAGAAGAGTAATTATGTAGATAAAAAAAAGAAAACAACCCACATAAGAATAATCAAAAGTAGAGCCTATTATTGTTTCTCGGTCTGTTCTTAGCTAAGATGTCTAAGGTACACTATACGTCCACAAATTTTCAAATATATGTGTTGTTAATCCAGGTGGGGTTAACCTGGTAATTATCTGAACTACTTTTCAATTTTTTTAGCATATATTTTTAATGTCCTGTTGACTGGAATAAAAAAGAGATGCTTAGATATTTCAATAACAATTAAAGAAACAATATTTTTTTGTTTCCAATCTAATTTCTCTTAGCTAAATTATACTTTACTAGCAAACATACCCATGCGTTGCTATGGGGTAGACTAAGCATAATATATCACCAAATTATAGCAATAAATATGATTTTGTGAAAAAAATTATGTGTTTTTGCATAATGTGTCTTCCTAGCATTTTTTGGACAATTAAGAAAGTAATAAATGTAGTTCAGGCCACTGTGACCAGTTGGGTGGCTTTCTGAGGAAAAAGACAACACAAAGTGCCCTCTCATTTAGTTGTTCCCTATTTTTTTTACATTGTAACAAAATCAGAATTGCAATTATAAGATACGGACACTTAATAATATAATATTAGTGTATGTTACCTACTCCCTCCATCCCAAAATAAATGTCATTCCCGCTTCCCAAGAAAAACAACATCTTTCAACATTAACCAATTATATATAAAATAATATTAATATTTATAATACATCATTAGTATCATTAGATAGATATTTGAATCTAGTTTTTTAACAAATTTATTAGAGATATAAATATTGCATATATTTTTTTACAAATCGAGTCAAAGTTGAGAAAGTAATACGTGCACGCATCTCATAACGTCATCTATTATGGGACGGAGGGAGTATATTGGATTTGTTGTATCTCCTCAATAATATATAACAAAACTACAACCATCAGTCACAGCGGGGAGGGAATCATGCAAGCTCAACTCTTCTAATTAAGTTTTTAGGGTTAGTTGAAAATCAAGATAAAAACCATTGCTTAGCACTATTTCCTTTTTTTGTCCCAACGTCACGCATCTCTATCATTTTTTCTACCTTTTTTTTTTTTGTCTCAACGTTAGCTTGCATGGATTATGGTCCCACGTGTGCATCACTAACAAATAATGGAGAAGGATGGCCCACAAGTCAGCCAATGATCACTGAATTCTCACACTTTGTTGCTTCACGAAGCTAACGACCGCCCCAAGCGTTCTCGCGGTTGACGCAACCACGCAGGAGGGAGCGAGGCCGGCAGGTGTAGGCGACCGACGTCGGAAACATGCATTCTGTTATGGAAAAAGTCCTATTTACCCCCTTCAACTATAGGCAGAGTTCATGTTTCCACCTTGAATTCCAAAACCGGGTAAATCACACCCTCAACTTTTAAAACCGTGCGTTTTATCTCCCTGGTCGGGTTAAAAGCGGTTTTGATGGTGGTTTTGTGTTTTTTCTTTTTTATTTATTTTGGCTGAAGCTTTAAAAATTCATAATAAATCATAGAAAATTCATAAAATAGAAAACTCATTTTTGTTGGACTCCACATGATTATATATACACAATAAATATATAATATAATATAATATATTTTAGCATAATATTTTTATTGTAGGTTTAGATCTATTCATTTCTGTCATTAAAAGAAATAATTCATAACTCCAGTTTTTATGTTCAATTGTGGCTAAATTTTTATAGTGGCCTAATTATTTTATGATGGATTTTTATTAAAAAAATTATACTCATTTGATCATGTATAACTTAGTTATATATTTATTTATGTCACTATAACTTACTTTCTATAACTAATTTATACCTAATCCAATGAGTATAAATGTTTTTACTATAGTTGATTCATACAATAATAAGACCTCCATAAAAATTTCACCACAATTGGATCATAGAAACAACCGTTATAAATTATTCTGATTAATCACAAAAATGAATAGATCTAAATTTACAGTTAAAATTTTGTACTAAAGTATACCATATTATATATTTGTTATGTTTACATACTCATGCGGAGTCCAATAAAAATAAATTTTCTATTTTATGATTTTTTTATGATTTACTATGAATTTTTAAAGCTTCAGCCAAAATAAATAAAAAAGAAAAATACAAAAACCGCCATCAAAACCTCTTTTAAGCTGACCAGGGAGGTAAAACGCACGGTTTTAAAAGTTGAGGGTGTGATTTACCCGGTTTTGGAATCCAAAATAAATAAAAAAGAAAAATACAAAAACCGCCATCAAAACCTCTTTTAAGCTGACCAGGGAGGTAAAACGCACGGTTTTAAAAGTTGAGGGTGTGATTTACCCGGTTTTGGAATTCAAGATGGAAACATGAACTCTGCCTATAGTTGAAGGGGGTAAATAGGACTTTTTCCTTCTGTTATCTGCTGTGGCCCGCGAGGGAGGAATCAAAGGAAAAGCCCACATCGTGTGCACCTGGGCCGCCAGAGAGCAAGTAGCCCACGAGCAGATACAAGGTTCATCTCCCACGGGAGCTGGAGTGCACGGTCGTCCTTGCGTTTAGTCCCACCTCGGCACCACACAAAGCGAACGATGCGCTTATATACCAATGCGCCACAGTTTGTTTGACAAGCACCGAGGGATACCAGATCGGAGGGCGCAGTCCGAGCCAGTTTGCATGCGGGCCAGTTTTGACAGAGGCAACACACATGGTCTGACATGTAGGTCTCACCACGAAAAATTGGGCGTAAACTTTACGTGCTTTAGAAATACATGTCCGTACGTTGGTTTATGAAACAGATAAAAATTAATAGAAGACTAACAATTTCCATGAACTCAAAACGTGTGTTTAACTCATAATTACTGGTATACCAAGCTGCACATAGGAGATCAAACTTGGACAAAACATTTGATATCTTTAACTGCACATAGGAGATCAAACTTGGACAAAACATTTGATATCTTTAACGTGCAGTCATAGGAGATCAAACTTGGACAAAACATGCATTGGTCTTTCCTTTTTTGGTGCAAGTCTTGTTGCTTTGAAAACCAACACAACACTGGTGCACGTTGTTCTAAAAAAAACACTGGTGCACGTCTACTACTCTTCTTCCCGGCCCAACAACTTCCTACCACACGCACACACTCCCAGCCGCCCCCAGCCCAACAAGCAACTTCCTACTACTCCCAAGCCCACTGGCAACAACCATCTTCTCTGCTTCCGTCGTTTCTTCTCCATTCACGTCTTATCCTCTTGACGAGCACAGCAGGCTCGGAAGATTCCAATGCCTACAGATCCCAGCGGATACCGAGCGAGGGTCATTCGTTGAGGTGGGTTGGGATGTGGCTTGATCCTTGCGCTAGCTGTCCATCAAACAATCGCGACATGGAGGCGCACTGCAGTGGCGGAAGGGGCGGCGGCGACGTCGCAAAGCATAGAAAGCGGTTGGCCGCGGAAGCACGTCGGCGAAGATGAGGGCAGCCCTGAAGGTAGGTCAACTCGTGCAGAGCAGAGGAAGATGATGCCGGTGGCGAGTGGAATGCATAGTAGTGTTTTTTTTTCTTCTTTCCCTTCTTCCTATTCGAAGGTGGTTTATATGTTGCTCGATTTGAGCCTGTCGGCTTGTTTTTTTATTCAAGGTTAGAGCACTCGATTGGAGATTGGATCGGTTTGGATTCGATTCGAGATTGGATCGGTTTGGATCTGGATCGGGACTCGATTGGGGAGGGACGGGCGCACGCACGCGTTGACAGATGTCATTGCCAGTTGGGACCCCGCGATGGTCTCACTGACAGGTGGGGCACACCGTCCGTACGACGAACGAAAAAAAGTGGGCAGAAACCTTACGTGCTTTAGGAGTATATATATATATATAGGGCAGCGCTAAATGGTACCCTGGGTACCAAATGGCTATTCGGTACCCGACCCCCTCCCCCGTACGTCCGCGACACCGAGCGATCCTCCCCCACGCCCGGTTTTTTTTTCTTCCTCGCACGTTTTATTCTCCGTCCTTTTTTTTACTGGCCGGTTTATGCTTCTCCCGAATAGATCGTGGGTCCGTTCAGTTGCCAAATCCATTATTCAGATTGTCCCGCCACCATCCTCCGCTCAGATCCTCGCGACGCAGAGCATCCGCCGGCACTATGCCGCTGCTCCCCTGCCCGCCGACGCCCGGCCTCGACGAGCAGCAGCCATCTGCGCCGGGCGCCGCCTGTCGACGTGTCACTGTTCCATCCCGTCCTGCCCCTCCGTCCGGTTCGTTTTTTTTAATCTATGGATGTGCTAGTTCTCGCTTTCCGTATACGTGAGCGCATGTGCTTGTTTCCCCCTTCCCGTTACGACGTGAGTACGTGAGGAGTTAGACAAGTATGATGAAAGGAATCTACGCTAGCGCTTCTGTATTTGCGTGGAACTCTGGAAGTTTTCTTTTTTCTAATTGGGAGATTCATATTCGTAAAATCATGGGAACGAGCTTTGCAACTGGGAGATACTGTAGGGGCTATAGAAATCAATTATTCTATGTTAGGAGTCTCGCCGAATACAAATTGAATAATAAATCTTTATTCTCTCCATTTTACGACCAATCTCATCAGCCTTGTAGATACTTTACCTTGTCACCTACTAATTGTACACAAGTAGATTACAATCCTCTACTGAAAACATATTGAAATTTAACATGCGTGCATCTAAATGATTGCACATTTTTTTATTCTCTAAACTACTAAATCTTCTTTTACTAATCAGACCATACTGAGCTAGGCGCTCTCGCTCTGTCTCGTTCCAGAAGTTTGCTTGTGACATCGTACTCAGGGGCAGATTGGTTGCAGGCCGGCCTGGAAATGGAAAAGATGAAAAAGATCTGCAAGTTGAAAAAAGATGAATTTTATCAAAAAGATGGAAGGAAATTGCATATCGTCACAACATGCTAGAGGACTGAAAATGCCAAGCTGTCTTCAGGGGTACCAACAAAAGATTTATGCATCTGCTATACAGTTTCTATGTACCGAAATTAAAACTTAAAACTCTATGCTCCTCAGTACTTTGAACAACAAAAGGAATAATATTTGTGAGAAAATGCGTGTGAAATTCAAGCATATCAGCATGTAGGCAACCAATGTCATAGAAACAAATTATAGAAATGTATATATGTAGAGCATAGAAATCTTTCTATAATAGCATAGAAACATAGTTTAGAGGCATTTTGTGCATTTTGCCAAGCACAACATGGGAATGCAACATATTCTGGTGGCATGCAACATTAAGAATGCGCGTAAGAAAGCATAATAAATTTTCACTACAAAATACCGACACACTAGCACAGGAGCTTCTAGTTTCCACAGACATGGACAAGCACTAGTGCAACCACCAGCAGCTTCTTGATCTTCAGAGGCATTTGATCAAACAGATTACCTGCATGGACACGACAGCCTGGAGAGGTGCACCACACCAAGCCTGGTGGTTATACCAACTCGATCGGTAAGGAAAAATGAAATCCAGCCAACACAAATTTAGTCCCCGTGCTAGAAAAAATGGATTGTGTACGCTTGATTTAGGACAGGGGGAAGAAAGCCAAGAAGGAGCTGGCCAGGAGCAGGGTAAGCACCTCCCAACGTCAGCTCACCCCTAAGAGCTTGTGTCCGGCAGCCCTGAATGGGGATGGCCTGATCGATTGGTGGATGAATGGCACAAGCTGAGAGCTGACTAACTGGATGGACGCACCTAAGACGTCGCCTGCCTCGACGGCAGAAGATTGGTGTCTGGCCGAGGAGCTGGAGCAGAACAAACGTGAAAGAGTAATCGATTTCAATCTGCTAGAATGTTAAGAAATAGTGAAGCAGTGTGCCGTGAAGAGGCACAAACAAAATAAGAAGCAGTGGGCACAAACGTTGTCGGGATTTCACCATGGCTTGCCCCGGGGAGAAGACGCCATTGCCGGAATCGCTCGGATGAGAGAGAGAGGGAGAGAGAGAGATTTGAATCCGGAGGGCGACTGCTCACCGTGAGAGGGCAAAAATCCGGCATGGGACGCCGAACAGGCCCGCCGGCGTGGAGGGGCTCCACAGCGCCATCATCTCCTGAGCCTCCTCCTTCTCGTCTAGTCCCTATCGACGCCACCGTCCTCGTCCGCCGCTACCAGGACCTTACCCTGCGCCAGCAAACAAACCGTAGCACCGTCGTCGTCCTCGCCACGGTCCTTCTCGCCGGCCACCGCGCAAGAAACCTCCGCTCGTCACCTGGATCGCACCTTCTCACCGGGGAGTCAGCGGGCGAGGGGCGGCGACAACGGGCCCTGGTCGTCGGCGGGAACAATGCGAAGCGAGGTGGGCGGAGGATGGTGCGGCGTGCCGGCGTTGACGGAAGAAAACAAATCGGAACTGCACTGAACCGATCCACCCACGATCTATTATTAGGGAGGCGGACGAGCCGACCGGTTACTACTAACAAAAACAAAACCGGCAGACAGCACGCTCGCTGGAACTCGCTCATCGGTGACTCGGTGCGACTAAGAAGGGTCGGGTACTGAATAGCTACTATATATATATATATATATATATATATATACATATATATATATGTATGTAAGGTAGTTTGGGAGGCCTGATCCACGGGGATCCTCCGGGCGAAGTTCCCCATCTCAAGAGTCCGGGTGCCGATTCCCTTCGCGACAGCGCGAGCAACCGCCGTCGTCGTTCTGCCTCCCGCCGGGGCAATCGGCCTTTTTGCAAACAGAGATGGACGAGGTGGCGATGCTGCCCAGGGAAACGACTGGTCGGTAAAATCCCTGCGAGGTCTTCCCTTCCCTAGGTTAATCTGGCACGTGCTTTCAAAGTAGCCCTAAAGGTAAAAATTACAGCTCTTTGAATATATACTAAACAAAAAAACTATATTACTTCAAAGTGACGTTAACCTTCAATATGGATTTATTTTATTGGTTGTATAAATAGAGTACATTGACTACTTACAATAGTACTGAGGGACTATCATCACCCCCACCCCCCAACCTGCGCTGGCCGTTATAAATATGGGCTTGTTTAGTTCCCAGATAATTTCTCCAGATATTCACTATTCATTAGATATTCACTATTTCTCCATCTCACAAAACACGCTTCCCAACATAGTTGCTATAGTATTTTTTCCTACTTTTCCACAATCTAAACAACCCCACAGAGTACATTGACTACTTACAATAGCCTCACCTTGCTCACGAAGCAGGTGAGCTCGCGCAGGGGAGATCATGGAGGGAGCAGCCATGGCCATCTTGAGCAACGGTGGTCAGCTACTAACCGACGAGTACCGCCTCCTCCACAACGTTGGCCCAGGCATCACCGACCTCCGCGACGATCTCGACACCATGACCGCCCTCCTCATCATGCACTCCGAGGCCGCCGGCGCCGGAGACGACGACGGCGCCGGCGTGTACCACTTCGTCCGGGTGTGGATGAACCAGCTCCGTGAGCTCGCGTACGACGCCGACGACTGCATCGACCTCTACACCGCATCAAGTCCCGACCCACCGACGGCGTCCTCCTCCGCCTCAAACGCCTGTTCGAGACCCTCCTCGCCCGCCGCCGCCTCGCCGGAGAGATGGCCGCCCTCCGCAACCGCGCCGTCGCCATCGGCGACCGCCACGCCCGGTTCGGCGGCGGCGTCGATGGCGACGCCCTCCGCCGCCGCCGGCCATCTTCTTCGTCTTCAATCTCTGCCCCTCCTCCTCCGGCGCGTGCGCTCCATGACATTCCTCAGCATCGCCATCCCGTCGGCATCGAGGACCAGGCGGAAGCCATGGCGAACAAGCTTGTGGTCAAAGACGACGGCGGGGAGATCAGCCGTCGTGCCATGGTGCTCTCCATCGTGGGGTTTGGAGGGCTCGGGAAGACGACGCTGGCCAAGGAGGTGTGCCGGCGGCTGGAGGAGGAGTTTCCGTACCAAGCGATGGTGTCGGTGTCGCAGGCGTTCGAGGCCGGTTGGGATCTTGAGGAGCTCTGCAAGCGCGTGCTTGAGCAGATGGAGATGGTGAAAGCGGAGAATGCAAGAGGAACCAAAGATGATGGTGAGACGCCATTGCTGGCAGCAGATGCTCGTCTCTCGGACAACAACAAAGATCCGGCTCTCAAGCTCATGGAGTTTCTCAAGGACAAGAGGTACGTATATAGAATTATTAGTCATTAGTTCATTACTAACAAGGATTAATAGTTGATTTGTAAGAACTTTTCTGCGAAAAAAATTTGACTATGGGGATAAAACCTAGCTTGGATAGTTGTATATGCAGCCTTTATCACCCACCAAAGTACACCATTATTTTCATCAAACAAGATCACTCAAGTATTGTTTCTTCGTTAATGTATCATTCTTATCATCAACAAATATCATTCAGTATTGCGCCCAAAAAACAATTATCACTCAATAGTCAATAGTATAGGCAGAAAGGATCGGGTGCTCCCAAGTAGTAGCGGCGGTAGCTAGGCAAATGGCGAGTCAAAAGAGACGACATATGACCAAGCAAGTTGCTTCAACGAAACATATATAATTCAGCACACAAGGAAGCAAGGACAACAATGCAATGCAATAATAAAAGGCGGCTAACACACTGCTAGCAACAAATTAAAACCGGCCAATGTGAGTAGAGTACTACCCGTGGTGGTTGAGTATTGCAAGTCTCACTAACCAGCTATGTTAGATTTAGTCCCATATCTGTAATTGGTGGTGGGAGAGCACAACATATAAGAGGTGGGCCTTCTCCTATCAGGCTAGTTTTTTGGGTTGAGTTAGGCCTGAGGCCTTGGTTGTGTTGGCTTTGACAGTACTTCTCCTATCAGCTCGTGTGTACAACGGGTCGGGCCGGAATCCGCTACGCACTCTAACAAGCTAGACATTCATCACATCTTTATTTTCTAGTCCTCCAGTTCCCAATATTTTTCAAAAGGAAGATTGTGGTGTGGTGTTGAGTGGAAGTTCATGTGGCCAATTTTAGCTCTGATGGCATTAATTATTCCAAATTTTGTGTTCTATTTTTCTAAAGAAAATAAAGTCTAACTGAAAGGTCCATACATTTTGAATATACATGGGACTGGAGCTTATCCATTTTGTTCTACAACTCAATTAACCATGGTATACGACTGAATAGGTACCTGATTGTGATCGACGATGTGTGGACCATACGGGCATGGGACGCAATCCAATCGATATTGCTATTGCAAGAGAACAACTCCTACAGCAGAATTATCGTGACCACTACGATAGAAACTGTGGCGAAAGCATGCAGTCCTGCAATCGCTGGGCAGCACTTCATACATCAGATGCAACGCCTCAAACCTGAAGATTCCAAGAAGTTGTTCCACGTCAGAACATTTGGCAACAAGGAATGTCCCAAGGAGCTTGCCTCTACAACTGACAAAATTCTAAGAAGATGTGCTGGGCTGCCACTGGCCATTGTACAGCATTGCAAACGTTTTGGCAGGCTACACATCGGCTGAGAACAAATATAAGTGGGAATCGATCTACAATTCAATGGGTTCTCAGATGGAGAGCAACCCTACCCTTGAAGGGATGAAGCAGATCATCACACTCAGCTACAACCACCTATCTCATGAGCTCAAGTCCTGCATGCTGTACCTTAGCATATTTCCAGAAGATTACGAGATCGACAAGCACCGGCTCCTGTGCAGATGGATCGCTGAAGGATTGGTCATGGAGAGACGGGGCTTGACCCTGATGGAGGTTGCTGAATCCTACTTGGATGAGCTTGTGAGCAGGAACATGATTGAGCTGCGTGTCGATTTTGATTACTACTGGAGAGTGAAGCTGTGCCGGGTGCACGACATGCTTCTTGAGGTCATTGTGTCCTAGTCCCTGGAGAGTAACTTCGTCAGCCTCTTAGGAGGGCAATATGCAAGGCTCTCGTATGGCAAGATTCGCCGTCCCTCCATCCAGAGGGGCAACAATGATAGGAGACCGTCCCAGGACACAGAGCCACAACAATCCAATAAGAACAAGATGCCACGAGTACACGGGATCGAGGCCATGGATGTGAAGCATGTCCGATCATTGAGCATGTTTCAACACCAAGGGAAGAATCTCCTCGACCGCATAGACAAGTTTACCCTGCTGAGAGTACTCGACCTAGAAGGTTGCGAGGGCATTTCAGACCATCACATGAAGTGCGTCTGTGGTCTGTACCTTCTCAAATTCTTGAACCTCAGAGGCACAGATATCCGACAGGTGCCACCTGAGATCAACAAGCTGGAGCATCTGCAGACGCTTGACGTCCGTGACACACGTGTCGAGGGGCTACCAGATACTGTGAAGAAGCTGCATAACCTCGAGAGGCTACAGATCTCGCACAGTAGTGAACCAAAATACATTTGGCGGCTCCCTCTAGGGCTCAACAAGATGAAGTCCTTGCGCGAGGTAGCTTTCTCAACCCTCGGAAACGACGCGCAGGTTGCCGAAGAAATCGGTGACCTAGAACACCTCGAAGAGCTAAGTGTCTACGCCGACACCGCCATGATCAGTGACGGCGATGTGCTCCCTGCGCTTGCCAAGTCACTGAGCAAGTCATACTCGCTCCGACACCTCATCATAGGAGACGTCAGCTTCGCCAAGGGAGCACTAGACTTCCTCCACGGAATGCGACAGCCGCCGCGGCTGCTCTCCCACCTCATGATCGCCGGCTGGTGGCATCAATGGCGGGCTGCCCTCCTGGATCGGATCACTCGCTCACCTCGTCCAGTTCAGCATGTCTCGGGGACAGCTCGTTGGTGACCAGCTGTTCGACGCCCTGTGTGAGTTGCCTAGCCTCAAGATCATCTGCGTCCACCAGATGTGCCACGTGGACCGTGAGCTGGTTGCACGCGCCAGGCACAGGTTTCCGGAGCTCAGTGAGCTGAGAGTGTCGTGTAACTATGAGGAGCCCAATGTTTTGAGGTTTGAGGAAGGTTCCATGGCGAAGCTCGAGACGCTGTTGTTTAAATTCATTGACTTTGAGAAGAGGATCGACGGCGTCGAGTACCTGACCGGACTCAAGGAGGTTCACCTCTGGGGTAGGAAGAACAACCCTACATTAGAGCGTGCCCTGGAGCAGCTCAAGGTTGAGAACCAGAGGCGGCGTGGCGAGGAGTTCGTTAAACAGTTTCAGATTACAGTGAAGTACGAGTAGTGGACGTCTATCAGTCGGAATAATTAGTTCGTGCATTTGCTCGATCGGCTCTTGTTTTGTCGTGTCAGTTTGTTGGATGGGGCTCAGTGTTTGTGCTCGAGCACGTCGGTCGGTAGGAAGAAAAGTCTCGTATATGCTACTCTGTTTTGATGTTACCTTTGTGACCGAGATACCATGCACTTTCAGTGCTGATATCATGCCATGTCAATTGAATGTTCTCTTTCGTATGGTTTTGGTTCGTTCGCGTCGAACGAATACAGAGACCTAACTGTTGTGGAGTTACATAGATGAACCTCTTCAAAAGAAAAAAGAAAAAAATGAAGCTTTTGGGGTTGAGATGTATGTACGCCAGGTGGCACAGTGAATTGAAACAAGCAGAGCGGCATCTGCAGACACTTGATGTAGCCATGTATGTATGCGATACACCAGGAAGCTTGAAAGCAGCAATTCTGCGAAGAAGCTTGGGCACCTGCTGCGCACCTCGTGCCGCCCAAGGGGCAAGAGGTGAGCGAGGTAGAAACGTTGGGCAGGTCACTGGGCCGACCAACACGCACCGATTAGGCCACGAGGTGCCGGGCCGGCAACGGCAACCCGCGAGCCCTCCCACAAGCACGCAACACCGCAAGAGGCAGTCAGTCAGGTGTCCGAGATGCCTCCCCACCGACAGCAGCAACTTTTGTTGGGTGGTGGCTCGGCGGCATGCGGCCGGCAATCATTCACCACTGTCAGTCAGCGCAGAGCAGTTGCAGTCGCGTGGAAACTGGCCATGTTCAGATTTAAAAAAAAAAATACTTCTCCAACAAGTTTTTTCTATTCATCCCACTCACAGAAAACGCTTTCTAGTGCACTATTTATCTAGCAAAAGTACTTTTTACTTCCAATCTGAACGCAGCCCCGATGCATTCCTCCACCAAAGTGAAGGATTCTCTAAAAATTCCACTATTCATCTAATTTTTTCTTATTCATCCCACCTCTTCTATTCCCATATCACTATTCATCTACAGTGTTTTTTAAATAGTATATTTTTAGAGAATCTTTCCTCAATCTAAACACACCCTTAGTTTCTCTTTTCTGTGTGCCTCTTCTTGTGCTCTGCGTACGGTATTCTCCTTTCACTTTGGCGGATTTTGGCGCCACTGCCCACTGGTCGTTCCGCCGTTGGTCGCGCTGGTACTAGTAGACTGCTAAAAGTCTACTAACCCAGTAGCACTGCAAGTCAAATGATCCGCGCCCGCCTAGAGTCTATACGCAACTCCATCCCCATGCTGACTCGCTCGTCTGTGGCTGCACCGAGCACGGCACCACTACTAGTGCACAGCTACTACTTTTTCATTCCATATTTGAACTTCATTTGACTACTACTCACTCCGTCCCAAAATAGATGTCATTCTCGCTTCCCAAGAAAAACAACATCTTTCAATATTAGCTAATTATATATAAAATAATATTAATATTTATAATACATTATTAGTATCATTAGATAGATATTTAAATCTAGTTTTTTAACAAATTTATTAGAGATATAAATATTGCATATATTTTTCTACAAATCGAGTCAAAGTTGAGAAAGTAACACGTGCATGCATCCCATAACGTCATCCTTTTAGGGACGGAGGGAGTAGTTTGCATGCATAAAGGTTGTTTAGTTAAAGAAAGAGAGGGAGAGAAATTTCATGGCCCCGCTACCTGTATCCCTGTATGAACTTAGGACGGGAAAATGCTTCGAGGCCATGGCCATGTACCGCTTCTTGACCCATACACGTTACATTTTCGATCCAGTCACACACACTGCAACAATATATTTATACTCTCGATCTACTGGATAATCTTTGAGGATTATTTCCCGCCTCAAATATTATTCACGGTAATGATGGAGCAAGGATCTTCGAATACGCATAAATGTACTATATATTGCTGACAAATATAGTAGCAACATGTGCAAGTAGGGTCGAATTAATAATAGATTGTCCGATTCCACAACCCAACTTTCTCTCCTTATTTACTTTTCTCAATCCCCCCAGCACCTAAACTTTAGCGACATTGTGACAGTAATGGCGGCTACAACGCCATCATGTTCCATTCCCATGTTGTCAAAGGCCGAGGCAGCCCAAGAAAGATACTCGACATGCGGAAGCTCAGGCGCGACAATTGGACCCTCAAGTGGTCAACACAATCACCATGCTCAACGTCACCTTCTTCACTGATAGCCAAATGTTGGTGGCCACTATGAACGATGAAGACCCAATCCAATATTGTCCATATTGGAGGATCAGATCCCTGGTCTCTGACATCCTCTCCAACAACTACAATGAGAGACACACATATGTCAAGATACCAAGAGCTCGCGACAATTCTCACAGATTAGCAGCCCAAGCAAAGCAGCAAACTGGAGCCAACAGTTGCCTATTCTCCTGCTCAAATCTTGAGCACAGTAGCGAATGTCCTTTTCGTTCTGCTATGCATCTCTTGCAAAGGAATGACTACTCTGTCATTTATGTACATTGCCTACGATGTTTAACAAAATGTACAAGTATAAAAAAAAAGGCGGCCCTACTCCACGTCCGCCGCCAAGGTAAAAGGTCGAGTGGGTGACAAACCAATAACTTACCTTTCATCGCTCGAAGATTGCCCGCCCATCCGCTGCTCGGATCTCCTCAGCCGCCGCGTGGATTTGGCTACTCAATCTCACCGTCACGTTGCTGCGCGTCGTTTTTCACCGTGCCTGTTGTGCGTTCCCATGTGGTGACGGCTCAAGCGGAGATGCTTTTGCTCGCGTGTCCCTGCCTCCCTGGTCGCCTCAACCCTGCACGATGTGCTACCGCGAGGACCTATGTGTTGTTCGTGTGCGCACAAAAAATCCATGTCACCTTCTTTCTCGTTCCTCTCACTTCTCCCATCCTGAGCTGCTACTGCTGCCTTCCCCAAACACGGTGGTTGCTGACCACTGCGACGGCGCCGCACAGCCCAGCCTGGTTTCAGCGGTCGTTCCGCACCGTGCGGCCACAGCCGTGGGGGCAAGTACGCTGCGCAGATCCACTCCCAGTGCGTGTGGCTCGGCATCTTAGAAACCGCCGAGGAGACCGACGCGGTGTAAGGGTGTGTTTGGTTGGTTGTACCATTTGATTCATGTATGGAATGGTACAAAATAATGATGATTCTTTTGTTTGGTTGGATGAATTGTACCAACTCATCCAGGATGGTACCATCCCACTTAATACAATGTTGTACTAGTTAGAGTGAACCAAGTGGTACAAGCAATTTTGTTGAACCATCCCATCCAGGATCATCCATTCATGCATCATGTGGTGCATGCAACCAAACACAACCTAAGATGACGCCGCGCTTCGGCTCAAGGGATCCCAAGCAACTGCCAACTTACCCTCCACCCCGTTTTCCCCTCGCTGCGAATGCAGCTCCGCCCACGCCACCATGCCGGGAGATCCACCAGGACTCATGGGCATTGGGCCCCGAAGCAACAGACAGCGACACCTGTGGCGCCTTCGTTGGCCTCCACCGGCCTGGAGCTCCGGCTCGACCCCGCACCTCATCCTCATCCTCAACTCCCGCGCCGCCGCCGCCGCAGGCTGCCGCACAACCCCTGCGGCCCTACAGCGTTCTATTCTGCTGAGGTACAGATCCTCCGCCAGATCTTCCGAGCCACCACGCATCGACGCCCCGGGGTATAGCACCCAGAAGACCATTCTGTCGCGGTGGAGGTATGGGCCCGAAGAAGCGCCGTGATCGAGATACGGTCTATTCAGGCAAGCATCGACAGGGTCTCCCATATTCATTCAGGCCTATTTTCCATAGAGATCCCGTTGCTTCTGGCCGTGTTGATTTCACTATTCTTCTTGTCGCCTGCGCTCTCTCTCTCTCTCTCTCTCTCTCTCTCCTGTTCAGAGGCTTTGGAGCATGGAAGCCGCCGCTGCCCTGTCGGCTTCACCAATCATCATGATCCTTCGTACCTGCCATTGTGGATGTAGGATAATTTTTATTGCACATCCTGTTGGATGTAGGATAATTTTTGTTTTCCCTCCTGATTTCAGTTCTATTTGCCTTTGTGATCCCCTAACACAAAGCTACAGAGCTTATATATATTTGTGGTGGTAACACACTAACAAAAGAGTAGTAGAGCTTTGCCAATTTGTTTATGTCCCAAAGATACAAAGTGTTAGTTGTTGGGACATGTTACTTGAAGTATTTTTTACCTTCCGCCACTATGGTAGAATAAAAATTGGTTACAAAACGTCAAATAGTTGGCTCTTCAGTCTTCATATGTTGAACCTGTGAACATAGATACAAGCTACATTGCGAAAATACTTCATTGTGTGCCAATTCCTGCAGATATAAGTACAAATATACTATTGTTGGCTGTTGGGCTTCTGTCGATAAAAGTAGTCATTTTCTTACATGATTTCTACTGCAGCCATTTCTATCCAATTGGTAATGGCAAAAAAAGGCATGATTGCCAATATACCTGAACAACAATTACATGTAGATGTAGCTGTTTTCTCACAACACAGCTTGGCATTTTACATTACATATTATGAAAGAATAAAATACAAATATATTCATTCCTTCCCTTTTGCATTTACTAGATTGTTCATTCACGCAGGTGCAAGTCTTCAGAGGATATTTCCATATCAACCCCACCTAATACCAAGGCCAAAATAGACTCCCGAGCATTGCATAATGTGTACTTAACTGGAGCATATAGAAAAGGAGAGGCCAAATTATGCCTTTGTAATTATTTGTTTTCAGTTTCTCATTTTGTAACATGGTTTCCCAAACCAATACACTAGGAACAAACGTACCACGCTGAGCCTGACAACATCCAACATGAATATTATATGTACGTTGCTGCTAATGTCCAAGTTGTTTTCTTTTGTCCGTGTGACATGCCATATGTTTGATGGTAATTATTTGATGTTTTTGTCGACAAATATTTTTCATAATTGTTGCCATGTATCTGCCAAACTGATTTGTACGTGCATAATATCACCAACTCAAACTCCAATCCTAAGACTGAATCATCAGGACACCATAACAGACGCTTCTCAATCATCAGGACACCATAACAGGCCCAGCGAAGCAATCATCAGGACACCATAACAGGCGCAGCGAAGCAATCATCAGGACACCATAACAGGCGCAGCGAAGCGCGCCACTTTTCCTAGTCTGTCTCCTCCTCAGGAAGCAAAATTACCGATCCAGTACGTGAGGCCAGTCTCAATGGGGTTTCATGGAAGTTTTATGGGCATTAAATTCACTGCCACATCAGTAGTTTTGTTGACATGACATGGTAATTAAGAGGGGGAGTTTCATGGGATGTGAGGGGCTCCCATGGCACAGTTACCTAGTTTCTAGTCTAGCTAACTGTGTTCATGAAATCCCCACTGAGACGGACTCTTATAGCGGTAATTTGGGCGTACTACTGGCTAGCGAGTTGCGATTACGTGAACGCGCGCGTCAGAAGCAAGCAAATTAGCCGTCATCATCGGGGGTTAATAAAAAAGAAAAACAGATTCACGTGTTACCCAGGTGGTACGGTGGCAGGCATCAAACAAGTGCTCTGACATGAGTGAAGCCAACGATGATTGTTACCGGAGGTAAGAGGAGCGAGTACCTTATTTGTAACAAGTCCCTCAACGCGTGCGTGCATGCACGGCTCACCGAAACTTGAATCCGAGGCTGTACATGTACTACTAGTCCAATGCAAATGTCCAGTCCAAACTATAATCCCTGCTGGCAATACAGTGGAAACAATAACTCATATTGCATGTTAATAATTCCTTAATAACTTACCGCACTCGTAATAATTAAGTTAATTATTCCACGGCACCGCCTGTACCCACGCAGAAATTAATGGATGGCATGCACAAGGAAGGAGGAAGCAAAATTACCGATCGTAAGGACTGTAGCGGTAATTTGGGCGTACGTGAACGCGCGCGTCAGAAGAAAGCAAATTGGCCGTCATCGTCGTCGTGGGTTATAAAAAGACAAACGTGTTACCCAGGTGGTACGGTGGCACTGCAGAGGCAGCCATCACAAACGAGTGCTCTGACATCACTGAGTGATGACCGGTTAATGCCGACGATGATTGTTACGGGAGGTCTTATCGTTACCTGCTCTAAGATTTGTCCAGCATCATCAGCATGCAGTCGGGGTCGGTGAATGGCACGCGGTATAACAGTTACGGTCGTCCGTAGGTAGCAGCGGTAACTTGTAGCACCACCACACTGTCGTCGCACGCTCGCTCGCTCGCTCATCAGGAGCAGAGCATGCAAATAAAACCAAGCCGGCCCATGCATCCGTTGTCACGTGATGTATGCCACCTTGCGCTCTCGCTGCTACAGGCCTACAGGTGGTGGCATATATACTGGCATGGCATGGCATTTCTGACAAGCGAAGCGCTCCACATCTTCGGATCTGCCTGTCAGTCACACACACCTCCTGCTGTGCTGGCGGCGCGGGAGGCCGGGAAAAGACGCGCGGCCGGCCGGGGGCCGGAGAAAAGATAGTTTAGTTCCCTCAAAAATACACTATTTATATAACTTTTCACTATTCATCCCATTCCTTCTACTCACAGAACACTATTCATCTACAGTGTTTTTTTTTGTGAACAGTGTATTTTCGGGAAATCTTTCCCCAATCTAAACGCACCTGCCGGCCACGACGCCGCGTGAGTACTTGTCGTACTACCAGTACCCGTCCGTAGCAATGCCTGCCTGCCTACCCGCCCGTAACTCTGAGAGACTGAGACAGAGACGATCGCGATCCGATCCGATGCGTACGCCCAACCTAAGCGTCCGGGTCCGGCCGTATATCGTCATCGATCCCTGGGTCTTGCGACGTGCTTGCCCAGTCAGTGCCCACTGCATGCCCACCACCTGCTAAAGAATAGTATTTTGGATTGGACAGCCACGTACGGGCCGGCGTAACGTACGTACACATGACTACGTACATGAGCTCACGCGGAGCCATCGATCAGCAGCACATTTGCTGTTGCAAAACGTACATGATCATACAGTACGCATTATATCCTGCACGTACAGTACCACAGATCTCTTCTCCAACATACATACGATGGATTTTTTTCCCTCTCTTGCCACACGTATTATTATACCTCTGGGTTGATTGCTTTCTTGTCATCGAGTGTCAAAAACAAAAAAACAAAAATTTACTGATGACACACATTTCATCCTAGCCGCCGCCCGTTGGTGCAAAATATAAAACATATCTGCCGCCACACATACATTACGGGGCCGCGAGCGAGAGCGTGTGAGCGACGGCCCTCCCTGTGCTGCCGTTTATCTCTGTGACTGACAGCCAGCGATGTATCCATCGCGGATCACGAGGCGGATCGCGCGCCGAGTAAATGTCATGTGTGGCGGCAGAATCGGCGATGACCACACGCATAGTACAGTAATGAAGCAATCACGGTGGGCCACACCGCGCTGCCGACGCAGGAGATCCCCCGACCCAGGATCCCGCCCGTGCCCGTTCGGTAGTTACGGCCGGCAGGTATAAAGCCGAGTTATTAATAAATAAATAAATAAAGAAAGAAAGAAAGAAAGCGCGGGAACCGCCGTGTGGGCCCAACGGCTCGCCAAGCGTTGCGTGGGGCCGAGGAGTCAGTGGGATACAAAACCTAGTCGCTGACTCGCTGCCTGCCTGGCCGAAGAGAGCGCGCGGTTGGAGAGGAATTTGGGCCGCTTGTTTGAACGTGGTTAGCGCCGTGGTGGATGCCCGGGATCGGAAGGGAATTACCCGCGGCCGATCGACACGAGATTAACCGTTCCCGCGCGGGAGCAGCATCAGCCTAAAATCACGGCATGTTTTACAACTGCTTTCACCGCGGGGGGCCCGTAGGAACGATACCAAATCTATGGGATGGGAGCACCAAGGCTATTTTTCTCGCAGTACAAATCCTCCGTCTCGAGAGGGGACGCGCGCGTTTCATCTCTTGGGTTTGCATGTTTCGCCAGGTTTTATCGCGCGCGCACGACAAGATTTTAACCTGCCTCTTTTAATCTGCCTTAAATTTCCTAGTATGGCCACATTAGCACATGTAGTAAGTATCAATGAATCGGTGGAGTAGATCTTGTCTAGCTAAGAGCATCTGGCTGTAACCAGGGTTTTCAAAACCGGTCCGGTAGTTCGTACCGCCGGCCGGCGGTAACGGTATACCGGACCGGTTTGACCGGGATCCGGTGGAAACCGGTTGAATTCGAATTTTGAATTCAAATCCCCCGTGCAATCGGTTTTTTTCGGTAAACCGCTCGAATTGACCGGTATCCGACCGGTTTTACCGGTATGCCGACCGGTTTCATCCGGTTTTGTGGGCAGTCCAAACCGGTCGGTTTGGGGTGGTAACCGCCCGGTTTGACCGGTATACCGGCCGGTTTGGAACGGTTCGATGGACAACCAAAAATTAGCATGAAATATGCGTAAATTAAGGAAAAAGATAACTAAAAATATAGACAAACATCCATACATATAATTGTACATACAAACATAGTACAAATGTCCATGCAAATAGTTCAGTAGTCCTCTGGTACAAATAATTGTTAATACGAATAGTTAGTTTAGTAGTCCTCTCACACAAAAAATTGTTCAACGGTAGCATCGCGAGGCCATTTCATACTCCGCGGTGGACATCACATTCAAACCCTGCCTTACAAGCAACTCAGCTTTGAAGTCTTGCCAAGTTTGGCCCGTCCAGGCCGATGTCGTCTGCCACTCCTGAAGTAACATATTATACCAATGGGGATCTTGCCATTCGTACACCCATCTCATCGGTGGCTGCATGCTCAACTCCGGTATAGGATAGTGGTAACTAGGCTGTGAGGAATCCCTGTAGGAGGAGCTAGAAGAGAATTGTGGAGAGTCGTAATCCGTCGGTCCAACCGTTCTCCTCTGCGACATCGGTGCTCCATGGTCAATGTCCTGGGTTGCATGTGTGAACTCAGTCTCCCCTGCAATGAACCACATAGTATAATTAATACTCTTAAGTCAAAATAATAAAAACATGTTCATATATACGTACACTTGGTACCTGTAAAATGGAGACCAGCAGGTGGGTTTGAAGGTGACACCCCTCGGCCCCCGCCACCGCCAGTAGCACCGCCACTGCCGCCACCAGTGCCACCACCATCATTGCCATCATCACCATCACTGCTACCATCCCCATCATCACTCTCATCACCATCATCGCCAGAGCTGCTGTCCTGAGACTCCTGATACTCTGGGCTTTTATCACCCTCACCATCATCAGTGTCTTCACCGCTCAGGACTTCTATTTCTTTCTGTTTCCCTTTTCCCGTTGCCTGGCCTCGTTGGCGCTTCGGGACAACCTTGCTAGGCGCGATGCGGTACTTCCGCTTCCCTACATGAGTGTCACCAACATGTCGCCGTGCCCAATCACTAATGCAATCTTCCCCTGTAGAAGTACGGAGGTCCGCCGGATTTATTTTATCAGCGACAATATTAGATGGAAGCGGCGTGTCACCTTCATCGTCGTCCTCGTCTAGAACAGGAGCTCTGTTTGACCTTCCATATTCCATCCATTCCCGCACTGCATTTTTAGGCTCATAGAATGAAAGATGGGCTAGCTGGTCAATGAAATCTTCTTGATCCCGTGGAGGATCGGCCACATCCGCAAGTCGCAGGCGCAGGTTGTAGTTCACATAGACAAGCTTGTTCAGTTTTTTGTGTGACAACCGATTGCGAACCTTTGTATGCAGCAAGGCAAATGTACTCCAGTTCCGCTCACATCCACTTGACGAACAACATTGAGCAACAAGCCGCAAAGCAAGGGCCTGCAGCCTGGGAGTTTTGTTCCCGTTCATCATCCACCATGAAGCTGCAGTTGTCTTTGGGTCATGCGCCATTTGTTGTGCCAATTGTGTGCCAAAGTCACCACGTTTCTGTCGAAACAGCTCAGCCTCTTGTAATGCCTGGACGGCGCTCGAGATATCGGTCATGCGCTGAAAAGCATCCTTCAGTGTGCTCCACATTTCTGGACTTGGAATCCACGAATAGGCATACCTCGGATTGAGGACACAAGCTGCAAAATAGAAAGTACCACGAATGAGCATAAGGTGTATGGAACGTGAAAGTATAAACTTTTGTTCACAATGAGCAGAATCCGTCTTACCTGGAACCACATAGGTGTCATAGAAGATGTCCTTCAACCTTGTGTTGTAAATCGCTATATACTCTTCGTACATGGAAACATTGCGGCCAAAGAAAGATTCCATTTCATTTCTCACACTCTGTACGTTGTGACATACCTCGCACATGTTTGGCCGCTTGTCCTGATCAGCAAAGCGAAGTAAGCTGTATATTGGTTGGACTGAGTCAATGATAAATTTCATTCCCTCCCACCACTGTAGACTTGAAAATCTCGTATGAGTAAATCTACCCATATTTGTATTGGCCCATTTGCTCTGCAAAAAATCAGGAGATCCCATCCACTGCATGAAACGTTCACGTTTCCGATAAATGCTGTCTAGGAACATGTAGTTGGTCCCAAAGCGAGTTGCACACCACTTCACCAACTCACCACCAATCGCCTGCCTCATCATTGCATTCAGCTGACCATGATTGTGTAACCACGTTGATATTTTCTTGCATTGATCAATCAAATCTTGATGTTCGTACCTTTCACCGATATCCTTTAACATCAAGTTGACAGTGTGTGCTAGACAAGGTGTCCAACTAATGTGTTCGTATGTGTCTCGAATCCCCTTGCAGGCTTTCTTGTAGTTGGAGCCATTGTCCGTGATCACATGAACGACATGCTCTGGTCCAATTTCGTCGACCACCTTCATAATTTCCTGCAAATACACATATTCTTTAGCAACATCCAAATTATATTCGGATCGAAATGAACTAGGTACGGGGTTACCTTCCGCAAATACGCAGAATCTTGAGATCTTCCCGTCGCATCAATAGACTTGTGGAACCACATGACCCCATTGCAATATATCAAAAAGTTAATGACACTCATCTTTGTCGGCCCAGTCCACGAATCACACATCAACGTGACACCGAACATAGGCCACTCTGCCTGAAACTTGGCGTATTGAACCTGCAAGTCTGCCTCGTTTTGATCCAGGTACTTGCCATCAATATCCCGTCCAGTGGGTGACGCGATACCTTCACCTGCAAAACATATGGCAGTCATGAGATTACATCTAAACATGTAGTTACGTGGCTACTATTTTGGCTGCAAAGAAAACATACCCCACTTCTGTGTCTCTCTGACCGCACTGACAAAGTATGGACTGTCAGCTTGTCTTCCAGGAACTCCCGCAGTATGGAAAAACTTTGACCAAGCTCTCCCAATAGCTTCCTTTGCATTCTTGCCCTTCTGCGTCCATGAGCCTGTGTCAATCCTTGGCTGCGTCGATCCACGCGCCGAACCTAAGTTGTAGTCCGTCACCCCAGGAGTCTGCCTCGCTGAAGTTGCCCTTCGAAGCATCCTCTGCAACGGACCCTCTCCCCTCGTACCACTACCCCCTCCATGCTCGTATGCACCTCCTCTCTGTTGCACCCCGCGATGGAACTCCTCTTCCGCTCTTGATTGGTTCAGGGCACGCTGCAGCTCAGCCTCCTCATCATACGCTTCATCTCCACCAGGATAGTTACCTTCCGCTGCAGCCTTCTCCTTTCTCAACCTCTCTTGAGCACGTTGAGCAGTTAGCTTCTTTGTCCTTTCAAGGTCACGCTGAAAGTACTCACGCACCTCCTTTGAAACCCTATCACAATGGACGACCTCCGTCCCGCGACCTGCCAAATGTTGTTTCAATCTAGTGGCACCACCGCCTCCCTTGGACTTATGACAATAGTTGCATCTCCAACCGGGGTGAAGACTTTCACCGTGTTCCCATACAACATCTTTCTCTCTGCCAGACATTGCGTTTCTACAAACATAGAACAAACATAAACATATCAATATCAACTTGACAACGCATAGCTATATCACAATGCTTAAATCCTACATCCATTTCCTTATTTCCAAAATCACAATACCCTACATCTAAATGTACATACATGGCTACAAATCACTAGATCCACTTCATACATTCTAAAATCACTTGGATGCAATCAAAATATACCTAAAATCTCCATCACCACATCCATTTCATAATTTCATAGGTCACAATAGCCTAAATCATTGAAAAAATCATCAAATCCATACCTCACCCGCGGTCGGGCGGTAACCGCAGAAACCGAGCGAAAACCGCTCAAACCGGAGCGGTATGCCGCCAATCCGAGCCGGTAACCGTCGCGGCGCAAACCGGACCGGTATGCCGCTCAATCCGAGCGGTAACCGCTCCTCCCGGCGCGGGATCCGGTCGGGCGCGGCGGTTTCGCGGCGTGGGGCGTTTTTTCGCCCGAGAGAAGGCTCAGCTGCGCGGCGGGGGGGGGGGAGCGACGGGGTTTCTGGGGGGTGAGGGGGGCGAGGGGAGGGGGGTTATTAGGGTTTACGCGATTTGGGCCGAGTTGGGCCGACTTGTTTTTTTCTTTTTCTTTTTTTATTTAACTTGTATTTAGCGAAAAAAATAGCAAATGACCAAATATTTGAGAAATTTTGACACCAATAGATCCAGCACACCATGAAGTATTTTTAAGAATTTTTATCCGATTTTTCGAATTTTTAAATTCAAATTTGAAATTTTTGAATTTGGCCGGTTCGAAACCGCCCCGAACCGCTACCGGTCCGGGACGGTACGACCGGATCCCGCGGTTTTCGGACCGGTATCCTCGGTTTTTTTAACCCTGGCTGTAACTAGATGGCCACGCACTGTATGCCATCTTTGCCGTTGCAACGTTCTCGTGCCGTGATGGTGATGCTGCACAACAACCCGGAAGACAGACATAGGGGCTCTCCCGTGCTCTGCAGCGGGGCCCACTGTCAGTCAGGACCGAAGCGCCTGCAGGAAATTGGCGGGGTGTCGCGTCGCGTGACGACGACGCCACCTGGTGCTAGACTGCTAGTAGTGGAAACGGATGAGGTCGCACACCCAGACAAAAAATAAAAAGAAATAATAAAAGAGCCGAGGCCCAAAAGAAGGGAGAGGCTCCTCCCCAGTTTCCCGCCCTCGCGCGGCTTGAAAAAATTGGCCCTCTCCCCCACGCGGGCCCACACCCGTCGTCTCCGCGCGCGGCGTGGCACCCTCGCTTGGTCCTCCACCACCCAGAGCGCTATACAAGCCGCGCCCCCCCTGTCCCCTCCTGTCCCCCCTCCCCCTCTCTGCTCGTTCGGACAGACGCATCATCGGCCGGGACGCCGAGCGCTCCCTGCTCTGCTGCGGGTCAGCGCGGAGCGGATAACACTACGGCCACGGCGGACCAGCGTCGCCGGAGATGGACACGCCTGACCGCCCCGCCGCGCCGCACACGGCATCGCGCGCCGAGGTGAACCACCCGCACCCTCCTCGTCTTCTCTCTTTCCTCCTCCCTCTGCCGCGCGCGCGCGGCAGTCATCTTCCTCGTTGCTCCCCGCTGCTCCGGCCTCTCCCCACTCCGGGCCGGTGGGGGAGACGGACCCGCTCCGCGGCCGCCGGCTCGACGGTTCCGGCGGTTCGGCTGCTGCGCGCCGTGCGTCATCAAAGCAAAGCCGGTCGTTTTTCGTTCCCGCTCTGGGGCGGATTTCTCCTGCCGCCTCTGTCTCCGGAACTGCTCAACCGCCGCCGCTGGTCTGGACAGTTCCGCCGATTCGACTGACTCTGCGCGGGTAGCTTTCACCGCCCGTCAGCAATGGGGGATTTCTCCGGCCTCTGACTCCTCCGTAAACCGCTCTTCACGCGGGAAAGGAAAAATGGGTTTTTTTTTCCTTCTCCCCCCCGCTCGGTACCGTGAGGATTCAGTTGCCCTTCTTCATCTTCTTCTTCCTGCCGCTACAAACTCCGTCCCCTGTGTCCTCTGCAGCGACCCCGCGCGCTGGGCGGCGAGAACACGGGCAGCGCACGCACGCGCGCGCGCGCGTGCCGCTCCAGATCTGCCACCCCACAGGCGCACCGTGTCAGTCAGTTCGGGGATTCTGAAGGCCGCACTTTGTGGATCCCTGCGAATATACTTGCTGCCTCTCTGCCAACTGCTCTGCCTTCTGCATGCAGGGCCAGATCCATTCAGCGCTGAGGGTTTGACCTTGGATTTTTTGTTTATTGATTAGTGTAGTTACTAGTGTCAAGTGTCCAATTTTAGAGCACAGTTTTTGGGCACATGGTTCCTAGCTTGCTCGAACAACATGTGTGGTTCAGTCGTACTACTACTACTAATGTAGTACTTCTCTTGTACAGTTGTACTCATTGGATGAATATAGCCAGATCAGGTCCGGGGAATCTCTATTTTCTACTACTTATGTGTGAAAGCAGGGCACACTTTCTTCTACCATTGCTCATACCAAGTGACAAGTCATAAGCCAGTATTTTGTTTTCGTGTTTTCTTGATGCAGGACTCGCCGGTTTTCAGCTTCATCAACAACTTGTCTCCGATTGAGCCTCTCAAGTCGGCTTACAACGCGAATAGCCTCCAAGGATACCAGTCCATCAACATAACCTCCATTTCCTCCATCTTCACTTCACCGCATGACAATGTGCACAAGGAACCAAGGCTCCCAAAGTAGGTTCCGTACATCTTGATTTCAGGCATACATGATATGCTGTTTTTATTATGTGGAAAAAAACTTAAACTCACGGCAAAGCAAAATGATTCTGATGCTGTATTTTCGCCCTTCACAGGAGCTCTCTCGGTGAAATTTCTGAAAGCGAGGTCTGTGCTGAGGGAAGCAATACGAACAAGCCAGCAAAGTCTTCAAATGCTGTCAGGTTGTTTGCCTGCGCTAGCACTGTCACTAAAGAAACCCACACGGTTACATGTTCAGATGTGGTTGATCCTCCTACTGGTCCATGCGATTTGGCTCAATCTGCTCAATTTGATAACGGCAGTCCGGACCACAACACCACACCCTGCCATGGTGTCAGATCAGACCTTAAGCAGGACAAGTGCAGGAAACTAGATGTTGTCCAAACTGTTAAGAATACGGTGGAGAAAAGGAAATGCTTGTTTTCCACTGAAGTCCAGCTTATGGATGGTGGCCAGCCTGTGAATGACACTGAAGAAGTCTTGGGGTGTGAATGGTCGGACTTAATCTCCACAACCTCGGCTGAGCTTTTGGCTTTTGACTCCACGATGGATGACCATCAAAGGGGAATGCATCTGGCAGCTAAAAATGCAGAATCTTGTGGATACTTGCTGTCCAAACTTACTGGAGATGGTGAAATCTCAGACAGAGCACATCCTAGTGCATCTAGTCAATTATACTATCAAGAACTCATGATGGGAGAAGATCAGACAGAAAATGCTCAGGTGTTTCAGGATGGTCAACAAATGATCTCTACTGAAGAAATTCAAGATAATATCTATGAAGCAAATGGATGTGTTCCATTAGAATACAAGGTAATAGCTAAAACGAAGTGTCATGATCAACCATGTTCATGCAATATTAAAATGTTGCCCATATCTTAAAGAAAAATGCTGCCCATGCTCCTTATGACTGTTTCTCCAGAGTCCTGTAACTTGACGTGTTAGGGCTATCGACTCTGCCATAATGCTCTCTTATTCGTTTTCGTCTTGTTGACATGTACAGGTGGAGAGCCAACAACAACGTGGCATTAGAAGACGCTGCCTGGTATTTGAGGCTGCTGGTTTTTCAAATAGTGTTGTGCAGAAAGCGACTGTTGAGGATCTCTCTGTATCAAAATGTAAAGGAAAAGGCCATGTACAAATCCAGCCACGTGGATTGCGTGGTATTGGTCTACACTTAAATGCCCTTGCATTAACACCAAAAGGGAAAATAGCCTGTCAGGATCCTATGTCTTCTGCTTTGCTTCCATCATTGGCATCTGGACAGGACGCGCATGGCAAGTTGCTCTCTGCAGGAGAGAATTTTACACACTCGGGTGGTGAACTGTTAGAATTTCCCATGGATGATTGTTCAGCTGGAGGTTTTCCTGCAAATGATCATGTTTCAAGTCAAAGTGTCAGCCCTCAAAAGAAGAGGTTTGTTAGCACTCCTGATTTGTTTTGGATGGTTGCAAGATGATTATCGCTGTGTTTCAGCACTTTTTATTTGACTGACAACTATCTGGTTGAAATGCAGGCGTAAAACAGATAATGGTGATGATGGTGAGGCATGCAAGCGATGCAGCTGTAAGAAGTCAAAGTGCCTCAAACTGTATGTGTTCTTTACATATTATTAAGATTTTCTGAACCTAGTTACATGAAAGGCCCCTTCTGAAATGTTTGTGCTTGTATTCTCATAGTTTTTGTCGACTGTTTTCATGTGCAGTTATTGCGAGTGTTTTGCTGCTGGTGTATACTGCTCTGAACCTTGTTCATGTCAAGGATGTCTCAACAAACCAATTCATGAGGAAATTGTCCTCTCCACTCGGAAGCAGATTGAATTTCGTAATCCACTAGCATTTGCTCCAAAAGTGATTCGTATGTCTGACACTAGTCCGGAAACTGGGGTAGGTGACTGTTGGATGTTCAGATGTACTTCTGTTAGTTGTGGCCCCCTTACTTTGTGGTGCTTAAATTCTATAATGAATGCAGGAAGATCCTAACAATACCCCAGCATCAGCTCGTCACAAGAGAGGATGCAATTGCAAGAAGTCAAGCTGTCTCAAGAAATACTGTGAATGCTATCAGGTACTTCAAGCTGTGATGATCTTATCTGAAATTGCACCTGTTGCGTTTTACTTATGCTTTATATGTTTTATTGAATAAAAGGGAGGTGTCGGATGCTCCAGCAACTGCAGATGCGAGAGTTGCAAAAACACTTTTGGCAGAAGAGATGGTGAGCATTTAGCTTTTGAAATTTGTGCAACCATGCTATACTTATTCATTTTGCAGATTTGTAATTACCTTCTAGAAAATGTACAGTCCCATTAAATCTTTCTGGACATACTATGATACTAATAAAATTTATGTTCCTGAAGAGAATAAAAGTTCTGTGCCATTCCCGTTAAAAAAGTATTTCTGTGCGCTAAAACAGCCCTAGGATTACCCTGTCTATCATTTTTATTTGCATGATACACCACTGTAATTTGTAAGTGGCATTTTGGATATTTTGGTACTTCTGTTTCCTTAAAACGCATGTATCATGAGTTGATGATTTCAGTAGAAAAACACGAAAGATCGTGTGCAGACACAATTTTGTGCTATGTCAGCACAGGTGGTTCTGGAAAAAAGAAACTGTCAGATTTGAGGGAGCATCCCTTTGTGTCTTTGTGTTCTTTTGTTGTTTGAGTTTTCTGAATGATTTGACTTCTGTTTACTGGATACATGCTGCCTTTGCTTACTTTCGTCTCAGATAGAGGCCTAAAGGACGCATATGCATATTATTCTAACTCTGAAATGAACAAGGCACCATTGTTTAGTCATTCATCTGAATATTAATGTTTTGTTGGCATGTGCTGCATCAGCTGAGACTGAAGTCACTGAAGAAATTAAACAAGAAGGTGAACAAACTGAGAACTGTGGAACAGAAAAGGAGAATGATCAACAAAAAACAAATGTACAGAGTGAAGATCATCCCCTCCTTGAGGTTGTCCCAATAACACCTCCTTTTGATCTTTCCAGGTTCGCTTAACACATATTCATCCTCTTCAATTTTTGTTTCTGCATTTTATTAAGTAATAACTGGGAAATATTTTCAGTTGCCTGCTCAAACTGCCAAATTTCTCAAGTGCAAAGCCACCAAGACCTTCCAAAGCTCGCAGTGGGAACTCCCGTTCATCTGCTTCAAAAGCTAACACAACAGCACAGTCTTGTAAACCATCTAAGGTTGCTGGTACTGTTATCGATGAGGAGATGCCGGATATTTTAAAAGAAGCTGACTCTCCTAGTAGCGGTGTCAAGACTACTTCACCCAACGGAAAACGAGTCTCGCCACCACATAACGCTCTCAGTATTTCCCCGAACCGTAAAGGCGGTAGGAAGTTAATATTGAAGTCAATTCCTTCATTTCCATCACTTACAGGAGATTCAAACAGTGGTTCTGCAATGGACAGTACTGATAATACATTCAGCGCAACACCTCTTGCTTTAGGTAAGCATTGTTTTTTAATGTGTAGATAGCACTAGAAATTGCTCAAGTTATCTTGAAATCTATGGCAGCATCTCATTCATATTCTTGTCCATGAAACCAGGACCATCTTAAAGATGTGAAGTTGACTATGGGACCGGAGTACAACTTGTAGTCCAAATATGTGCCTCAGATCCTGCACCTGCAGCAAGGCTTGAGGTACCCTCGGCGAAGAGTACGTTAGATTTAAGCTGTACTAATCTGCATTTGTAAAATACGTAGCCCCACAATAATATGTAAGTAAGATGTTCTGTCGCTTGTAGCTGTTATTTTTATTGAATTGTAGCAACACTATAAATAACCTCTTATGGAGGTTCCACAATTCCATTCCATGTTTTTCGCCGCAAGCTCTCTTCAATCTTCAAGCCTGAAGCCAGCCCATATCGCTGAGCAAAAATAAACTGATCATCAGACAGCTCATTTGTGAGCGTGACATCTGTTCAGGGCGTTGCCACATTCGAGGTTGGTCATGTATCTCTTTCCGTCAAGCATGTGCCCTCCTAATCCCATTCATGTATAAAGCTATGGGTGATACTCTGAACTGTCTTAGAATAGTTGGAATGGGTGTTGAGATGTCAGGCTCCCCATTCCTGAACTGGTACTACCAGAGTTACACACCTGCCGCATGCCTGCTTGCATCTGCATCCATGATCCATGAAAATTCAGAGCACCCAGCTGAGTGGGGGTTGCTGAAAGCCTGCCTCCCAATTATGCATCTCCAAGGGATGGGATGCAGGGATCGAACCAACATTTATCAGAACGGTTACCAAATGGCAGATGATGGTTCAAGAAAAACTGCACTGGCACCAACCATAAGTACATATCCGCTGAAGAGCTGCAATGTGTCTTAATTTTGGGTTGGAGTTGCTGATAGGCCATTGTCAGTCCCTTGGTGGGCAAATACCCCCCCTTGTTTTTTTTTTCTTTTCTCTCCTATGTATCATGCCTCTGCCAATTAGACAGTGCATTAGGCCTACCTGCTAGCCTGTCTGCCTTACATGATTGGATACCTGCAACTACTAAAGCCATACGCATAGATATAAAGATATGAACATATATATCATGTATGACTATTGGTATGTACATATGTATAGATATATTATAATTTATAGATGATAAAGACGATTATGTGTGCACCTCCCTCTCTACCTGCCAAAACTGATGGCTTAGAACAGGAGGTTTGCTAACGCCTAACAGTGATCCATCCACCCTGACTTGGCATCTTGTTTAATGCGTGTCAAGTGGTAGCAGGCAGGAAATCAGGCAGGGACAGGGAATAGCACGACACGAACACACCAAAATGACAAACATGTCCAAGTAAAGTCCAAGACGCATGATGGCACGAATGGGACCCAGGAGCAGAGAGAGGCCAAATGTGTTTAGGTTTCTGTTCATCAGAGCTGGTCACCCTCAAAGGCAAGAGTCGTCATGCCCCCTTGTTTTCTTCCTCCTCCGATCCAACGGCCTCCCTCACCGTCTGTCCGTCCAGTCGTCGCCCTCCCCAAGTTGATTCCCGCCACCGCCAGGCTGTCGCGCAACCGGCCGCCCCCACGGCTGACAGCAGCTGCTCCGTGCCTTCTTCCTCAATCCTCATCGTCATCACCGGCTAATCCTTGCATGCCCATGCACGTTGCCGTCAGGGATATGATCTCCCCTTCAGCACCGGTCGCCGTCGGCCTGGTCGCCGTCACCGGAAACCGTCTCACCGCCGTGTTTCATTGGGCACGCATTATCTATAAACAAACCCTGAGACTGAGCTCAAAGTAGTGGACCTGCAGTTGCACCTCTCCTCTCTGTGTCTCTCTTGCCTTTTCTTCAATCTCTTTATTTATATACAAATATGTAAATATATGTGTATAACATATATAAAATGTATGTCCTGTTTTATCAGGCTGGTGGGTGGTGTGTGTGACAATGACATTGGCAACTAAATAGGCAGCAGTTGAACAGTAATCTGAATGGAGTGTACCGGTGTATGTAAGCTGGAGCCAGCCAGGGTGATGTGCACATGTGGAGGAAGGTTGGAAGAACTTCTCTCCTCTTTGCAGCTGGAAGCCATGGATGGATGGGCATCTGCAGCTTTTCTTTAATACCACCAGTCCTTGTTTGACCCCATCCTAATCAGGATGTGCAGGCCACTCATTCCTCTCTCACCATTTGGTGGCCCTCATGACCTGGATTATTCCCAGTTCTTGCTTCATGATAATGCTAAACATTAGTGTCTGTTCTTGCTGCCACTTTTCTTATGGTTAGCAGCATTTTTTTTCTTAGTCATGGAGTGGCTGTTTTAATTTGGTGGTTGTGTCATCATGTTGATTGTGCTTCCTTTCAAGCCAAAGCAAAAAGTAAATGAAATTTTGAGCCAAACATTTTGTCAGAACAAGTAGAAGAGATGATTATTTGTCAGTGGGTGATTAAATTAACACTGTAAAATCAATGCACTATCATATCTCTCTCTACAGTTCCAACATATACTCCAATACCACTCCTGTAAAAGAAGAAACAGAAAAAGAAGAAGAAAAAGAATTACAGTGTATAATATATACTTGTCGTTTCTCTTTACCGAATTTACCCCCTCTCTGTCTCCGTCCACTCACATCCCCATCACCACCAACGGATTTCACAACCCGCGGCGGCGCATCGCACCGCTCGCCGGCGACTAGTAGTGCGGCTTCTGCGGTGGCTTCTGCGGCGGCGGCCCGAAGCAGCCGTGCTCGTCGCAGTGCGGCGGCGGGCGGTGAAGGAACGCGAGGCACTGGTCGCCGGGGCGCTGGTCCGGCCGGCCGGCGATGCAATTCTGGCGGTCATCAATGCGACGGATATCCAAACACCTCTGCGGCTCGGAGCAGAAGAAATTGTACGAGTAGGTGAAATTCTTCAGGCTCGGCAACGCACAGATGCCCTCAGGGATGTGTCCCCAGAGATCATTGTGCGCCACATCGAGCTGCTCGAGCTTGTGCATCCCCGCCATGGATTCCGGCAACATCCCCTGGATCTGGTTGAAGCTGAGATCCAGCACGGTGAGCTCACGTAACCACCCGACCTCCTGCGGGATGCACGAGCGGACGCCGGAGTTGAGGACGACGAGCTCGTTGAGCGTTCCGGCCATCTTTCCAACGCTCTGAGGGATGCAGCCACGCAGGCGAAGGTTGGCGAGCACGACGACGGACGCCGGCGAGTTTCCGAAATTCTCCGGCAGCTCGAAGTCGAAGTGGTTGTCGTTGAGGAAGAGCGCGTCGAGATTCTTGTCGAAGATCGCCGACGGGACGGGGCCGCAGAGGTTGTTGAAACGGATGTCGACGTACTTGACATTGGGTAAGCAGAGGATGTGCTGAGGGAATCCGCCGGAGAGGCGGTTGTTGCTGACGTCGAGCTCGTGGAGGAGGTGGAGCTTTGGGAGGGACTCCGGCAAGCCGCCGGCGAAGCGGTTGGAGTTGAGGTGGAGGAGGGCGAGGTCGGTGAGGAGGCCGAGCTCCTCCGGGAACGTTCCGGCGAGGTCGCCGTGGTTGAGGTCGAGGCCGGCGACGGTGAGGACGTGTGGGTCGTCCAGCGACGGTGCGCAGAACACGCCGAAGTAGGCGCACACGTCGGGGCCGCACCAGTTCTTGGTCAGGTTCTTGGGATCGTCGGTGATGGCTCGCTTCAGAGCTTGTAGCGCCACGTAGGCTTTCTGCAGCCGTGGGTTGTTCGCCGCCGTCTGCTTCGGCGCCGGTGACTGGCCGGAGACCGCCGCCACCGCCGACGAGAGTAGCAGCAGGGCAAGAACCACCGGCGCCGGCGACGGCTTCTTCCTAGTCATCGTGTGCCGCATTGCCATTCACCAAAGCTCTCTGTTTTTCAATTCTCTGGCGATTGCAGAGACAGAAGTGTGATTGAATTCTGGCGTGTGATTGTGTTGAAGGAGGTGTGAGTGTGAATCAGGGGCTTTTATACACAAGACGACGGCTTGGTGTTTGGGAGTCGTGCACACGCTTTCGGCTTCGTGTATGCGCGTTCGAATTCTTTTCACTTTTTTTTTCTTAAAAAAACAATGTGTTTTAGGTTTTTATTAGAAAGGTTGACTGTTTATTTTATTTCAAAGCTTTTTGGTTTGTGACAAGGTGGTAGTTTTCGGCTGAATTTTGTATGCATTCTTTTGGGGGTGGAGATGGAGAGGTTGGTGTTTTGTGATTGGTTCATTTTCATGGCCATCTTGGTCGAGTTGATGGCCTTATCCTGGGGGATTTGGACGGCTACTGTAGGTAGTAGAGGCGGTCATGTGGTTAGTTATGATGATTGAGCGTATGATTAAATCCTTTGGACGTTGAGGTCATTCATACAGATTAGCCGGTACAAATTAGATGGGTCTTCAAGTAGTATATTTTATCTTGGGAAAAAAATGTATGTTGGTATTGGGTCATTTTCATGAATTTTGTTTATAGTTTTTGTAACCACCTGCAAATGATGATGTGGTTCAATTTTTTTTAGAAAAAATGCGGTTGGTTGAGAGGATAATGTGTGGGTCATAGAACATCATATTCTACGGTCGCCCAATGGTATTTCCCTGCTTTGGATTTGGAGGAAATTGATGCTCCGACGCGTGAGAATGATGCTTATTCTTCTCGCTTGCTCAGTTGACGGTGTTAAGGATTAATTGCATTGATGAAGGGTTTGGTGACAGATATATCCTCGAATGCACTTTTTAGCTGAGTGGTGAAAGTTTCACTTCCAAGTCTAATGATTATATATGGTGGAACTGATTGTGATCCTTCTGAAAAATGTTAAGTGCGTTCCAGAATTAATTAAGTCCATGTTACCATTTTTTTAAAAAAGAGATTGTTACTCGACTATTAGAGCTAACTTGCTGGCTATTCCTCTCATAATTGTTCTCCACTGATGTCAAAATAATTATTGAGGCTACGCAACCATGACTAACAAAATCCGGCCGGCATATTTAGCTTACACGACCTACATGTTCATGATTTGGATTTGACAAAATGTAGTTTGTTTGACGACGATAAAAAAAATGATATTCTAAATCCACCCCCTCACATCAGCCTAAGATTTTGGGTGTAGCTCATCAGTGTCAATGTTACTCGAGAATGGCACCCCACTTCTCTCCGTTTGGCAGGTCTCATGGATCGACCAACACGAACTAGGTAAGCAACATATTTTAGCCTAGTTGTGTTTGTATAAGCCGCGGGCGTGATCGATCAACCGAATCAAAATGGCATCCCTTCCATTCCCATTCCCAATCAGACCAAATGATTACTGCCTAAGCACTAAGCAGGCAGGATGACCAAGCAATTAAATCCACCTCCCCTTTAACAATCTGCCAAGCAATGCCTCTCCTCTGAAAGAAAGAAAGAAAGAAAGTGATGAACTTTCCGGGGTCCCTGTCCGTTTATCCTGCCCAAAAGGCGAGAGAACAAATCAAAGGTTGGAGATGTGCTCTCTGCTGCCTTTGCATCTCGTTCGTTGTTAGTGGCTGCATACAGCTTGTGCTCGTTGGCATTGTTTCTTCCAAATCTTTTCCTTTCTGTTTTGACGCGGTTACGTTTCTTGCATTGTGATGCAACGGTACGACCGACGCCTGCCGCTGGCGTGCGGGCCCGGTAGGCCTGGGACCCACGCGCCAGTGACTGACTCAGCATCTTGTTGCGTTCTGTTTGGAGCTCTCGCCATTAGTACTGTTCTTTCCAATTTCCGTAGTTTGGAGATAGAGAGAGAGATGATGTGGCCTTGCCTTTGCCCCTGTTGTCTCTGCTTTCGATCATCGAATTCGAATGGATGCTTCCTGTAGCTTGTTAGTTTGAACAGCATAAAGGGCACCGGCCGTCGCCCTCGCCTAGTACGCTGCCTGTGCTGTGGGCACACCAGCCAGATTCCTTTGCCTTTATTCCGGCCTTCTCGATGTTTCAATTCGTCGACGCGGCCTCGTCAATTGACGTCAGTCCATTCGCAGCCGCAGCCAACGCAGCTTCACTGTAAAAACGTTTTCACTGAAACATTGTTCAGCTGTGAAACTACAGCCGTATACGTAGCTTTGTCACTGTAAAAATCATTTTTCAGTGAGCTTCCTTCTTCAGGCATGCTTGGAACTCAGGAATTCCACGCACAACGAGTACTACATGCACATCTCCTACGTCCGTAACTGCGTACGAGTGTATGGATGGATGGATGGATGGATGGATGCTGGGTGAAACTACATGATCATCAGATTTGATCCAGGAGGCATCTCTCTCTGATCTGATCCACTCACTGTTCGTTAATTTTTCACATGGCCTGCAGCTTGACGCACGTTGCCCTTGATGGTCCCTCTCTAGTAGTCTCGTTGCCGCTGTCTCCACTTGACTGCACGCGGCGACCTGCGTTATTACTTCCGCGTGGCAGCGTGAGCAACCATGCATATGACTTCGATCTCCGTCATGCCTTGCTCACATGCCAGAGCTAGCAGACACGGCGGCGCGGGGTGACTGATGACGAACTCCGGCGGCTAGTAGACTATAGCGCCGAAACCGCGTTGCAGCAGGTAGCAACCGTGCATCAATGGCGGCAGACGGCACACGTCATTGTCGTCGTCGTCTCTGAACTGAACCGAACCTTGAACACGGAACATGGCTGGAGAAAGCTGGCACCCACAAACATGCTTTGCATTGACCAGCAAGCAAAGCCTGCCCAAAGAGGAGCGGCGACACCCAACTTATAATAACAAACCCAAAGGCAATGCAACCAGATAAACAAATTTTTGACCAGGCAAAATGATTGCAAATGCATGCTAATCAAGCCCATGCCAACAACTAGTATATAATATATCTTTGTTATTAATTATTGCGACATTATATTTTGGGTCAGAATTGAAGGGCCTGATTATTAGCTAAACTATATAGGCCGGCCGCAGCGGTTTAGTTTAGTTCAGTAATGAGTAGTGGTTTGCGTGGCTGTCAAAGGATTAGTGCTTGTTGGTAATAGCATGCAGAGAGTGTATTGTATATTGTATTGTATTGCTATAAGTGATGAGGTAGCAAATTGCTGGTGAGGTGGGTGCACTGCCCGTCCGGCTCCTCCGATCCGGCCATCCCTCCGCCATAGCTCTCTGCTAGCTGCAACACACTTGTACCAGGATATCCTGTGCGTACGTACGTCCAGCTGCCCAGCTCTTTTATTTGTATCCATGCGTTTAATTGCCACGTCATCTGCCGCTCTAATAACTTATTCGCGTCACTAAGTTGAAATAATAAATTAAATGCCACGGGAAATGAGATAGGAAAGAGACAAAGGCATATGCCATTATTTTGTACTCGCTCCGTTCCGGAGTATAAGCTATCTTTAGTTTTTTCTAAAGTCAAATATTCTTAACTTTGGTCAATAATATTTCTAAAAAATATAATTCATTTCATGAACATAATTATCATGTTACCAGACTTTATATTTTTTTTTGTAATTTATGGTCAAAGCCAATGTTTGACTTTGAAAAAAACTTAGGAGCTACTTGCTTTCCGTCGTCAACTCTCTATGCTACAGTGCCGTGGCGAGTTTGCCACGGAAGTGTGGCGTGGCCACCCTTGCCCAGGAAGCCAGCAGGCCTTTAAACATTGCTATATTGTGGAAGGAAGGTAATAGGTTTTTTGTTTTACGAGAAGGGAATAGAAAAAAACAGATATATACGACTGACAGTGGTGCAGAATTTAACTGGGCTGGTTTTGAAGTTTAAAAGAAATGATCAATTCGGCTGCTGCAGAGTTTCGCCATTAAGAAATGGCAGGATTTGCTCGGTCCACACAACTGAGATGGCTGCTTGTTTGGGTCAAATTTTGCCTTGTGCTGTGGCTGTGCCTGCATGTACTTGCCATCTCATCATATGGTGCTTCCGCACTAATGAGTTTAGCTCTGTTTAGGTGTTACTTCCAACATATTTTTGTTCGGGTCCAACGTCCTTTATTTGACTCGCTGTCTAAAATTGATCCTTTATTACAAAATCAATAGGGAGGCCAAAGCCGACCAATGCGTACAAAATAAACACATGTCAAAATTTCTCCAATTTCGCCATAACATAGCAAATTATTAGTTAGTAGATTTCTTGTTGTGGAAATGTCTGTCATCAATTTTTTAACAATGTGCTTTGTCAATATTGAAATGTATACAGTGATATTATAATATTATTAATTTTAAAATCTGTTGACCCAGTCTCCTGAACTCCTGAAGGGCTGAAGATGCTCATAAGTGAAGACGGCCTCAGAGAGCCAGAATGGTCTTCATTTCAAAGTTCTCAACCAGCCAAATCTCTGCAGTTTCATTCTCTCTCAACACGGCTTTTGTATATACACTAGCCGTACATACCGCCAAACAATTATGGATGTGGATCGGAGATCTTCAGTGTCCAAACAATTATGCTCCTTATTAATAACTCCAAACACGATCACAAGATCACTATACCCCAGCGCCAAATCGTCCTTGATATCCATGGACCATGGACACAGACGCGACTGATCTGTTCACAAGAAACAAAGGTTCCCCATCTTCCCTCGTGCACTGCCGGTCACCGGAGGAAACCTCACATCGTGCCACCGTCGTCCCGGCACGGCGGGGCCCCGGCCGTCGTCGATCTATCCGTCGCCGGAGCTGGCACCCTGTGCTGTGCTGACCTTTTGCTGTCCGTTTGGTAGCAAGTCAGGCTCATGCATCATCACATGATCTGCTGCCATTGTGTTGCATTGTGTTGTGTCCATGCATGAAGCTAAGCCCTGTAATGTAGGGACGACAATCCAAGGGTGAGCACGGACGGATGAAATGTGAGCGGACGGCCAGGATGTAAAGGATCACGTATCGGGTGTGTCAGCTAGTTGATGACAAGTGACGCGAGTCGTGTACCAGTGTGTCTGGGCATCGTCGGTCGGACATGGCAGCATGCGTGCATGCACGATCGCCTGATCCAGTCGCTGCCGGGTGGTCACGCGTCAGTTTCCAAGATCGATCGATCGGTCGGTCGATGCGCCCGTGATCTTTTTTGTTTTTTGTTTATCTTTTTCTCTCCATATAGCTTGGGATAACTGTCGGCGAGAGATCATGTGAAAAAAAAGCTGGCGTTGGCAGATCCCAATGCAAGCTAAGTGAATGGGGCAAATATGTTTGCGTTTCAGGAGGCCAGTCTGAGTGGGATTTTGTGGGCATTAAATCAAGTGACACATCAGCAATTTTGGTGACATGACATGATAATTATGAAGAGAGAGGAGAGAAGAGTGTCATCACCATGGAACCCATTGACACAGTTACCAAGTCCATGAAACACATTGAAACTCTCATTGAGAATGTTATAGTTTCATCCATTACACATTTGACCATACACCATGCGAGAATTAAATGCTACAACTTGTATATGAAACTGTGCATTGAGAGTGACAGTTTCATCCCATTGAAAAGCTGATGTGGCTGTTTTGTTAATAGTGCCCATGAAACTACCACTGAGACTGGCCTGAGTACGGCAAAAAGGAACCGGAACTTAGGTTTGTAAGTGCTCGTCCGGTCCAAAAAATATTAAGGTTTATGAGACTTTTAGGAGATTTTAAGCCGGTGGTGGACAAGTTATGTTCAAGTAATACCCTTCCGTCCGGAAATATAATAAAGGGTTATGAAACTTTTAGTTTAGGGTATTTTATTTAAGCCGGAAAGGAAAAGGTGGCGGACATGTTTGATAAGTGCCACTCTAAGGATTAGATTACAATTTACAGGATATACAGGAAAGAAACAGGATTAAATAAAAAAATAAAAGTACATACATGTCTGATTAATGAGATTTGGCAGGGAATTACCAGACACACAGTGTTGTTTTTTTTATATACATTACATTATTTCTAGACAAAACTTAAAACCCAAAATCTCTTATATATGTGGGTGGAGAGAATACTGTACTTCCTCCAACAGTAAATACGATCTAAGTATGAAGGGCAAAAAAGTGATAAGATGTAATTCAAAAAATTATAATGACTTACATTTGTGCTAAAAACAAAGTGGGAACAAGATATATTTTTCATTAATAAATAAATTTTCCTAATCTCTACTCAAAGGCGAAAATTCATTATTAAAAATCTAGACAAAAATTCATTATTACAATGATATGATAATGTCCTCAAAGGCGACCACATCGCACCAAATAGTCTTATAGAATTAAACCATGAAAATACTACTTCTGTCTTGAAATAAAAAGGGTTCACCATTAGAGTTTAAACAAATTGTTTAGAAGGGTTTGAGGTTAATTAAGACTCAACCGCTCCACCATTAAATCACATTAAAGGTTTATTGGTGAATTTCGTGGAGCCGGTGCCAACTGTCAACTCTTGTCTTTTAAGGATTGTGTAATCCCTTGATTTCAGCTGATCGGTTGATTTTGACCTGCATTTAATGAGGCACATATGTCTTCTTGTATCGTCCTTAATCTGTGCTAAAAACATTATGTTTTCTTACATTTTAGAATGGAGGGGGTACCTAGAGATATATAATCAGCAAAGGAATTCTAGTTAAATCATCAAAAGGAAAGCTAATGTATCAGGCCGACTAGCTAGTCACAAATAACATAACAACAAATTAATCATGTTATATATAGTAAAGGATTAGCATATTCATCAACTCCCAAAGGTGAGTACTCCTGCTTTCACACATTATCAATCTTTTTATTATTTTTTTTGTCTGTTTTTTCGCATCTCTCAGTTGCGATGGCTTGTTGGTGCACTGTCTTAATAGTCGGAGTGCATACAGGGCCCAAAACATGCGGATTATATGTGATGGCCAATTGCTTTCGTTCAAAGAGAATCATGAGTGAACTTATCATTTGGCATTCGATTTATCGAGACAATATTTGAACATTTAGGCGAGGGTCCATAAGTTGTTAGTTACAGCTATAGGAAGTACACTAGCTAGGTTGTTGAAACTAACCACAGATCACCTGATAGTTGTCTATAGGGTCTTCGGGATAGCAGCTGCGTGCCAAACAAATTGTTCGAGAAAGGGAAAATTAATGCTTCCTTGAATAATTAGATTGTAGAGCTGCAACTGTGCATAAAACAGCTGCGGTGCAGAACAAGAATTTCTCGACACATGCATATATATGAGACTTGACAATGCGCATTCATCAAGTGCTGTGTCATGCAGTGTTTGCCTGTTTGGTAACACGTCAAGTTTCCCAGTCTGGTCTCGTCACCTTCCGATCCTTTTCCCAAAACTCCAAAAGGCAGCGTGTGTGTTTTGATCTTTGACACGCGTAATATTAATTACTTGGGAGGTTCTAATCCTCAAAGTGTCTGAAATTCTCTTTTCCACAGTCCACTGTGTTACGTACTGCAGCCAAGACTATGATGACCGCTGCCCCTGCATTGGCTTGCCTCGACGCCTGGCTGCTCATCACCATCGTTGACGAAGCCATCGTTCTTTCGGACGTAGCACATGCAGGTATCTGCTCTGCCCATAACGCTAACGTTCATGCATATACGTCAATTCATTCAGGTCACCATCTACGAACGCAAAGTTACCACTACCTTTTTGGCGTTTTCTACGTACCTCGATCGCTTTTCTACGACTGATGACTCCCTTAAAATTTACGCCGAAAGAGACGTGCGTGCATGCAGAGCGGCCACGTCAGCTAGCTGCGATGGCAACTGCCACCATGCTCACATGCCACATCACATCCAAACGAACGGTGCCCACACGCTGACGTGGACGCGCGCGGTTTCTCGCGCGTGCGCGACGGACGCCGACCTCCTCTTGTGTCGCGTACTATACTAGTTGGAGAAATGGAAGAAGATATGCCAAGATTTTTGGTGGCTTTGTAGCAGGGCACGGCCAGGCTTGAAGCTTTCAAAGTTTCAAGGTTCCATTTGTTTAATTTGGCTCCAATGAAGAAAACATATCTTCCACGTTCGTGCTTCGCCTCAGATGCAACCTCGGCCCTTGTCCGGCAACGCCCCACGGCTCTCCAACAGTGGAAAAGACTCAATCAATTCTTACAACAGATGTTTTGGATTTTACGGCGCTCCCTATATGAGTATATGACTTTCGGAAGATGGAAAGTGACTCCATCTCCCAGGCTTCTAGCTCATTACCGCCGGTTCGTAGCTCGGAGGAAGAGGAGAAGCAGCGGCGACGGGAGCTGAGAGAGGACGAAAAGAGAAGAGATCAGACAGTCTACAGTTGTCACACGAATCTAAAACATTATAAGGGAGATAACCCAATTTCTTTCCGAAGATGGATAGAAAATCCGAGTGTTTTCGGAGTTTCTCGAAGTGGACTCAAATCTCAAATTGGACTAGGAAGAAGGGCGCGAAGCGCGCCCGTAGTAAAGAAGCACACAGGTACGTAGACAGGGAAGTACTCCAGCCGTCCTAAAATAATAAGTGTCTTTCTCACTTCTGAGAAAACTTTTTGTCAATTATATAAAAATATATATTAGAAATTATGATACAATATAAATATTATTAAATAGATATGTAGATCTAGTTATTTTATAAAAAATATTTAAAAACTTAAATATTATATATATTTTCTATAAATCTAGTCAAACTCACGGCAAGAACACCCAAAACGTCACTCTTTTTGGGACAGAGGGAGTAGCCGATAACAGAAAATGACAATCATTATGAAAATTGAAAATGGGTCCAATCACGGAACCAGGTATGACTTCTGTATAATCACAATTGTTTGGTCTGATGGAGAACGGATGGCCAATTCCATTACATAGAAATCAACATAGCAAAAGATGACCCGTTAATTAAGATAGAGTTTGAAGGCGTATGGTTTGGTCTGATAACTGTTTCACATATAGAGCGTTTCTGAGTGCTTGTACCTTGCAAGCATAGTTTCTAATGATAACATGACAGTTCAGTGGGCCAACACCATCACCAAGAGCAGGTATAGTATAGTAATCTTCATCGCCAAAGGTAACCCATGTATGGGTGATACGTTGCAGGTTCAGCCTGTTCACATGTTTGTAGCAAGGTTTTTTTTACCGTTCCAAACCGGACCGGTTCCCCAGTAACCGGTCTTACCGGTCCCACCCGATAGCAAAAAAACTCTGGTTACCGCTCCCTAACCAAACCTAGCAAACCGCTACTTTCGGTTTACTGGTCGGTTTTACCAGTTAGTGAGCCGGTTTTTTTAAGGGTTAACCAGATTTTAGCAGTAAAAAAAACTCTGGTTTGTAGTTAGAGATATCTCAGATTCTCAGTCAGGATGTATTCAATTTTAGAGTTATGTCCATATGAAAAAAAATCGAGAAACCAGTTCTAACCAATTATATTGTTGTTGTGAGGAAGCAGAGAGCCGTAGCTTGAGCTTATCTATCTCTCACTATTGTTATGGCTACATACAATGGCCATAGGCTATAGTATGATACTATTATTTTTGAGGAAAATGACTTATTAATTGGGTGCATTACAGGTAAGCCATGTTAACTCAATGAGGCTATTCGCGCTAGACCTACCATATCGCGAGTCGGTCCCAGTTCGGACCGGCCGAGAAAAAAATCCTATTTTATTTCGGGCCAAAAATTGTTGCCCTCGCCCATCCCATAGGTAAGGTTGGGCCGAGTTCTCGGGTCGGGCTTGGGCCATGCCTTGGGCTTCCCGTTCTCTTTTAATTGAAAACAAATAACATAAATCACCTTGGCGGGCTCGGGCCGACCCAAATTTTTTTCGGGCTTGGTTTTCGCTGACCACGCTCATCCCATTAAGAGGCGTGGGCGGGCTAGAACCTACCGGGCTCGGGCCGAGCCAGAAATGGTTAGGTCTATCCGGCACTCATGGTACTCTATTTTTATCCCCTAAAAGGACTATTCCTATCTAGTTATCAAGGTTCTCCGCTCTATTCCAACTTCTTCAGCATCTCTCCTACTCTATATTTCATACTCTACCCTAACTAACCTATATTTTATTTTATCATCCCGAGTACAATCTCACCTCTTCTCAATTTTTCTTTTCCCTTTTTTTATCTCTCCCGTTCTTTTTTATTTTCTTTTCTCATTCCCTTTTTTCTTTTCTTGCTTTCATTCTTTTTTCTTTTCTTTTTTCTCTCCCCTCTTCCTTTTTATATTTTTTCTCTTCCTTTATTTTTTTCCTTTGTTTCTCTCTTTTTTCTTCTTTTTTTCTCTCTCTTCTCTTTTCTGTTCGCTTCCCCTTTGCTCCGATTGCCCAGGTTGGTCTTCTCCAGCCGCACGAGCATGCCCAGCCGCCAGCTAAATCCTGTCATTCCTCTCCATGGATCCCAAATCCCTCGCACAGGAAGCTCCTCCACCTGCCTAGCTCCATCTCCAACCCCTCCAACACAAGCTCCGGCTGTTGCCCCGCCGGGAATCGACGATTCCATGGCCGTCGGTCGCTATTGCGGCCCGAGCTTCACCTCCACGTCGGCCATCGTTTCTGGCAAAAAGCAGCTCGAATCAAATCGTGATGAGGCGACCCGCGGGGTCGCGCCCTCTCCCTCTGACAGCCCCCTCCCCTGCTCCGGCTGGTCGAGCAGTGGTCGGCGTGGAGGAGGAGCAGAGCCACAACGACGACGACCGCAACGCCGCGGGGAGAGGCGCCCACGTGTGCTGCGCAGACGGTGGCGAAGCCGGCCATCCGCAGGCAAGGACGACACGACGCGTGAGGCGAATGCGCTCGGATGGGCGGTGGTGGAGCGGGCCGTCGAGCGTGACTGAGTGGGGCATCCGCAGGTAAGGATGGTGCCGTTCATGGATTTGTGCTAGGGATATGATTTGTGACTGGATTGGTTCAAGGATTTATTGATGGATTTGTTCGCCCTTCTATTTCTTCTTCCTCGTGGATTTGTGCTCGATGTGTCCATTCCTCACCGATTTGGCAGTCGATTTGTGCTCGATGTGTCTATTCCTCACCGATTTGGTGACGCAATGGCGCGGCACCGCGAGGGTGATGGCTCCACCATGTCTTTGCTCCGGTCTGGATGGCAGGCCTGGTGAGGCGAAGGAGCAGGACCCCCGGTGGCAGGTCTCGCGACGCGGAGCAGGGCGGCGGGTCGTTCATCTCCGACCGCGGTCGGCCTCCGAATCGAGCTCATCCCCATCCCTGTTCGTCCATCAAATCTTCATCGTTGTGGATTTTGGGTTTTCCTTTTTCGATTCGACATCCAACCTTGTCGATTTGGCGCATTGGAGCCTGATTTCAACTTATTGAAACTCGATTTGATCTTTTTTTATTTGATTTCTCCTCTCTGTCTTCATGCGCTGGCCACTGCTCCCGTGCTTCGGCCGTTATGGCGGGGGTGCGGTGAGCGTGCGCGTACGACGGAGGCCAAATGGCCGGCGGCAAGTGCATAGCACGGGGAAAGGAGGAATGGGAGAGTGAAGGCCGCCGCCGGCGGCGGATACGTTCGGTGGACACCGACGACGCAAACGCTACTGTGGCGGTTTTTTTTAATTTTTTAACAGCCATGCCTGACCGATACGGGCCACGTGGCACGGAGCACACGCGGCAAGCAACGCAGCGGCGAGCGACGGATGGGTTCCTTTCCTTCGAGCGATAAGAAGTTACTTATATTTGGACGGAAGATGCAAAAAAAAAAATCTTTTGGGCCGTGACCTGGACCCGCCGGGAGTCCAGCGCTAACAACATATGGCCCGGCCTGCCAGGCCCAAAGTCTCTCCCGTAGCCCAAGCCCGCCGTGGAAACCTCCTGTGACACATACCCAATGGGCCCATCGCCTCTTGTCCACCACCGCCCGTCGTCTCCCTGTCTGACTCCTCTACTACTCCTCTTTCCGCCGGATCCTCAATCCGCCGCCGCATCGCCGCCCCTCCGCCTCGGCGTCGCCGCAGCGGCCGTCGTGCCCGACCTCTTCGCTTCCCGTCGCCGGTACGTGTTCCTAGCTGCTTTGTTGCTCGGATTGGCCGATCCCCTCGTCCCCGTGGCCCGGTTCCTGCTCGCGGCGCTCGTGCGCTTCAGACGAGGGATCGCGTCCTAGATCTAGGCGTAGAGTTCCACGCAAGCCTGCGGCTGATTTGGCGCTGCTGATTGGCGCCCCTCCGCGGCTTCCTGATCCAGATCTCCAAGCATGCCCCAACAAGCAAATGGCTGATTCGACTGTTCACCCTTGCCTTGCTGGGTGCACTGTTGCAGCATCGTATGGCAGCTTCAGATCAGTGCTTGTATCTGTAGAGTAAAGCTGTTTATCCAGCCGTTCGCTGCAAACACTACGTGTCTCCGACACAAAGCGATATTTGAGCTGTCTGTTTCTATCTTTGCTGAAGGGGAGTATTTGACGCAAATGTTGGTAGCCCTATCGAAACAAACACTTCCAACTCCCTTACCTAGGAGCTGAGTATATTTGAGGTCGGCGCAGACGGTTACTGTCCCTCCAAATCCTGAACAACCAAATTTATTCCAAAATACTCATTTTAGTAACGTCATGAAATGTTTTAACATATGTACATGGACATCTTTTATCACAGACAAATGCAATGTTGTGGACTTCCAAGCCACGAACCATAGCAACCTTGGAGTAGTAGTATTTTCCTTTATGCACTCAGTTTTTATGTTATATCACATCAGTTTACAACGGTATATCTGGTGAGGTTGGAAGCAACACCGTGTTTAGGTTTATAATCTGTTCTGATTACCAGGATGCTTTTGCCTTTTGCTATGTTGAATTCGTGTCGTACATATGTAAATCTGTTTCCTTTACGGGATGTCTAGAGACTTGCATATGTGAAGAAGAGCATCATTTCAACTGACATGAGTTTGGTATGCAGGGATGGGCCTGTGGACATTGCTGGAGGGATTCTTGCTTCTCGCAAATGCGTTGGCAATACTGAACGAAGATCGTTTTCTTGCTCCCAGGGGATGGAGCATGTCTGAAGTGTCGGGAAATGGGCAAACAAAGTCGTTGAAGGGCCAGACCGTGGGGCTTATCTATGCTACTCAATTTCTGAGGATGCCCTTGATAGCCCTTAATGTTCTTATCATTGTTGTAAAGTTGGTGTCAGGCTGAACCTCACTGTCTGGTTTTGGCCAGCATTATGTAAAAGTTAATTATACTCAAAAGTCGCTCGAGATATGTCCATGTTGGCTGTTATGTGGATTTCTGTTATTCTTCTGAGAAATTAGTTCTGTTCAGATAACGTTTTTTTTTGGTAAACATTTATACTGCCAAAGTATGTGTTGTGTGCCATAGGATAAATTTGTTTGAAATGTGTTTTATGCACTTGTTGAGGTTGTCTTTCCTTTCTTCTTTACACATTGTTGCTTATGAGCATGTTTTATGGTTGTCTCTTCCCATTTTAGTGCCTGGTGTTGTTTGGCAGTTGGATGCTGCTTATGGTCAGAGGCATTTGTCTCCTAAGGCAGGTTGAGTGGTGATACAAGCCAAGCTTTTGTGTTACTAGACTTGGTGTGGCACTTCCAATACAGGTAACTTATTTCATGGTTATGGCTTGGTCCTTTAGTGATGATTGATGAATTCCTTTAGTATGGGTATTCCAATGGAACAATGAGTTGATCTTCTTGTGCTTGTACTAAATTTCTAACATCTGGGTCCAACTCCAACTATTCCCTGCATTTTGTGTATGGCATCATGAATGGAGTGATTGTCTTTGCCAAAATTTTTAAAAGTTAACGAATTATGTACATTAGAAGTGAACTGAAGCCTTTTTTTTATACATTGTAAGTCAAAACTTGTACATGCAATAGATGTGACAAAAACATCTGATAAAAAAATCAGACCCTTTTGCCATTGTTTACCTCCACCCATTGCTAGATAAAATGAAGAGAAGTAAAACTATTGTAAGTGCAGTTTCTTGTGAACTGTCTTTTGGGGTTGTTTTTAACTGCTTAATCAACTACTTTACAGAGTAATGATCTTAACCCTGTATGGTAATGCATTTTTTTTAGATAAAATGATGATGGTATTATGTGGCCCACTAACTCAATAATACGAAAACAAAACATGGAACAAGGGTAATTTCTTCCTACTTGAACATGATTCTGTTTTGTTCTATTTCATTTGGGCCGGTTGGAATATAATACTCGAGGTACTTCTATCTATGATCACAAACTGCTTGGTGGAAGCATGCCTTTTACCATTCGTATCATGTGACTGATCGCGGCTGTGAATGAAAGCTTGCACCCAGTCTGGAACCAAACCTTTGTTTTTCAACAAAAGAATCAGACTTTGAACTTTGTTGTTGAAGATAGCTTAAGTTGGAAGTATATGACCATGGCATATTCCGTAAAGTTCTACTGAAACTGCCATCTTATTAGTAACCTAGCAGTTTGGCAGTTAGCCACAGGAAGGTGTACTTATGGCAACCGTTGAATATGTTTTCTGTAGGATTCCATGGAGCGGTGCATCCTGACCTTGGCAAAAGTTTTGCTGGAAGAAGACTACAAGGAATGCTTCAACGTGAGGAGACAAAGAGTGGGAAGCTGGACTTGCATCATCTGAAGACTGAAGTGGTCGCCACGGTCATGCATGATTCGTGAGAAGAGGACAGCTTAAGGTTCAGATAAGCCCAGCCTCTGTGTTTAGGGGGTTGGATGGAGCTGGGGTCAGTTGATGTCCATGGTTCGATGAGTTTTTAGTCCTCTTCTGTCCAGGGTAAATAAATGCCACCTCGATGAGTTTTTAGTCCTGACTTGGTACTAACGCGTGCACAAAAATGAGCACTCACTCTGATAGCGCAACTCTGTTTTTTTAAAACATTTCTGTTCAATTATATCAGAAGCTCGCTGATTTTCTTGATGGGTCATGCTGTATTTCAACTCTGGGCTACCTCAACTCATTTAGGACTAAAAGACTGTTGTTGACGACTCGTATGTCAGAAGCTCTGGCGTTCACCTAAGAAGGGGAAGCATATGGGTTCAGCACCCTCTACCAAACCTAGCCTAACTCACATTCCTCCTGAAATTCTCTTTATCTTTTATATCCTTTCGGACTTCATGCCTTCCTTGAAAAGTTGAAATTGAGGAATTGTACAGAAAGAAACAAGTGCGATCAACATGCCATGGTACCTAACAACCATAATGGGCTCGAGAGAGACATGCAGATGATCATGATGAGCCATGGCACTCTTGCCGAGTTGTCGTTCATCGCTCTGCATCCATCCATGCATCCACTAGTAAACACAGGCCAATGTCATGTTGTGATGCTGCGTCACATCACCAAATCTGGTATGATTTGCATCTTCTTTTTCGTTTATACGTGCAAATCTATTTCGGAAACATGAATGGATGCTTATCCTGATGAGTGATGATGAACAGACGGCAAAAAAGCGAGACTGGTAGGATAGCCTTGTCGCCCTAACAGAAACCATCCCTGCCCTACTCAGCACAAATCATGCGCCAATCCATCAGCTGATGCTGATTAGCTCAATGAGCGCAGCTTTCAAGGCATCCAGTCTAACACATGCATTGATCATAGCTCCAAATCTAGTAATCGACTATGTCAGTTCATATTGTGTCAAGCATTAGAAAATTTATTCATATTTTTCCTAAACAAAAAAAAGAGGATGAAATATTCAATTATGTCAGTTCAGAGTTCCAGGTCAAGAAATAAAACCTGCGCCTGAAAATCTTGAGAGACTGCAATGTTCAGAAACGCGCACACACGTGTGTCCTGCACTGACGCGTGTGATGTGGTGGGGGTGGAGAATGGGCCAATTGGAATGCCAGAATTCTCTTGTTCTGGATGAAAATAAATTCTTTTTTAATATGTGGAAAGAAGCATTTCGATTAAATAAGTTATGGAAAAAAAGAAAGAGTTGTTGGGACCAGGAGAAGAAAAGCTGGATCATGTATCCTACCGTGCCAAGCGACGTGTGTGGCATGCATTTTTCAAGCTAAGGTCTAATATAATGGCTGTATTAAACCAACCACAGCAGGCGCCGCTCATCCATCCGTCCATTCAGGACTAAAAGAGGGCATCAAGCAAAATCATAAGGTAATGACTTTATCTTTCTTGTGTGGAATGATGATCTTGATTTAGAGGGCATCAGGAATCAGACTCTTTGTAGACTTGACTGAATCTTTTTATATGGGAAAAATGTCTGTTGTACAAAGAGTTTAATGGTTTCTGACTGAATCAGAAACCCTGAACAACCCACTTTATTTGTCCATTTAACCAGTGTAACGAGATTTCAGCTCGATTTACCCTCAAACCATTTTTTTTTTTTTTGCGGGTAAAACCATTTCATTTTTTTTAATGTGTCCAGAATGGGATTTGCCTTTTTTTTTGTCCTCTATGTACACGTTGACTTTAAGGTTTTGATTTTTTAGGGTAAAAAAGGATATCATAACTTATGCTAAAAATACATTAAAAATCCCTTTATTATTTTTTTATTACTTGAGTCCTACAATTGGAGCAAATCACCAATTCATCACAACAAATAAGTTTTCTTGCCATTCTTAAAAAAAGGTGCACCCAATATGCCTTTTTTGACATGCAAGATTTTTCATTTTCTGGGAACAGTCAAGTTCCTGAATATTCAGGTGAAAATTCCCTTCTTCCAAATGAGGCTTCAAGAAATTAAAATTCCCCAGATGTCATGAGAGAAGAACAGCACAAATGGTCGTTGTTGGCCATCTAACATTTAATTTGCTCTGGTACTGCTATTTAGGTGACGGCATGCAAGCTGTGGCATCAACCGTTAATCCCCGTGATTAGTTATTCGGTTGGTGTCACCAGAATCAGTACGATGCAGCCACCAAATCCCGGCACGCACAAAATTCTGCACAGGGACGACGATCAAGCTCGTCGAAGAATTTCTCGCTCAAGCCTTTATGGCCGGCCTGTACAACTAAACGCGTATGAATTCCGCTATCACGGGGCGGCGATACGAATAAGCACATAAAGAATGATCGAGTACCACTAATCCAAACATTTCTTTAGTCAAATCTCTCTCTCTCTCTCTCTAGAGTGTGTGTGCTTGGCTCCCACCACTTTCTCTCTCTGCACTTTGAAAACTTTGAAAGCCTCTCCCAAGCACAGCCAGCCCTCCATTTCGTTGTCGGCATGTCAACCCTCCCTCTCTCTCTCTCTCTCTCTCTCTCTCTCTCTTTCTTTCTCCCGTGCACTCCATCAGCCATACTTTCTCGCTCTAAAAATGGGAGCCGAGCAGTGAGGACGAAGAACAGAAACCAGGTGCCCTTCCTCATCCATTAGCAAGCCGAGGTAAGGAACCCATTCTCTTTCCTCCACTTTAAGCGTCAACTTTGATTCACATTTATCAAGAATATATTCCCATTTCCATCAAGTTGATTCATTGCAGTTTCAGTCCTCTATGTGATCATCTCTCGTTTCTTTCCCTTCCACCTTTTCCGTTTCAAATGCTCTTCCATGTGTTTGAATTTGGGAATTGCATGAGTCCTTGAGCCACTGTTCAGAACCGTGTTCCTCAAATTTGGAGGGCTTCTGAATTCGCATTCCTTGAACTAACTACACCCTCCACAATTTTTGCGATTTCTCCTCAAAAAACACCTCTGCTCTGCAGGTGATTTCTAAATCAGGGGCACCACAGAAAATGGAACAATATGAGGTGTTGGAGCAGATTGGGAAGGGTTCATTTGGCTCTGCACTCCTGGTGAGGCACAAAGTAGAGAAGAAGAGGTGAGGTGGCCGGCAGATGGTCACACCGTCCTGTGCTGATATGATGGAAGCTTCCTTCCATGGTGTCACTCCTCTGAAAAAAAAACTGGCTCATTTCCTTTCAGGTATGTCTTGAAGAAGATCCGCCTTGCCCGCCAAACTGACCGGTGCCGCCGATCAGCACACCAGGAGGTATGCTTACACTCTCGTCGCATTGTGCCCTGTGTTTTCATAATTTGGAATTGGTTAACTATGTAATTTGCTTCCTTGTGAAAAAAAGAGGTTTGAATTTTGATGCTGAATTGGACAATAGCATCTTCTTGAAGCTCTCTGTTCATGATGACAACATTGCCTGTGGTCCCATTTATGATGAATAATTTGAATTTGGCTCTGAACAAAAATGATGATAAATTTTGTAAAAGGGGGAGAATAAACTGGTCAATAGACAATTTCCTTGTAGCATGCTTCACTGCTCTCTACAACATAATATGTTCTGTTGTCATGATCCTGCACTAATATGTGCATAAACCTACAGTAATAATGTGAAAAAAATCACTAGCTTGTTGAATTTTCATACAGATGGAGCTCATTGCCAAAGTAAGGAACCCTTACATTGTGGAGTACAAAGAGGCTTGGGTAGAGAAGGTGAGCATGGGTCCTTTGTCCTTGATATGGACAGTGGCAGCATTCTAAGGGCAATATTTGGCCTTGTTCCTTTCCTTGATGTTTCAATGGTCCTCATGAAGGATTTATATGGTCATAATTGCTTGAAAAGGAACGATTTTTGTTGTTATCAGGGTTGCTACGTGTGTATTGTCATCGGTTACTGCGAGGGAGGGGACATGTATGTCTAGTTGTGGAAATTTATCTCTCAACTGTACCTGGAATACGTATTATGATTTTAACCTTATGCGGTTTGTGCAGGTCAGAAACCATTAAGAAGGCTAAGAGCAACCATTTCTCAGAAGAGGTTATTAAATAGTCTGAACTCTGACACTGCGTGTTCTATATCCGTACATTCTGCTTTTACTGACATTGCACCTTTGTTGTGTTTTTCTTTTGTGGATGCAGAGGCTTTGTACGTGGCTTGTGCAGCTCCTGACGGCACTTGATTACTTGCATGTCAATCATATCCTCCATCGCGATGTCAAGGTTGTTAGATACTTAACCTCAGTGTTATCCTTGCAAAAGTTGCAATGGACTCATGCTGCTCGAGTGACACTCTCATACCTTGTAACTGTTTCAGTGCTCAAATATATTTCTCACAAAGGACCAAAACATACGGCTTGGTAAGAATCCAACTGTCAAGTACACTTTTGGAAAGCAACATGTATTATAAAGTTCTTTGTACAAATGCTGGTGATATAATATCCTTCTGTTCTGAAACATGTGGTCTGAAACAGGTGATTTTGGCCTTGCTAAAGTATTGACTTCTGACGATTTAGCTTGTTCAGTGAGTTTTCTTGCACAACTGTTGAGTGTTTGACGCGTTTCTCTGTCGATGTTGCTTCTAATTCTGGCTATGTGCTGCTTCTGAAGGTTGTGGGAACTCCAACTTACATGTGCCCTGAACTTCTTGCTGACATTCCATATGGTTCCAAGTCTGATATATGGTCTCTGGGTAAGGTTATATTGACAAATTCAGTTGCATCTATTCTTCTGAACATTAAGTTTTTGTCATCTTGGCTAAACTCCTGCAATGTCCATTCTCAAGGATGCTGCATCTATGAGATGGCTGCGTTGAAGCCTGCATTTAAAGCATTTGTGAGTAGCATCTCGTGCTTGATGAAAGCTAACTTTACCTTAAGCTGTATCTTGATTGGTGATTTTTTCGACTCTTACAGGATATGCAAACACTGATAAACAAGATTAACAAGTCTGTTGTAGCTCCCCTACCAACTATGTACTCTGGTGCATTGTAAGTCCTTGCCCTATACAACTTACACAGTTGCCAATCCAGGATATAATACCTTTTTAGCTCTAGTACGAAATGTTCAAAAATCTTTGTTTCTGGCCATGCAGTAGGGGACTCGTCAAAAGCATGTTGCGCAAAAGTCCAGATCACAGACCAAGTGTATGTGTGGATTCACCATCACACCATTACGGCAAATTTCACCTCACTCTGAATTCTGAAATTATCTATGCATCCCACTTCTTTTGTTTCAGGCTGCAGAACTGCTTAAGCATCCACACCTTCAGAACTACGTGTTCCAACTACAATTGAAGTTAACCCTCCCTCGCAATTTGTTCTCTGCTAAGCTTCCTACCAAACACGACACAAATAAGGTTTTGCTTTCCGATGCTGAAGGCAATTGCAAACTCAAATACAACAAGAGCCATTCATTTAAACTAGAGAGGGCTGTAAAACTTGACCAAGACATTGATACACATGGTACTCCTAGTTCTGCCAGAACTAGGAAGAATTATCCAGAATTGCCAAATGAACAAATGGAGGGGTTGTCAACCCAAGTTACCAAGAATGTTGTTGATGAAGTGATTCGTGAGAAGTATTCTAAAGCTTCAAGACCTCCTGCCCCTACTCCAAGAAGGTCATCATCGACACCTAGAAGACGATTACAACCTTCAAAGACATTTCATGCCACAACAACTTCTCACAAGGAGGTATGACTAATCTGACGATTTGAAATGTTAAACATGTTGTTGGTAGCCTTAACGTCCATTCAGATTTTCACAGCTGGCTGTTGACGTTACCAGTTACTAGCCAGTAGACATCTTTAAGGCACCAACCGACCATTCAGAAAATGTATACATTTCATAAAACCAAACATTAGTTTCTCAAAACGGAACTGACCTGAAAACTATATTTTGCTGTAAGGCTACTTCTATCTACCTCTGTAAGTGAATGCCTGAAGTTTTTATTTTAATAACAGCATGTTAACTTCGAAGTACTTTTCCTGGGGAAAGATTTGAATCCTGACCATCTATTGTTTTGAATTCTGATACCAGCAGCGTCCACTGTCGAGCCAAGCAACACGGCGAGAATCACTACCCCTGCGTATGACCAAAACTCCTGAAAATCGGCAGACCACAAACATTCTCACCAGATTGAAATCTCCTGATGTTTCAGTAAACTCTCCTCGAATCGACAGAATTGCTGAATTCCAACTGGCATCCTCTGAAAACCCATTACATCACATCACAAAACTCACGTCACCATCTATCATTGATCAGTCCATCACCAAGGACAAGTGCACTTTCCAAGTGCTCCGAAGAAACATAGAAAACTACACCGACTCTCCTGACATCGATCTTCTTGGTGCTGAAAATTCACCCAGAAGCTCAGCGGATTGGATGCATAAGAGGTTCGACATGAGGTCTTACCAGCAGAGAGCTGAGGCTCTGGAGGGCCTGCTTGAGTTCAGTGCACAACTGCTGCAGCAGGAGAGGTTTGTGGAGCTGGGGATCTTACTCAAGCCTTTTGGACCTGGTAAGGCGTCCCCAAGAGAGACAGCTATATGGTTATCCAGGAGTTTAAAAGAAGTTGGATTATAACCAGAGGCCTGTAAGTGCAAGACTAAACCTGCAACAACTTTGTACCCTAACAAGCTTCAGGATACCCTGTACAGTTTCAGTTTTGTTATCTGTGTGTTTCCCTCTTGAACTGATCTTTACGGAACACTAAATATATTCGACGACACTATTTCTGTTGACCTGCAATAACACATTAGATGAATTTATCAGTCAGATACTCAGATGAGAAATACCTTAGATGCATGTGACATCGTATCCTGATTCCTGAAACCATGAGGGCCAGGAAGCTGACCTCTGGAGATCCATCTTTATTGTTCACTTCTTGTATTTTGTAATTATTTTTTCCTGATATCATAAAACGAATTTATTCATTTTTTATTCTTCAGTTCTGTTCATAATCTATGCACCTTCTATTAAAAAAAAACTTGAGTCAGAGTTACCCCTTGCTGCTCTGCACGACCCATAGATGAACAATTAATATATTTCTGATTTCTCTAAATTTAAACCATACAGCTCTTCACAACTACACCAAAGCTCTGAGCATGTCATTGTCCTCCAGCAACTGGTGGCGTGAGTGGAGATCATGTCATACAATAGCCTGCCTGTGTTTCCTGGGCTCGAAATGGCATTTGCCTTTTTTTTGCTCGCTCTGCCACTAGTCACAGAACCCTTGCTGGTTGCTGAAACTATAACTTCTTTCTCCGCACCCTTGTCATTCAATTCAAGCTAATGAAATGGTACTAGACCAATAAAATATTATTAATTCTTCCAACCTTGCAAGTTTACAAAAGAATTCAACAGGATGAGAAAATTCATGGTCGTGTCCACATGGAAATAATGCTGCTGGCCAGTTGCACCAAGTTCTAGTGATGGGTACTGAGAAGCACTGCATTGTCGAAATCAAGCATGACCACTGATCCTTTCACAACTCAAGTTTCACAAAAGGATCAGGAGATTCATGTCGAATTTCTGTTCCAAACAACATAACATGACAACGCCAACCTATTTTGCTTTAAGTGGCACATATACAGCATCTTTGGCTCCAGTTTCATCAGCTAACATGCACAAACAATTCTTCATTGCATCAAGAAGTTTGCACAGGTTTGCAATATGCATACAACTACTCCTTAAAACATCTCAATTTATTTACCAAGTTCAGCATTTCAAGAGGTAAGGCATCTTATTTCGATCCCCCTCCCCCCCTTAATAATTAGTTTGGCAGGTTCCTATGCACGGAATGACTGCAGGAGAACACGTCAGGATCACTGAAATGTACTTGAATGATCCAAAATGTGTCAACATATACAATGGCTTTTGCTCCACAATATTACACCAGATAATCTTCAAGAAGACAACCTAAATGCAGTGATATGAACCAATGGAACATTGGAGAAACATATTTATTGAAACATCTTATTGGCTGTGTTTATGGCTTTATACCAATAGCTTATACAACAATGTAATAGCGGGCTATGACATTTAGCGGAGAGCTCTTCTCAAGCACTCCAGCCCCGCTATATCCCGCTATGGTGCCACTATAGCCCGGTATTTAGTACAACGTTGTTATAGCTGCAGTTGTTGAAAAATGCTAATCACCGCTATAGCTCCGCTATAGACAGCTATTTCGTACACTACAATGAAAAATCGTAAGTCCAACACCAAAACAACAAGTAACCCAAAAACTCACTTTGTTTTGACACTGACACCATCTGATCCAGCAATGATCACTGAACTCGCCATGTTCAAGAACAACCCATGTTCAACAACTCCTTCGAAAGAGGCAATTTCCTTCCCCGCAGCCAATGCATCTTTGATTGGCGTCTTGAAGTATAAATCGACAATGTAGTTTGAGTTGTCAGTAACATATGGTTTATCTCCTTCCAATCTTAACTTTGCCTCAACTCCTTCCTCCTTGAACAGTTCCTGCAATCTTACTAGGTTATACTTCCAGCAGAACTGCACAACTTCCACAGGCATGGCTAGACCACTTCCTCCTAATCCATCAACTAGTTTTGTCTCATCAACAATAACAATAAACTTGTCAGATGCAGCCTCAACCATCTTCTCGCGGAGAAGGGCACCACCCCGTCCTTTCACAAGGTTAAGGTCTGGGTCAACCTGTTTTAGTACCAATTGAATTCAATTAGCTAAAAAGAAGCAGTTCTGAATAAACAGGAACAAAAGGCCTAAATATCAGTACAAAGCATTTGAAGAAAGAGTTGCGTCAAGTTGGGACAATGTTCACCGTAAGGACATGATTGATCAGGGATATTTTTCATTCGATAGAATGGGCTTTAGTTTCAAACTTAGCCTAACTACAATACCTTCCAAAGAAACGCCACTCAGCCAAACACCCCATAAAGTTACAATACCTTCTATGATTGGCATCTAAAATGAGACCTGATAGTTGGATAGTAGGTTCAAGAGCCACAATCCTAGAAGCATTTTATTTTTGACATTTTTTCCAAAGGTGTCAACATTTTTCTCAATTGAGTGGCTGAACAGCGAAGGAAAGATCTTGGGACAGTGCACTTTGATTTTAGATTGGTATGATGAGAGATGCCATTAGAATTGCTGCTTGTTCATGCTAATAAGCAGTAGCACCATTTTTTTTTCATTTATTCTTATAGAGGGGCATTTATGAAATTGCATTGTATATGCAAGTGCCAAACCAAATTTATCCCAATCATGAGGAAAGGGACGCATTTTCGTATCCTTATGACATACCCACTCTTGCATATCCCATCAAATTTCCCTATCCCAAACCCTATCCAAAGGCCACCAGGGGAAAGGTAGATAAAAACAAAGGGCGCCGCTTTCCTCCATGAATAGCACTAGAAGATGAACATAACAGACGAGCTCATCTTGCTTGCAGTAACAGCAACAGGTGACAGTGTGTGCAGAAGTCAACACTTTTACATGTCCACATTTTTTCAGGACAGCTACTCTAGCTCGCCAGATGTTACCACAAATTGCAAGCAGACAATTTATATAGTGTATAAAGATCTCCAGGGAATCATCTAATGATTGGACTGATTTATATACAGAACGGTAGAAAAAGGAAGCGATAATGAGGCAAGGCAGGGGCAGACCTCGTCGGCTCCGTCAATGGCGAGGTCGATGTGCGGGTGGTCATCGAGCGTGGAGAGTGGGATACCAAGCGAAAGCGCCTGCTCATAGGTGCGCTTGGACGTGGGCACGCCGACGATCTTCTCGAGCTTGCCGGCGGCCAGGAGCGCGCCGATCTCAGCGACGGCGAAGGCGGCCGTGGACCCCGTCCCGAGCCCCAGCACCATCCCGCTCTGCACCTGCTCCACCGCGCGCACCGCCGCCAGCCTCTTGAGGTCGTCCTGCGTCAGCGCCGCCGCCGCCGCCGCCGGCACGGACTGCGCGCGGATGACCCCGAGCCGGGCGCGCCGCCCCGCGGTGGCGACGTGGCGGCCCGCGACGGCGGCCGGGTGGTGGAGGCGGACGGAGATGGCGGCGGTGGCGGCCATGGGGAGCAGCGCGTGTGGGGTGGGGTGGTGGGGTGGTGGAGCTCGGAGGGTGAGGTGAGATCAGAGTGTGGAGAGGAGACGACAAGGCGATGGGGAGTTGGTGGTTGGAGGCGAGCGGCGACGGTGATCGTCTCGTCAGAGGTTGTGTTTGGGTTTGGTTGGTGGTGACATGGAAGGCCAGGGTAGGACAAAATAAAGTTTTGGCTGCCACGTAGACAACAACGCCAAATCAAAACATAAAGTTTGGATAACATTTATGAAAAGGTGGATAAAGTTTTTCTTTTGGTAGAGAAAATGGCAGCAATACATTAGTCGACCAACAAATTCATTGGAAAATGATTTGCAGTGCCAGACTACTTGTTTAGTTGGAGAAGTTGGAGAAAATTTGAGCTATGAATAGTGCATTGGTAAACGTGTCTGTGAGATAAGATGTGACTGGAAAGTTGGTGAACTAAACAAGGCCTAACAGCATTCTGAACATTTTGCGTTGCATGATCAGAATAAACAAGACCAAAGACAACTAGAATCTATTGCAAATTTGAATTAAATACTAGAAAATTGCTATCCAAGCAAATCTCTTAGAAACCTTCAATAGTATCTCCGGATTTGCCTTTTACATCTGAGAAAAATTGCATCAGAGGATTTGGTGAAGGAATCCATGAAAAATGAGACTAATGCAACTGGTCAGGTGTATTTTAAAAACGGTGACTTCATAATTCTAAAAAGAAATAATGTGACATTCCTTACTGCCACCAAACTTCCTTCTCCTCGCTACAGTTTCTGAACACATAAACATGGTACATTCTGAGCTTTCTCGTTCACTAATCAGGTTGTTCCCAGCTGAATAGCTGATAGATAGACCATGTCAAGCACATCAGGCATGCTTAACTGCAAGTCACATGCTAATCTCTTGTTTCCCATATGACAACCATACATAAGTTACCCAAAATCAGGTGCAAATTATGGGACAGAAAAAAGCATCTCCGTTCACATTTCAAGCCACCATCCATCACCATCATTAAGATAATGCCAAAGCAAAGCCATTTCCACTACATCCCAGTATCAGCGAACACAACTTGTCAAGAGGCCAAGCAAACTGACAGAACAATCTTCTTCCATCACCTCTTCTTGAACCCATACTTCTTGCGCTCGTAGAACAGATCAGTCTTGGCGCTACCGAGGTTGACTATCTTGGGGCAACCGTCCCTGTCCTCCTGCTGTGTGCACTCCTTGCAGTAGTAGGCGTCTGAGATGCCCACACCGCCGCAGATGACGCACCGCCCCTGGAACGACCCATAGTTGCACTCTTCGCAGACACGGACCAGCGTGCACGGCCGTACATAGGAGTCGCAGATGACACATTTGCCGTCGCACTTCTCGCACAGCCGCCCAATGGCGATGCCAGGCTGCTTCCGGCACATGATCAGGTCGGGGTGGTGCTTCGCCATGGCTGTCAGATGCTAACCTGTATTCAGTGAAAGCAGAATTGTTCATTCAATTATTTATGTAACTTGTTAGCACATAATAGGAGAGTATTGCTTCGGCTATCAACATGCCAATGAAATTCTGCTCATTTCACATTCTTCCAATAGTTTTCTTTTTTCCCTTTTCCAGACTGACCGTGTTTACTGAACAAAAGCAAACCATTCTTTCAAAGAAAAGATCGTTGGCATATCATACACAATTGACGAGACGATCACCTAAACATATGTGATTGATATTTAGTTAGTCTGGTGTACCTAACTCACCAAAACTCAGCCAATGTAAAGGCAATGAAAGAGTGGCAAAAAAAGGGGGAGAAACATTTACAGGCTTAGTGCCATAGTAAAGAACAGATTGTTTCACAGAAAAAAAAGGAAAAAAATTCTCCAGCAACAACTGACGTTGCAATACTGGAAACATGGACATTGTGTATTGCTTGAAGAATATTTTTTTTTTTGGCAAAACAGGATGGTTTTTACTTTGAACTACTAAGTTAAAGAATCCTCATAATTGTACTCAATCCTACCAGCATCCTCGGCCATTCACAAAATTAGCTTGTTTTTTCCCCTGGCATTTTTTTTTCTTACTCTGTGACATCTCAAAGATTGGTGAGATTACATCCCAAAGTGCATCTTAATTCTCAAGTAGAAATATGCAGAGATGTTAGCATGTTTTTATAACTCTATATGCCATTACATGAGGCTAGACTGATTGTTTTTATCAACAACTGAAAAACGCCACTATAACCCTGGTTGGGACGGTTTTGGTGGTTTGTTAATTGGATGGACACCAGCTATTGTGTCAGTTTTGTTATTCACAACCCTGGTTGTCACCTCATCATGTTACAGTAGGAGGGAGACTGCTGATAGTAAAAGAGCTTCCATTGTATTCAGATGTTGTTTCCTTTTCTTGGAGACATATATTATATATATTGCATCTAAAGGTGGCAGTGCTTGAAGCAAACAGTTGAACAAACAGCTTGATTCTTCCATATAAGCAGTCAATCAGATCCTCATCTGAAGCACCTAGCCTAAGCAACAGCTGAACAATGTACTTTGCATGATGATACTTCATTTGACCATACAACCAACGGTGTCTTGGAACGAAATTAACACCAGTGTAAGCCAAAATCACGCAGAAGGAGTGAGCAAACTTCGAAACAAGATGGCTGCCAAACAAGATTGTACATGGGGTCACTGCGGGTCGCATATCAGCAGAAACAGACCACACGCGCGCCACCTACGAGAAGACTGGGTTATCTCAGATAGCCAAAAGCACAGAAGAACCCTAAGTTAGCTCCCTCCAGTACGCCATCCCATCCTCAGTATTCAGTAGCGCATGAGCGCGGCAAGCAAAAACTTGGCGAGGGAGGAGGGGATAGGGCCCATCAGAGCAACCGAGAATCGATCACATACCGGCCAAAGAAGAGGCGGAGCAGGACGGCCGCGGCGGCGAGGCAGAGGGAGCGGCGGCGGGTAGAGCGGAGGAGGGGCCGGCCGAAAGAGGGGAGGTGGAGGACCCGTTGGGCTTGGGCCTTTAGGTCAGGTCTCGCAGGCTTGGGCCTTGGAGGGATTGGCAGCCCAGGCCCATTCAAGTGCTGGACGGTCGAGACCTCGGCCTATACAAAGCCTCACCGGGGGCGTGCATACATTTTTTTTTCACCAAACCTGACAAACCATCATTACATCTCAAAAAAAGGACAAACCATCATTAAAAATTGAAACGTCGTAAATCATCGCCTCCAATATGAAGCTTTGCTTGGGAGTCATCATATTCAAAGCTTATGAAACAGTTAAATGAAACTTTGCTTGGGAGTCATCATATTTTCATTCTTCAATCCAATATCAAAAGAACCTCCACTAGAAATAACCTCGAAGGAGCTAAATTCCTATTATACGCGCAATATGCTTGTGTCGATGTGAATTGTAAGTAGATGGCCAGCACATGTAAGAGTTCAGGACAACAATTAATACATATCTCGGATCTATGAGCATCGACGGCCATATTGCTTTCTAAATTACTTAGAATGGGTTCCACAAGGTCAACTAGTCACTACTATGGTCCCACGTGTACTATTTCTTCCTTTTGACTTTGAGAGAGTTGGCTGATCTCGAGATTGATAAAGTCACAAAAAATAATGGGTATGCACGGAACGTGGACATGGTGTGGATCAGTGGGATGCACGTCCAGATTCCCTTCATGTGAGATTAATTAATTCCCTATGCAGAAATCACTGTAGGAGCAGATCAAGATACGATGTGATTCCCCGCTCTAAGGGCAGTCCCAATGCTAGAAAATACCATAGTTTTTATACTCTAGGATATTGTGCCAAGAAACTATCTTCTACAATGCAATTTTGTATCACAATATCCCATGGCCCACATGTCTATCTCACATATAGTCTTGGTCTGTGTGAAGACTTGGTTTCTTAGGCTAGTCTCAGTGGGGGTTTCATGGACACAGTTACCAAGACTGGAAACTAGGTAACTGTGCCACAGGGGTTTCATGGTGATGAAACTCCCCTCACATCCCATGAAACTCCCCCTCTTAATTATCCTGCCATGTCAGCAAACCTGCTGATGTGGCAGTGTATTTAATGCCCATGAAACTCTCATGAAACCCCCCATTGAGACTGGCCTTAGTTAGACTTGGTTTCTTTTTTTCCCATCTCTCTTCAATAAATACCCTGTCACATCAGCTTTTTGCTTACATGACAGCATAATTAATGGCTTTAGACTCTATAGTAGAGTCTGCATTGGGACTGTCACTCTATGGTCCTGATGAAGGCACACATTAATTATATATAATCATTCCCTAGGAGGTGTTTTGTTTTGGCGAATCCAACTTTAGGTTCCATAGAGTTTTATTTTTCATTAAATATAAGGTGCCGCATCAGCTAACTGGATGACATGCAGAGTTTCATCAGGATCAGATGAAACCATTCCAATACGTTGGAAATATTATGAAACTCCTATTGGATGGGTTTGGATTCCGATTCTATTTTCAACAACTCCTATTGGCCACTAGTCTAAAAAAAATAAATTATATGCTAATTTATAAAACAATGAAATGAAACTTTGTTTGGGAGTCATTTTCATTCATCAATCCAATGTCAAAAGAACCCTCCCCTAGAAATAGCCTTAGAGGAGCTAAATTCCTAATATCCGTGCAATAAGCATGTGTCGACGTGAATTGTACCCAGAAGACCTGCACATGTAGGACTTCAGATCAACAATTAATACATACGATCTCGGATCTACGAGCACCAATGGCATATTACGTTCTAAACTACCGGCCGAGAGTGGGTTCCATCGTAGCACAAGGTCAACTAGTCACAACTATGGTCCCCTGTGTACAATTTCCGCACTTTTGTTATTGAGAGATTGAGTTGGCTTGTATCGAGATTGACAAAGTCCCCATAGGCAAATGTGCAGCATTACTATTGATGTGCATGTCACCACTTACCGCTTAAAAAATCCAATTAAGTTCTAGAGTACATATGGAAAATACGAGCATATATTGATGTCAAGTCAAAAAACTTGAATCTAGGTGGGTATGTTCCATCACAATGAAACTTTACCACCTCAGCTACACTGAGCTTGCTTTATACTCGTATATGTTATAATGACTGGGTGTAGTCAAATTAATTTTAATGGGGTCTCTTTTCACATGCCACGATCCTTTTTATATACATATAAATACGGTGGAAGAATCATCCAGCGAGAGGACAGCCAGATCGAATCTATAATTATCATCTAGCAGCACATCGGCGTTATTTTGCACGTACAGGCCACTACAGCTTCTCTATATTACCATGCATGTAAAAAAAGTCCAAATTACTACGTTGTCCAAACCTGGCTATAAATTGGCACCTTCACTAGTTCCATTGGCGTCCAAATTAACCGAATAAACCACAATCCTAGCTTTGCTCAGTTTAATCTCTGAACATCCGAAAGCCATGGCCCCTCCAAATCCTTCCTACTACCAGAGTGGTATTTGCCAAGACAACAGGCACAAAGAGCATCGCTTCCACTTATACATGAACCAGCGCGGAGAAGACCAAACATCTATTGCGAGTAGTCCAACTCTTCCTCACGGGTTTGGTTCAGCCGTTGCTAATGACTGGATCATACGTGAGGGCCCGGCCGCCAACACAAACATTGTTGCGCGTGTCCGAGGCATTACTGTCAGTAGTGGTAAAACCGATGAAAATTGGTTATTCTGCCACAGCATATTATTCACTGACACCAGGTATATATATTGCCATCTTTTAGAATTTGCTAGCATTTCGTCCTCCCAGGTTATTATGCTTCATATTTGTATTTTATTGCTAAAGTTTTCTCTCTTTTTTTCATTTTGGCATGCTTGGTAGGTTTAAGGGGTCCAGCCTAAAGGTTCATGGAGATTTTGTGGGCGGCAAAGATGGTGAATGGGCAATTGTAGGTGGGACTGGAGAGTTTGCCTATGCACGTGGTGTTATTACCGCCAAAGTCATAGAAAATTGGCACCCTGCTAATGGGCGTCTCTGGGAGCTTGATATTCGTGCTTTCTGTCTCTGCGTCCCAGAAGTGGTGAGATACGTTTGTTCTTTTTTTTTTGTGGATAATCGGCTAACAACTTGGATTTACACAAATCCATGATAGTAATGGCTATATGTTGCTTCATCTTTCACCTATGTCACAGACAAATATGGGACCGTGGGGTGGGGATGGAGGAGCAGCTTTTGACATCCTGGAGTCACCTCGCTCTCTTCAAACTGTGACAATTCGATGTGCTGACGTGATTAACTCGATTGCGTTCTCCTACGTTGACCAAGGTGGTCAGAAGAAAACTGCTGGACCATGGGGTGGCGACGGCAATGGCGACGCACTTACTGCAACGGTGAGTGTTTTGATAATACTACTTTGTTATTTCACTGCTATTTATACATACATTGTTTGCTGCCGTATACGTGTTTATTTGTTTTGTTGAGAGCATGTGCTACACCCAAATTTCCAAGATTGAGCAAACAAACAGCAACGCACTACAAAATATCTAACTCCATACTGAGATATTTTCTTCAATTCCCTTTGCAGATCAAGCTTGCTCCATCCGAGACTATACAGCAAATTGTTGGAACAACTGGTACAGTTGGAGGAGACACCGTTGTTACGTCACTTAGTTTGGTCAGCAACATTAGAACATATGGTCCCTTTGGAAAAGCGACTGGTACTCCTTTCAACAGCCAGGTTCCAAACAATAAAATCATAGTAGGATTCCATGCACGTGCTGGGGCTTCAGTTAATGCACTTGGAGTTTACGTCCTGACCAAAGTAGCACCACGCATGTGATCTACACTACGAGAGCCAGGCAGTTTGCCGTGTGCCCAGGACACACGGCAAAAGCTCAAAAAAAAAAACACGGCGAAGCCTTGGCTCATCAGTTCCCTTAATTCCTTTCCATCATTATTTCCAACAATAAGAAGATGGACTTGGGTTGCCATTGTCCGGTCCTCATCTCGTGTGCTGTTGTTTTCCATTTTCACTTTGTGTACGTTTTTTCATTTTATATGCATTTTGTGCTCGGAAATAGTTAATGTTTCAAGTGGTGGAAATAATGATAATTTGATCTCTGTGTTCTATATATATAAATGAACAGTGGTTGTCTGGTTGAAATATATACCCCTCTCAGACTTGTGACATGCATGCCCAAACGCATCGCTTCCACATATATCTTTGGTAGCAAGAGGACGTTAAATATACTCAGTATATTGGCAATTTTTTGGGGGCTAAAGTATATTGGCATTTTGGGAATCTTAAGTAAAATTAACATAATAGAGATGTACTTACAGCCAATACCCGATAGCATATATATACAGTGATCTGTGATCCGAGGTATTTGAATCTCAATTTGTACATATAGTTCGAAGTGATCCATGCCGGAAGTTCCATTAATTAACCTACCGCTTCAAATGCACATGTTCGAAAGATTGCATATATTTAGTTGGGAAAAGTCCTTTTCACTTCCCTAGATATTGGACCGAGTTTCGTTTTTCTCCTTGGACCGCAAAACCGGTTAACCACCCTCCCTCAAGTCTTGAAACCGTATGTTTTACCTCCCTGGCCTGATTGTAAGCGGTATTGAAGGTGCTTTTGTCTTTTTCCTTTTTATTTATTTCGACTCAAACTTTAAAAAATCATTGTAAATAAAAAAATCATAAAATAGAAAGTTCAATTTTGTTGGGCTCCACATAAGTATGTGAACACAAAAAAAATATAATATAGTATGTTTTAATATAATTTTTTACTATAGATTTTTATCTATTTTTTACTATAGAAAAATCATATAATTGATAACTGCCTTTTTTATGGTCCAATCATGGTGAAATTTTTACGGTGAGATAATTATTGTATCCTTCAACTGTATTAAAACAATTATACTCATTGGATCTTGTATAGTTATAGATTTATTTAGTATGTTTTCCATAAATAAATCAATAACTAAGTTATACGTGATCCATTAAGTTTAATGTTTTTAACACAATTCAAGCATACAATAATTAGTCTACCATAAAAATTTGACCATGATTGGACCATAAAAAATGCAGTTACGTATTATTCTATTTAACTATGAAAATAATAGATTATAGTAAAAATTTTGTACTTAAGCATACCATATTATGTATTTTATGTGTCGACATAAATTCTCTTTGATTTCTTATGATTTTTTAAAATTTCAATTGAAATTAATAAAAAAGAACAAAAGACAAAACCACCCTCAATACCGCTTATATTCAGTACAGGGAGGTAGAATGTATGGTTTTAAGACTTGAGGGAGGCTAGTTAACCGGTTTTACGGTCGAGGGAGAAAAATTAAACTCGGTTGATTGTCTAGGGAGGTGAAAAGCATTTTTTCCTATTTAGTTGGGCAGTTGGGCCGTCAGGTTTCACGGCCTTGGGCCTCGAGGGATTTGCTCTGACTGGCCCCTAACTTGGGCCCTATTCTGCTGGCCCAATAGAGTTCATTGGACCGACGGTCCTGCACTATGACTTTAGGCCCGAAGAAGCCGGGCATTTTTAGTCCGAGTTGCCTCGTGTCAAAAAAGAAAAAGGAAAAAAAAATCGTTTCACCGGACACGCCGCCTCGCCGGACTCTCGAACCGCGTCGTCGTCCCCGGTGAATGTCGAGCGAGAAGGAGAGATCGCCCGCCGGAGTCAGCGAGGTTTACCATGAGATGAAGAGACCCCACAACCTGCAACATTCCAAGAAGCAGCGAGATCGAGGCCCCATCGACAGGATCAGCGCCCTCCCCGACGAGATCTTGCTCGGCATCCTCGAAGGGGTGGACGCCAAGACGGCGGTGAGCACGAGCCTCCTCTCCCGGCGATGGAGACACCTATGGACCTCCCTCCACTCCCTCCATCTCAGCGACGTCTCCTTCCCCGCCAACTACCGCAGCTGGATACGCCTCGGACCCATGAGCAAAGAGTACCTCAAATCCAACAAGATCACCCACTTTGTCCCCTCCCTCCGATGGTTCGCGCGGAGGATCAAGAAAGGGGACACGGATCTGATGAGACTGTCGCTCGTCTTCTCCGGCGACGCCAGATCCGCCGCCGCTGTCAATTCCGCCGTAGGTTCCGCCGCCGTGCAGGGCGTCAAGGACATCGCCGTGGCTGTTGTGGGGAAGACAGAGTACAAGTTCCCTTTGTGCCTGTTCTCTGATGGTGATTCATAATCGTCCTCGTCGTCGCTGGACAGTCTACGGCTGAACAACTGCAAGATTTCAGTCAGCCTCGTGTTCGAGGGGTTCTCTGCGCTCAGGACGCTCGTGCTCGTGGCGATGCGCATGAGCGTGACGGATACAGAGGTTCTTGTCAGGAGCTGTAGGAGCCTGAAGAGCCTGTACCTGATCGACATGGTTGATGCGAGGGTAGTGAAGCATCCTGGGCTTGAGGAACTGGTGTGGCTCTGGCCGCATCCGTACGGTGCGCTCACGATCGATGCGCCGGCGTTGCGGAGCCTGGAGTACTGTGGCGCCGGCGAGGTTCTCCCAGCATCGACGCTCAAGTCCTTGCCATGTCTTGAGCATGTGTCTCTGCAGTATGTTGTCTATGGTGACCATCATGATCGTCATGCTAAGAACCTTCGGGCTATCGCTAATCGGTTTCCTCATGTTAAGAGCCTACATTTGCGGTATCAAGTCCCCAAGGTGAGCTGGAGAATCCAACATTGGCTTTGTATATATGATGTAATGTGGTGCTTCGCTTTCACTGCTTAACAGTTTGAAGTTTGAACTTTTGTAATTTGTCGTCAAACCGGGAACGCCTGCCGTTTTCTCTAAACTCAGAGCCCTAACTTTAAGCATCGATACGAAACCTTCGGATGATCTTTTTTGGATGGTGATGTTCGTAGCTGCTGCACCTTATTTGGCGACCCTACAAACTAATGTAACATTGTTTTTCCATGCTCCTCTGCTATTATCAATTGTTTTTTTTTTCATGCATTTCCCTTATCTTGTTTCAGATAGTACTAACCATTTGAAGGGAATGACTTGGCTCATATCATGCATGTTTTGACCTTTTTATTATTCCAGGTGCGCTATTTATCATTTCTCGAGTCTCTTAATGGTGTTCCTAATGGTGTCGAGTGGGACGTTTCCAACTTTGAGCACAACAGTTTCAACGAAGTAGAGATGTACAATTTCAAGGGAAGAGACAACCAGATAGACTTTGCTAGACTATTGCTTCAGAGAGCTCCAAGTATGAGACGCATTGCTTTCAGCCACACTCGTCCGCCTGACGAGGCTGTGTACGACCAGTGCATACCCCCTGACTGGCCTAAAGCTCAGGAATTCAGCCCTAGAGACAACCGGTCAGTTCTCTCCAGATTATTGGAAGGAGTTTCTTCCGGTGCTCGCGTGGTCTTCATGTAATTTACCATTGGAAGAACCAGAGATACCATTATTGTGCGTGGTGCTCTTGGTCCAATACGTCATGTATCGTCATGATTGTAAATGTTAAGGCTATTCCCAACCCTCCATGTAGGATGGTTTCCATAGCATTAATTAGGATGCCACATAGGACATTTTGCTTATGTGTCACTCTAATAAATGAGAGAGAGAATGAGAAAAGCAAGAAACTGGGTCTTGCATGAGACCCGGTGTCTACACGAGAACCTATGCAATAGACACTACCAAGTTATGCATTTAGGGAGTATGGTGTCTTCATAATAAATGTAAAACAAATATGATTGGTGAAGAGAATATGGAGTAAGTTTATTAGGGTCCCACACCAAGAAACCATGGTTGTGGAGTATAGTTTCTATGGTATTGTCTTAATGATATGGCAACATAGACACTCTCTATAGACACTATGGGTTGGGAATAGACTAAGTAAGTTATTACTTAAGATGCATGGGATGGGGACCGCACATTCTTTCAAGGGGATGGACATGGTACAAACTCTGCCTCACCTACTTTGAGTATGAGATGATTTTTTTTTCCTTACTCTGTGACATCCCAAAGATTGGTGAGATCGCATCCCATGGTGCATCTCAATACTACCTAGTGTAAGCCAAAATCACGTAGCAGGGGCGACCGGGCGAGCCAACTTCGAAACAAGGGGCTTCATTGGTTTGCTATCCAAAAATGGGCAAGCCAAAGTTTTGGCAAAAAAACCTTCCACTAATTTTGGTAAGCTAAATATAAGATGTTGGCAGCTCTTGATAGCAAACTAGGTGGGTGGAGAAAAAAATACTCCCTCTGTCTCAATTGGTAAGTCGTTTGACTTTTTTTACCCCGACTTTGACCACTCGTTTTATTTATTTTTTTTTTGCAAAATATCATATTTTTTGTTATGACTAGCTTTAGTAATAAAAGAATTTTAGGAATAACTTAAATTTGACTACATTTGCATATATTTTTTTGAATAAGACGAGTGGTCAAAGCTGAGGTAAAAAAAAATTAAACGGCATACAATTTAGGACGGAGGGAGTAACAACTTTTGCCTAGCCAAAATATTGGCATGCCAGGAATTTGACACCCAACCAATGAGGCCCAAGATCCCACATGGGTTCACGGGCCGTGTTTGGATATTTTGATGTCTAGGCCAATTGTGCTCACTATTCACTTGCTACCGAATGCCCATTCACTTTGGCCCTCCATGTTTGAATTAGGGGCTAAAGCTGCATTTGCTACAGTACGCCGCCCCCGCGCCAAGGCTGCACGATGGTGGAGTAGAGACGAGCGGCATCGAGGAAACAGGAAGCACAAATCGACGAAAATCAAATACGAGTATAAAATCCAGCAAGTACGGCAGCGGCGGCTCCACTCGTCGAGGCCGTCGATTCCCCGCCGCCAGAGCTCGTAGGAGGCCGTCGTTGTGCCCTTCTCCACCTCCGCTGCCGTCCAGGTCCTCGCCGCCACCGCCCTGCTTGGGGCTTGGTCCACGGTAGGAGAGGATGGCGTCGTGGCCACCAGACGACAGCTCAGCTCGGGAGAACGGCAACGCGGCCCTGGCTGGCCGCCGCTGCCTGCAGACGGCGTGGTGGGCGTCGAGGCGGTGGCGGCGCGAGGGTCGGTCGGGGGAGGTTTGAACAGGCTGTAGCTATCTGAGGCTCTGAGCTTGTATCAATTGTAGTACTCGCAAGCGTGATTGGCAGCTAATGAAAGGAGAGGAGGAATTAATTGTTGTATAAAAACTAAAAAGATCTACCAACATTAGCATCAAATAACTTCCGTCTCATTCCTTTTAGGAAAAAGTCCTTTTAACAACCTTTAACTTTCGCAGCCGTCCATTTTTCAACCATGAAGTAGAAAACCAGAAATCATACAACCTTCGTCTATGAAAACCGTTTGCATGACACCCTTCGCTGATTTCTTGGGCTGTTTTGCCGACGTGGCGTTAGTCATCCGCACCCGTGTCTCGCTGACTAGGCTCTAATCAAAAGAGGAAAGTACTGACCTGCAAAATCTTCCCCACCCGCCGCCGTATTTTCCCTCCGCCGCTCGCTGTTCCCCAACCACGTTGTTGCCATTTATAGCGAATTCGCTTAGCCCGAGCTCATCTACGGCACCCAGTTCATGGCTGGACGAAACCAGGTGTCGGTGTAGCTACTCGTCGCGGCGGCGTTGCTCTTCACATGGTGGCGGTGCAGCAGCAGCAGCAGGGCTGCCCGTCGGCCAAGTTAGCTGGTCATTCCAACGGTGCGCCACCCTCTGATCCCCGTGCTCGGCACCAGCCTGCACTGGACCTACCACCCGGGGAACGCCACCACCAACATCGTGTTCCGTGTGCCGCAGAGCGCCGCCATCTGGGTTGCCTGGGGAATCTGCCTCTACGTTCGCCTGCACCTGCATCCTGCCCCTGCCGCCGAGCTCGCAGGCGCCCTTGCTGTGCTCGGTTGTCCGGTTCTGCTCTAACCGGAGGTACATGAAGAGGGGGCACAGGGATGAAAGAGACAGAGCACAAGCTCTAGCGGCAGCAGCGCATTCTGCTCCGGGATCAATGCCACGGTCAAGGAGAATGATGTGTGTGTTGACGCCTTTTCAGGTCAACACACGATAAGCGCTAGATCGCGCGGTAGCCGTAATCTCCTCGTCAGAACTTCTGGACAGGGAGTCAGACCGCCCGTACAAGGGTTAGACCGCCTGTCACAGGGGGTCAGATTGCCCGTCACAGGAGGTCAGACCACCTGTAGGTAGAGGCGCCGCGAAAGCCTACGATCGTCGCCTCGGGAGGGACCCCGTCGGAGGCGGCGAACCTAAGGTTGTTCTAAGGTCAGTAAGGCCACCTAGAACATCCTAAAACGCCATGGAGACGAAGAAGGAAGAAGAAGGGGTTGGAAAAGCTAGGGTTTGAGATAAAAAAGTAAAGGTAAATGTGTTTGTACGATTGGGTAGAGGTCCTCAATCGGCCACGACCCTTCATAATATAGGGTGGGGAGGTCTTGCCCCGTGGGGAGTCAATTCCATAATGAAGGCCCATCAAAATACAACTCTAATTCGGATTAGAACTGCTACAGGCGGTCTGACCTCCTGTACAGGCGGTCTCACCGCTTGGGCCTGGGGTTGACCCTTGACAGAGCCATAACTCCCTCATCCGGAGTCCCAATCAGGCGATCCACATATGCATTTTGACCTTCTCGATGAGCCCTACGCAATGGTGGAGTCAAAATCATATTTTGAACACTTTCCTACAGGCAGTCTAGACCGGCTGTACAGGCGGTCAGACCGCCTGGCCCATTGCCAGACCGGCTACAGGGTACAACCGGTCAGACCGCTTGTTACAAGCGGTTAGACCTGCTGTCGAACCAGATCGGCATCCTTGCAATTTTCGGTTGTCAACAGTGTGGCACCACACATCACCAACCAGGCAATGTTCTGGCGTCTTGGCTTGCTCAAGCAAGGCACGTACGCGTCCACTACGTGCTAGGTACCTTCAGGTACAGAGGCCATGGACATGAGGCGACGACGAGGTGAGTGGTGGCCGCCACATTGTCCTGTTTCGATCCCGTTCAACACGGTGGCTTCTTCCACCTTGATGTCGGCGTGCTGCTGCTAGTTGTGCTCTCCGTGGCCAGGACTGGACGGTGACAGCGCGCGGCGGCGGCACTAGCGTCAGCATGGGATCTGAGGTGGCGGACATGGTGGTGAACAAGACGGTGCAGAACTCAGCGATAGGGAGATAGCGATGCACCTAGCGTCCGGGGCAAACCTGCAACGTCCAGAAGCAGAGAAGCTGGACTTCCTGTCCGGCAACAGCAACCGGATGCACCGCCGTAACTTGAGGGAGTTCTGGGAGCCGTTGACCCATGGGAGCCGTCTGCATCTCCCCGGCGCAAAGCTCCACGAGGGAGGATCCCGTTAGATTATTGGGCTTGGCCCATATAAATAATCCTAAGTAAATCTCAAAAGCCCATTAGCACTTGAGGGGGTACGTCATCTATTAGTCCCATATTGCTAATGGATGAGGGTGTGGAGGTTTTTCTCCCAATAAATAGAGACCACCTCCCTCATGGAAGAAGTGCACCATAGACTCTATACGGGAATCCCCTAGGTTAGGGAGTCCCTAATAAAGTCTATACGAGTTAGAGCTCTGCTACTTCTCATTGCTGCATTACCATCATAGTCTACTCCATTCCGAGCGCCGGCGTGCACCGACGAACGGGAGAGCAGGTCTCCGGAACCAGTCGTCTTTGAGATCCTGCACCGGGAGAGGGCGAATAAGGTTTTTGGGAAGCGCTACGCGCGACTGCTCAAAACGTCTTCACCACGGCTCGTCCTCCGTCCAAGTCTGGTGCTGCGGCGTACCGTTGTCTGCAACATCGTCTGCTGCGCTCCGTCCGTAGAACCGTCGTAGTTCCGACTGCGCCGTTCATCTTTCCTACGGTAATTCCTCAGTACGTACACTATGTTTTAATCATGTTTTCTGATGTCATGATTATGTTGTTCGTACTTCCTAGTCTGCTAGAGAATTGCATGTTAGGATTGTTTATCGTCATGTTTAATCTAGTTCGGAAATTAAACTTACAATTGCCTATATTTCCAACAATCCAAAAACCTTATTATAGGCAATCTGTTGATTTATCGATGGCTGGTTTCGCTGAGTCACTGAGGCCAGAAAAGTTTTCTGGTGTGAACTTTAAGATATGGAAATCCAAGGTTCGCCTCTGGTTTACTGCTATGCACATCTGGGAGACGAGACTTGGCAAGCCAGAGGGCGAACTAACTGCTGAAGAGCAGAAAAAGTTCGACGATGCCAATAATCTCTTCGTGGGATGTATCATGAGCAATCTATGTGACGGGCTGGTCCGTGTTTACATAGAAGAGACAGATGCGAAGGCCCTGTGGGATGCTCTGGTTGCTAAGTATGATACAACAGACGCAGGCAATGAGCTATACCTCATGGAGAGCTTCTATGACTACAGGATGGTTAACAACCGTTCTGTAGTGGAACAGGCACATGAGGTGCAGTGCATTGTCAAGGATCTTGATCTCCTTAAAGTGTCCTATTCCCGACAAGTTTGTGGCTGGATGCATTATTGCAAAGCTGCCTTCCTCGTGGAGGAGCTTCGCCACAACTCTGAAACACAAGAGACAGAAAATATCAGTTGAAAACCTGATAGCATCTCTTGATGTTGAAGAGAAGGCTCGGAAGAAGGATGCTACTGAGAAGGAAGATCAAAGGTCAGTCCAACGCCAACATGGTCCAGAAGTTCTCGCGTGCAGGCAAGAACAACAACAACAAGGGGAAAAACAAGCCCATGAAGACTACTACCTTCAAGAAGAAGAAGAACAAGGCTGAGCTGAAGTGTTTTACTTGTGGTGAGCTGGGACACTTCTCCAAGGATTGTCCAGATCGTGCAGATCGCAAGGGAAACAAAGCTAAGAAGCCCAAGGGTGTCAACATGGTGACCATTGGCAATACTGATGGGTATGGTAATTTACCTACCGTACTTTCAGTTTTTCAATCCACGAGTTGGTGGCTTGATACGGGTGCTAATGTTCATGTGTGTGCTGACATATCCATGTTTTCTTCTTACCAGGCTGTCCGGGATTCTTCCGTGCTGATGGGCAATGGGTCACATGCTTCTGTTCATGGTGTTGGCATGGTCGATCTGAAGTTTACTTCGGGAAAGATCGTGCAGCTGAAGAACGTGTAGCATGTCCCCACTATCAATAAGAATCTTGTGAGCGGGTCGGTCCTGATCAATGACGGGTTTAAAGTAGTGTTAGAGTCCAATAAATTTGTCGTGTCGAAACATGGACAATTCATTGGTAAAGGCTATGATTGCGGAGGCTTGTTCCGCTTTTCTCTTGCTGATTTTTGTAATAAGTCCGTGAACCATATTTGTGGCAATATTAGTGATGATGCGAGCATTTGGCATTCACGTTTATGTCATGTGAATTTTGGTTTGATGTCTCGGCTTTCCAGCATGTGTTTAATTCCGAATCACTATTGCCAAAGGTTCTAAGTGCCATAGTTGTGTGCAATCGAAACAACCTCGGAAGCCTCACAAGGTAGCTGAGGAGAGACACTTGGCACCACTAGAACTCATACATTCTGATCTTTGCGAGATGAATGGTGTGTTGACAAAGGGTGGAAAGAGATACTTCATGACGTTAATAGATGATGCGACTAGATTTTGCTATATTTATTTGTTGCAAACTAAAGATGAAGCGTTAGACTACTTTAAAATCTATAAGGCCGAAGTTGAGAATCAACTAGAGAGAAAGATCAAGCGTTTAAGGTCTGATCGTGGTGGAGAATATTTTCCTAAAGTGTTTGATGAATTCTGTGAGGAATATGGCATTATTCATGAGAGGACACCTCCCTATTCACCCGAGTCTAACGGGGTTGCTGAGAGGAAAAACCGCACGTTGACTGACTTGGTTAACTCCATGTTTGACACTGCTGGTTTATCAAAGGCATGGTGGGGGGAGGCTGTATTGACTTCGTGTCATGTCCTGAATAGAAATCCTAACAAGGATAAAGATCAAACTCCGTATGAGTTATGGAATGGAAGAAAACCATCACTTTCTTATTTATGCACATGCGGATGTTTGGCAAAAGTAAATGTGCCTATTCCTAAGAAGCGTAAGTTGGGACCTAAGACAGTGGATTGTGTCTTTTTAGGATATGCTCAGAGGAGCATTGCTTATAGATTTTTAGTGGTTAAATCTGAGGTACCTGATATGAATGTTGATACTATTATGGAATCTCGTGATGCAACATTTTTTGAGCATATATTTCCTGCACAAGATATGCATAGCATTTCTAGATTTTCTACTGAGATAACTCCTATACCAGTTGCATCTTTTGAGTTGTTTGAACAACCTATTGAGAATGAGAATATCCTAGAGAAGGATGATAGTGAAGCTCCTAGAAGGAGCAAGAGACAGAGGGTTGCTAAATCCTTTGGTGATGATTTCACTGTGTACCTTGTGGATAATACCCCCACGTCTATAGCTGAGGCGTATGCATCTCCAGATACTGATGATTGGAAAGAAGCTGTTCAGAGCGAGATGGACTCGATTCTTTCTAATGGAACATGGGAGCTCACTGAACGACCCTACGGGTGTAAACCAGTGGGTTGTAAATGGGTGTTCAAGAAGAAGCTTAGGCCAGATGGTACTATTGATAAGTACAAGGCACGACTTGTGGCTAAAGGTTACACACAAAAAGAAGGCGAAGATTTCTTTGATACTTATTCACCTGTCGCTAGACTGACCACGATTCGAGCATTACTGTCCTTGGCTGCCTCATATGGTCTTATCATCCATCAGATGGATGTAAAGACAGCTTTCCTGAATGGAGAGTTGGATGAGGAAATTTATATGGATCAGCCTGATGGGTTTGTGGTGAAGGGTCAAGAGAACAAGGTGTGTAAGCTGGTGAAGTCTTTGTATGGCCTGAAACAAGCACCTAAGCAGTGGCACGAGAAGTTTGACAGAACACTAACTTCTGCGGGCTTTGCTATTAACGAGGCTGATAGATGTGTGTACTATCGCTATGGTGGGGGTGGAGGGGTTATATTATGCTTGTATGTGGACGACATACTGATTTTTGGCACAAAGATTGATATGATCAATGAGGTCAAGTCTTTTCTATCAAAGAGTTTTGATATGAAAGATCTGGGAGAGGCTGATGTTATACTTAACATTAAGCTAATTAAGGAAGGTAATGGGATTACTCTTTCTCAATCTCATTATGTGGAGAAGATCTTGAACCGGTTTGGCTACATAGACAGTAAGCCTTCTCCAACGCCTTATGATCCCAGTGTGATGCTCAGAAAGAACAAGAAGGTAGCCAAAGACCAACTAAGATATTCTCAGATTATTGGTTCACTCATGTATTTAGCTAGTGCAACGAGACCCGACATAGCTTTTGTTGTGAGCAAATTGAGCAGGTTAATGTCAAACCCGGGTTCAGATCATTGGCATGCATTTGAAAGGGTTATGCGCTATCTAGTAGGTACTATGAGTTATGGGATTCACTATTCTGGGCACCCCGCTGTGCTGGAGGGATATAGTGACTCGAACTGGATTTCTGATGCTGATGAGCTTTACGCCACAAGTGGGTATGTGTTTACCCTTGGAGGTGGTGCTATATCATGGAGGTCTTGCAAACAGACCATTTTGACGAGGTCAAGCATGGAAGCGGAACTAACCGCTTTAGACACAGCCACCGTTGAGGCTGAGTGGCTGCGTGAGCTTTTGATGGACTTGCCTGTGGTTGAAAAACCAGTACCGGCTATCCTTATGAACTGTGACAATCAAACGGTGATAGTCAAAGTGAACAGTGCTAAGGATAATGCGAAGTCATCAAGACATGTCAAAAGACGATTGAAGTCTGTCAGGAAGTTGAGAAACTCCGGAGTAATAAGTGTGACTTATATTCAAACTGACAAAAACCTGGCAGATCCTTTTACAAAAGGTTTATCACAGAATGTGATAGAAAATGCATCGAGGGAGATGGGTATGAGACCCGCGTAAGTTGCCACAGTAGTAACCCAACCTATGTGATCGGAGATCCCGTGAATTAGGACCTGGGAAAAACAAGCTGCTGGTTGACTGAGGAGAGCAATTACTAGACCCTCTCTGAGTAAAGATGCAGTACTCTCAAATGCTGTAAGGCAGGTTAGTGATATGCTTTAATGTGTTTCTTTTGGCTTGATTAAGCGAAGATGTTGTCCTACAGAACATTCTTGAAAGAACACACCTATATGAGTCCGATTGTAAAACGTCGCAGTCTATGAGATTTGGGTGATCTTTAGTAAGCTCAAGAAGAGACCAAGGACTATAACGTATATGCTCCATCCGCGGTGTAGGCTACAGGTAGCCAAGTACTGGTTTGGTCTTTGAGTGAAACTTATTTGCACAAAACTTGCAATTCAAGGCGTAGTCCATTGTTCAAGTTGTGGATGAGTGTAGCTTGAAGTTCTAGGCGAGAGTTGAACTTAACAGTCCTTGCTGAAATACTGGTATATAAACAATAGCGAGAAACAAGCAAAATCTCTATATGGGAATTTGAGATCTGGTGGGGGATTGTTAGATTATTGGGCTTGGCCCATATAAATAATCCTAAGTAAATCTTAAAAGCCCATTAGCACTTGAGGGGGTACGTCATCTATTAGTCCCATATTGCTAATGGATGAGGGTGTGGGGGTTTTTCTCCCAATAAATAGAGACCACCTCCCTCATGGAAGAAGTGCACCATAGACTCTATACGGGAATCCCCTAGGTTAGGGAGTCCCTAATAAAGTCTATACGAGTTAGAGCTTTGCTACTTCTCATTGCTGCATTGCCATCATAGTCTACTCCATTCCGAGCGCCGGCGTGCACCGGCGAACGGGAGAGCAGGTCTCCGGAACCAGTCGTCTTTGAGATCCTGCACCGGGAGAGGGCGAATAAGGTTTTTGGGAAGCGCTACGCGCGACTGCTCAAAACGTCTTCACCACGGCTTGTCCTCCGTCCAAGTCTGGTGCTGCGGCGTACCGTCGTCTGCAACATCGTCTGCTGCGCTCCGTCCGTAGAACCGTCGTAGTTCCGACTGCGCCGTTCATCTTTCCTACGGTAATTCCTCAGTACGTACACTATGTTTTAATCATGTTTTCTGATGTCATGATTATGTTGTTCGTACTTCCTAGTCTGCTAGAGAATTGCATGTTAGGATTGTTTATCGTCATGTTTAATCTAGTTCGGAAATTAAACTTACAATTGCCTATATTTCCAACAGATCCTGAGGCCCCAGATCACCGGGTTGTCATCCTACTCATCGTTGCTATCGAATGAGCTCGATCTAAACGAACTTGCCATCAATGGTGACGGCGACGGTTGGGGAACGGCGAGCGGCAGCTGGGAAGCGGGAGAGAGAGGAAGGAAGGGGGACGAGTGGGGTAGGGCTACCTAGCAGTCAACATTGGACCGTCAGCACCCTCCTCCTTTGACTAGAGCCTAGTCAGCAAACTGCCAAGCTAGGAGTGGGGGTGACTAGCGCCACATCGGCAAAAAAAGCCCAGGAAACATGGCATCCAAACGGTTTTCATAGATGAAGGTTGTATGATTTATGGTTTTGTATTTCAGGGTTAAAAAATGGACGACCGCAAAAGTTGAAGGATGTAAAAAGGACTTTTTCCTTCCTTTTATTGCAACTGAATTTGTAACGGGGAAAAATAAGTCGAACCAACAGCGGCTTGGAATCAGCACGGGGAGGGCCTATTATCAGCAGAAATCAGAGTGGGGGGAAGAAGGCCTGTTGGCCGCCTTTGGATTAGCAGGCCGGGGCCTTGTACGATGCGTCTTGGGCCGGCCCAGCATATAATTTCGTACATACATAGCAGACATTTTTTTATTTTTTTATTTTTTATTTTACGTTATTTCAAAAACATATACCTAATATATTTTTTTGCAAGTTTGTCAGCCTGCCGTCGTTTGGTCCGGCGTTAGGAGCCTATCGCCAAATGAAACGGCGATAGCCACAGAAATCGCAATTTGGGCTGGCGGCACCACTAACCGTCGTATGGAATGGCGATAGCTGGTGGGCCTCGATGGGCTAGGTACTTATCGCCGGTTCATCCGGCTGTAGACAGACGAGCCGCGGGGCCCAATTAAAAGCCACCGGATGAACCGGCGGTAAGTTGGCGGCGCCTGGGCCCCACTGCTTATCGCCATTTGAACTGGCGGTAGGCGAACCTACCACCGTTTCATCCGGCGGAAGGCGCCCAGGCGCTATAAATCGCCGCGCCGAGGCAGCCTCTCCCACGGCTGGTGCGTCGTAGCTAGAAGAGCGCGGAGCGCTGCCACGCTGGTGACCAGAGGAGAGGAAGAGAAGAAGAGAGGAGGAGGAAGAAGAAGAAAGTGGAGAGGAGAGGAGAACAGAGGGGAGGGGAGGGGAAGGGTGGGGTGCTGCTCTACCAGATCTCTATATCTCTATAGATTGTAATGTAATGTCTTTGTAGATAAAAATATTAGCTAGTTATTTACATAGAAATATTTTAGATACATAGAAAAAATAGTTTAGATAGATAGACTAGTCCAATACAAATCCAAATTTTAGCCTAGTTTTGATAGATCGAAAAGGTTGTTTAGAAATATTTGGAAGTAAATGTTTTATATAGAAATGGTAGCTTAGATAGAAATTCTAGTGAATAAATAATTTAGGCATATTGCCTTGTTTAATTTGTGAGATTCAAAAAATAGTTTAGTTTAATTTGTGAGAATAAAAAATTTGTGAGAATAAAAAAATAGTTTAGATAGATAGAAAAAATAGTTTGATAGAAATAGTAGTCAATAAAATTAGAAATATTTTGCACTTAAATATTTTAATAGGAAAATTATTTGAATAGAAATAGTAGTCAGTAAAATTAGAAACATAGTAGTTTAAATTAGGAATATCTACATATAAATATTATTCAATGAATTTTTTGAACAGAAATATTAGTTTAGTTTGTGTAGTTATATTAGGATTCTTTAGAAAATATTTAAGTGGGTGGATTAAATTTGTTTGAATGGAAACCTTTTTCCCCAGATTAAATATCTAAGTTTGAGAAATCGGTGTCAGTTGTGTTGGCAGGCATGTCAGAAAGATTACCTTTTCAAGTGTTCTATGGGTCTGGGGATGTTAGATATGGTCCTGAAGGGGTAGATTCGTCAGACTTTAGTTCCTTCATAAAGAAAGTACCCCGAGCAAGAGAGAGGATTTGGGTTTCAATCTGCAATTGGCTATTTAAAGCTTTCGGACTTAATCGAGAGGAACATGAGATTTCGATCATGGCCGTTGTGAATCGAAGGGAACCGGTATTTTGGGAGTTATTGCCACTTCAAGGCACCAAAAGCTGGAGGAACTATGTGAATCTAAGCACTAGTCAGGGTTTACCTCTGGTATTATTTGTGCAAGCGTTCGAAAAGGCTACAATTAGTACTGAAGCAGTTGACGAAGATGGAGGCCAGGGGGATGCAGTATTAGAAGATTCGGAGACGATGCATGGACAAGCTGATGAAGATCTAGATACGATGCATGAACCAGCTGAAGATGGAGATGCCTCACAGGAACCTCGTCAAGCAACTGGCGAGGCTGATGAGGGGGAAGACAATCCCTGCATAGTCAGTGAGTTTCAGAGGGAGGGTGAAGAGCATGCAGTGGATGATTCATCTTCAGACGATGAAGATGATTATTGTGTCCCGCAGAACTGGGACGGGTATGACTTTTTGAGGCTAAGTGTAAATGATGGTGAAGCGGTGCAATGGGAGTATAGGGAGAATGAGATCTGCGTCGGTTCAATGTATGCTAATCCTGATAATATGAAAGAAGCAATAAAACGTTGGTCCACTCTATCTTTGCAAAGGCAGTTCAAAGTGCTCAAGAGCAGTCCGCAAACATATGATATTCGTTGTGTGAGAAGCGAATGCCCGTTCAGGGTGTACGCGTCCAAGGGCAAGTGGCAGGATTTCTGGCAGGTCAAGATTGTGGTAGATCACACATGCGAGCTTGAGCAATTAGCATCAAGGCACTACAACCTGGCAGCTGCCTTTATTGCTAACTATATGTATCCTCAGATCGTGGAGAATCCTAGCTACGGGCCAAAGTCAATTATTTGTGCCGTTGAGGAGGAGTTCAAATATAAAATTAGCTATAACAAAGCTTACAGAGCGAAGCAGAAGACGCTTGAGATGAGGTGGGGCACGTATGAAGCTTCATATCATAACTTGCCGGTGTTGTTGCAGACTATATGCTTTCGAAATCTAGGAAGCTTCTATGACTTGAAAACATATCCTTGCGTCCAGAAACATAACCCGCGGCACCATACCAGAGCGGCACAGGGTATGGGGAGATGTGCCAGGAGAGGGCCACCAAAGCGTGGGCGCATCTAGTCTATATGATCATTATGCTTTAGTCTTTTGTATGCATGGCTACTTCTTCGTACTGGAACTGTGTTTCATAATTGTGGTTTCATCTACATTGAACGTTGGTCCTGTGATCCATCACATCATGCCATTGTACTGATCTCTCTCCCTTCCTGTCTCTCTCACTGTTTGTATGCGTTTCTATGTCTTCACATCAAACACTGAAAAGGCTATGCATGACTCATGAAGGTGTAGCTTTTGGAGGAGTAGCCTTTTCAGATGGACGAGACAAGTCCATGTCCAAGCATAGAGCAAAGCAATTCTCTTGTCGCAGCGCAATAAATACCAGTTCTGAACTTGAAGCAGGGGCAATAAATAGCCTATAGCTGAGTAACTAGCCTTTTCAGATGGATGAGACCCGTGCATGTTCAATTATGAAGTGCATAGGTATGGTAGGCTTCTCAGAGCATTGGATGTGTCCTTCAAACATTAACACTGCCACCTTCACTCCACATTCACTCCACCAGAGACCTGTTAGGTTTTATGACCATTGCATGCCACCTTTGCAGCTTGATATGACTACTGACTGAGCCACAAAAATACAAGTGACCCTTTTTCAATTCTCCATGCACATCCATTCGATTCAACACTGTCGATGCCCACCCGTTTTTGTGCATGAACAAAGCCCATACACCATATTACATGGCCTATAAATATGGGCCTCCCCTCTTCATACATATTATCAACACCACTGCTCAAACAAACCAAAGCTACCAATGGCCACAGATGCAGGGAGAGGGCGTGGTGCTGGAGGAGGGTGTCGCCCTGAACCTACCATCACATGGCCAGGGTCATTTGGACCTGATTGCTATGACACACCTTTGGAATGCTTTCCTCTTGAGCACCGCCATGAGTTCGTTAATGGGAAAGAGCTGAGGCCCTATGACAACCGTATTGATGTGTGGCCCAAGTGCAATCACAACAAGCTTTGCGTCGTGCAAGTGTATGATGGATTTGAAGATGGTGGTCGCCGGTTCTTCAGGTGTCCCATTGGCGAGATCAGCATTGGGCATCCTTCTAATCATAATATCTCTCTTTTTTCAAAAATCCTAACCAATTCATCTTTTCTAGGCCTACTTTGATGAACGAAACTGCCGCTATGCAAGATGGGTGGATCCTAGAAATTTCTACCACACTGACGAGTACATCAACTACTTGAAGTGCAAGATCGACGATTTGCAACTTAAGGTGGACTGTTTGAATAGCCAGCTCAAAGAAGCCACTCCATACCCGTACACTGTTAGCTTGATAGAGGACCCACTTTGCCCCGATGTTTGGTGCAAGTGCCCGTACCACATGAAGAAGAATCAACCGCCTCCACCTCCAACTTCCTCCGGTGGAGGTGCAGGACCCTCTCACTTCTCAGGTGGAGGTGGAGAACCCTCACAGAGCAATTATTATTACTAGAAAACCTCATTAAGTTGAACCCTCGACTTCTTCAATCACCTAAGGCGTGTTAGGTTTAGAGCGGCGATATGTCGTCGAACATGCCACTACTTTGCTCGCATATCTTTATGTAATTCGAAGGTTCTTTGTCTCACTATGTTGCATATAATACCATAGTCTATGCAACAAGTAGAGTGAAACCAAAAAAAAACTTCCAAAGATGTATTTTCAGTATATTTTAAAGTCGAGGATGTCTAATTTAATTGCTCTTGTTTTACATTAACATTATTATTTTATGTCACATGAAATAATGGTAATGCAACTCTTGTTCTCAAAAGACAACTAGCTCATTTTGGACGTATATACAAATTTATTTCATGCAAATACTTTGCCTAGAAATCTAACCACTAAATACATTATTATTTACACTATATCCTCTTTTTTCTAAAGAAAAGATAAAAAAGGAATTTAAATTTTGTATCAACTTACAACAATTAATGTGTCAGAGGCCGCTTTATGGACAAGCAACTATGACATCATGCGAGTAACGAACTAGTCTATTAAAGAGCAAAACTCAAATTCATAGCATTATGAACAATTATATAATGGAAAATATATTTTTGTTCAAAAAAAACAACATACCGCCGGTTCAAACGGCGGTAAGCCGCCCCACCCAATCCGCCGGCGATAGGCCTTACCGCCCTTTCATCTGGCTGTAGCCGCTACATCGCGGCGGTAGCACTTATCGCCGGATGAAACGGTTATAACCGTTTCATCCGGCGATATGTCCCATGGGCCACGGCCCAGGCGAGAAATCGCCGATTGAAACAGCGATATCTGGTTATCGCCGGACCAAACGGCGGCAGGATGACAAACTTGCAAAAAAATTTATCGGGAATATATTTTTGAAATAACGTAAAATAAAAAATATAAAAATAAAAAAAATGTCGACATTGCAACACTTGGCCCCGCTGCCGAATTTGACACCGCTGACGGTTCGTCAATAAAAAAAAAACATGCCCCTGCAAGGCTCGTTCATGTCGAGGGCGACGGAGGCGGAACGGAACAAGGGTCTCTCCATCGGCGGCGTTCTCTGATTCATTTCATTCTTGGTTCTTGAAGCGCCGGCGCACGCACTCCCGTCCCGTCCGGCCTTGCAGGGCTGCTGCCTGCGCCGCTGACCGTCACTGCGTCCGCGTATGCCGATGCTCGGGGGATCGATCTGATCTATCTATACGGGTTTTGATCGAGATCGATTCACTAATTTAAGTTCCCGATACGTCACCGGATCGGAAGACTAAGCCAATAAATCTCGGTTGAGATGGAGAAAGCCACAGCAAAATCAGGAGACGGCTTCGACGCTGTCGCCATGGACAAGGTAATATCTTGGAATTTTCTCTCTGAATTGAACGAAACCCTTCTGGTTTGCGGTTGATAGATATGTCGGCATCTAGTAAGAATGACAAATAGTATAATTATACTATTTGTCATTCTTACTAATTATAATAAATCATTTACCTCATATCATCATTCCTTTAAACTGATGATGCAGTCTTACGAGAAGCAAGATCATTGCGATTGGATTAGTAGTCTGCCTGATGAGATTCTGGTCGCCATCCTTCACAAGGTAGTCTTACCAGCCAATTTTTTGATTAGGGTCTCATTCTTTTTGTTTCAGTGTCGTATGATTTAACCAGAAGCAAATAAGACATTTTGCTTGTTTCTATTCCCCAGTCCAGCAAAATGCCAGGTAAAGAAATTAGTGATTTTTAATCTTATGTGTCTGCTTCTTGTTTGCACTTTCACTTTTCCCCAGTATCCACTTTAGTGTTTAATTAATTGTGTTAACTAATTTGCAGGCAATCAAGTCACAATGGAACGATTTTTGAAAAGGAAATCAACCTCAACTTGTGGTGATGAAAACCCTGATGGTGGAGGAGTTGCAGAAGAGATGACAATGAGAATCCTGAAGGAAGCCCTTCAAGAAGAGATGGCAATGCAACAAACACCAATCGTACTACTACTCGTCCTAAACGTGTCTCACGACATGAAGTGAATTTTAATGAGCTTCCATATGATCCAGCTGATAGAAGAAGAATAACAGATTATATAGGCCCAAAGCTACAGAATGAGATAAGGCTGAAGTATTTGGCTAGAGGTCCTTTTAGACCACCACCTGGTTTTAAGTATCCACAAAAGATTATAGCAGGTATACCACGTCGGTTTCAACCTGAATGGTTCACAAAATATGATTGGCAAGAGTACAGTGAGAAGGTGGACAAATGTCGAAGAACATGGCATTCCAAAGCTGGACATGGAACTGTATTATCCTTTTGCGAAGAACATGGCATTCCAAAGCTGGACATGGAACAAGAATACATTGATAGGCACAACCCAAGGCAAAAGACCAACCGCACCAACTATGAGCATTACAAATATGATTGCTTGAACCCAGTTATTGACTTGCAGCTTACAGAATTTGGTGATCGTTTTAATGAGATGAATTCCAAATTACTTACCCACATTGCTGCATTTAGTCCCAAGAATTCTTTTGCTGCTTTCAAATTGGAGAGTTTGATGGAATTGGCCAAGGCGTATCCCGATGATTTTAGTCCAAGGGAACTAGATGATCTTAGAAAAGAGCTATGTATTTACATCGACAATGTCCGAGCTGATGCAAGATGTGCCCAATTGGATACAATTTCTGATCTTGCTAGGCTGATGGTGGCAACAAATAAACATCTTGCTTTTAGTTTGGTCTATCGACTCCTCAAACTTGTGCTTGTTCTTCCTATTGCTACTGCATCAGTGGAGAGGTGTTTTTCAGTTTTGAAAACAGTAAAGACAGATCAGCGGAATCGTATGAGCGACGAATTTATGAATGATTTCATCATTGGCTTCGTGGAACAAGAACTTCTTGATGCAATTCCAAATGCAGATGTCATAGTTCGCTTTCAGAAAATGGAGAATCGTAGTCGTAGAGTGCAATTATAAGAGGTTAATGCTATTGTAAAAAATTTATTTTGTCACATTACTGTTACCGCTAATTTCATCCATATGTTACGTTATGCTTGGTTTCGGTAAAATATATCATTCTGAATTTTATATATGGTGTTAGATTACTGTATTGTATAAATTAGGCTTTGAGTTTTGGCTGACCCCGGCGCCGATTAATCCTAGATTCGCCCCTGAGTGTGCAATAACATAATCGATCGATTTGACAAGTGTGGAAACGCCATGGAGATCAAAGAAAATGAAGGAATCAAGAATCTAGGGCCGTGCATGTCGTGGATCGCCGGATTAAATCAAATCAACGGACGCCACGACTTGTCTCTGCATGCATGCATGCACATGATGATAAGGATCCCATGCATCTCAGGAACGTTGAATATGTTGTGCTATGATCTGACCGGACATGCTCGATCAGACGATCACTAATAAGACAGCAGGTTATATGCATCCTTATCCATGCCATGCTGCCACCGAATTATGGTTGGTAGAAAGTTGTCTTACTCTCTTTTCTCCTTGATTTTATTCCTTTTTTGTTACGACATGAATGAAGTAGGTTTGTGTGCTAGCTTAATAAAGCTCGATCCTGTTTTGACCCATTATTTGTGCAAGTTTTCATATAAACAATTTTGGAAGCTAAATGTGCATATATTATACGCACAGACGGATATAAATAAGATAGAATATATTCTCCAAATTTTTGTCAGATGTGCATAATTAATAATCGTTCCTCACCGAAAAGATCGACATACACCAATTGCTTTAGTCAATAATTCTTACAACAACAACATTTGCAGTTGCATTGGAAGAAGTAATAATAAGAAAAGATAAAATGCAAATAAAGCATAGATTGGCTTTGGCTCCACACATGCTTTCGTTTCCTTTCCTTTTCGGTATGGAGAGCTGATGTGTGCACCCATGCCTGCCCCACCAACTCTCATGTCATTTCACCAAACAAGTATAAATGTCTTGTGAGAATAATCATTGCTATGTGAATATATAACAATATATTTAAAATACATAATATCTACAAATAATAAACTCCAAGAGCACAACATGCATGAGGACACATGCATATACACGATCGAGATACCAAGGCACACTGGTGCTTGCAAAATTGGCTGCATGCATCCATCCAATTGCATGCGTCCAGCGTGTAGATCCAGATCCCTGCCTGCTCCTGCCGTGGTCGCACACAGCACTGTGCCTACGTCCACGGGCTCGAACGGATAAATCCTTGGGCACTTGTCACTTGTTTAATCCCTGATGCGATGATGCCACCGCCTGTTCAGGATCTTGCATTGCTTTGGGAGCCTTGCTGCTTCTTTGCATTACCATAAGATACTGCATCCCATATCTGCCTCCAAAGTACATTTGTGTCACTACTCTAATGCAATGTGCAAGGTGGCTTAGCATTAGCATCCACCAACATGCATTGCCATTGGTCCACATGTGCCGCCGAGACATTGGAACCCGTGCTAATTAAGGAGGATCAGATCGTGACACTTGTGATTTTGTTTCTTTTTTCCCCTTTAGAAGGGTTTCGAGGTGCTACCCACTCTTGGGCCATGTTGAAAGGCTGACCCTTGATTCGGAGCTGATGCATTTGGTTACATATGGGAGGTGATGCTTTGATCTAATCATCGGCTCGGCTTTTCCGAAAGGCGATAAAATCCTAGATCCGCCACTCGAGGGTGGAGCTTTTGAGCTTTGTAGGGTGGTGAGGTAGTATATTTGGTGATGACCGAAGGAAGAAGCCACGACCACCTTGAACAAGGTTAATTATAGGCACCAATAATCACTTGTTATCAAGCGTGCCTCTCCTCATGAAGCATTCATGCATGACCTATGTGGTAACAAAATAATTAAAATTCTAATGAATGTCTTTTTTTATCTTCTTTTTTTAAAAAATCATCCTATTGATTTTATTATTTTTTATTGAAAAATGCTAAATTTCTCATGCTATTTTAAAGGACTTGAACATCTGAAATTGGTGTCCTATATATGTATCAGGTTAGAATCAGGGGCGGAGCTAGACATAAATTATGGGGGGTGCGGTGCTTCATAGTATTTATATGATGTCTAACTATATATAGTAAAAATTTGTAGATCATAACTGATTTTTATTTTTTTCTGGGTGCGGCCGCACCCACACTCCTCAACGTAGCTCCCCCCCTGGTTAGAATACTGTTTGTTTTAAGGCTCCTAAAACCTAAATTGTTTATATATAATTATTTTTTTTTATTCTAGTTACAGTTACTTTGTCCCAGACTTACTGTCACTTTTTTTTGTAAATATGCTATAATTCGAATCTGGGAATCACTAGATTCCTCAATAATACGTGGTTCCTGAATGTGTGGATAAATGAATGAACACAAAAATAATCCAAGGGTGTGTTTAGATCAGTAAAGATTCCTAAAAAAAACACTGTTTTGTCCTAAAAAACATTGTAGATGAATAATTTTCTGTGAGTGGAAAAGGTGTGATGAATAGAAAAAAGTTGAATGAATAGTATTTTTTTGAAAGGAGTTGGTGAATCTAAACGCACCCTAAGGAAAGAAAAATATCAGCATCGGTAGCTTTTATCAGTCTCACAAATAGAGTCGCACGCAAATGTAGCTGAAAACTGCGCCCTTTAACAGTGTCATCTTCCATGTTTTCACCAAGGAAAAACAGCACCACACTGGCACATCACCGTCCCCATTATTTCATCATGTGCCCCCACAGTTCCATGTCTCCGGCATGGATAACTGGATAGGACCGCTCTCCATCAATCCATGGACGCAGACTTTGCTGGACACTAGTAGTGAACACCACTGTTCCATTGGCAGCGACGTCTGAACTTGCAAAGATCGAAGTGCCATTTGCACGTACGCTCGTTTTGTAGTTTTCTTCCAGGGTTCTTGTTGAGCACTCAGTTGAGCTCATCCTTCCTTGTGGTATTGGACTCGATCTCATGACCATGACAGCAGTGGGTTTTGGTAAAAAAGGTTGAGGAGACGAAAGGAAAAAGTTGGATAAGGGGATACGCATAGCGCATAAATAATACACAAGTTGCCCAAGAAAGTGCAGAGGATGGGATCCAACAGCAGCTGCTGAATGGTGGGGGCCAGGGTCCAAGGAGACCAGTAGAAAGTGCAGACTATAACAATCCATTGGAAATGACTTCTCTAATTAATTGGAATTTGCAAATTCTGAATGCTGATAAATCCATCTGTATACTGCATTTCTGAGCTTGCTGATCCAAGAATGAATCGATGGATCAGCATCATCCATATGGAACTGAGTCATTTGTTATTAGAGGAACAATTTGAAGAGTACAAAAGTTCAAGAAGCATGAGTTTTGGGTTGTGCTGTGCTAACTAATGGTTAACCTAATGATTGATGCCTTAAGTATGAGGAGCATTGAGACGCCTTCTCCAGTATCATTACCATCACTAGAAACTGAAGCTAGCGTGATGGATGATGCACGCCATCCGTGCATGATGTACGCATGCAACTTTACGGGATCTAAGGGGACAACTTCCATGACCAATGGCGCCAATCTTTCCAGCACACATTGCCTGGGATTACCCCTTAATTCTAAGGTTTAATTTGATCCATGCCATTGCAATTCTTACGGATCGGAGTTCTACCATTACATTTCACTCATTCTGAACCGTGTCATTACAATTCATAAGTTGTCCGAATCATGCCCTTTCCTACGTCTACCGCGGCCTTGGGTCCAGTTGTAGTGCGTTGTATTATCGTATTGTCCATTTCCCCATCTTGGTGCTACTATGTACTCTTCCTCCAATGACAGGCACGGACAGGGCCAACTCTAGCGGTAGGTGGAGGCACGGACGACGGTCCGCCCGTGCTTTGGGAAGACAGAGGCGTTGATGAGTGGAGGCGGTGGTGGCGGTGAAATCCATGATGTCAGCGCTGAGAATGAGGTAGAGGAAGAGCACCTCGCCGCGGCCGGCGAGGCCATGTCTATGATGCTTCACCTCGGCATTCTGCTCACCAAGGGCAACGACCTCGTCGCCCAGAACACCTAGGAGGAGAAAGGATTCGTTAGGAGGAAGATGGGATTTGGAGAGGAAGGATGAAATGTGGGGCCCGCTAGCAGTGATGTGGAGTGAGAGAGAAACATGTGCATTTTGGTCCATACGAATATACAATGTCTTGCGCGTGGGCCCAAGAGTATCAAATACGTATAAAATGGCACAGTTCGAACAACTTTTTAATTGTAATGGCACGGTTCCACATAGATGAATTATAATGGTGGAATTCCGAACTTTCAAAATTGCAATGGCACATATCGAATTAACCCTAATTTTAATCGATGATGCCCAACACATGTTAGATATTTAGGCAATTTCAATTTTAATTTAATCCAGAAAAATATTATCAACATGTTTGTGACATCAGATATGTGCACGTGTGATCCAAATGTGATGACCATATAAAAGATACTAATTATCACAAGAATAATATACGCAGCATCAGAGCCGGATGCACGGCATATTGCTTGGTTGTGTGGTCGTCCCGCTCGATGCAGTGCAGAAAGTTTACCGTGCCGATCAACGAGACGCCGGAAAGAAGACGATCACCGATGCCACCAGGAAGAAGAGATCGAAGCGAGTAGTCGTGCCACTTGTGGACACTCCCCAAAAACGTGATTGCCGGCCTTGACCCGAGCAGGCGAACTCGCGGACAGCAGTGTTTCGGAGGCCTACTCTTCCAGTACTCGTGCGCGCGAGGATCGAAACGGGAAAGCTCAGAATGCAGTAGAAAAGTGGAAAAACTAGACATCTATTCTCAAGCACATCTTGTTTTTTATAAGCAGTTCAAGAAACTTGAATGGGTGCATACACTAGTGGCAAAAGGGCAGCCCAACAAGTAACGGAGGAAGAGTAATGCTACAGAGCAAAAACTCGAGTAACCTTCCTCATTAACGGCTCTCATTAGAGACAAAAACTCCAGTAGGTTATTCTCGCTGGTTAATTACTTTGAGTGGTAAAACCAGCCTTGCACCACATGCATGCGTTACTCCCGGCCATTATTAGCTAATGGCAAACTCAATTGCTTGCTCAGGTATGTGCATCGCAAATTCCCATCACTAAACAACTTGAGCCCATGCATGCCCCACACACGTTAGAATTGGCTAACAACACGATGGTTCGTCCAACGATTCAATGTGCAATGTTTAATATGAGCCTTAGAATTATTTGATTTAATTAAATAAAATATGAGCCAAAGCCCACATTAAACCTAACAGCACACACAATGTTTGGAGACCATGATGTTCAGTAGCAGCCGTCGAATCTGATCACGACGAATCGGTGATCATCCGACCGTCCAACAAGAATGCAGAGCACATTTACCTTCATCGGATCCAGTGAGAAACTAGCTCCTGTGGTTGTTGTTGTTGGTACTTTTTCTGCAAAAGTACTTCGTTTGGGTCTTCTTATTTTTGGACAAAAACTGAGAATAGACTAGCTATCCAAAGTTCCAAATAACCTAGCTTTTGCACACGCACTGGCAGTTTAGTTTTGGACGATTTGGGTACTTTGATGTGCTTACCTTGAATGGGCGGTCGATCAAAGAGATTCGCTACTTTGTGAAACAGAGCAGAGACCCCTCTTTGTTCATTGTCCATGCGTAATGCGTTGCTGTGTTCTACTGGAATTCGATGACGGCAGTCAAAGATCTCTGTGTTCTTGTTCACTTTTGAGTCAAATCCCGTTAAGCTAGAGCTGTGTAGCTGCCTCTCATCACCAGTTTAATTAAATCAATTAAAAAATTGGCAAAACTCACTCTCAATAATGTTTCCTTTTTCTGATCAAACCTTATCTGCAATCCTTTTTTCTTTAGAAATAATGTAGGAGCGCTGCTAATTATATACCTACACTAAGTTTTAGAGCAATTAATTCTATAGGCGTTATACTAACTCATGGGAACCACTGATAGGTGGCCCTAGTGTCGGCGAGTTATGCTGACTAGGTTCTCGAGGGGATGCCCCGAGAGAAGGGTTTAGGGAGAAGTCGTCGAGAATCTAGAGTCGAAGGTGACAAGAGACGATTTATACATGTTCGGGCCGTAATACACGTAATACCCTACGTCCTGTATGGTGTATCTTGTATAGATCTGGTGTATGCAATGCCTGACGGCGTTGCTCGATGGTCCAATCTAGAGACCCCTGCCCTCCTTTATATATTCCAGGGGGACAAGGTTTACATGGTAAATCTCCTAGTCGGTTACAATTGAGGAGTCATAGTAGGATAAGGTGTCCTAATAGGATTCTAGCTTGCTTAGGGACAACGTTCTATCGCCTTCAAGCCCCCGAGCATCTTATCGCCTGAAGAACAACGTTGTTGTGATTACAGAGTTCTTTGAGACCCGCCAGGGTTGTTTGAGGCCCACAGGGTTCTTTGAAGAATCAACCCGTTGTCCTGAGTTCTTTTGGAATCTGCAACCATGCTGTACAAAAGGTAATGAAGTGCTTATAAATCTTTCTGAAGTTCAGATTGGTGCGCACTGAATAGGTGCACCCAATTGGGCAGCCCCCGAGCCTCGTTTTGCTTTGAAGAAGTAATTCGAGGGTCCTCAATGAAGAATCTGAGTTCTTTTGAACCCAGACATAAACTCCGAGATTTGCTATTAACCGAAAAATTCTGAAGAATTTTGACGATATACCCTCAGCCTCCGAGCATTGATCCGATTTAATAAATCGAATCAAGGATCTGGACTCCAGGATTTGAAGAAGATCTGAAGTAACTCCGATGGAGCGAAGATGTCCGAGTATTTTGCTGAAAAAAGTACTCCCTCCGTCCCTAAAAGGATGACGCTATGGGATGCGTGCACGTGTTACTTTCTCAACTTTGACTCAATTTGTAGAAAAATATATGTAATATTTATATCTCTAATAAATTTGTTAAAAAACTAGATTCAAATATCTATCTAATGGTACTAATGATGTACTATAAATATTAATATTATTTTATATATAATTGGCTAATGCTCAAAGATGCTGTTTTATTGGGAAGCGAGAATGACATCTATTTTGGGACGGAGGGAGTACTCGACTAGCGTCATGGTCCGAGTTCTTTGTTGACAAAAGAACTCGACTGACGTCGTGGTCCGTGTTCTTTGTCGAAAAAAGAACCCGGCTTGCATCAGCCCCTGAGCACGAAAGTGCGTGGAACTGCGATGGTGCGCCGAAGCTTGACCTGCAAAAATAAAAATATTATGTAGCAAATGTTGAAGAATATTTAAAAAACTGAAATTTGTTCAGTCTTGTTGACGAATCGACAAGATATTGCGCATTGCGCAAAGACGAAATCGACGAGCGCGTAGATCCCGCATGAAGAAGTTAACGAGAGTGCAGATTGCGCGAAGTGTCTCAATATGAGATTGTTTGGATGTCTGTATCTTTTTAAGATTGTGTGCCCGAGTAGTTAGTCCCGCTAGCCGTGCCTTCCACGATACCCCGGTTAATAAACACATCGGCTTGGGAAAAGCACAGTTTGCATCGTCAGACAAAAAACTCTCGACACACTCGTCTTTAGAGATAAAATAGAACACACTGAAGAAGTCAGCGAAAACGCAAAAAGCGCATGCAATTTATGAAAACAACCCGGCAAGATCGCGTGCTCGAGTAGTTAGTCCGGCTAGCCATGCCCTCCACGATACTCTAGCTAATAAACACATCGGCTTGGAAAAACATACTGAAGAAGTTGGCGAAAATGCGAAAAGCACATGAAGAAATCGACGAAAGCATGGATCGCGAAGGTATCCACTTGTAGATACGAATAGATAATTAAAACATATGACTTAGTTTGATTCGTGGATGATTTGTTGATGAAGTTGCGCCGAGTCCGAGTTCTTTGTTGAAAAAGAACTCGGCTGGTCATCGTAGTCCGGGTTCTTATCGAAAAAAGAACCCTGCTGGCTGCCATAGTCTGGGTTCTTATGAAAAAAGAACCCTGCTCGGACAGGAAAAGAACTCTGGCGACACTTCCTATGACTCGCAGGTTTGATCTTGGCCAAGCCTCCACCGTGACGGAGGTCACGGTCCTTACTGAAGTACCCTGGCGGATGCTGGAGATGATCCTCAGGCCGCCAAGTAGTCTTGTACGACGACTATCTTCTTGGTCTTGATACTTGAGGGCAACGAGGCCGGAGCCATCGTTTGTCCAAGTCGAACTCGGCTTCTGCCTCCAGGTACCCCTCCGAGTTGGATACGATACGAGGATCGTGTCGGAGTCGGAGACCCTTGACGATCTGCACACGGTGACCCGCGCGGGTGGTGGCGGAGACGCCATTGTCTCGCCGCGCGGCGTAGTCTGCGCGGGCGGTGGAGCTGACGCAATTGTCACGTCGCGCAGTTCACGCTGAAGCTTGCCGTCCTGGTTTGCAGTGCAAAGCCAGGAACCGAAGATGAAGGTCGCGCCTTCCTCGAACTTGACGTTGACGGAGGCGCTGAAGGATGCCATCGACTCTTTAGCAAGCTCTCGACGAGTTGATCCCCACGGACGGCGCCAAAGTGTCGGCGAGTTATGCTGACTAGGTTCTCGAGGAAATGCACCGAGAGAAGGGTTTAGGGAGAAATCGTCGAGAATCTAGAGTCGAAGGTGACAAGAGACGATTTAGACAGGTTCGGGCCGCAATACGCGTATTACCCTACGTCTTGTATGGTGTATCTTGTATAGATCTGGTGTTTGCAATGCCTGACGGTGTTGCTCGATGGTCCAATCTAGGGACCCCTGCCCTCCTTTATATATTCCAGGGGGACAGGTTTACATGGTAAGTCTCCTAGTCGGTTACAATTAAGGAGTCCTAGTAGGATAAGGTGTCCTAATAGGATTCTAACTTGCTTAGGGAACCCGGGGTTTCTATGCCTGTCACCTAGTCTATCTATTTTTTATGTTATATACTTTTTTTTACAAAAAACAGTGATTTAAAGCTAAAAATCAGTTTAACATGTTTCTGTTACACTACCTTTGTGGAGACATGGCTATATTCTTCCATTTTTTGCCAAGTTAAAATAGCACCAATAGTATTTGTTTTTTTTTTAAAGTACGAATGATCCTACATCTCCATCCCCATCCCCATTAATTATTTCGATCATGTTCCCCCACAGTTCCTTGCTTCTGACATGGATAACTGGATAGAGCCTAGCCATCCATGGACACTGACTCGGTCGGATACTAATGAGCACAACTTTTCCATTGGCAGAGACATATGCTTGAACTTGTAAGTGCCCTTGGTTTATATATACATCCTCCGTCCCTAAATAATTATCTTTCTCGCTTCCAGAAACAATTTAATTAATTATATATAAACATATATTTATGGTACAAATTAAATACAGCTAGAAACATATTTGAATCTATTTTTTATAAAATTTATTTGAAGATTTAAATTTTGCATATATTTTCTATAAATATATTTAACTCATGATACATACACCTAAAACGACACTTATTTTGGGGCGAAGAAACTACGCGGTACACCCCACCAGTTTATTTTTTTTAGATTTTTGCTGAGCTCTCTTGAGATATCTCAATTTGGGTGGTTACGCGCCGTCTCGCGCCTCTCATGACCATGGTAACAGAACTGCAAAAGACTAATTTATTGCTTTTTAGTTCTTGAATGTTAAAATAATTACTATTTTTTTACATCTCCGATTTAAGTGGTCCTAGTGGTTGTGCGTTCGTAACGATGAGCTTTAGTTTTAAAATGTTGATTATATTATTTTATAATTGTTTGTTTAATTTTTTTATATTATTTTTTCTACACAATGGCAAAAATAATATAACAAATAGTGACAAAATAATATAAGTATCATTTTAAAAGATAATGTTTGCCGTTAGGAACACGTGACCATAAAAATCACCTAAATCGGAGGTACAGAAAAAAAGTAATAATTATTTTAAGATCTAAGGACTAAATTGTAAATAAAAAAGTTAAAACCACCCATCAAAACAGTTCGATGGCCAAATTTGAATGGTTTTGAAAGTTGAATGACAAAGATACCCGGTTTTGGAGTTTGATGGCTAAAACCAAACTGAGGCAAGAATTGAATGGCCAAAAATAAACTTTTTCCTTTATACTATATGCTCGTCCATAGTGAGAAGTTGCACATTCGGGATCTGTTGACGTATCTTCAGGGGCGGAGCCACGTGGGGCCTGGCCCGACTAATGCTCCGGCAGCCCCACTAATACTCCTCCTAATGACACCTATTAATCACCAAACGTTAGCTTAACTGGCCCTGTCAAAGTCAGCCCAAAAACAGCCCAACTGCGCAACCTAGTAACCGGCCAGCACTTGGCCCATGTCCAATTTGTTCGAGCGGCCAGCAGCCGGCCAGACGCACGCACTCCTGTCCGTCGATTCCTCTTCCGTTTCCATCCAGTTCCCTCTACCGCCAGTCCGCTAGCTTCCAGGTTAGGCCGCCTCCACTTCCTGCACGCTGCAGCATGGCAGCAGGAAGGGTCCTCGACTCGGCTCCTCCTTCCGTGCCCATAGCTAGCGCCTAGCGGCGTCTCCCTGTTGCACGGCAGGTAATCCTTCTATTCTATCTAATCTCTGCATTGTGCAATTCCATTGATCAGGTAGAGATTTATTAACACATATAAACCGGTTAGGTTTTGATTAAATAATTATTTAGCAATTGATCTGCTTCCTGATTACTAGGAGATGATTATCTACGAAGTTAAACGATTATTTATGTTAATAAGGAATTGACAACAAAGATTAATTATCTTGACATATTGAAAGCTTTTGATTTAGGGTAGTCCCCACATAGGCAACTGCAAGTTAATGAAGATATAATAACTATGTAGGTCTCTTGTGCTCCTACATATCACATATGCATATGCTACCTTATTTTGTTATCTCTAAAAGCTAATTAGTAGACAATTTTGTGTTGCAATTTGTGCCGATTTGCTTACTATCAATGCTCTATTTGAGTTAGTATATGTTCTTGTGTGTGTGTGTGTGTGTGTGTATATATATATATATATATATATATATATATATATATATATATATATATATATATATATATATATATATATATATATATATATATATATATATATATATATATATCATATCATATTTTGTCACTCCTGTCCATGACTACTTGCCCCCCCTATATTGAAATCCTGGCTACGCCCCTGTGTATCTTGAGAGTGATGATGTTGTCATAGACGTCTTGTGGTAGAAGAGCATGGCATCGACCATTACATAAGCAATTAACTGAAAAATACGATCACATATGTTGAGTCGGGGACTTGAACCATGTGTTGCACTTCTCCTAAACATAGTATCTGTAATATATGGAACTGGTGGGTCATTATTTTTTTAATTGTTTCATTCCCAGAACAATCCGAAGAGAGATTAAGCGTATATATATTATTCAAGAATCAAGAGGCATATAGGTATAGATTGTGTTATATATTGTATCACCTAATGATTGACACCTTATTATGGGACACGTCTCTTCTCCAGCACAAGCATTCTCATGACCGGGAATGTTGATTCATTGATGCGTGATATACACGATACACGCGGCCATTATATGTGACACATAAGTGCACGACATGCATTTGGAAAAAAAAAACATGCATTTGGACAGGTACAAGCACAACAATATGACGGCATCAATCCCATCATCCCTTTCCCGCCAAAAAAAGTCCCATCATTCCAGCACATGTAGGGCATGGCCTGTGAGGGGCGATGTTGGTCCATGCATGATGTTCAGCAGGGCCGTCCAATCTGATAATCTAAACACGCAGGACTGCCGACAATCTTTGAATTTCTTTCGATATCTATTGAGTGTGCAGAATGCATAATTTAACCAAGCAATGCTTTGGTTGGTGTGGCCAGTATTTAGAATTTAGGGCCTATTTAATTTGGGCAAAGTACTTGGCTTGGATCGTTCCTTTTGGTTAGATGCAAAGGGAGTAGATTGTGTTGGTGGCTTTTGCCACTGTCTTTTTGGACGATTCGGATACTTCGATCTGCTCATCTTGTTCAAGATATTCGCTTGCTACCATGTGATCAAAGCAGAGACACCTGCACTTTCGTTGTTGTTCCCAATTCGGTAATGCTATACCTCTGAAGTCCGACGGAAGACCAAAATATCGGACGCGGACGGCTCTCAGTCAAACGTTTATCCTCCGGTAATGCTAGGCATTAGACGTCCGGAGCCTCAGTAAAATATCGGACGCACCCCCACGCCACCATTTTTTTTTAACCGCTCGCTTCTTCCCCTCAGTTATCCATTCATCCATCGGTAATGTTATACCTCACCTCGTTATATCCCTCAAGCAGTTATCTCTTCTTTCTTGAATCCTCGTCTCCCCACGATCGCCCCACTCGTCTCTCTCTCTCTCTCTCCATGCGATGCCGTTTGTGGCCCAGGATCAGCGGCTCCCCCGGCGGCAAGCTCAACACGGGTGAGCTCTCCTGACGGCTCCACTGGCGCGATCCTCGGCTAGTGGCGGAGCCACGGCGACATCGCTCCCTGCGTTCGAGCTCCTCGTGGAGGCTGTAACCACGGAGCTCATCGACCGTGAGGTGGAAGCTGGATCCTGCAACCACACTGTAGGAGGGCACCGCATCTGCCGCCTCTCCTCCGGATCCCGCAAGTTCCAACCCATGCAACGCCTTCCTCTCATTTCATTCCATCTATGCCCCACTGTGTAGCCTCACCAAGAGGAGGGACTACGCCGCCGTGGATCTCGTTGCCGTGTAGCCTGCAGATTCATGTGTGGTGCATCACAACGACTTGTTCTCCAGATTCAGTGTGTTGCAAAACGGATGAAGAGGAGGTTGCAACGGCCACAACGACGACGACATACTCAATGGCTGGGAGGCACCATGGTGGAGGAGATCGAGCATATGTACGCTAGATGGATTTCAATGTTTGTGATGATAGCTAGTGGTTGAGGATATTGCAGGTGCTATCTTCTTATTCCAAATAGCTGATTATTTATGTTTTGATATGTGATTTAGCTATTTTGACCGTTGCAATTGTTGCAAACTTTTTATCTAATCTGCTCCAAACTCACGATGCTGCAACCAGTACTTTTTATGTTCATATGTTGCAGTATTGTATTTTTGATGTTTCACTTACTAATTTGAAATGTTGCACAATATTTTGTTTTTACCGTATAGCGATGTTACAACAGTGAACTCGTGATGTTGCAAATGTGATATGTGCGATGTTGCAACTGTGAGTTCGTGATAGGAATGTTGCACTTAACATGCATCTAATGTTGCGAGCTCTCCACGGGCGATAGCGTTTCAGATATTTCAAGTGAACAATGTTACAAATACGTTTCATGTGGGATGTTACAAAAACTAAAATCTGCGATGTTTCGATGTTGCATGTTTCACCCATATATTGCATGTTTCACCCGAATGTTACATGTTTCACCTGAATGCCGCATGTTTTAGTGTCATATGTTTCAAAAATAGATCCAATGTTATATGCAACATGGCGCGACCGTGCTTGCAACAACGTCCGATGCTGACGTCCGAGCGCTAGCAAGTCCCTTTATCCTCTCCCTCTATAAGCCTTCGTTCTTCCAATCTTCCCCACGGAAACCACCACACGTCCACACTCACTCCTCCCTTCCCCGTCCATCATGCACGCCGCTCACCACTAAACTCGCGACGGCGCACGGCCCTTGAGCTCTCCGTCGGCGATCTGCTACCCTTGAGGCTCAAGCTCCTCCAACTCCCCTGCCTAGATCCCATCGGCGACGCCCACTCCCTCGAGCACTCTCCTCGCCGGCTCCTTCTATGTTCAAGCAGCGAGTGCGTAGATCCTCGACGACCCGGCGGCTCGAGGGCGAGATCCTTTGTCCAGCGCCGTGCATCGAGGAGCTGTGGCGGCAATCTGACCCTAGCTGGCGCGAAGGAGGAGGCCCCACGGCCCGCGGGTGAGCTCCGGCACCGTTGCGTCATCGTGCTCCATCCCCGCGTGTAGCCAGGCTTTGTACCCTTCCCCTCCACGCCGCAGATCTCCGTCGTCAGGCTTTGGCCCTCCATGATTTTCTCTGTGATTACCTTTTTGTATTTCAATGTTGCAGTGATTCACCTTAATGTTACAATTATTACATATGGATGGTGCATGTTGCAATGTTTCAAATATTGAGGCGGCTTCTTTCCTGTATTGAATGTTGCAACCACACCGACCTATGCTACATTGTTTCATTTGTTGCAAGCTCCCCATGATCAATGTTGCATATGGTTCTTTCTCGAATGTTGCAACCCATCGTAGACGCAGCCCGGTTTGTTGCAAGCTACCACGTCCGTCCCGCTTTAACCGTCGCCGGGGAATAGGAATTCGCCTCACAGACACACATCCCGAGCGACTGTTAAATAGGGACAGAGGGTGTACACGATTAATGTTGAGGTTGATTCTTTCCGGAACAAATGTTCAACCCATCATAGACGGCACTCTGTCTGTTGCATTCTCCCCATGGAATGTTGCAACGCACCATAGATGCAACATCTTTTGTTGCAAGCAAGCCCCACGATCAATGTTGCGTTGGCTGATTTCTCAGATCGAATGTTGCAACCCACCGTAGATGCAGCCCGATTTGTTGCAAGTTACAACGTTCGATGGTGTGGCAGTTGATTTCCTGGAACCAATGTTGCAACAGGACCGTCCGATGCTACGCGCCCGGAGGACCGGACATCTGGGCGCTAGCAGTTCCCTTCTCAATTCTCATGGAAGAGTCAAACGTCTCTTCGTCCTCGATTACTTGATTTACTTCGTAGTTGTTTTAACTAGATGAATGCAGTAGCAGCTGCGGATTATTGAGACAATTCCTTACTTGTTCCTGAAAAAAAAGTCTCTGTTCCTTCCTTGGCCCTGAAAAGTTTTCGTTCCCTATTAGGCCAAAAGTTTTCATCCATTCCTTTTGTGACTCTGCCGTCCAATTAAAGGGTAAACACCGTTAACCAGGGCACAAAAGACATTTTTGCCCCTGAACATGAAAAGTTATCGCTGAAAGCTATTTTTTTTGGGGCAAGTAATTATTTTGAGCATTTTGACAAGTAATTATTTTGAGCATTTTTCTGTGCCATTTCATATTATTTTTAACATACAAATAAGCGATAATTATGTCCAGAAACAACCTCCAACAATAACCTTTCATTTTTAGGGGCAAAACTGTCTTTTTGCGTCATGGTTAACAATGTTACCCCTTTCAATTGGACGGCAGGTCCACGAAATGAATGGTTGAAAAACTTTTGGCCTTGTAGGGAACGAAAATTTTCTGGGAGCCAAGGAAAGGAACAAGGACTTTTTTCAGGGCCAAATAAGTTATTAACTCATTACATTTTCAGCTAGCAAAACCACTAACATTTTCAGCTGGTGCTTTACTATAAATTAATCGAATCATTCTTGTTTGAATATAACATAAATAGCATTAGAAACATTCTCGTTTGAGTGTATTTTGTTAGAAAAAACTCATAGTGTAGCCACCAGTTAAAATATTTTATTTTTACGGAATGACGAGGGCCTAATCAAATTCAGCCCTGAAAAATTTCCAATTCTCTAGTAGGGTGGCCCAATTGCACGCTTCAACCTATAGATGTACAAAAAGCCCGCAGGCCGATAGTCCGCCCAGAAGCCCGGATTTTTGGCCCGGCCTAAGCCTGGCCCGGCCCGATCTTTTGCGGGCCCAGGCTAGCCCGACCCGTTACCTGGTGCCAGGTCTTCAACATTTTGATTGTGCTAACTTAACAACGTGAATGAAATATCTCAACATTATATTTGAACATATTCAACATTTGAGACTCAAAATGTTGAAACTACACATATAAGATGTTGAAGTAGAAATTAATAAATGTTGAAACTATAAATTTAGAATATTGAACACTGAAACTCTGTTTTTTTTCTATTCGCGGGCTATGGGCCAGCCCGACCCTTTATTTGTGGCCGGGCTTTCCAGGCTGGCCCGGCCCAAAAATGGCCCGCAGGCCCGGGCTTGGGCCGTCGCCTAAGCCCGTAGGCCAGACCGGCCCGGCCCGGTGGGAGGTAGGGTCGGGCCTGACCCGACCCGTTTTTACTGGGCCACCACGGGTCCGGGCCGCCTATTTGTACATCTATACTTCAACCCCACCCACGGCCCACCACCGCCCTTCCTTGGTACTTTTTCTAGGCCCAATAACTATCTGCTTTAATTTTCCGCTTCCAGTAGAAATGGCTGGTTCCTATTTTTCAGTGGCCCAAGGCCCAGCTTACAGTACACACACTGGTTTGTTTGCTTTCTGCCCACTGAACCACGGCCCACCGTTTTTTTCTAACCATTCTAGACATCATATACACACAACAAATAATTTAACTAAAATAGCCACTCAGTTTCTGTAAAAAAAAGACATTCAGTTTGGTTTAAGACTTGAGAGAGAGACTGAGAGAGTCTACTTGTTGCTAACAAATAGAGTGTGTTCAGATTGTAGAACAAAACACTGTAGCTTTAGGAAAACATTATAGTTAAGTTTACAGTGAAACGTGTTTTCTGAAAGGGAGGAGTAGTTGAATAGTGAAAAGTTAGAATAAAAAATGATTAGTTTAAAATCCGAACATGACCTAAATAAATCAGAGCATATGACAGCTATGTCCATCAGTCCATGGAGAGTCTGAGCATAGAGTATGATATCATTTAGCGTGCTTCTGGAGGGAAACGAGCTCGTGGGGCTGAATCAGATGGGTCAATGCCTAGCTTAGCGTGCTTTGATTCATATGGTTGTCAGCATGCTTTCCTCTTAATTAGCTTATGCAAGCATCATATCGCCATGGAATGAATAAATCTACATACGCGCGCAGGGCTGATAAATTAACAACAAGATCAATCAATAATTCGATTTAATTAACATCCAGTGGCACATCTCTATTGTTTTCATTTTCCTACCACTAGCTGTCTCCAAGAAATTATTGGATGGCATCGTATTTACACAAGTTTTTGACCAAGGTGTACGTAGTCCTTTAACAATTATACTAACCCAAGAAGCAAGACCTAGAAATATCTTACTAAAATGGCAACTCTACTCAATGTGCCCGTAGGAGACTTGGAGCATAGGATGCACGTCAAGGCGGCATATGCATATCCTGTACAAGCTTTGCATCGAGATCTACAACTTGTGTATATGAATTTAAAGAATAGTGTACTAGGTATCGAGATCTACAACCTTGTATATATGCACATCTCGATGCAAAGCTTGTACAGGATATTTTTTTCACCGATAAATTGTCCGGCGACCCCCTCTTAATTTTCTCTCTAGTTCCGCCACTGGTGTACCCTATGTACCATCCATCGCGGAATGTAAAATTTTCCTTCTAAACTTGACACTGAAATAATATATATGTATAAACCTGTTTTTCAGCCATGTAGCTTATTAGAACGAGTCCACATGTCAAATACTACATCGTTCTTTCCTCCTCCTCTGGTTTAGCACACAGAGATAATGTCCTCGTCATTGCAAAGTTTTTTGATATACCTCACGTACAGGGCTTTTAACCTGGGTTTGTAAACCCCCTACTCCAGGAAAGTGAATTAGGAGTATACATGCAGGATTGATGCCTAGTATTGAGATTGATTGCCACTAATTTTTTTTTCATTCAAAACCGTTGTGGAGATGGGGGGCGTCACAGCGAGTTGAACCATGAACCAAGAGTAATGTGTTGCACCTGATCAAGTTCCTTCACTCATCTTAGTGCTAGGTTTCGTAACGTGATTTCCAATAGTGGCATGTGAATAACATTCATCTAATTTGATACATGAAACTAAGTATCTCCCAACACAATGTTTCACTTTATGGATTTTTTCATTAGTTAGCATATCACTAAAAGATTTCATCTAAGTGACCAATTGGTGTTGATGAGTATGTGAACACGAGACCTAAACCTTCCAGATCAAATGGAGTTCTCTTGATTTCAAAACTTCTGGTCACCGTGCTGGTGTAGCATACCATGCCATTTAATGAGACTAAAACTCATATGAAACTTACATTGAGAACCATATAGCATATTTGCAGATTGATCAATGTTATCAAATAGGGAAGGCCTGTGAGAAATTATCAGTCTGTACCCCTACATTATGGCTTCCGATTTTTTTTATATATAGATGCCAGGTCTTGGGGTTGAACGACTTCCTTTCCTTCCGATTGGGCGAACAATGGCATGTGCTCATGAGCTGATGGACGCGTCGACTTCCTTTGCTGGTCCCTTTAGTGCTTACTTTGATAATCAGGAAACAAATACAAGACTTGTGGAAGGAGTCCCTAACATTAAAAAGCATCTGTACAAATTTTAGCCGAACCCTGCCAAAAAAAAAATCACAAGGGTCAGCCCCTTTCATATGTTAGCATAGCATACTATACAATTAATACTTGTTACTTGTTAGCCGTAGGGATGGACCAACTTAAATAGTAGCCTTTGGGGTGCCACTTGGGGTTGTAGAAAGGCTTCCTCCACTCCGAGACTGCCCATGTTTTCTTTGGCAACTTGGCAGAACCATGGGGCGGGGGTGATGAAGATGTCCATCTTGCAAAAGGATCGAGCTGACGAAAGGGGCGCGCGGCACCGGATCTCGATCTACTAAGCCTGCGTAAGGTTTTCTATGGATACAAGGTGTCACTTGCCGATTGGGTGCTCAACTGCAGGTCAACCGATTCCTTGTCTTAACGGATACAAGACTACGAACAACTTGGAGAATCCCTCAACTAGTATATATATAAATTGAGAAACTAACAAGACTTAGAGAAATGGTCCGAATACATTAATCCCAAACGTGAGTACAAATAGAAGTCCAAGCCCATGGTTGTGAGCACACAGCCATTTGTGCCCGATCTGTCGTCGGTAAAGCATATATCACCACCCGTGTGTTCGACGATCGAGCCAAGAGAGAGCTATCATGGAGGGAGCAGCCCAGTCCCTTGTGGCCAATGTTAGGCAGGCGCTGGGAGACGAGTACCGGCTGCTCTCCGGCGTCGGCGGCGAGGTCACCGAGCTGCGCGACGACCTGGCCACCATGAACGCCCTCCTCCGCATGCAGTCCGAGGCGGACGAGGGCGCCATGGACCACTTCGACCAGGAGTGGATGAAGCAGCTCCGCGAGCTCGCCTACGACGCCGAGGACAGCGTCGACCTCTACAAGCTCCGCGTCAAGTGCCGCCATGGAGACGGCATGGCTGCCTTGTGGTTCAAGATGGTACACCTGGCCAGGACGCTCACCCAGCGCCACCGCCTAGCCGGCGATATCCGTGACCTCCGCGCCCGTGCCATCACCATCAGCGAGCGCCACGCGCGGTACAACATTGACCGCAAGGCGCTTCGTAGCTCCGCAACTTTTGCTCCTGTGGTAGGGCTGCGGTCTATGCCTGAGCTCCGGCGTGATAAAAGCCCAGATCACAACAATCAGTTTGTTGACATTGGAGACCAGGCTGGAGCCTTTGCCAAACGGCTGAAGGAGGATGAGCACGATTTCAAGGTGTTCGCCGTCGTTGGCTTCGGGGGAGTCGGCAAGACGACCCTGGCCATGGAGGTCTGCCAGCGACTTGCGGCGGACTTTCCGTACCAGGCGATGGTGTCGGTGTCCCAAACATTCCAGCCCGACAGGGATCTCGAGAAGCTGCTCAAGGGCATTCTTCAGCAGGTCGTCACGCCAAAAATGGACGATGGGAAAGGGGTCAAGGAAGAGAAGGATGTTGGCATCAGCGAATTGGGAGCCTATCTCTCCGACAAGAGGTATGTACATTGTCCCAAATGTGATTGTGTAAATTTTAATTTCTCAATTGGTTGTGATTGTTAAGCTCAAACATCTAAAAAAATAGTTGGAAGGATGTCCATGAGTAGTGTACAGTAGTTACAAATTCTGTAATGCTTTGTGCAAGTCATCCACAATCAGTAGTCTTGTGCACTTGTTAACAATTTTCTCTAGGGAAAGGTCCGGTTAAAACCCTTTGTATGCCGTAAAAGTCTTATTTTCAACCTACAACTTTAAACCAGACAAATTTGATCCTTTAGGTAGTTTCAAATGTGGTTTTTCTAATTTTATGGAATTTTTTTAAAACAATTTGTAGACTTGAAAATTTATAACTAATTTATTTTAACTCAAATAATATAAAACAATTGTCAAAGGTTTTCTAAAAATGTAAAGTACCATCGATACAATGTTTAAAGTTATTGAGAAAGGGTCCAGACTTCTTTAAAATGGAACCCCTTTTGTACAAATAATGAGATCTTAACATAAAATAAAATTACATTGAGGCATGCCACTAGGTCAATATCATTTTTCTTCCTTGCATCCGATAAGGTCCATTGCGTCATAAAACTCCATGGGACGTTGTCGGCGAATTATGCTGACAAGGTCCTCGAGGGGGTACCCCAAGAGGAGGGTTTAGGGAGAAGTCATCGAGAATCAAGAACCAAAGGTGACAAGCGACGATTTAGACAGGTTCAGGCCGCAATATGCGTAATACCCTACATCGTGTTTGGTGTATCTTGTATTGATTGGTGTGTTTTGAGGGGGTCCCTGTCTCCCCTCATATATGCCGGAGGACAGGGTTACATGGAAACCGTATAGGAACAGGAGACTTGTACACGTTAATCTCTAATTTCCTAATACAGTACTCCCTCCATCCCAAATTGTAAGTCGTTTGACTTTTTTGACCCTAACTTTGACCACTCATCTTATTAAAAAAATATACAAATGTAGTCACATTTAAGTCATTCTTGAAACTCTTTTATTACTAAAGCTAGCCATAACAAAAAAATATGATATTTTGTGAAAAAATTTGAATAAGACGAGTGGTCAAAGTTGGGGTAAAAAAATCAAACTACTTACAATTTGGGACGTGGGAGTATATCACAACCGACTAGGAATAATCCTTGTCTTGACCGTCAAGTCTTGTACGTGGGCTGGCCCATATAGCGGCCTGCCAAGGTTGTTTAGTCCTTGAGGACTCTACACCGTATGGCCCATATCGCAGTTTCCACTAACAAAAGATTCTAAAGTTATTTAGGTATTATTTGTTCATGTTGCTAGTGTTTTATAGTATTTTTCTAAGAAATACTAGGAGTTGAAATAAATAAGATGAAAAAACTTCAATTAGTGTACCAACATATACATTACATTTTCAAAAAACAATTGGCACTTGTTTCATATTTGTTTGACTTAAAATGAATTAGTTATGAATTGTTTAGATTAAATTATTTTTTTATCATTAAAAAATAGAAATCCACCTTTAAAACCAATCAAAGGGAATATTTGCCAAATTCAATAGTTGGATGCTCCTTTATGTCCAGTTTCGTAGTCTTAGGTTGGAAATTAGACTTTCCTTCTAGTTAGAGGATTAAACAAGATTTTACCCTTCTTACTATTAATAATTGGAGGCTCTATTTCAAGCACAACGTGAAGCCATATAATATCCTAGGTTTACACTAGAAATTCTCACGAAAATTAGAAACATTCAGCCATCAATAAAAAAACTCTAATTATAATAGTCACCGCATATGTTTAATTTTTTAATAAATTACACAGCTCAGTCATTATAAAAGTAGGCAAAAGTAACCCCAAAAAGGAAAAAGTCCATTTTACTCCACCTGTTCGCTTTGTCCATCCCACCCCCTAATTTAAAAGTTGGTTTATTTTGGTCCCTTCTCATTTGAAACGGCTTAAATTAACCCCTAAGCAGGATTTACACATAAATTAGGCTAGTGGATGAATGCTGGAGCGGTTCAACCAGAATTTGAAGCCGGTCATACGCATACGTGGACAAGCCGAGCTAACATATTGAGCACGGTAAAGCCTAGCCGGCCTGACAAGGTAACTGCAGGTAGAGCCGAGCCAACCTCTTTCATAAGGCTAGTCTCAGTAGGGGTTTCATGGGCAATAAATACAGTGCCATGTAGGCACTTTTTATGATAGGACAGTGTATTAATGAAGAGAAAAGTGGAATGAGTTTTATGGGGATGAAACTCTTTATACACAACTACGTAACATACCTTGTGTCTTGCATGTCACCTATAAAACAACAATAGATAAAACTATACATTAAGAAAGGGGTATTTCATCCAAATTTCAAATATTTTTAGATGACGTGTCACTCTAGGTAATCGTGTCCATGAAACTTGCATTGAGATTGGCCACAACTGAGCGGTATGACTTCATTCTGAAAACAAATGAAGGTTAATGCATGTTGACCAGCCAACAGGGCACTCGCATGCACATACAAACACAGAGCCATCTAACTACACTTTTTTTAGATAAAAGTGCTACAAAACTACTGTGACACGAGTCCCTCATGTGATGCAGCGAAAAAATTGTCACAATATAATAAAACTATTAAACTAGATAATAATGATAAATATATATATCTTTAGAGTATTGCTTTGGAATGTTTAATAGATGGAAAGGATAATGACGTAGCTAGATTATTATAATAATTAGCTACACACCTTATTTTTATATGGAAAAAGTCCAATTTAATACCCTCAAGTACGGGCTAGGTTTACATAATAATCCCTTAAAGTAATAAAAGGTTTACTTAACCCTTTGCTTTTTCTAAACCAGATCAAAATACACCTTTTAACGCATAACTTAAAATCAGTTTTTGCTAAGTAGGCATGGCATGCCAACGATCCTACATGGCAGAACAAAGTTTAGATCTACAGTGCCTCTTCCATGCTATCTAATCCGAACTTTAACAATTCGCCACCCCTCTCTCTCTCTCAAGATTCACAGGCCACCTGTCTGTTTTGTTCCGAGCAGCTCGCGGCCTCGCGCGCACGCTGCACCTCGCCCTGCCATGTTGTCTGTTGCGCTGTGCTCCTGGCATCTGTGCGAGTGCGACTGTGTCCCCACGTGACACCTAGCTGTGCCCTGTATCGGCACCCGACCGTGCCCCTGCCACCGCCGTCGATTGGTACACGAGCTCTCGCGCCAGCAATGAAGACAGCAATACGATAGCTGATGAGCAGAGGAGCAATCTGCTTTGGGTACTATAATAATCAGTCGTCAATAATATACAATGCAGGAACTATCGCTGCCTATTAGGTTTTTATTTTTTAATTCCACCAAATCATGAAAACCGGCTTCAATTATTTGTGGAAGGTGTGTTTTGGCCCGGTTTAGCCAAACGAGGGGTTATGTAAACGTACCTTTTGTTACTTTAGGATGTTATTTGGACATAGGTCATACTTAAAGGTAGTAAATTGGACTTTTTTCCTTTTTATATTAACTCTAATTAGCAGGTGCGCAACAGCACATGTTGATAGGCTAGTTTCTCAGATAGAAGAGAGTTTTTAGCCTAATTGAGACATTTCTTGAAAGTTGTTTTATTGGTTGGAAAATTTTCGTTGGAGATTTCATTGGTGCTAATTCCCCCCCTCCCTTATTGTTCTAATTAGACTATAAAAGTCTCGGTCATTTCAGAAGAAGAAAAATACTAGGAAGGTGCTTAATATGTTGTATTGAATGTTGAAATTCTGATCGTAGGTCCCATCATATATATTCTAGATGCAATACAGCTGAACTAACCATAAAAACATTCCAACTAAACAGGTACCTCATTGTGATCGATGATGTATGGACCACACAGGCATGGGAGGCAATTGAATATAAGTTAGTAACGGCACGGACCAACAACAATTGTGGTGGCAGAATAATCGTCACCACTCGGATTGAGGCTGTGGCCGAAGCATGCAGTACTTTTAGTACTGTTAGCGGACGTTATATCCATCATATGGAACCCCTCAAATTGGAAGATTCCAAGAAGCTGTTCCTCAGCAAAGCATTTGGCAAGATGGATGCCACTTATCCCGAAGAGTTGAAAGAGGAGATGGACAAGATTCTGACAAAATGCAGCGGGATACCATTGGCCATCGTTAGCGTTGCTAACATTTTGGCAGGGTATACAAGCAAAGACAAGTGGGAAAGAGTATGCAAATCAATGGGTTCTGAGATGGTTGCTCATCCTTCACTTGAAGGGATGAGGCACATTGTCGGACTGAGCTACAACCACCTGCCACATGAGCTCAAGCGGTGCATGGTGTATCTTAGCATCTTCCCTGAAGACTATGAGATTGAAAAGGACCGGCTCGTGAGCAGATGCATCGCCGAAGGATTGGTTCCGGAGAAGCGGGGCTGCACCCTGACGGAGGTTGCTGAGACCTACTTGGATGAGCTTGTGAGCAGGAACATGGTCGTCCGACGCTTCGATGAGTATGATATGAATGTGGAGTGGTACCGGGTCCATGACGTGCTCCTCGAGGTCATGGTGTCCAAGTCCCTTGAGTCCAACTTTGTCAGCCTGCTAGGAGAACAGTATGCAGGGGTGTCGTATGATGACAGGATCCGTCGCCTGTCCATTCAGGGGAGTTCTTCTTCCTTGGGCATCGAGCGCGGGATGGAAGTGAAGCACGTCCGATCATTGAGCATGTTCCAGCTCCAGGAAGGGCACAAGCTGCTGGACAACCTCGACAAGTTCGTGCTGCTGCGGGTACTTGACCTGGAGGGCTGCAAGGGAGTAACTGACCAACATGTGCTCCATGCGTGCAAGCTGTACCTGCTAAGGTTCCTAAGCTTCAAGGGCACTGAAATCAGCAAGGTGCCACCACAAGTCAAAAAGCTCGAGCATCTGCAGGTGCTTAATTTGGAAGGTACAAGCATCGGTGATGGCGGGCTATCGGACAATGTGACCACCCTCAATAAGCTCGAGCGCCTGCTTTGCCCGCGGTGGGTCCTACCCAAGGGCATCGGGAAGATGAAAGCACTGCGAGAGTTGGACGAAGTGACACTACCGGCAAACGGTGTCGAGATAGCCCGTGAGCTAGGTGAGCTCGAACAGCTTGAAGCCATAACGATCAAAGTTGGCGGCTCCTTCAGCGAGGAAGTTCGGCAAGCGCTCGCCACATCCCTGAGTAAGATGTACTTCCTCCGGAGTTGTAGCATCTTCTCGGCCGACAACGACCTCGAATTTCTCCACGACCTCCGCACGCCGCCACGACGACTTCGGGACATTTGGATCGGCGGCACGGTTGGCCCATGCCTGCCCGCCTGGATCGGGCAGCTCACGCACCTCGTTGAGTTCAGCATGTGGTATGCACGGCTGAATGGTGACCAGCTGTTGGGCGTCCTGTTCAAGCTGCCCTGCTTGAAGCGCATCCACATGGGGGCACTCTGCTGCGTAGACCGCGAGCTGGTTGCACGAACCAACTACAGGTTCCCGTCGCTCGTCAGCCTGGAGGTGCACGCCCGCATGACTGAAGAGCCCGAAGAATTCCGGTTCGAGCAAGGGTCCATGCCAAAGCTCGAGCGATTTGCGATTGATTTTTTTCGACGGAAGGACCAGGTAAGCGTTGTGGGCATGGAGCACCTAACCAACCTAAAGGAGGTACGGCTCAAGGGCGACAAGAGTAGCCCTGCCCTTGAGCATGCGCTGCAACAGGTGAAGGCTGAGAAGAGCAAGCGGGAAGAGTCCCAACAGTTTCAAGTCGTTGTCAAATACTGGCGTTGATTGTTGGGCCATTTTTTTTTCTTTATCACTGTTGTCCCTTTTTTTATATTCCGACGTAATTTCCATTTTCCAAATTTAGAAACCGTACTCCTTTTTACCTCCTCCCGTGCAGGAGCAGGCGGGGGGATAGGTATATGGATGCTTGTCAGATCTTAATTAAAGGACCCTCCGCATGTCCATCGGCGGTCATGTACACGCGCATGAAGTCTAGCTAGGGTAGGCACGATGACCACCCGCACCAACGTTCGACGGATCAGACCTCGCCGCGGGGCGGGCGAGTTGGATGACGGGGAGCGCGATGGCAGCAGCGATGGAGAGCAGCTACCTGGTTGTCCACCGCTACTGTACCCGCCAAATGTGGCAAGATGGGCCAGAGTAGAGCAGACAAGCTGTTGTTGTCTTACGATTGATTGTTCCACCGTTTTAATTTCTCTCTCTTTTTTTTTATCACCGTCACTTTTTTGTATTAAGACGTATTTTTCATTTTTTTTTCAAAAGGCCATCGCCACCGTTTATATTTGTTAGTATATGCTAGTTCCATTTGCGACAATAAATCAGTTTAGTGCAACTAAGGAGTTGTTTGATTCGGCAATTTTGGCCCGTGGTCCATTTACATGCCAATTTTGGTTTGGCTGGCCCGCGTAACCGGCTGTACTGTAATCAGATACTGGCTCGTGCAATGCTAATAGGGGCTCCCATATCACAGGGTAAGAGGATATTTTAGGGAAAATAAAACAAAAGGCTTTCTAAATCAAAAAGACACTTGCATACAAAAAATTGAATTCGCACCCAAAATAAAATGCACCACCATGACTGCATCAAACAAAATATGAACCTATATTTCAATGGTTTTATTTTAAAGAAGATTTAATTTCCTAATAAATTCAATAAATCCTAGAAAATTCATTTAGGCCTTAATTGAATCCAACCAATTCTCCATGTTCAGAAAGGGGCTTTCGAATTGAAGTATCTCTACCTGCCAACCCCCGAGGGTTGTATCAAGCGTGGTCGTTTCCAACCATTAAGGGTGTGTTTGGTTAAAGAGTGAGATAGAATATGATGGTTCCACTCCAAATTCTAGGATTGGACGAATCCATTTATGTGTTTGGATGTAAGGATGGAATGGTTCTATTTATATGTTTGGTTGGAGGGATAAGAATTTGTTGACTCATGTTCCGTTAACCACCGTTATGGTGGCCCCTACCTGTCAGCCACAATGGCTCTTCTTCTCCGTCCCCTTCTCTTCCCTAACCTTCCATCGCTATCGCCGGAGATTCCTGCGGCTGCCCTGCCGCCCGGCCACTGCAGCGCAGCCCGTGCCAAAACTGATCAGCTGTGGCAAGCCATGAGGGGCAGTTTCATTCAATCCTAATCACACTAGAAAAGAAAAGGGCAAGTCCAATCAATGATTCAATCGAAGACCATTGCAGCTTGCTTGTTTCGGCCTGCACATCGAATTCACCCAGCAGGCCAGAAGAGCTCGTGAATCCGGTCAGCGCTTCCTTGCAGCCGTTCCTCAACTCGCGAATCCTTCCACGAGCTGCAGCTCCTCCACAAGCCTTGCTCCTTCGCCTCGTGTTGCCTCCGGCCGCGCTAAGATCTGAGCCTCCGATTTCTGCCGCCCACCATGATTTGAGCCTCCACATTGAGTCCGCTCTGCTCGCTCGGATACGCGCCTCCGGCCTCCGCCTCGCACAAGCTCCACCCGCGAAGTCCACGAGGTGCTCCGTGCGTGGGCAAGAGGACGACAGCGCTCACACCGTCCAAGTGGGACGAGTTCGTCCGGGCCCTTTTTTGGGACAGGCTCGTCCTAGTATCCATGCGAATATTCTCCTTGTTGAGCCACTCCATACTACTGCCCTCCGACCATACACAATCACGAATGGAACCGCTCCTTCCCATCGTATCAACCAAACACACCCTAAGTGTATGATTTGGGAATCGATTGGTGGACTAGAATGAGCGTTATATGTCCATGGCGGGTAAAGAAGTAATGATCAAGTGAGTGGCCCAAACATTACCATCTTACAGTATGGGAGTTTTTAAGGCATTACTTACCCTTTGCGATGAATATATGCAATTGATTAGACAATTCTTCTGTGGTGCAGAGAATAGAAAAAGGAGGACACGTTGGGTTGCATGGGACCCATTGGTTATGCCAAAATGTGCAGGTGGTTTGCGATTCAGAGATTTGAGACTCCTTAACCAGGTCCTCCTGGCCCGAAAGGGATGGAGGCTCTTGTATTACACTGACAGTCTTTGCGTAAGATTGCTGAAAGCAAAATACTACCTGAATGGTGATATTTAAATATGGTTTTCGCGAGCAATGCATCACCAACATGGAGGGCAGTGGAATATGGACTGGGGTTGCGGAAAAAGTGGTTTAATTTGGAGACTGGGCAATGGCAATCAAATCAGAATATGAAGAGATAATTGGTTCCCCAGGCTACAATCTATGAATGTAGTCGCTCGACCACGTCGGCCTTGTGTTCGTTGGGTTTGGGACCTTATTATCTCACAAAACTACAATGAATGGGATGTGGATATGGTAAGTGTTGACGACCAAAAATAGCTCCCGCCGATCAGGCTGGGACAGCCGGTCTAGACCGCCTATACATGCGGTTAGACCGGCTGGGCCCTGTAGCTGATCTGGCAATGTGCTAGGCGGTCTAACCGCCTGTCACAGGCGGTCTGACCGTCTGTCCCCGAGTCCGAGTAGAATCAGGTTTTTACACGTTTTTAGATCTGTACAACGACTTCCTTGCGGGGCAAGACCTCCCCACCCTATAAATATAAAGGGCCGTGGCCGATTGAGGACCTCTACCCAATCGTACAAATCATTATTCTACTTTTTATCTCCAAACCCTAGCTTTTCCAACCCTTTTGCTTTCCTTCTTCGTCTCCGCGACGTTTTAGGACGTTCTAAGTGGCCTTGCCGACCTTAGAACAACCCTAGATTCGCAGCCTCCGACGGGGTCCCTCCCGAGGTTGTGATCGTAGGCTTTCGCGGCGCCTCTGTTACAGGCGGTCTGACCGGCCCCCACAGGCGGTCTGACCGGCTGCTCTCAGGAGTTCCGGCGAGGAGAATTCGACGACTGCGCGATCTAGCGCTTTCGTGTGTTGACCAAAAGTGCGTCAACAGTAAGGGATGTTTTTCATAAAATAGATGTTGATGAAGTATTGAAAATAAAGCTCCCAACACAGAGAACAGATGATATAATAGCATGGAACTATGAGAAGACATGCCTGTTCTCATTGGCTGCATGCATACAAAATGCTGGAATGTGGCCATCAACTAGCTCAACTTCTAATAGAAGTGTAATGTGGAAGAAAATTTGGTCCAACCAAGCACCCCCAAAGGTCAAATCATTTGCCTAGCTCCTCGCTCGAAATGCCTTGTAAACAAATGTAAATAAAATGAGATGAAATGTCATGGAATACAATACATACGATGACTTCGGGAAATTTGGATCGGTGGCACGGTTGCCCCATGCCTGCCCGCCTGGAACGAGCAGCTCAGTAGCTCACGCATCTCGTTGAGTTTCACATGTGGTTTGCACGGCTGAATGGTGACCAGCTGTTGGGCGTCCTGTTCAAGCTGCCCTGCTTGAAGCGCATCTGCGTGGGGTACCTATGCTGCGTAGACCGCGAGCTGGTTGCACGAACCAACTATAGGTTCCCGTCGCTCGTCAACCTTGAGGTGTCCGCCTGGAGGACTGAAGAGCCCGAAGAATTCCGGTTCGAGCAAGGGTCTATGTCACAGCTCAGGCGATTTGAGATTGGTTTCTATCGACGGGAGCACCAGGTAAGCATTATGGGCATGGAGTACCTAACCAACCTAAAGGAGGTACGGCTCACGGGCGACAAGAGTAGCCCTGCACTTGAGCTCCAGAGTTGTTGCATCTCCCCGGACGACGACAAGCTCGAGTTTCTCCACGACCTCTGCAAGCCGCCATGACGACTTCGGGATCTTTGGATCGCCGTCACGGTTGGCCCATGCCTGCCCTGCCTGGATCGGGCAGCTCACGCACCTCGCTGTGTTCGACATGTGGCATGCACGGCTTTTTCAGCTTCCGTTTGGACCATCATATCTATACCTACTCCTAAAGCACGTAAGGTATGGCTCACCTGTCAGGTGAAGTCTCTTTTTTCTGTCAAACTCGCGTACTAGCGGGCGCTTGTTCCTCTGCTATCTGAATCTGATCTGAAGACGGCAAAAATGCAACAACACAGCCACATGTTGATTCGATCCAGACACGATAAGGACACGATTCGATCTGGAGACGGGATCAATCCAAATACGAAGGCAGTAAATACAAGAGAGGGGATTCAAAGTTAAAATCAACAACCATCAGCAAGAACCAAAACAACTATTCTGCTGCGACTCCTTTGAATCGATCTCCGCCGGCATGAATTGATCTCGAGCCACAGCCTTACCACCGCAGTTCACTGCTCCACCTACCGCTGCCGTCTCCCTGTCCTTCTGCGCTCCACCCGGCACGCATCCATGGGCTGCCACACTGAGGGCTGGAGGATTTCATAGTTGCCGTCATGGAGGCACAACGAGACAGAGGGGAGGAGAGGCGAGGTGAGGAGGCGCATGGCATGGGAGCTTCAACGGCTTGACCTCTAGGCCCTCCACCGGCGCCAGCACTTGCTCACCGGTGCGGCTTGCCGTGAAGCAGAAGCTGCGCATAGGAGTTGAAGCGACCACAGGTCCATCGGTGGAAAGGATAAGGGTCAGTACATATTTACACTAAAGCACCTGCAGTTGTTGTAAATTTCACCATGAACATACTCATTACATAATTGTACATAAAATCTACTAAACTATTCGGTTTCTCAATATTTAAGTAGTGCACTTAGTATTTCATATTTAAATTTATTTATTTTCTATTTTTGCCAACTTCACTAATTATCTAACAGTCAGTAGTTTCAACAATGTTATTACACAAATGTAAGATATTTGAATTTACAATTTTCCTCTCGTTGCAACACACAAGGCTATGTATTTCTAAAGCAGATAAGGTTGGATCACTAGGATAATAGGTTGCCATAAAAAAATATAATATTTTGCAAAAAAAATTGAATAATACGAGTGATCAAAGTTGGGGTAAAAAAGTCAAACAATTTATAATTTGGGACGCATGGAGTAATACATTTACGTGGACTTCGCCCGTGGCAACGCAAGGGCACTTTTACTAGTTACACAGAATTTATGTACCAAAACAAGATGCAATGTCATGGATATAGTCTGATATTTTTTGAAAATCAATATTCAAAATGTTCTTATTGAACATTACGATATATATGTCTCAACATTTTTTATATTGCTTTAACATTTTATATAAGATATTGAACTAGTTTATAGGAATTGTTGAACTAAGTCTGAATAAATATGGAACATAGTATTATAAAAATATTGATAATATTTTTTGATATACTTTAGCAAATAACGAAGAATTGACTCTCAGTTTCTTAAAAACGACGCACACTTCACCCCGTTGCTGTCATGTTTTGGTCATGGAAAAAATAGCAGATCAGATGGTGCACTTGATTGCGTTGGAATGAGAATAAGTAACTTTCCTCTGTCATGTCACATTCTTTCCCTCACATATATCAACCGTCTATATCCAATCCAATGGCTTCTTGAGTTTGCAAACAAAAGTCCCAGTACTTAGTTTTTTTCAGCAGCGCTGGGAGTCCGTCAAGGATTAAACAGAGGAAGTAAGGTCTCCCATGGGCCATGACGGCTCCCGCGCCGAACCGTCGTCATGTAGGACTGTAGGAGATTGAGCATGAACCTCCTTCCTTTCTGCACACGTTGATGCATACTCCGGTGCCCCAACTGCTCTAACTCCATGCCTCGATCTGGAGGTGGCTGGGCTTCTCGTGCACACACTGCTTACCTCAATCGAGTCTCCTTCCTCACCTCCTCCCATCAATTCATATAGCTGCTCGTGCTTGCGGCGCACCGCACACCTTTAGCCGCTCCAGGCCTTGCACGGTGTTTTTTTGGAGGCATCAGTAGCTAGGGGCGGGGTGCACTCACCTGAAGATTGCATTCAAACAGCCACAAGCCAAACCGTCGGTGGTAGAGATTACATAAGTGTTGTGAATCCACATATTATAGAAGGAAGTTTTTTTTTTCTAACTGCAAGATTTTGCAACACGCGATTTCCAAGGATATTGATTGCTACCAAATAAACAATTCTGAGCATCTGACAGATGTCCATGGAGAGTTTTGAGCGCAGAATATGGAATGATTTAGCGTGTCTTTGAGGGGAAACAACAGGAGGGGCTTAATCAGATGAGTCACTACCTAGCTTATCCTAGCATTGAATATGGCGTTGTTCAGCATGCTTTGGTCCATATGGTTGTCAGGTACTCATGTTTCATGTTCCTCTTAATTAGCTTATGCAAGCATCCCTTTGGAATGCTGAATCAACATACGTAGGGCTGATAAATTAACAACAGGATCAGTATAATTGGATTTCACTAACATCTAGTGGCACATCTCTTTACTGTTTCAATTTCCCTATCACTAGCTGTCTCCAGAAAATAATTGGATGGCTGATGGCATCGTATTTATACTAGTTTTTGACCAAAGTAGGAGTCATTTAGCAATTATTCTAACCCAAGAATTAAGAACTAGAAATAGTACATTCTTACTAAATTGGAGAACACGACTTAGGGAAGCAATTCCTCATCTACTCTATGTGCCTGTAGGAGACTTGCAGCATAGGATGCGCTCAAGTAGGCATATCCTGTACAAGCTTTGTATCGAGATCTACATCCATGTAAGAATTTAAAGAATAGTGTACCCTGTGTACTATCTGTCAGCTGGTCATTGGCACGTGGAACCAAGTCCAATTCACCCCTAAATTTTTTTTGTCACCGATCGAGTCTAAATTTTCCATCTGAAATCGAACCCAAAATCATATATAGAGTCAGTACAAATTGTAGCTGAACCCTGCCACACTACTACAGATTCGCTTAAATTAAACGCCCCCTTTACAGCTGGTTTTGAGACAACCGGCTGTAAAAGGTCATCACAGGCTGTTGGATTACAAACCGGCTGCATTGCTCCTTATCACAGCTGGTTTGTGTTACCAACCGGTTGTGATGAGGGGGTGAGGGCAACGCAGCCGGTTCCAGCTACGAACCGGCTGCGTTGCTACTCATCGCAGCCGGTTGATGGTTGGAACCGGCTATGTTGAGGGGCTCATCAACGCAGCTGGTTCTAGCCACGAACCGACTGCGTTGCTACTCATCGCAGCCGGTTGGAGCCACAAACCGTCTGTGTTGATCAACGCAGCCGGTTCTATAGTTGGCAAATACAATTTTTGAAGCCCTAAACGTGTTCAAATTGAAAAGTGTTGAACTACAAAGTGGTATAACTTCTCAAGATGTAAAACTTTTATATTGATCATTTGTTCGTAGGAAAAAGTGGTAGTAAAAGTATTCACAAATCCTACATCTCTCGTATAGGTTAAGGGTATGAAACTAGAAGAGAGGTGTAGGATTAGTGAACACTTTTATTATCACTATGTCGTATGAATAAATGACCGAGATAAAAGTTGTAAAACTCGAAAAGTTATTAAACATTATAGTTGACAATATTTTCATTTGAATTCATATTGTCAACAAAAACCAAGTTTGAAATTATTCAAATTTGAAATTCAAATTCGCAAACGGTCTCGGATGGAGAAATGGACAACATGAAAGTTGTAGTGTTTGAAAAGCTATGAAACTCTATAGTTGATATGTTTTTAATTTGTATTCGTTTAGGCCCTCAAATAAGTCATTTACACTCGGGTTCGTATATTATGTGGTGAATGAAAATGTGATATGGTCACATACAGCCGCGTAGCGCAGTGGTAAGGGAGGATATGCGCGAGGGGGAGGTCGTGGGTTCAAATCCATAGCGCGCGAAAAATCTTGCGACTTGGCAGGGCTTGGGAGGCTGTCCGGTGGGGTGCCTTCCCCAATTAAAAAAAGTTTTTGCTATTTTTTAGCTCGCAATGGTGCTGGCCTGGCCATCCTCATCGCAGCCGGTTCTAGCCACCAACTGGCTGTGTTGCCCGAACCAACACAAACGCTAGGAATCAAACGGTTCCCAAAACCGGCTGCGATGGGGGTTTCCCAACCAGCTGCGTTGCCTATTCTGTAGTAGTGCCAAAAAATCCATAAAAGAGGCAGTCGCTTTAATATGTTAGTATATCCTTGGTAGTATCTCATATTAGCCATAGAGCAGGAATGAACCAATTTCAATTATTAACAGTGGCCTTAGGTAACCTCTTGGGGTTGCAGGAAGGTTTCCCTCGGTTGAGGGTTCAACAGTGACACGTTCCCAGGAGCTGGACATGCCCACTTGCCGTGCAAGTCCCTTCCATGCTTACTACATTAGAGAACCAAAGACTTGCGACATCATGCACTAATTGCGACATCATGCAAGACAAGATGCACTAATTGAACAGCTGGTCTTGTTATCACAGTATAGTGAGAGCATATGCAAGACAAGATGTAACAATAATTGAGTAACTAGTCTCCGTCCGCTTGTGCAGATTAAGTTATTGAGGCCATCACCTGCTCCTGCAGGATTGATTAACTTATTAATTAAGGCCTTGGGCTGGTCGCGCGGATTAGAATAAGTTCATGATGACAACCTAGCTGCCACTAAATCATAGTATATGCTTGCTTGTATTGTAGTCCCACTCCACCAGCTCCTGATAATTACCAAACGATCGATTAGACACCACCAACTCATACACACGCTAGCTAGCTCTGGCAAGAGAGCTCCATTGCATCAACAATGGCGGACTTTGCGCTTGGCCTGACCAAGACCGCGTTGGAAGGGACCCTGAGCAGGGTCCAGTCGGCCATAGAGGAGGAGGGGAAGCTGAAGGTGACGGTGCAGAACGACCTGGTGTTCATCACCGGGGAGTTTCAGATGATGCAGTCCTTCCTCGAGGTGGCCAGCAAGGAGCGTGCCAATAACAAAGTGGTGAAGACCTGGGTGAGGCAGCTCCGTGACCTGGCCTTGGATGTTGAAGACTGCGTCGAGTTCGTTGTGCAACCAGACAACAGCTCGTCTTGGTCATGGATGTGGCGCGTGCTCCCGTCCTGTATGGCACCGCCACGTCACCAGGATGATGCTGTCGATGAGATGAAGCAGCTCAAGGCCAGGGTCGAGGATGTTAGCCACAGGAATGCACGCTACAACCTGATCAGCGACTCTGGCTCCAAGCATGTGTCCTCGCCAACCCCGCCCGTAGCGTCGTCGTCGTTTGACATACTGAGAGAGATGTGGGAGTCTGAGGGGAATAGCTGCACCATGGATGAACTCCATTATCTAATCACCGCTGGAGGTGACGAACGTCAAGTAATCTCGGTGTGGGAGAGCAGACAGTCTGCCACAAGTTCAGAAGATGCGCGTGGGTAAAGCTGGTGCATCCCTTCAGCCCAGATGAGTTACTCCAGAGCATGCTGACTCAGTTTTGCACGAGCTCTCAAGATCCAACAAACGCTGGTAGTGATGACTTCCCGAGAAGAGTAAGAGCATGCAGCTTTAGCAGTGGAGGATGGTGCCATGAAAGCATGGGAGGAGCTCAGGCAGCTTCTGAGTAACCAGACATACCTTGTCATAATGGAAGATGTATCGACCATAGTGGAGTGGGATTTCATCAGCAGCTTCCTGCCCAACAACAAGAATGGCAGCCGAATTGTCGTGTCAACCAAGCAACTGAAGATTGCAACTTCGAGCACAGGGGAGCCGAATCAAGCACTGAAGCTCTCCGAGGCTCAATCACTTTTTGTGTTTCTCAATAAGGCAAGCATTGAGTTACATCATTTCGTTTTAGTTAGTAGTATATATAATAAGTTTCTCAACTGAAGAAGACTTCCTTCGATCGTTCAATTATAGCAATAGTAAGATAAATTAAAATGAAGCCCATGTGGTTTCCACTTTTTAGGATGCCTCTGTTCAGAAGATATGCAGAAAATACTGAAGGATTGATCTTCGGTGCCCACAATAGACCGGGCAATTAATAGAAGGAGAAAAGAGCACTACGTAGAAGTAGAAGCTTCAATTGATTTATAACGTGCACATACATAGTTAATAACGTGCAATACAAACATACATACATACCCAGATCGTTTCATTTAGAAATGGTTGAGTTCCAGTGAATTCTCCTCAGCTCGAGTTCTTCCTTTGGAAGTTGCAGGCCCCGGGGAGGGTCCGGTTCTTTGGCTGGCTAGGCACCCATCAGTGCCGGTTATGCAACCGGTACCGATGGTCGCCCATCTGATTACCAACCGGTACCGAATAATTTTGAGTCACAAGTCACGTGAATTTTTCACTCGTAAATATGCGTGCGTGGTCCGTGGGACTCGAACTCGTGACCTCCCCCATCGCGCGATTCTTCCTTAACCACCCCACCTATAGAGCACTTGTGGTTGAGAGAAGGATGCTATCTTTTTAAAGTAACCCTGGGTGGTGCATTCAGTACATCAACCGGTACAGAATGATGGAATTCAGTACCAGTTGGTGTTACCGACCGGTACCAAATGCAAAAGGGGCCTCGGGAACCCCCCCTGAACCATTTAGTACCGGCTCGTAACACCAACCGGTACTGAATGCCACCATTTAGTACCAGGCCGTGTTACGAGCCGGTACTAAATGGTCCTTGGGAGTACTGTGCTTACCAACCGGTACTAAATGGTCCTTACTACCGGTTGGTAAGCAACCGGTACTGATTGGAAGGGGACGAATGGGTATTTTTCCTCTAGTGGCCTCAGGACCAAGTCATGAGCATACCGCTTAGTGGAGAAGGATGGTGTGACCTCCGTGTGGGGTATCACTGGTCTTGGAAAATCAAGTCTTGTCAGAGCACAATACTATAGGTCATTGATTGCTATTTTTGGAAAACCAGCTTTTACTGTGGCGTATTTGCTCGATGCCTATGGCCGTGCAAAATATGAAAGGTATAGCTGGGTGATGTGCCCAATCCGTTCGATTTGGTGGAATTCGCTCGTCGCCTACTTCTAGATTTTTATTCTGATGACTATCAAATAAAGCAAATGGCCGCAATTAGGATGGTGGAAGGTCTGGACCCAATCCAGTGGTGTCGTAAGCTTCTGGGTGCAGGGAATTGCTTAATTGTTATTGATGATCTGCGTTCCACAGAGGACTGGGACATGATAAAAGCTGTCTTCTTGACCCATCTTCGCAACGGCAACTCCACTATGGTCGTGATTACGTCTCAAGCAACTATGGCCAGGCATTGCGTTGTCAATGATGAAAGTAAAATGGTTAACATCAAAGGTCCAGATGCCGACACTGCTTTTCTACTCTTGAAAAGGGTGTGTTTACTCCTTGAAACGTGTTTCCCTTGCTCTATCTACATCAATAAGGTAGTACTAAATATCCTCCAGTAATTTGCATTGTGCACATCATCAGTATCTACTATCCTTGATTAGATGAATGGGTGTAAATAGAGCTTCAACTTTCTGTTTTAACCTAAAATATCACGCACGCACGTGCGCGCACACACATGAAAGATCAGGGGCGAAGCCAGAAAAAAAGAGCACCAGGGTCTTGTGTGTTTTTCACGAGGTCTTTAGCTTTAGAGAACAGTAAAGAACAGTGATTAACACTGATTTTTCACAAATCTATCTGGGTCCGCCGACCCCGTCCACAAAGGGTAGCTTCGCCCCTGTGAAAGATCAGAGGCACGGAAGGTTTAGGTTGTAATGCCATACCTTTCTTATCTCTATTCTAATAACACACACACATACACACGTTCATACATTAGCTGATACTTGATCAATTTTTTATTTCATGAGTTTCTGTAATTTTTAACTACATATTAAGTCTAAATTATATGGTTTATTCCACCTCTTATTCAAAACTATTCTATTAAAAAGACATAAATATTGTCTTCAACCTACACCATGTCACTCAAGATGTTAAATTTTCTCAATCAAATATAATGTGAGTAGGAGTATATTATTTTCCATAACATGATAAAACTATGAACATAGGTATGTTACCATGTTTCAGTCAAAATATTATCATTTATAATGGCAAAGGTGGTTAAAATTTCAGAAAACAGAATAGATTTTTTATGGTCGCTACTATTAGTAACAATCAGAGTCTATCAGATTAATTATTGGCCAGATGAGAATTTAGAATTTATTATTTTAACAACTCTTATCTTAATTGTGGACTATAAATATAAGATCCCATGATATTTAACCTATCTCCAAATCTGCAGGAAGTTTGGGGTGAGGACTGTGATTTGACTCCCGAAGAGGAGAAGCTTTCAAAGGATACCTTGGCCAGGTGCGGGGGGCTTCCCACCATAATATTTGCTATAGGCAAATACTGCTCGAAGGCGAAGGAACCTCGCAATAAAACGAAACATCTGTTGGAGGACATAAACAATGACTTTATTAACAAGTTGGAAAGTGATCCAGGCTTACAGCATCTATTTTCTTGGATAAGGTCCTACTTTGATGCTTGTTCTGATTCAGTAAAGCCATGTGTCTTCTATCTATCAGTATTTCCTTCCGACAGCAAGATTCGGCGGAGACATTTGATAAGAAGATGGATTGCAGAGGGTTACTCTAGGGACACACCTGGTAATACAGCCGACGAGAATGCAAAAAAATTATTTTCCGAGCTTGTCAGCCTGAGCATAATACAGAAAACAAGAAGCAAGCTCATCAGCCAAGTCAATACTTTTCTCTATGAATACATCATCTCACAGCCCATGGAAGATAACCTTGTGTTTGCATTGGAAGGGAGTTGCAGCCCAAACACCCAACGCTCAGGACGGCACCTCACATAAGGAGCTCTTGGGACAGGGATATCAATGTGTTCAAGAGCATTGATTTCTCACGGCTACAATCTTTGACGGTGCTTGGGGAGTGGAGGTCATTCTTCATCTCTGACAAGTTTGGAATGAGAGTGCTTCGGGTGCTTGATTTGGAGGGCAGTATGGATGTAACAGATCATGACCTTGAGGAGATTGGAAAGCTGCTACCTCGCCTTAAGTTCCTCTCCCTACGAGGATGCAGACGGATCAAACATCTGCCTGATTCATTTGGTGGCTTGAGGCAGCTGCCGACTTTGGATGTCAGGCACACATCCGTAGTCATGCTGCCACCAGCCATCTTCCAGATAGAGAAGCTGCAGTACATCCATGCTGGAGCTTCTGCGTGGCATGCAAATGATGACATGCTCACAATCGTACCAGTGGTGTATGAGAAACAGGCATCAACACAAATAGAAAACCTTGAGGGCAGATCAATGCAACTGGTGGCGGCAACATCCTCGCATGCCCAAGATGACACAGCTCCAGTCCCACCTGCAATGGATGGTGAACATACATCAACAGCACAACAAGATGGCCATGGCAGCTCATCACGGCAGGACGGTGACGAAACTGCCCGAATCCAGCCAGCAGTGGATAGGGACCAAACAACACTACCACTGCAAGAAGACCGTCATCATGCCACCAGCACACAAGGCCAAACAGATCCTCCTCTAGCAACACAAAAGAATAGGACATGGTCATCCTGGTTGGGGTTCTCCAAGAAGTCCAAGCCTTGTGCAAGTGCTCATAATGAAGGTGTTGATATTCCTGCTGCTGCAGAGATTGGAAAGCTGACGGCCTTACATACTCTTGGTGTTATCAATGTCAATGGTGCAGGTGGTAATAAGGCCATCCTGAAGAAGGAGCTCAATGAACTTACCCAAACACGCAAGCTTGGTGTGTCCGGCATCAATAGAGGAAACATCAAGGACTTGTTTTCTGCCATTTCAGGGCTCCGCCATCTGGAGTCGTTGTCACTGCGACTTGATGAAGATAATTTCCCGGATGGCATCTCCTTGCCAAAGCCAGTAGCAGACAGGGTTAACAAAACCGAACCGGTTGGCCCTATCGCCGGCCGGCGGTAGCGGCTAACCGGTCCGGTTACCGCGGTAACCGGTGGAAACCGGACAAATTCAAATTTTGAATTCAAATCTCCCGTGTGGTCGGTTTGGACCGGCTAACTGCTCGCTTTGGCCCGGTAACCGCTCGGTTTGGACCGGTTACCGGCCGGTTCGTTTGGACCGTCTAACCGCTTGGTTTGGCTCGGTAACCGCTCGGTTTGGACCGGTTACCGACCGGTTCGATGGACAGCAAAAGTTGGCATGAAATATGCGTAAATTAAGGAAAAAATAACCACAAACACACACAAACATCCATACATGTAATTGTACATACAAACATAATACAAATGTCCATATAAACCTAATAGAAATGTCCATACAAACATAATACTATTGTTCATACAAATGTCCATACAAACATAATAGAAATGTCAATAGAAAAAGATCAACGGTAGTATTGCTTGGCCATTTCAAACTCGGCGATGGACATGACTTGCAAACCTTGCCTTTGAAGCAACTCAGCTTGGAAGTCTTGCCAAGTTTGCCCCGTCCAAGCCGATGTTGTCTGCCATTCTTGCACTAACATGTTGTACCAATGGGGGTCCTCCCATTCGTACACCCACCTCATGGGTGGCTGCATGCTCAACTCAGGTATAGGATAGTTATAACTGGAATGTGGTGATTCTCTGATTGAGCTAGATGAGTATTGTGGATTGGCGTAATCCATTATCCTCTGCGTCTCCGGTGCTCCATGATCAGCGTCCTGAGTAGCATGTGTGAACTCCGTCTCCCCTACAGTCAAACATATAATACAATTAATACTCACATTGACAAACATATGTGCATATGTACGTATGTACACTTGATACCTGTGAAACGAAGACCGCCACCACCCCGGCGAGCACCACCGCCCCTGCCACCACCACCATGGCCACTGGCACCGCCACCACCACCACCACCACCTTCACTGCCACCGCCACCACCCCCGTCACTGCCATCACCATCATCAGCGGAGCTGCTATCCTGAGACTCCTGATAATCTGGACTACAATCACCCTCGCCATCATCAGTTTCTTCGTCGCTCAGCACTATAGTTGATTTCCAGTTGCCTTTTTCCTTGGTCTGTCGCTTTGTATTAGGCTTGCTCGACCCTATGTGGAGCTTCCTCTTCCCTAGGTGAGTGTCACCCACATGTCGTCGTGCCCAATCTATGCATGCATCCCCTGTAGAAGTACGGAGGCCTTCATTGTTTATCTGATTCCTTACAATATGAGACGGGATCGGTGCGTCTCCTTCATCATCGTCCTCATCAAGAACTGGGTCACTGTTTGATCTACCATATTCTATCCACTCCCGCACCGGATTTTTATGATCCATATACCTAAATCAATCACTACATCAATACATCCATTTCATAAATCCATTAAATCCCTACATCCATTTCATAAATCCATCATATTCATCACTACAAATCAAAAAAATATGTACATGAAATTAGTAATAAATCCATCACTGCATCCATCCATTTCATAGCAATAGCAATAGCCTAAATCCATCTCACCACATCAAATCCCCCCATCCATTCATTACCTCTGAGATTTTCTGCGCGGCTCGGCTAACCGCTGAAACCGAGCCGTTACCGACCTAACCGCCGCGGCTAGCCGGCGCGGTGGTCGGGGAACCGGGGCGGACCGAGTAGATCCGCCCTCCGCCCGGCTAACCGACCCAACCGGGCGGTTACCGGAGCTCAGGGGGCGGCACGACGGCGGCGAGCGGCGGATGCGAGCGGGAGCGGCCGGATGCGGGGGGGTGGGGAAGAAGAGAAAGAGGGTGCACGGAGGTTCTGTGCCGTTGGGGGGGGCGGCGGGGGTGTTTTGCTGAGGTTGGGAACTCGTGGGCCGAGTTGGGCCGACCACAGTTTTTTTTTCTTTTTTTATTTAACTTGTATTTCGCGAAACAAATAGCAAATGACCAAATATTTGAGAAATTTTGACACCAATAGATCCAGCACACCATGAAGTATTTTTAAGAATTTTTATCTGATTTTTCAATTTTTAAAATTCAAATTTGAAATTTTTGAATTTAACCGGTTTGAAACCGCCCCGAACCGCGACCGGACCGGGGCGGTTTCACCGGTTCCCGCGGGAACCGGCTGGTTTCTAGCGGATTTGCGAACCCTGGTAGCAGATACACTGAAGAGCTTCAAACTGTATGGGAACATGAGGCGATTGCCTGCTAGCTGGATCGAGCAACTTGGAAATCTAGAGAATCTGAAGCTTGAGTTAACCGTATCAGGACAAGAAGACATCGGTGCTCTTTCAGATTTGCGCTTCAATAAGACTGAAGTCATAACACGTCTTTGTGTCAAGCTGAGTCAAGGTGGCAAGCTCGACCTTGGATTTGTTTGGGTGTTCAGTTTATACAGCAGCCTTGCAGTTTTTGAGATTGATTGCATCTCCAGTTCAGAGATAACATTTGGATACTCAATGATGGCTCACGTTGAACTGCTGAAGGTTCGCTGCTGGAAAGAGGCGTCGTTGACCTTCTCCGTGCTAGAGTAACTCAGGAGCCTTAAGGAAGTATGGCTTATGGGTTCATTTGATGATGACACGCTCAAACAAGAGATGCAGAAGCAGCTTGCCGTGCATGAGAATAAGCCTGTCTTAAAGCTAGTGAAGCAATGTTCTTCCTGATCGATGCTCTACTGAGCATGAGAAGGTGGCAAGCTCAGTTTTGATGATGCAGTTTACACAAAAGCCTTGCAGTTCTTGAGATTGATTGCATCTCCAGTTCAGAGCTAACTTCTGAATTGTCAATGATGTATTACGTTGAACTACCAAAGGTTCGCTGCTCCAAAGAGGCGTGATTTACCTTCTCGGGGCTGAAGAATCTCTGGAGACTTAAGGAAGTGTGGCTTATAGTTTCATTTGATGATGCCAAACTCAAGCAAGAGATGCAAAAGGAGCTTTGCAAGCATATAGGAATAAGCCTGTCTTGAAGCTGGTGAAGCAACTTCCCCCTGATCGACTTGTATTGAGCACGAGACAGCTGTTGCCCCCCACGTACGTCAATTACATGACCGGTTCTGCGTGCCATTCAACCCAGAACGAGAGGTTAAATGTCTCTAGAGGATGTGAGACTTCATTGTCCAAAATAGTAAATAGGTATATGGGCAGGAAAAAACAGGATTGACCGGTTTTAGAGTACGAGAGGTTAAATGTCTGTAGAGGATGTGAGACTTCATTGTCCAAATAGTAAGGGTTAATTGGATATATACCATTACAATTATCACGCTTCGGAGATATGTCATTACTATTCGTGATATTGTAAACGTGCCATTACAACTCTACAAATCTTGGAGATATGCCATTACTTACCCTTTCAATGTGTATGTAAAATTTTTTGGACCAAAATGCCCCCTTGCTCATACTCTCTCTCACTCTTGCTCGAGCTCTGATCTGGGCTCTGGCGTTCCTCAGCCAGCCATTCCACATGCTGTCGCAATGCCTGTAGCTTGTTGGGACTGCTCATCTCTCGCCCGAGCGCCCGTGGGCTCCATCGTCCCGTCCCGCCGCGGCAAGCACCCGGACGCCCCATCTCTCAGCCGAGTGCCCGCGACCGTCGCTCCGTTGTCTGTCGCCCGGCGCGCATGAGCTTGAGTGCTTCCATAACCGCGTGAGTGGCGTCGAGGAGGGCTCTGCGTGACTAGGTGTGAGAAGAACCGAACGAGGTCAACGAGGCTCAGCGCTCAGGTGCGTAGCAGCGGAGGGGAAGAAGGAGGCAAAGGAAGTGACCAACTGACCATCGATTCAAGGCATTGTACCGCCGATTCGTTGCTATTTGTTTCGATTCGAGGTGTCGCGCCGCTGATTAGAGGTCGTCGTGGACAAATTTCTCGCACGGCTGAGCTCTTCCACTAGCCATTGCCGACGGCGATCCCTGCAATTGTGCCGAGGCTCGAGCATGGCTTGCCAGCTCTACCGGCCGGCTCCCGTTTCACCATTGCCGGCGTCAGCTCCACTGACCGGCTCCCATGTCACCACCGACTGACTCCTGTCCAGCGGCCGGCGCATACATCACCGGTGCTCCAGTCGGCGGCCAGTCACCGGGAGCAAGAGGAGATAGGATGAAGAAGAAGAGGGTGTATTTTGGTCCAAAATCTTATAAATACATCGAAGAGGTAAGTAATGGCATATCTCCAAGATTTATGAGATTGTAATGGCATGTTTACAATATCATGAATAGTAATGGCATATCTTTGAAGCGTGATAATTGTAATGGCATATATCCAATTAACCTAAATAGTAAATAGGTATATGGGCAGGAAAAAAGGGGATTGACCGGTTTTAGAAATCAAAAGTCCTGAGTTGTATTGAATCCGAATTTAATTAGAGTCCAAGTTTATCATGTTTTAATTCATATTACATCTTGACTTGTAGCGGTGTAAAACCTCCACATACTTTTAAGGTATCCAAATTGTAGGTCGTTTGACTTTTTTACCCAACTGTGACCGCTCGTCTTATTAAAAAACTTTGTGCAAACATAGTCAAATATAAGTTATTCTTCAAAGAACTTTGATTAATAAAGCAAGCTATAACAAAAGAAAGTATAATATTTTACATAATTTTTTGAATAAGACGAGCAGTTACACTTAGCATAGGGTAAAAAAAGTTAAACAACCTTACCATTTGAATCCGAGAAAGTATAAGGTCACAGACCGCATTGTCTCGTGTCTTAGCAAGTAAGAAAAGTCAACAGCGATGCACGGAGCAGAGCATCAACCACGACACAGCAGGTTTCATTTCGCGCATACATACAAAACCATCTATCGGTACACAGGAACGATCCGTCGTTGGTCGGCAAATGGAGAGTCGTGCTGTCGTGCACATGCATATGCGCGGTCGGAGCACCGCCGGCCGAACCGTGGGGTGGTCAGTCAGATGTTGAAGGCCTCGTCGACATCATCCCTCCACATGCCAGCAGCCTTGTATGTAGACGCACTTGAAGTCACGGTACATGACTGTGGACGGTTGTCCTCGCCGCCGACGTGCACCGAGAAGTCGATCAATTTTCGACTTGGCCATGTTGTGCTCGTCCAATATGACGTCCTTGCATAGGGCGTGATTGTTAAGCTGCACTACGGTCTAGCCAGGCTTCTATAGTGCAGGCTTGGCCTGTTTGGATGGCTGGATAGGCTCTTAGCCAGGCCAGCGCTATGCAAAAGGCCATGTACGGCCTGCATTGCTGGAAACGCAAATGATCAGTTCCCTTTCCAGCTTATGCAGCCTGCACAAGTCCTCGGTGGCCAGGCAATCGATCGCTTCCGCTAACCTTCTTGTGAAACGAGCCTTGCTCATCTTCACGCCACCGCTCTCCAGTGCCGCCATGATCGATCTGATCTGCTCAGGCACCGCCTGCGTCGCGACAAGCGCATAGATGTCGGCGGCAGCCGGCGGCAGCAAGCCGATGAGAGACGACTGGCTCTTGACGGAAAAAGAACTGAGCCAAACGAGGGAGCGGCTCTGTCTTCACGAGCATCGATCTGCTCATGCTTTCACGCGGCATAAATCTAGGGGGTCCTCACGGTGGGGACTTTGCGGCCTGTTCCCACCCAACTTTCCTACCGACACTAGAAAAGTTCGCGGCGTTGCCGCGCATGGTAACAAGATGCGCCTGTAAAAATATTTTTCAAATAAATTATCAAAGCACGTTAATTTAAAAATTCACTTTGTAGCTATGTTCTCGATTTTGAAATGTGTTTTTTGTTCTTTTGTAGTGTATCTTATGTTCAAATTTAAAGGTGCCTCGGTGTTCGGATGTTAGATTTTTGGGGTAAATTGGGAAGTGTTTTGGATTTAAACTGTGATATATTGCAAATATATAGATTTTGAAGTTTTGAGCTTTTTTAGAATTCAGCATTTATAAATTTGAAGTCGCTTCGGTGTTTGGATGTTGGGTTTAACCCGTGAATTGGAAAGCGTTTTGGATTTAAAGTGTGATCTGTAATAACTTTATAGATGTTGAAGTATTTAGGTGTTATAAAATAATTACTATTTAATGAACTTCACGTTTTCAAATTTTAAGTTATTATTGTATTAAATAATTTTTAATTTAGAAGCATTTTGATATCAAATTATATATATGACGGATCACGTATAAACATTTGTGAGAATGGATTATACATAGCAAATTTCAAAAATTGAAGCTCCTTTCGAATTTTCTTACATAAATTTCTATATTTTAATAAAAATATATTTCAAAAGGAAACATACTAAATCTAAAACCTTTCCATAGAGATAATTCTTAAATTCTGCGTGCTTTGATAATTCTTTTAAGAAAAATATTTACAAAACCATGTCTATAATAAAGTTATATGTTCTAGATTTTGATATTTTGACTAAATTTGATATTAGACACCTTTTAATAAAGTTATATATTTTAAAATATTGCAATTATATTGTTGACACTACCCGAAAATGTTTTGTGTATGTTATAAAAAAATTGAAAGATAGTAACGGTAATAATTGTATTAGATCACTCAAAAATTGTATTAAAAATTATATTAGATCATTCAAAATTATGTTCTTTTAAACAAATAAATTCAGAAATAATTCAAACAACATAGTATGATGTTATATTGAACAGACAAAATAAGAAATACTATAAATAACAATTTAGAAAAATATTTAAATATTTTTTTAAAACAACTAAGTTGGGTCCCACATATAATGGTTTAGTGGGACCCACAAACGGGGGACCCACTTGTGGGCCCGTGGTCAACGGTGGGCCCACCGTGGGACCCATATCACGCGGGTCCCATGGGCCCACGGCGGGGCCCACTTGTGGGACCCACATCACGCGGGTCCCGTGGGGCCCACGACGGGACCCACATCCAGTGCTTATATTATATCTTTTAGAATCATATATTATATTAATAGAGAAACAAAAGACTGTGAATTGAGCGTGGCAAGGTTCCTTAGGGTGCACCTGGGTTCAAGTCTTCGACTCGGCACGGGTGCTTTTATTTTTCTGGATTTATTACAGGATTTAACTGGTATTATACTTTTAGTGGTAGGCGATCCGCTAGCTCCACCTCTTGGAGGTGTTCATCATAGGGGTGCAGTTACCTACGTGTATTCATAGGGGTGAGTGTGCGTAAATAAAAAAACAAGAGAGTACCGCTTACTATCGCTTAATTAATAATTAATCGAGAAATAAGACTTGAGGTCACCGAAATGCTTCCTCCGGTTGGGGGTTGATGAGGACATCACTTCTACGGATATACACGAGGCTTTACCGCTGGACATCCAAACCATTGAAGGTCCAATTACAAGAGCTCGTGCGAGACAATTAAATTTAGAGGTGAGCTCGCTCCTAAATGTTCCTATTAATAATTTTGAGAATAAATTACTACCTATTATTTATAATGTGATTAGGAACCAAGGAGAAGATCAAAAAACACATGGAGGATGGCTTGGAGGCGTGGAGGACCAGCGAGGGTCGGCCAAGCTACATGGAGGCCCATTACAACTCGAGTTCGAGTCCACCTCGGAGTCCAGGAGCTGCCTTCGGTAAAACGGACGCCCAGGCCACATACGGAGTCCAATTTCGACGATCCACATATGGTTGGAAAGAATATTTTATAGATCTTCCAATGGCTTTGGTTTAAGGCCCAAATTCATCCGGAGTCATCGGGAATCATCCAAACAAGATGGCGTCCATAATCTGTCCCGGTGCTGCGTCACCGTCTTTTGGCCTTTGGGCCTTGTATCGTCGTCGAGTCCATTAGGGGGCGTGTCCAGGGGTCATCCACGACCCTAAGCTCTATAAATCAGTAGCCGCCGCCTTCCTTAGGGTTTGGGTTTTGCTTTAGATTAATCTGTCTTTGAACAGTCGCCGCCTTCGGTTTGTAGAACCCCTACTTGTGTGCTTAATCATTCATCCGCAGATTGTCACAAATATTGAGAGCTGCGTTCTTTCTAGTTCTTACTTGTGTTCTTCGTTTCGCTTGTAGAGATTAGCCTTCTTGGCGAGGTCAACCGGGTTGTGACACGGTTGATAACCAGAGGAGTCGTGGTGCTAGGATTGCAGGGTTCGAGTTGCTGACTTGAAGCCGAATCGGTGTGTTTCACTCCGCCCAAACGAGAGTTATCTTTACCTGACGGAAGATCGGCCACCTACGTCTCATCAATTGGTAATCAGAGCAAGGTTTACCGTCAGGTCCACCCTTATCGCCGCTTGGGCCATTCTCAAAAAAATAAAAAAAAATCGGGAAGATAATTAAAAAATTGTCTTTCTGTCTTGCCCCGCTTTTTGGCAAACGCCTCTGAATTTGTGTAACCCACATCTCTCATCAGATTGAGGTGATATTTGGTGGTGTTACTATTTTGGTGCTCCTGGTTGTAAGAAAAATATCAAATAAATAAAAGAAAAAAGAAAATCGAAAACAACTATGATTCCTACTAGTTGTCGTATGAGCATGTAATTACCGAACTACCATTGTGCTTGTTCTTTGAACTTCTTCCATTGTTCTTGATCCAACTTGTTGTGCTACGCCTAGGACACGTCTTAGCCAGCAATTATGACTTGTACTTTGGATACCTATTGAACTTGGCTAATCTGCATTCGATATTTGCTAACCCTTGCTACCATATTTGGCCACCCAAAGCTCCACATACTTTCTTCAGATCAGTACAGCGAAGACCCTTGCAATCTTGGTGCCGTCTCCTCACAGGTATCACGAACCAGCCACCGGTTGTGCCATTCCACTGCTTGTGTTGGTAAGAACTTGGTAAGGACTTGGTAAGACGTGTGTGAGGGTGTGATTCCACCAGACAGCATTAGATTATTAGGGATAACCTTCACTGTTTGTTCCTGTTTTTGTGGATACAATGGCAGGTAACGAAGGAGCTTCTCCAAAGGACTTCAACGAGTGTGTTAGCCAAGCACAGCTGCAGATGTTCATGGAGGCGATACGGACCGAGATGAGAGACGGGATAAGAGACACGGTCGCCAGGTCCGTCACAGAGAGCATCAGCGGACTTAGACTTCAAGACACCATCGCGGGTTTCCATGGACAGGTTACCACGCTAACCAACCGCCTTGCGGCGTTGGAAGCTCGTCCACCTCCTCAACTAGTCGATCAAGATGTGGTACTTGACATCCATGGTAACGTGGACGAGGCAGCTACACGAGAGGCACGCATACGAAGAAATATTCGGCTTAACGCCGCAGGTGGTAATTGTCCTGCCCCTGATCCTTACGCTAAGGTAAAATTTACTCTACCTTCTTTTGATGGACAATATGATGCTGTAGCATATCTTGATTGGGAGATGACGGTAGAACAAAAATTTAATGCCCACCTTGTGCCTGAGCAACATAGAGTTAGACAAGCCAGTAGTGAATTTAAAGATTTTGCAATCATATGGTGGACTGGTTTAGTTGCTGCAGGTCTCGCACCAAATACTTGGGAACAACTTAAGGTTGCTATGCGTGATAGATTTGTTCCTCCTTCTTACCATAGAGAGTTGCGTTGTCAATTGATACGTTTAGATCAGGGAGATAAATGTGTGCAGGATTACTATGGTGAGCTTCAGAAGGGTTTGATGCGTTGTGGGATAGTTGAGGGTGAGGAGGATGCCATTGTTTGATTTTATTCAGGCCTGAGACATGATATAAAGGATATAGTTGATTACAAGGGCTTTCATACTGTCAACCAGTTGTTCCAGTTTGCTAGGCTTGCAGAGAAGGAATTGCAGGGTCGACAATTTTAGGAGCAGCAGGACAGGCGCAACACCCCCCGGACATCCTTTCTGCCACGCACCACCACGTCGGCGCATTCTGGGCTGCCCAAGCCTTCGACTTTTCGAACACATCCACCAACAAGCAAGAAAGCGACGACGAGCGGTGTTTCGTATACACCGAACAAGTCTTCCTCACGTGCTGCAGACTCAGGTAAAAATGTTTATTCGCAGGCACCGGCTCAGAGTTCCTCATCTGTCGTCTCCACGGGACGCACGTCTGGCATTCAGTGCCATCGCTGCCATGGCATTGGACACGTGAAGAAGGATTGCCTAAGTCAGTGGGCATATTTGGCGACAGAGCATGGAGGTTACATCAGCACCTCTGACATAGAAGACGATGATGATGAAGAGGGTGCTGCTGAAGATGTCGACCATCATGTCATTCATGGTGGAGACAATTCTTCGGGTTTCTTGAACATCATTGTTCAGCGTGTGCTCAGCACGCAAGTTCAGCAGCCTGAGAGGTTGCAACATCACAACTTGTTCCAGACTTTCTTCGTCATCAAGAACCGACGTGCACGTGTGATTATTGATGGAGGAAGTTGCAACAACTTGGTGAGTTCTGATCTGGTCAAGAAGCTTGGCTTGGCCACACGACCACATCCACATCCTTACTACATTCAATGGGTTAATGAATCTGGTAAAGCAAAGATAGCATACACTTGTAGAGTTTATTTTTCCATTGGTGCATATACTGATTTTGTTGATTGTGATGTGGTACCTATGTAAGCTTGTTCACTTTTATTGGGTCGTCCTTGGGAACATGATAATGATGCTACACACCATGGTAGAAGTAATAATTACACCTTCATGCATAAGGGAAAGTAAATCACATTGGTTCCTTTGACCCCTGCTGAAATAGTACAAGCTGATAAAGAAAGAGCTGCTAGTTTGAGTAAGGATGAATCTGAAAATCAGCAAGTTGCGAGGGATAGAGCATCAGATTGATTTGATTCCAGGAGCCTCTTTGCCAAAACGTGCCGCTTACAGAACCAACCCCGAGGAAACTAAGGAGATTTAGCGACAAGTCCAAGACCTTTTGGACTGCGGGTATGTACGTGAGAGCCTTAGTCCTTGTGCTGTGCCTGTGCTTTTGGTTCCTAAGAAGGATGCTACATGGCGTATGTGTGTTGATTGTAGAGCCATCAATAATATTACTATTCGATATCGTCATCCTATTCCTAGGTTAGACGACATGCTTGATGAGTTGTGTGGCGCTATAATTTTCACAAAGATTGACTTGCGTAGTGGTTACCACCAGATTAGAATGAAACTTGGTGATGGATGGAAGACAGCTTTTAAAACTAAATTCGGGTTGTATGAGTGGTTAGTGATGCCTTTTGGTTTAACCAATGCACCTAGTACTTTCATGCGCTTGATGAATGAGGTTTGAGGTCTTTTATTGGTCGATTTGTGGTGGTTTACTTTGATGATATATTGATTTACAACAAGTCTATGGATGGACATATGGATCACTTACGTGCTGTTTTTTATGCGTTGAGAGCAGCACATTTGTATGCTAACCTTGAGAAGTGCATCTTTTGCACCAATCGAATCTCTTTTCTTGGCTATGTTGTTACTCCACAGGGAATTGAGGTGGATGAGACAAAGATTGAAGCCATTCAGAGCTGGCCGCTGCCCCAAAACGTCACGCAGGTGAGGAGTTTTCTTGGTCTTGCATGTTTCTACCGTCGCTTTGTCAAGGATTTCAGCACCATTGCAGCGCCACTACATGTCTTGACAAAGAAAGATGTGGTGTTTCATTGGGGTACGACATAAGAGGAGTCCTTTGCCACTTTGAAGGACAAGCTTAGACATGCGCCATTGCTGCAACTTCTAAACTTTGGTAAGACTTTCGAACTTGCTTGTGATGCTAGTGGAGTTGGCATTGGTGGTGTTTTGATGCAAGTTGGTAAACCCGTTGCATACTTTAGCGGGAAATTGAATGACCCTGTTTTGAATTATTCTACGTATGATAAAGAATTGTATGCTCTTGTACGTTCTTTACAGACATGGCGTCATTATTTGTGGCCTAGAGAATTTGTTATACACTATGATCATGAAGCGCTTAAGTATCTTCGTTCACAAAGTAATCTGAACCGAAGACATGCTAAATGGGTTGAGTTCATTGAATCTTTTCCTTACATCATTCAACATAAGAAAGGAAAGGATAATGTGATGCTGATGCTTTGTCTAGACGATATGCTTTGTTGTCCCAACTTGATTTTCGGATTTTTGGGCTTGAAACAATTAAAGAACAATAGGCGCTTGATCCTGATTTTAAAGATGTGATATTGAATTGCAAAGAGGGACGTACATGGAACAAGTTCGTGATTAATGATGGGTACGTGTTTAGAGCTAACCGCCTATGTATTCCAGTTGGTTCTGTTCGTCATTTGTTGATGCAGGAAGCGCATGGAGGAGATTTGATGGGACACTTTGGCGCTAAGAAGACGGAGGATGTTTTGGCCACACATTTCTTTTGGCCAAAGATGAGGACGGACGTTGAGCGGTTCGTTGCTCGCTGCACTACATGTCAAAAAGCTAAGTCTCGCTTAAATCTACATGGTTTGTATATGCCTCTCCCCGTGCCTTCTATTCCTTGGGCAGATATCTCTATGGATTTTGTGTTAGGATTGCCTAGGACTAAGAGAGGGAGGGATAGCATTTTTGTTGTAGTGGATCGATTTTCTAAGATGGCTCATTATATACCATGTCATAAAAGTGATGATGCTATTCATATTGCTGACCTTTGTTTCAAAGAGATTGTACGTTTGTATGGTATGCCTTCTACTATTGTTTCAGATCGTGATGCGAAATTCTTGAGTCATTTTTGGCGTACCTTGTGGAACAAGTTGGGAACAAAGTTGTTATTTTCTACCACTTGTCATCCACAAACCGATGGACAAACGGAGGTGGTCAACCGTACGTTGGGCACTATGTTGAGGGCTGTTTTAAAGAAGAATTTGAAGATGTGGTAAGAATGTTTGCCTCATGTTGAGTTTGCATACAATCGGGCAACACATTCTACCACAAAGGTAAGTCTTTTTCAGGTAGTGTATGGTTTCAACCCCCGTGCTCCTATTGATATTCCACCTTTGCCTACTACTGAGAGAATTCATAGTGATGCTAAGGAACGTGCTGAGTTTATATGGAAAATTCATGCGACAACTAAGCACAACATTGAAAAGATGACTGAAAAGTATAGAATTGATGGTAGCAAAGGTAAGAGAGAGTTAAAACTTGAACCAGGTGATCTAGTTGGTTGCACTTAAGAAAAGAACGTTTTCCAGATTTGAGGAAGTCCAAGTTAATGCCTAGAGTTGATGGTCCTTTCAAAATAATTAAGAAAATAAATGATAATGCATATAAACTTGAGTTGCCTCCCGAGTTCGGGGTTAGTCCCACCTTTAACATTTCAAATTTGCGGCCATATTTGGGAGAAGAAGATGCGCTTTAGTCGAGGACGACTCCAATTCAAGAGGAGGAGGATGAGGAGGACATCACTTCTACGGATATACACGAGGCTTCACCGCTGGACATCCAAACCATTGAAGGTCCAATTACAAGAGCTCGTGCGAGACAATTAAATTTAGAGGTTAGCTCGCTCCTAAATGTTCCTATTAATAGTTTTAGGAATGAGTTACTACCTATTGTTTATAATGTGATTAGGAACCAAGAAGAAGATCAACAAACACATGGAGGATGGCTTGGAGGCGTGGAGGACCAGCGAGGGTCGGCCAAGCTACGTGGAGGCCCATTACAACTCGAGTTCGAGTCCACCTCGGAGTCCAGGAGCTGCCTTCGGTAAAACGGACGCCCAGGCCATATACGGAGTCCAATTTCGACGATCCACATATGGTTTGAAAGAAGATTTTAAATTTAGAGGTGAGCTCGCTCCTAAATGTTCAATTAGGAGTTCGTGCGAGACAATTAAATTTAGAGGTTAGCTCGCTCCTAAATGTTCCTATTAATAGTTTTAGGAATGAGTTACTACCTATTGTTTATAATGTGATTAGGAACCAAGAAAAAGATCAACAAACACATGGAGGATGGCTTGGAGGCATGGAGGACCAGCGAGGGTCGGCCAAGCTACGTGGAGGCCCATTACAACTCGAGTTCGAGTCCACCTCGGAGTCCAGGAGCTGCCTTCGGTAAAACGGACGCCCAGGCCACATACGGAGTCCAATTTCGACGATCCACATATGGTTGGAAAGAAGATTTTATAGAGCTTCCAATGGATTTGGTTTGAGGCCCAAATTCATCCGGAGTCGTCGGGAATCATCCAAACAAGATGGCGTCCATAATCTGTCCCGGTGCTGCGTCACCGTCTTTTGGCCTTTGGGCCTTGTATCGTCGTCGAGTCCATTAGGGGGCGTGTCCAAGGGTCATCCACGACCCTAAGCTATATAAAACAGTAGCCGCCGCCTTCCTTAGGGTTTGGGTTTTGCTTTAGATTAATCTGTCTTTGAACAGTCGTCGTCTTCGGTTTGTAGAACCCCAACTTGTGTGCTTAATCATTCATCCGCAGATTGTCACCAATATTGAGAGTTGCGTTCTTTCAAGTTCTTACTTTTGTTCTTCGTTTCGCTTGCAGGGATTAGCTTTCTTGGCGAGGTCAACCGGGTTGTGACACGGTTGATAACCAGAGGAGTCGTGGTGCTAAGATTGCAGGGTTCGAGTTGCTGACTTGAAGCCGGATCGGTGTGTTTCACTCTGCCCAAACAAGAGTTATCCTTACCTGACGGAAGATCGGCCTCCTACGTCTCATCAGGGGTCAACCTCAGCGGCACGTTTGGAACATGAGAATGGAATCAAGTGCTTTCGTGCTGTCTCTTTCTTTTTCTCTCCCTCTTTGGTGTTGTATCCGATCCTTTCCTTGGCAAAGCATGCAAAACTCTCTGCACCCACCATCACCATTCCACCACGGAGCACTCACGTACACTTTGCATCCACCGCTCCACCACGGAGCTCTTCCTCGGCGTGACTGGAGGCACTACGCAAGGTGTATGTGTGTGAGAGCGGTGGCAACAGGATGCCGGCGTGGTGAGGGTGGATGTGTGTGTGTGTGCAAGGCGCCGGCGTGGTGTGGACAGGGAGAGCCGGCAGGGCCTCGGCCTCTCCTTCCTGGCGGTGGGCAGGTCCTAGGGCCGAGGAGGGAGGAGCATCGGTGACGAGCAGCGCCCCCTCTGATCCGTTGGCGAGCGAGCGCTTCTCGCGGGCAGATCCGTGGACGAAGGGATCAAGCCGTTGTTATGGCGGCCCATCAATTCAAACTCGAACGTGAGACTTATCCCAGCTTTCCGGAGCCTTCTAGACACTTTTGAACAAGAGGATGCATGCACGTGCGTATGTTTCAGGAACAAGTGCATACGTTTATACATGTGCATTTGTATTAGCTGGCAGGGGCGGATCCATAGTATTTTGTCGGGGTCAGCTGACCCCGATGACTTTGCGTGAAGCTCTTGTACTTGACAATTTTTGACCAGCTATGACCCCAGTAAAAAAAATAATCTGACCCCGGTGGCCAGCGAGCCCAAAGCCTTGGCAGCAGGCGGCAGCTAGCAGGCTAATTCTAAATTCTATTTCTGCTACACGCAAGAGCCCACCAAACTAGCAAAGCCCAGAGCACACACACGTTGCCAAGCAAGTCTCTTATTATACACAAACAAAAGAGGCTGACGCCGGCTCATCTTCCAGAGTCCAGACTCCTCGACTCCTCCGAATCGGCAACTAAACGACGCTTCCCCTTCATCGCTTTTGCGCCGCGGCGCTCTGGCCGCACGGCGAACGCGGCACGCCCCATCACCCCCACTCACGCATCCTGGCAGCGGGCCGGCTACCGCCGACGACGAGGTACACCATACATCCAAATCTCTTGTTCTAACAGATGAAAAATAACGAATAACCAGCCAATTTTTTGATTAGGGTCTCATTCTTTTTGTTTCAGTGTCGTATGATTTAACCAGAAGCAAATAAGACATTTTGCTTGTTTCTATTCCCCAGTCCAGCAAAATGCCAGGTAAAGAAATTAGTGATTTTTAATCTTATGTGTCTGCTTCTTGTTTGCACTTTCACTTTTCCCCAGTATCCACTTTAGTGTTTAATTAATTGTGTTAACTAATTTGCAGGCAATCAAGTCACAATGGAACGATTTTTGAAAAGGAAATCAACCTCAACTTGTGGTGATGAAAACCCTGATGGTGGAGGAGCTTGCAGAAGAGATGACAATGAGAATCCTGAAGGAAGCCCTTCAAGAAGAGATGGCAATGCAACAAACACCAATCGTACTACTACTCGTCCTAAACGTGTCTCACGACATGAAGTGAATTTTAATGAGCTTCCATATGATCCAGCTGATAGAAGAAGAATAACAGATTATATAGGCCCAAAGCTATAGAATGAGATAAGGCTGAAGTATTTGGCTAGAGGTCCTTTTAGACCACCACCTGGTTTTAAGTATCCACAAAAGATTATAGCAGGTATACCACGTCGGTTTCAACCTGAATGGTTCACAAAATATGATTGGCAAGAGTACAGTGAGAAGGTGGACAAATGTCGAAGAACATGGCATTCCAAAGCTGGACATGGAACTGTATTATCCTTTTGCGAAGAACATGGCATTCCAAAGCTGGACATGGAACAAGAATACATTGATAGGCACAACCCAAGGCAAAAGACCAACCGCACCAACTATGAGCATTACAAATATGATTGCTTGAACCCAGTTATTGACTTGCAGCTTACAGAATTTGGTGATCGTTTTAATGAGATGAATTCCAAATTACTTACCCACATTGCTGCATTTAGTCCCAAGAATTCTTTTGCTGCTTTCAAATTGGAGAGTTTGATGGAATTGGCCAAGGCGTATCCTGATGATTTTAGTCCAAGGGAACTAGATGATCTTAGAAAAGAGCTATGTATTTACATCGACAATGTCCGAGCTGATGCAAGATGTGCCCAATTGGATACAATTTCTGATCTTGCTAGGCTGATGGTGGCAACAAATAAACATCTTGCTTTTAGTTTGGTCTATCGACTCCTCAAACTTGTGCTTGTTCTTCCTATTGCTACTGCATCAGTGGAGAGGTGTTTTTCAGTTTTGAAAACAGTAAAGACAGATCAGCGGAATCGTATGAGCGACGAATTTATGAATGATTTCATCATTGGCTTCGTGGAACAAGAACTTCTCCAAATGCAGATGTCATAGTTCGCTTTCAGAAAATGGAGAATCGTAGTCGTAGAGTGCAATTATAAGAGGTTAATGCTATTGTAAAAAATTTATTTTGTCACATTACTGTTACCGCTAATTTCATCCATATGTTACGTTATGCTTGGTTTCGGTAAAATATATCATTCTGAATTTTATATATGGTGTTAGATTACTGTATTGTATAAATTAAGCTTTGAGTTTTGGCTGACCCCGGCGCCGATTAATCCTAGATTCGCCCCTGCACCAAGACCGCCGTCAGCACAAGCCTCCTCTCACGGCGCTGGAGGTACATTTTGACCTTGCTGCAGTCCGTTCGTTTCAGTGAGGTTTCCATCCCCGCCAACTACTGCTGGGTACGTCTTGGACCATGGGAAAAGGAGTACCTCAACGCCAATAAGGTGAACCACTTTGTTCAATCTCTGCAATGGTTCTCGGAGATTAAGAGAGGGGAAACAACTTTGAGAAAACTGTCCCTAGTGTTCTCAGGCAGCGTTGAGTGCAGTGATGTTGTCAACAGCGCAATAGCTTCCGCGTCTGAGCGGGGTGTTATGGACGTTGACTTGGCAATTGTTGGACATACAAAATACGAGTTCCCTTCATGGTTGTTCTCTGGTGGTACATGCTCATCGCTCGTCACTTTAAGCCTGAATCATTGCAAGTTTTCTTTACCAATCAGCTTCAAAGGGTTCTCTTCTCTCACAAAGCTTGTTCTAGTCGCAATGCACATGAGTCTTAAGGATACACAGGTTCTCCTCAGGAACTGCACAAAACTGCAGAGTTTGCACCTGATTGACATCTCTGATATCAGAGTCCTGCAGCTTCCAAAACTTAAGGAATTAGTGTGGCTTTGGACTCCTCCATGTGGTGCATTCAAGATTGATACTCCGGCTTTGAGAGTGTTAGATTACTGTGGTGAACTTCTCCAAGTATGTACGTTCCAGTCCTTGCCATGTCTTGAGCATGTGTCTCTGCAGTATCTATATGGTGATCATCCTGACCATCACACTGAGAAGTTGCAGACCATCTCTACTCGCTTTCCTCATGTTAAGAGCTTACACCTGCGGTATCAAGTCCCCAAGGTGTGAGCTAGTGAGCATTGTCTTGGTTAGCTCTAATGTAGTTTTCCCCACAAACTAATTTATTTATTTATTTATTTTGCAGTTTGTCAGGACAGGAACGCCGGCCATTTTTTCTAACCTCAGAGTCCTAACTTTAAGCATCACTACAAAACCTTCGGACGACCTCTTTTGGATGGCTATGTTTGTACCTGCTGCACCTTATTTGAAGACCCTGCAAACTAATGTAAGATTGTTTTTTCATGCATTTTTCTCTGAGGGAATGAATCGAATTAGCTCATATACTTGTTTTTACCTTTTTCCGTTCCAGGTGCGCTATCTATCGTTTCTTGAATCTTGTAATGGTGTCGTGTGGGATGATTTCAACTTTGAGCACAACAGTTTGGAGGAAGTAGAGATGTACAATTTCAAGGGAAGAGACAACGAGATAGGCTTTGCAAGGCTACTGCTTCGTAGAGCTCCAAATATGAGACGCATTGCTTTTAGCCAAATTCCTTTGCGTGAAGCTGTGGATCGCCAGCTCATGCCCCCTGACTGGCCTAGAGCTGAGGAATTTAGCCCCAGAGACAATCAGCTAGTTCTCTCTAAATTGTGGGATGGTGTTTCTTCGAGTGCGTGCGTGTCATTCATGTAATTTGTGGCCTTGTGGGACCCACCTTATTCTGTTCTGCTACAACTCCAACATGCAAGGCATCTAGTACTTCTTTTTTTCAAAATAAACTAGGGCAGGAGAGCCAGAGATTATTATATATATACTAAAAAGAAGATGAAGATGTAGAAACCCTGCCATGTCAACAGGACTGTTAGATTTTTCTGACTATAGGATTCTTTTTTTGGAAAAAGTCCTTTTCACCTTCTTGACATTGGCCCGAGCTTAATTTTTCTTCCTAGACCGCAAACCGGGTAACCAACGTCCCTCAACATTTAAAACAGTGTGTTTTACCTCCCTAACCCAGATATAAGCGGTTTTAAAGGTGGTTTTGTCTTTTTCTTTTTTATTTATTTTGGTGGAAACTTAAAAAAAATCATAATAAATCAAAGAAAAATCATAAAATAGAAAGTCAATTTTGTTGGACATAAACACTGATAATATATAATATTATATACTTTACTACAAAATTTTTATTATAGTTTAAATCTACTCTTTTTTATAAATAAATAGAATAATTCATAACTGCATTTTCTATGATCCAACGTGGTGAAATTTTTATAGCAGCCTAATTATGGTATGCCCAAATTATATTAAAAATTTTATACTCATTCGATCATGTGTAAGTTAAATATAGATTTATTTATGGAAAAGCATACTAACTAAATTTAAAACTAAGTTATACATGATCTTATGAGTCAAAATTTTCTAATATAGCTGAAGCATATAATAATTAGCTCATCATAAAAATTTCATCATAATTGGACCATAGAACATGCAATTATGAATTATTCCATTTAACTATAGTAAAAAATAGACATAAATTTATAATAAAAATTTTGTAGTAAAATATACAATATTATATATTTTCAGTGTTTATATATTTATGTGGAGTCGAACAAAATTGAATATTCTATTTTATGATTTTTTTATTTGATTTATTATGATTTTTTGAAGTTTCAGTCGAAATAAATAAAAAAAGAAAAATGATAAAAACCACCTTCAAAACCGCTTAGATCCGGGTTAGGGAGGTAAAACAAACGGTTTCAAATGTGGAGGGACGTGGGTTAACCGGTTTTGTGGTCTAGAGAGAAAAATTAAACTCGGTCCGTACAGGGCGGTGAAAATGACTTTTTCTTCTTTTTAAACGAAAAGCAGCCCATCATCTGCCCGCGTTCATTTCTTCTGTGGGCCTCCGAAGAAACTCAAGGCATTCTCCTTGGAGCCCAGGATTCATGCGTCTTTCTACACCACAGGCTCACAGCCCACAGGCTGCCGCAGCCCACGCTCCCCCCTTCCCGTTCTCAGTGTCTCACATATAAAAGGGAGGCCCTTCCGTTGCGTTTTTCCACCGGCTCCCTCCCCAAACGGCCAAACCCCACCCCCCCGCGCACGCCTCCTCCACTGACTCGAGTCTAGGGTTGCTGCCATGGAGGACTCCGACGGCAGCGGCGGCGGAGGAGGAGGAGGTGGTGGGAAGCGCGGGGCAGATCCTGCTGCTCCGAGCCCGGTGAGTGATCTAGGTCACTTTTGCTCCTGATGTTGTACGCGTGACTTGTGTCCTTGGTCGTGCGATTTCGTTTCGGGGGCGCGCGAATGTGGATGAATGTGGATTTTGATATGGATATGGCAGTGGGGCGTGTGCGATTTGGTTTCATTTCATCCCCGCGTGCGTTAGTTTGTGTACGATATTTGGGGGGTTTGTCACCGCGTGCGTGTTTCCGTATTTGGATGGTTAAGGGGTGTGGGCGCTGTCCTGTATTTGATTTGGATTTTGTGGATGTGCATGTGAAAGGGGGGATTCGAAATCAGTAGAGTTTTTGTGCGAAAGATTAATTCGAAGTTTCGAGCTGTTAAATTGTGCGCGGTAGTAAATCCGATTTGTCAATGGAATTTTGTGTTCGGAAACTCTGGATACCTGAATACCACCCGAACATTTGAATTAAAACTATCTGTTTGTATGAACGAAGCAGGACAAATCACATTACTGCTGTCTGTGTTTTGTATTGATGGGTGTGATTACAGGAGTCGTCTTCTGTGTTTCAGTTTTGAGTTGGTGCCCACGTGTGTTCGTCATTTCCACGCTTTATGTTGTAAGGGTCAGTAATCAAGGTTTTGGCAGTCTGTGTGGTCCGATTTTGAGTTGGTGCGCCCATGCACTCGTCATTTTGATGCTTGATCCTGTGATGGGATCATGTATGCGTGATTTGTGTCCGTGGTCGCGGTGTGCGATTTCATTGCGAAGGCACGTGAATGTGGATTTTCATATGGATATTGTTGTTGGGCTGTGTGATTTGGGTTTCATCCCCGTGTGCGGTTAGTTTGTGTAGTTATTTGGGGGTTTGTCAATGCGTTTGGGTTTCCTTGTTTGGATGGTTTAGGGGTGGACGCATGCCTGTATTTGATTTGAAGTTCATGGATGTGTGCAAGTGAAAAATGGATTCAAAATAAATCAATTGATTTCTGGTGCGAAAGTGTAACTCGAACTGTTAATTGTGCATAGTAAATCTGATTTGTGAATGGAATTCTATGTCTTATAATTTATATAAGCATTCTGTCGTAATGTTAGAATTTAATAAGCATTCTGAATTACTGTGATGGGTGTGATTGTGGGAGTCTCACTGTTTCCAATTTCTCCCTTGTTATGGAATTTGTTGCGATCATTGATTCATTGAATTGGGGGCCCTTTTTACTCTGAAAAGAAGTTACTAACTGCTAGTGCATATACCCAAAATATTGATTCCTAGATTTTGAAGCGATTAAATCTGTAAATTGAAGCATTTTTTGTTAATATTAGATTGAAGCAACGATTTATGCTTTGAATTTAAAAGTTCTAAAGGCAACTCATTGTATGTTATGTATGTGCATATATGCATTATCTATTTTTTGAAAAGACCCTGTGCATGCATTGTTCTGAATTCTGATTCCAACTACTGGGTCATGCAGACCTATTCTGAGAACATGTAGGTTCTATTTTTGTGTTGTCATTATCATTGGTGGATAGGAACTGTGTGTTCAAATAATTAAATATTGACTTCAAGACACAAATATTTGAAAAGTTACTGCCTCTTGCATTTACATAGTTAACTCTATTCAATCAGGAAACTGAACTATGCAACTGCTAGAACTGTGCTTAACCTGGCTTTGGTATTTATTGTTTAAAGTTGTCATCAGATAATTGCCATGCTGTTTGCCAGCACTGTGTGTTGAATGTTGCATTATCAGGACAGACTGACTTGGTATCATGCTATGAGCACATTGTAGTAGTCCCATCCCATATGTTAATATTACATTCTAAGTAACATATTTGCATATGTTAACATCTGTGTTCTGTGATTTAGCATAGAAAGTAGTAACTTGTTGTTATGGCGAGTAGGCCTAGGCCTTTGGCCGGCCAGAGGCCTAGGCCCACTTGCCATAACATTTGTGTTCAGAAGCGACTTTAAAAAATGAGCATTCAGCTGCAACTTATGTTCAACAGTATGGACTTCAGAAGTTTGTTTTCCCTGTAGCACTGGTCTTAGGATAGTATGTGTATGTGTATCTATTTACCAAATTCAGACTTCCTCCACTATTTTGATCGTCTTCATTGTTACAATACACTTTAGTTATATGGGAACAATCTAATCTGATATGTCAAAGTTAACTACAATGCTAAGGCCCACCAAGACTTCACAAGAATTCGAGGTCTAAAGGATAGGATAAGGCCTTTTCAGGCTGAGCTGGCCAAGGTTATTGTAAAAAAAACACCCATTATATCCTTACAAAAGGCACTATTAGTTTTTCAGTTAGCCTTTTCAATATTAATTTATTCTCTTCATTTTGTCTAACATTGAAATGCAGATTAACAGAGAAGATCAAATGAAGTTTCAAGAGGTTGTTGTTCTAAAGAGGAGATCTTGAAATAACTGAACACCATTCTGACTGCTGGTCCACTGCAGTAAGTGATACTTTTGCCTTGTTAGCAATTTTAAACAGCATTAGTTTCTAGTACTCAGCATAATTCTGAGTTTTTTGGTGCAGCTTTCCCGAGCACCTGGTCTTAAGGAGCACCGGTTAGCTGCAGATAAGCAGATGTTTCAGGAGATAATAAATGTCAAAGTGACCAAGAATGACGCAGCTATATTCATTCAGTTTGTAAGTAAATTTCTGTTCTGCTATTAGTTCCATAAATTTTTGGAGTCTATGCTATTTAGATGTCTCTTTGAATATAGGACGCGAAGGAAAATTCCTACTTTGAGAACACATTCTTCTTAAAGATTTATCCTCTGGGAGATACATCCAGTCCAGTCTTAGGAACAAAAGTTGTTTGGAAGAAAGGAATGGTTAGTATTAGTAACTGATTATGTTCCTCAGTTTTGTTTTGATGGGTTGTTTAACTGTGCAAAATGTTTTCTGCTCTATGTATTCTAGGATCCTGCTGAATGGCTGAATCATAAAAGGAGTTTCTTTGAGTGGTTCTCTGATACGACACCATTTCATGATGATTTGGTAAGTCAATGGCATTCCTGCGTATGTTTTTATTACAAAATTGAAGTATTTGTTAATGTAAGTCAACTTGCAGATCGGCCAAGAAATTGTGAGGCTGTACAAGGAGCCTCTGCAGGATATTCCTTCGGATGAAGATGATTGGGTAGGCAAAGATACCGAAGCTACACAAGATGATCTGCAGAATAATGACTGGAACGAAGCAGGAAGGAGGACAACTTCACAGGAAGGATGATTTGTCAGATCCAACAAGTATATTGCCGAAGGAGCCAACGGTGCTCTAAAGGTTTTCATATCCTGGCTGTCTGTATGGTCAGCAGATATCTTACTGTGTATGTACATAGGTCACAACAAGAGTGACTGGTTGGAGACGTAATTCTTTCATACACACAGTCTTATCGGTGGTGCAAGAACACGCCAGTGATCGCTGGTACAAGAACTCGCCAGGACCGCTTGTTGATGAGATAACTAGCAGCACATGTGGTTGATTCTTATAAAGGTGAATGTTTCGGTTGGAAGTATTTTCTGATAGTACTTGTCTGCGAACCTTTTGGATTTGTTCAGGCACAGGCATTGGCACAAATGTGCTAAACTCAAGAATCTTCCAGTATTTTGCACCCTGGTTTATGAATCTGCTTTGTATGGGGATTCAGAAATGTGCTAAGTTCAGTAATGTGCCAAGCTAGATTTTACTTGCCAAAGCCAGTTGCCTGCTTTTGGGAGAATAAATAAAATGTCCATACAGAAGAAAATAATGTGTTTACCATGTTTAGTCAGACACCAAATGGAGCTATGTAGAACATCCAAACAACTTTCTCTCTGCTGGCTGGATCAAAGGGGAAAAAATCAGCATCATACCAAAGGGAAAAAAATCAGCATAGTAAGTAATGCTGGTTTCAGGATGAAGTGCTAGACAGGTCCTCCTAGATGAAAAATACCCAGTCTAACAAGGAAAGATAGATGAGTGAGGTTGTGCTTTATCTTTCCACTGGAACAATTAATTGATACCAGACATTATTTGCAGTGATCAACTCTCAATAATCTGCAAAAGGAGGGTAAAAGTTTCTTCAATGTTGAAATGTTGTGTAGGATCCCATGGCTATAATCACAGAGAAATCTAGTTCCGGAAATTCTGTTACCTCAAATAATGCAGCGCTTGAGAATAATGGAGTAAGTCTTGCATTTGGTCCTTTCTTCCTTTTCTAATGTGCAATGTATTACTAGTATTGTTTTCATTGTTACGCTGCTGTTTTTCTGACACATTGATAATCTTGACCATGTGTTTTTTTGCCAGGGTACACAAGCTCTGCTAGGAGTTCATTCTAATCAGCTGATACAACCGCCACTCAAATAGGAGAAGGATGGTATTTTTTTTTTGTAATCCCCTGCATTATAAATTTCAAAGCAAAAGTCCATAATTGTTGAACATGTTTTATCTAAGAAGTTGAATGTACGGTCAGTTGCCAAATATCTAGTCACATGTCAACTTCTGTAACTTACAACATCACATCCTGTTTTCTTTAACTACTTGGCTTCCTTCTTGTTTTAAAGTTCTGTTTATTTTCCTGAATTACTGTATATTTTCTGTCTATATTGGTTATTGATAACATTTCATTGTTGAAATGACCCGGAATAAATCCTGGCCTTCTATTTTACCTATCATAAATTTTCTGTCTATAGGTATAGTATTTGAAACTGTACCTAGAGATGACTCAGTAATAAAACTTAACTGCTGGATACTAAAAATGGAGATGACTGTAGACTTCCACTCTGATTCTGGTCTTGTTGCATCCACATCTCCCGGTGGCTGCTCTCTGATGGGAATCTTCATTTTTTTTCGACAGATATCTTTGTGCTTATTTAACCACAGTATATTGCCTCTGCATCGGTTGAACATATCAGCTAAATATTATTATTAAAAGGAAACTTAAACTATATAGTAAGATTCAATAAATTTAAGTGATATTTCAGTTAGAATAATCACTGGCATTTAGCTGGATGCCTGGATGTAACGGTGTACACTAGCGAGTGAAGTTCTACCTACATTTTCATGCACTGGCATTACACATGTACTGACTGGCATTGACCTTTAAATGGAATGGCCAATGTAAATTTCATTAAAAAAACAGATCCACTTTTCAATTGATGATCTACAGTGTTTTTTTAGTTTCACCAACATCCTTCCAAAAAACACTATTCATCCAACTTTTTTTTTATTCATCTCATCCTTCCCACTCACACAACACTATTCATCTACACTGTTTTTTAGGTCTACAGTGTTTTTTCGGAATTTTTTCCAATCTAAACATTACATTGCATTTCCTGTGTCTGAAATAAATGCTTCTAGAAGATCTATCTTCTAGACAGTGTTTGACCAATTGAAGATAGACAGACAGCACTGTCAGTCTCCAATTCGCACTGTCATGGTGGTCAATTCATCAGATAAGAAGTTTCTTCTTTCACATTGATGCCACTTGAGTGCGCCACTCCGACACGACGACACCGACCTACCGCCGCGGTCAGGGAGGCTCTTGCTTGGTTCCTTCATTGGTATCTTGTCTTCCTCGCCGCGATCTTGGTTTGGTTTAATTCTTCGTGGGGAGCACGCGTAGGAATGGCCGCCGGAAAACTGCGGCAAGGGGCCTCCTGCTCCCACCGCGGCGGCGGCGGCAAGGCGGTTCCTTGCTGGTCGCTGCACATGGACCTGACACAGCTCATCGCGGCGCGGGTGCTTGCCACGGGGGATTTCTTGGACTACCTCCGCTTCCGCGCGGTCTGCTCCTGGTGGCGCGCCGCCGCCGCCTCCCCTTCCGGCCGCGGCCTGGCCGACCCGCGCCTCCACCCTCGCCGCTGGATGCTCTTCCCTGAGGGCTTCGGCGAGTACCCCGGCCACCCCTCTCACGGCGGCCACGCCCGTTTCTTCAACCTCTCCGCTTCCTCCTCCTCCGTCGCCGGCGGCGGCTCCTTCGTCCGCGTCCCCTTACCGGAGCTGAGGAACCACTGCATCCTTGACTCCCCCGACGGGCTCCTCCTCCTCCAGCGCGACGAGGACTTGGCCGTCCGCCTCCTCCACCCCTTCACCCGCGAGATCGCCGAGCTCCCCTCCATCCAGTGCCTCGCCGAGCAGCTGAGCCGCATCGAGAATCCCCACGGCGACGACGATTCCTGGTACTATGTTTGCTTGCCTCAGGTCCGCCGCGTTCGCGCCGCCGTCGACGTCACCGCCACAGGGGTCGTCAGAGTGATGCTAGCCCTCGAGCGATTTGGGCGTGTGGCGTTTGCATCTGATGGAGACGATGAGTGGACTATCAGCAGCTGGAAGGTGGAAGGACTTGACAGGGTATTGGCACACCAAGGGAAGCTCTATTCAGTGAATTGCAAACATGGATTGACCCAGGTCTCAGTGATCACCCCACCGCAACCATGGCAAGAGAGGGAGGGATCATCATCTTCTTCTTCTATGGCAGAGCTGCCTCCACCAAGAACAGTTGCGACATGTTCGAGTGAGCAGATCCACTTGCCGTCTCTGGTTGAGTTGGACTCAGAGATCATGCTGGTCGGCTACAATGATCCCTCCCGTTCGCGCGTTCTGGTTCTCAGGCTTGCTGATCTTGCCCTGGGTAGGATTGTTCCGGTGACATGCATAGGTGATTGTATCATCTTCCCTGGTGAGAGGAGTTTGTGCGTCTCATCCAGTTGGCTGCCTTCCATCGGCAGTAACTCTGTTGTTTGGTTACACCCTGGAAACAGGTCTTTTGGGCAATACCATCTTGGCACTGGCGCTTGGTCGCCGGCCAGCGATGAATACCTCATGGCTGGCGCCCCAGCACGTCCCTGTGGCCTCATCAATCACATTTTTACCTGTTGCAATCGGCAATTCTGGTAAGCATCTTCAGTCTTTCCCCCACAACAATTTTCCTTGGCTAATACATTATACATCCCCTGCACTGTTCACCGCTGATATTGTCTCTGGTTCACCTAAACAGCAGTAACTAAACTAGTTTCGATTTTGTTCGATGGGAGCTTGAATGTTCTCAAACAACTGGGTTTTTCAAGTCACCTCAATAATCCTTAAACCAGATGAATATGATATGAGAAGAACAAATACAGCCTAGAAATATTCTCACAATTGAGATGTAACCAGGATTACAATGGTGCTTATTAGATCATTCCAAATTAGCCAAAAAAAAACTGCATATTTGATCAAAGGCATTTAGAGTTTTATCGGGTTACTATCTTGTGAACTGCTCTGCTAGTAACAAGCTAACGTGTATTTTAAGCACCTGGAGTTCTGAAGGTTTTCACTATGGGCGTTTAAGAAGTCCCGTTCTAATATTTCAATCACCGTTTGTTAGTCTTAGAGTCTAATCTATTTTTAAAAGGGAGCACATGATGTAAATCACTTCGAATACATTACAAGTTACAGAATCTACCTTTTGAATTGAATTTCCTGTTTCAAGGTTGGTGACTTGATGAGAGTGATTCTCCTTGACTACTTATATTGTTTAGTTTCTCCCTGTTATATATAGCATTAATCTCTGACCTAATGTTTGTTTTCTCCTTTTCATCATGCTAGTTTTATCTGTTTCTTTGGCTTTCATTGTTCTTTTCATTTAAAACTGTAGGAACAAAGGATTTCTGTTCGGCTCAGAGCCATGTGTACCACAATGGCAGGGGATGCAGATTTGGAGGCTCGGGGTAAGTGTTGGTTTTGGTCCTCTGTTATATTCTATCGCAAGTAATTGTACTGTCTTAGAGTGCTCTGTTGTTGGTAGATCACTGGTGAGCTTACCTGGCGCTGCTTGCCAGGGGCATGCTGCCGACCTGCCTACTCATTCGAGCTCTGCCAGCAGTCCATTTATCCTTGCTGTTTGTCCTGATTTACTGGGTTCTTTCTTTCTACTAAGCTAGCTGATTCTGTAACCAACCGGTTTCTGTCAATAGGAGCGATTTTGGTGTTTACCCATTGATGATGCTTTATTTGTTCTTTCTATTGGCCAGGCTTAAAACTTAAAAGATTCTGACGGTGGCCTAAATCAGGTAGCAAATTTCATTGGCATCGAGCAGAAAGCAGGATGTTCAGTCCATGTGTTTATCTGCACGGCGAATCTGCCCTTTCTGCATCTCAGTATCTTTGTTGTGGCTGCTTCCGATCCTGATGAACTCGGTGAAAAATGAACCGCGAGCTGCTTCGTTTATCTCGGTTTCTATGGCAATCCTTCGTTCAATGCTTGTGTGGATCTGGGAGTCTTGCTGATGGTGCCAATAACAGTATTCCGATCAGAGGGCCAGTCTTCGTGGAATTTGTATTTTCAGATCTGATGCTGCAATCTTCCTTTCTTGTTTCACCTCGTATTGGTCCCGCAACTTTCAACTCCGTTTTGAGCAAATTTCAGGACCTCTATTTTTTTTTTTTGGAGTGTTTTTCAATGGCACCAATGGACGACGATGCGGTTTCCCTCAGGTGAAATTTCTCACCGCAGGTGCGTGTAAAGAGACAAGAGTTCCCCGAAAAGTTCTTCCCAAAACAATAGTAACTCTGTCCCAAAATATAAAAAATAATTATATTTCGGGACGGGGTGAGTAGAATTAGGCCCATTAGTTTTTTAGGACAAATTAGGCCCATTAGTTGTGCACTTGTGCTGCTCACGCACACCACCTCCCCTACGATCACCAACGCCGCCCCCAAAAGTAGCTGACGAAGCGGAGGATGCCGGCACGGCCGCAGAGTCCGGCGGTGGGGTGGTTTACCTTGCAAGGCATGAAGGCATCCATTTCCCTGAAGCTTTGTCCCGAAGAGATGGTTGAGCAAGGAGCTTTTCCCTGGCCGCGGAGCCGAATGCAGAGCAGGCGTCAGGTCAGAGGCAGATCACCGGAGGCAACCGAAGCCGAAACGTACCGCTGCCCTGGGCCCGAGGATGGAGACGCCCGCGCCGGGAGACCCGAGGCTGCAGCGAGCCGCTGCCTCTTAAGCTATGAATAAACTCATCGTCAGGCCATTCCAATGCAAATACAGCTGCACTGATTCCTCAGGGGAAAACACTGCATTATTTCCAACTTTGAAGGTCTCTAATCCTATTTTGTGAATAAACTGAAGGTAACTGCAGTAAACCGTTTCGAGTGGCAGCCACCATTCCAACAGATAGTCAAAATGCAGCTCCTTTCAATCATGTTCAAAGAGTCACACCGCCTCTTTCCCTTCTACTTATCTCAGCCTACCTCTCAATTTCCATAGTTTGGATGTCCTACTTACCTCTCATTTGGTGGACGGCCAATCATGGCACAGGACATGAAGCCATACTCTTATATATACCAACATTTTCTATTATCTCAACAGAAGGCATTGCCCAGTGCAAACTTCCATGACAATGCATATTCCTCAACTTTCTCACAACAAATTCCATCAAGGCCTTTTTACCAAAAGAAAAATTCAAACAAAGCCAGGACGAGCTGCCCATTTGCTGTGCCACCTGCGCCTGGTACAACCATGCTCAACATCCCCCCTGTTGTAGGCTCACCAAAGATCCAACCAAAGGCAAATAGAAAACATACTGCTAGAACCATCTCAGTACTACCAGAAATAGTTGAGATTTAACCAACACATTCAACTCTATACCATCCCAAACCTGAAGGTAGAAGTTACATCTTCAACTTGCTATACAGTCCTCGGTTGTATCGAATACTATGAGACAGGTCCTCATCGAATTCTTAGCAATTATGCCACCAGCAAACCTTTCTTTGGTGAATCATATGTACACTATGCAGTTTACCAGCAAACCTTCTTTGGTGAATCTTATGTACACTATGCAGTTTACGAGTTTTTCTTGGCGATTGCCCCATCTGGCCATGAGCTTGATCGATATTTATGGGGAGCCCATCAGGGCGAGCCATCAGATCCGTTTCCTATCCAATCCTCTTCATCAGAGAGTACGTCCTGAAGAGGGTGCCGATACAACTTCACTAATTCCTTAGCGATCTACAAGTAGAGTTATATAACAATCACTTCAATTTGTGATGAAACATAAGTTTGAAGACATGACATTTGCGTATAGAGTTATATCAACAATAACTTCAATTTTTAACAAATCATAAATTCTGACGACATGACAATGACTTACAGTATCATGCTCGAATGGAGTAACACGAGCAAACCACTCAAAGAAGCTTGTTAGCCTACTCAGCCAGCCTGCAGGATTCTAGAGTACATAGAAAAAACTGAATTAATTAAACCATCAAAGAAAAATTTAGGAAGATAATCGGTTCAGATGTATAGCTAACCATGTCCGCTTTCCACAGAACTTTATCTCCCTTCACTTTAGCAGTGCTATCAAGCAGGTATGATTTGGCAAGTGTTCTGTTCTCGAAGTAATTGTTTTCCTGAAATTCCTATTATATTCAAAGAGTAATCTACATATCATCACTCACAGAATTTATAGAGCTAATAGAAGAACTAGGATGTACTTACAAAATGGAATGATATAGTTCTTTTTTTTTTGATACCTAAATGGAATGATATAGTTGACTCATCTTGTTTCACTTGAAAGCTTATGATTTCTAGAAACATCTGTGTGTCAGCTGTTAGGAGCAGGTCTTTCATGCCTGGAGAAAGTGAAAACTGCAAAAGTAAAGCAGCATAAGCTGAATAGTAGGAACCAATGTTGAGTTAAACATTTTTTCGCAGAATACAATGAGTCAAATAAATAAGTTAAAAGAAGAACACTTACAACTCTAGACCAGAAACCAGGTTCAATAGCACACATCGTAACATCTCTTTCTTTCATTGTTGCAAACACTTGTGTCTTATCATCTGTCTGAGCTTCAATCTGAGCCAAAATGGAGAAAAAGATTACCACTGAAAAGAATAATAATTGAAGAAACAATATTAACTTTTCATCTCATTACCTCACTTAGATGCTTCTGGAAAGGCCCAATCAGCGCTTTAAGCTTTCGGACGTTGGTAAAACCCTTAACCTGGTCAGGCTTTTGCCTCTTCGCCTCATACATTGAGTTTGACATAGAAACATATAGCATGAAAACATGGAATGTTCACATTACATTCAAAATTGACACTGCCATCAAGATGCTGCCAACAACATCCAAACTACCCAATTACATTCAGACACAACAGAAAATTTAAATTCAGGGTGCATACACCAATTTAATGTTATGAATTCGTTTTCATACACAAAATTTCATTCACAGGCTTGAGTTTTGCACAGCTGAATTTAACAGTTGTACTTCAGTTTTCCAGCTCCAAGTTCAATTGAACAGCATCCATGCACGAATTTAACACTCCAGATTCAGTACGCATGCAAGAATGAAAACAATCCAAGCATGTTGGAAGTTTGTAGTAAATAGTTAAATACACAAACATGTGGAAACCTTATACCACAAAATGAAAACAGCAGGGCAGCAGCACTTCATCCATCAATCATTGATACATCAGCACTGGCGAAACTTGACTGGTAGAATTAAAAACTTCATGCATAGATTTTATTTTAAAAGATTCATGCATAAAATTCAATTGAACATATAAATAGTTAGCATTCAGTTATTCTTGTTAAGGTGGAAACTGGAAAGGGCTAGCAGAAACAAATTAAGCTTTAACAATACAACACCCAAAAAGGTGTGCATTCGCTACTAAGACAGTAAGACTCCAGTAGACAATCAATAGCTACAGGTGGAAAGGGCTAGCTGAAACAAATTAAGCTTTAACAATACAACACCCAAAAAGGTGTGCATTCGCTACTAAGACAGTAAGACTCCAGTAGACAATCAATACTACAGCTAAACTGTTCAATTACGTTTAGACTGCACTGAAAGTTCAAATAAGAGTACACACTAATTGTAACAGATTGAGTTGGTTTCTAACACAAAACTAATTTAATGGAATGGATTCATTAAGCACGACTTTAACAGCCTGAATTAGTTTTAGCAGAGTCTCAAATTGAGTAGTTAGAAACAAAATCTCATACACCGATGCCTGCAGGTAAAGAATATATAAGAAAACCTATTACTCACAGTACTAAAAATCTGACTTGTTATAGTCGTAGGATAAAAAGATTCTTTACCAGCTTCTGTATTTCTACGGTGCAAATAAAAGTTATGGTCTACCATATAGAACAAAAAGAAGCAATGCGCCGGTGCTCAACACACATCATGCTTGCTAAGACAGACTACAAAAACCTAATAATAAAAGAGTCACAGTACTAGCTGTAACCAAGGAAACATATGTAAAGAGACCATAAACTACCAAATGGGCTGTGAAGGCGCGATGCCAGCAACCAAAAAAAAGATCTAGCTGCTTATTTCCTTCCATTTCGAAATTGAGATTACCATCAAGATGCAGCCAATAGAAAGGGTCAAACTATCCAAGTACTTTCAGAGACAACATAATAATAATACTCGAAATCAGAATACATCCACCAATTTAATCTTATGAATTTTCTTTTCACACATAAAATTCCATTCACGGGATTGTATTGTACTCGGTTTAGTAGTTGTACTTCAGTTTTCAAGTTTGATTTCGGGTTCAGTACACCTGCACAAACTTAACACTTCAGATGCCTGAAAAAAATAAAAAAAAAATACTCCAAGCGGTGGTAGAATACTAGAATGCTGCAGCATAAACAGAAACACACGAGTTTCTATAGCATATAAAAGGAAAACCATAAAACTTTGGCCTAATAAGCACTTCATCTATCAATCATAGATACATCATAACTGAATTTTTCATGCACAGAATTTCATTGAACATATATATACTGCTAGAATTCAGTACTATTTTTTTGGGTGAAAATGGCTAACCGAATCAATGTAAGCTCTAAGAGTACGACACCAAACAAGGCTAGCTAGGAGAAACATATTGTGCATCACAAAATACAGAACATTCGAATTGCATTCAATACTGAAACTCCCAAAATAAAGTAACAAACAAACCACTATCCAGTTACATTAGACTGCGGAAAATTCGAATTGAAGCGCTAGTTACTATAGTGCGAGTTATTTTGGCAACAAAATTCCATTCAAAGGATACGATTATTTGAATCAGTACGCATCACTTTAACAGCCCGAATCCAATTCTACTACGCGCCCCCAGATTGTCCAAATTCTACATGCTGAACCCTCACACTGTCACCAACTCAAAATCCCCAAATCACGCGCAAGCACCCATTAACCCCAAATCGCACGACCGCTATATGAGTAATTTCACGATCACCAAAACGCTTTCCGCTCCACCCCCAACCTACAACCAAACCCAACGAAATGGAGTGGAACGGAGGCACGGAAACAAATCGCACGCATACGCTCCCGCGATCACACCAGAGACGCACTAAATGACAAACGCACGAACTCAAAATCACACACGACTCGGAAACTAAAACCCAGACTACTTACCCTCCCTGGATCAGTCGGGTCCCAACCGCGCTCCCAACGCTTGTCGCCTCCTCCTCCACTGCCGCCGCCGCTGCCCCCGGCATCCATCTGCGACTAGGCGGGTTGTCGGAGGAGGCGGGGAGTTGAAAAGCAAGGGAGCGCGGAGGAGGAGGGAGAGGAGGAGGGAGCTCGAGAAAATTGCAATCGAATTGGTTACACGCGCTGGGCCTCTGCTTTATATATGCATATGGGCTTGCAGTCCTGCGGGCTGCGGCAAGCTTGCTAGGTAAGCCCAACCGATGAGGTGAACAGTTTTCTTAAGGCCCACGGAAATAAACGGGCTCCCCTAATAACAAAAAAAACTCTCCCAACGATGAACGAGGGCTCTCTATATGTTGTAGAGATTTACTCCTCATCAACCGGTTGAAATTTTGCTTTTCTATCAATCACCCAAAATCTTCCTTCTCAGGTTAGGGTTTGGGGGATTAGGGTTTGGGGATTGGGGGCTACCTCCGTGCTCGGCCCTAGAGGGAGCTCCGGGCGGCTGTCGGCCGGCGGTGGAGGCAGGAGAGACGGCGGCGGAGCGGAAGCGGCGAGGGCGCCGCCGGAGCCGGGTGGTGGAGGATCCCCGGTGGGCGGTGGAGGCGGCGGGGGCGTCTGGGGCAAACTAATTAGCGTAGGGCGGTGGAGGATGGCGGTGGCGGAGACGGCGACGGCCGCCGAAGTCGACCGGGAGGCGGTGGCGGTGGGGGAGTCGGGGCAGAAGCAACAGGCGTGCGACTCGCGTGCGGGAGCGGGATGAAGAAGACGGGGGCAAAGAAAGGAGAAAATAGATAAAGGAAGGGGGTTGAATCTGGACTATTGGATTTAGATCCAATGGTCATAATAGGTGATTGATGAAAAATCCAAATTTCAATCAATTGATAAGGAGACACTTCCTTGTATACCACATACATTTTTATCCCAAACAGATGACACGTCACTAATTTTTTTTTATCACACACACGTCACTAATTGAACTCGATTTATAACAAGAACATAAAAAATGAGTGAGAACCTTGTTTTTTAGATTGAAGTACAACCCAACACAATTAAAATGGCTGACAGCTTAAAACGAGACGACTGGTTTTGACTTTTCAGCCATCAGAATATGTAAAGCCTCCATTGGGGCTACTACTCGTAACACGTAGTAGTACGAAATGTAAAAAGAACACACGTTTACGGAGACGAAGTCATGAACTCGAATGGGAATTAATTTTTTTTTAAAAAAAAGAGCGACAAAAAATAGATGAAAAATATTTAAAAACTGAAATGGCCACCAGCTAACGATTGCATTCGCCTGCATTGGGGGAGATTATTGTATAGTTGTATCAATGGCAAAGTGAGGAGCAAAAAATTGTAAAATATAGCATTGCATAAACGAAGTTGAAGTTCTAGCCATACATACGTAAAGCAACCCTAGACTCAGTCTCAAGGAATAGCTAAAGACTGCAGTAACCAAAGGAGCAAAAGTAGTGAAGTCTCAAGGAACAGCTAAAACAGTGCAGCCAGGATGAGCATAAGCTCATCTACAACACATCTGAAAATTTACACCAAAAATAGACTGTGTATTTCTGAAAACTATGGAAAAAATACACACTCATTGATCATGGAAAATTATATTGACCGACTCGTAAAATTTCATTTGAAAAGTGCGCCTTCTATCTACGAATCAGTTTGTAAACATGAGTGCCTATGACATACAAGAATATTTTTTTCAAAGATTTTGAAACCCAGTCTCACTTAAAGCTTTAATCAATTCCAACTGATGCCCTACAAAACACTGGTGAGTGGTGGCAAAATAGAATATAAAAATAAATGGATTTAACTTGTACAGTGTTATTAAAATCATAAATTCAAACTAGTTAATTATACGTAGATAAATAAAGTCCCCATACCTACCGACACAAGTTGAAGCTTCGAACCAAATAGTAAGCAGCTACAGTCATTTAGCTAAAGCAGAGACAGTATAACCAATGAAAGCTGTGGTACAATTTGCAAGTGAATAATCAATGGTGAAATTTGAAAAAGCGGGAAGCTTACCAGAGTTACTGATAGCAACCCACCAAGCGCCGGTGCTTAGGTGGTAGTATCATCGTACTATCACGCAACACACTTCTCTCCAGCATAGACATATATGATGGAGTTGTGGAAGATGGAAGAAAGACAGCCAGGTCATGTTTTCAGTTTTTTAAATGCCATCACGCCCAAACAGCGTTACAAGATTTTTTTTTCTCTCCAAGTACATAAAGAAGGAACGCCAATATTAAACTTAGCTGCTAATTACAATATAGTCATATGCCATGCCAAATTGCATCTAGGTGTAGCACAATGGAGTCGGATGCATCTTATAAACTACATGAATGACACACGTGCACTAGAAGAAATGTCATCCAACAATTTAGAGAGAACTAACTGATTGTCTCTAGCACTGAATTCCTCAGCTTTAGGCCAATCAGGGGGTATGCACTGGTGATCCACAGCTTCAGACAGCCGAGCTTGGCTGAAAGCAATGCATCTCAGATTTGGAGCTCGACAAAGAATTAGTCTAGCAAAGCCTATCTCATTATCTCTTCCCCTGAAATTGTACATCTCTACCTCCTTCAAACTGTTGTGCTGAAAGTTGGAATCATCCCACATTACACCATTGCGAGATTCGAGGAATGATAAATACCGCACCTTGAACAGGGAAAAAATAATCTATATGAGCTAATCCCTTAAATGACAAGCATTATTTGAAACAAGATAATAGAAAAATACATGGAGAATAAAAACAATCTTACATTAGTTCGTAGTGTCACCAAATAAGGTGCAGCAACTATGAACAAAGCTATCCAGAAAAGCTCATCTGAAGGTTTTGTATCGATGCTTAAAGTTAGGGCTCTGAGTTTAGAGAAAATGGCAAGTGTTCCTGGTTGGACAAACTGCAAAAAACAAACCATTAGGCAGTGATGCAATAGCAACACATTACGGAATACCAGGACAGTGTTCCCTGACTCACCTTGGGGATTTCATATCGCAGGTGTAGACTCTTAGCATGCGGAAAGCTGGTAGAGACGGTCTGCAACTTTTCAGCATGATAGTCAGGATTGAAACGGCGAACATACTGCAGCGAAACATGCTCAAGACATGGCAAGGACTGAAATGTAGATGCTGGGAGAAGTTCACCACAGTACTCCAGTCTTTGCAAAGCCGGAGTATCGATCTTGAAGGGACCACACGGAAAAGAACAGAGCCACACCAACTCCTCAAGCTTTGGGAGCTGAATAAATCTGATATCAAACATGTCGATCAGGTATAGACTCTTCAGGCTTTTGCAACTCATAAGGAGAACCTGCGTATCCTTGAGGCTCATGTGCATCCCGACAAGAACAAGTTTCGTGAGAGCAGAGAATCCTTTGAAGCTGCGGCCCACAGAAAGCTTGCAATGGTTCAGGCATAAACTGTCCAAAGATGAGCATGTATCACCAGAGAACAACCATGAAGGGAACTCATACTTTGTATGGTCGACAACTGCCACGTCAATCTCCTTCACACCCTGCTCGACAGCTGAAGCTATTGCTCCATTGACGGCATCAGTGCACTCGTCACTGCCAGAGAACACAAGAGACAGTCTTCTCAAAGCTGTCTCCCCTCTCTTAATCCCTGTGAACCATCGCAGGGATGGGATAAAGTGGTTGATCTTGTTTGTGTTGAGATACTCCTTTTTAATTGGCCCTAGACGTACCCAACAATAATCGTTGTCGGGAAAAGAAAACTCACTGAAATGGAGGGATTGCAGAAAAGTCCACAAGTACCTCCATCGCATTGAGAGGACGCTTGTGCTCACGGCAGACCTGGCATCCAGCTCATGGAGGATGGTGACCAGGATCTCATCAGGCAGAGCACTGATCCAGTCATAGTGATCTCTTTGATTGGAACGCTGGAGTTTGTGAGATGGCTGTGGCATCAAAACCCAATGCAGCAAATATTAGCATGTACTATAAAATATCCGTTCACCGGATAAAATGCAGCACACATTCATGTTAACAATCACTGAACATTCATGTTAACAATCACTGAAAAGAGAGCAGTTTGGATGTGCCCATTTATATGAATGATTCTAGGTGAATGCCTTTTCTTTCGTTTGGAGCAGCAGGAAGGTGAATGCTTTCTTCTATTAGCCCAGTAAGAATGACAGAGCATATAGATCAGAAAGACAAACAATACAACGTCATTCTAAGGTGAATGAAGTTTCGACATAAAGGGGGCAGATTGAAGTACCTATTTATTTCTAATCTGGAAGAGCTGTTACTTAACGTAAACAATGTTTCTTCCATCTTATAACAGCAAAAACTCCAATAGAAACAGGCTAAATCTACGAAAACCATGATTCAGAGAAAAGATGCTACCTTGTCCATGACGACGTCCGAAACGGCTCTCGATTTTACCATGGAGTTCTCTATCTCAATCGAGATTTATTGGTTATTACGCCTCCCGTTCAGACTACTTACCACAGCTTGGGTCCGGTGCCGATCCGGTGACGCACTCCGGAATAATTTTGCGAGTCCTAACCGAAACCTTTCTGCTGCGCAGAGGCCGGACGAGGGAGTCCAAAATGGATCAGGGCCGCCCGTCCCGCACCATCTCTGGCTCCAAATTCCAAAAAGAAAGATATCACTGCCGTCGCCCCTCGACCCTCCGGCGATTCCTCCTCCTCAGGTTACCCGAGATCCGCTTTTCCCGCTGACCGCGCCGTCGGAGGTTCCCCTTCTTCTCTGGTTCCCCATTGGGTGCTTCGGAGGCCGGACCGCCGCACGGTCCCTCGGCTCTGCTGCTGTCGCTTCCGAGCGGCCAGGTTCTTCTACTGACACTTGGGGCCAGTCTGCAGCGACACGGGTTGGAGGGGAGAGGCGCCGCACAGGCTCACAGCTCTTTGCCTCCCTCCGCTCACGGATGGGTGATGATGGACTTCGCCTTGTCCCAGCTACAGCGACTCATGTGCCGTTGTGCCCGATCGAGTCTGATCGAGTCTTAGGCCTCGTCAGTTCCCACAAAAATACACTATTTATCCAACTTTTCACTATTTATTCCATCTCTTCTACTCATATAACACTATTCATCTATAGTGTTTTTTTGGAACAGTGTATTTTCGGGGAATCTTTCCCCAATCTAAACGCACCCTTAACCTAAACAAAATGAAATGTTTGACACATGTTTAATAGTTAATATATTTTTAATAGTTAATATCTGATGTTATAATTATTACTTCCATATATGTTTCACAACAAATATTGTGTGAAATATAAAATTAGTTCCGTATGTTTCACAATAAATATTAACATAAAAGGTGATTGGTTTTTGCATTTAATCCAACTAGATTTCCGGGGCGCGACCATTGTTGTAGTGGTCGTTGTCAGGGTTCAGGTCTATTCCTACCCTGCACCCCTAGGCTGGTCAGGCGTGTTGGCTACCGTTGCGCCGCCCAATCTGCACCCACGCTGTCTAAGTCGAGCCTTCCTCAGCCTCCTATTATGACCCTTGCGGACCAACGCTGACCGTCGTCGCCCTCATGCCGTATCGCCTCTACAGCCGGGGTTGTGCCGTTTACTTGCTCCTGGGCTGTCCGTGCTGCCCATAGGATGATAATTGATGGTGACAAAACAATGAGAGCAATGGTAGCGAGGTGGTGTGTGGCCTTGAGGATGGTCTGAGGGGCTTTCTAGTGGAGAGGGCAACATCGAGATATCCATGCAGCTGGAGGTAGTGAAAAAACCTAATATGTGGAGTCTAAGTAGAAGGAAGAGGTAAAGAGGAGAAAGACTAAAGAAATTCGTAAAATAGAGAGAATAGGTGAAAACTCCAAATCCAAAGAATTAACATACACATGATTATATTTTAAAAAAATTTATGTTTTGAAAGGGTATCAAAATCTCAAAATTTCTCGAATTACTCTAGGAAAAAATACAACACACCAGCCTCCGCCTGACTCGCGCCCACACTCCCCCATCTCCCGTCGCTGGCGCCGGCGCCGGCGCCGCCTCTGCCGCTGCCGTCCTTACGGTCGACGAGCCCTCCTCCTCCTCCTCCTCTCCCGCAGAATACCTCCTCCACATCCTCTCTCGTACTCCAAGGCCCTCCCTGTTCACGCGGCACCAGGGCTGCAGAACCCTAGATAAACCCTGGTGGGCGAGCTAAGCACCCCCGCTCTGCTATTGTGCCCGGCGGCGCCGATGGCGAGTGTCCCTTCCGGCGAGTGGGTTCCCCACGTCGAGGCCTACGTCGACGTCTCCCGGCCCGCCGCGCAACACGTACGGTCCTCCTTCCTCTTCTCTCCACTTCCCCTTCTCTGCACAATTGGATTTTCTGTGCTTGCCGCTTTGGTTCAATTAGCTTATGTTCTCAGAAATTCGGCTGTGGTAACTGTGGTACGAGGTTTATTCTGGTCACTGGACGAAAATTTGGGATTATCTGAGTAGGTTGATATAAAAAAATTCAGTCTCAGATTCTGTGTAATCCTGCTGCAGTTTTTTATGATACTAGTACTTGGCTAATGCGTGAGCGCAATATTAATGTTTGCTAGCTTCATCTGGAAAAAATGTGCCTTTGGCTTGACTAGTATCAAGTTTTCATAGTAATGCTGTAACAATAGAGCCTTTTGTTAGACTAGTAACCAATTTTGCGTGGATCCTGATGTTGTGATGATATTCCTGTGCAACAGTCTGCCAGTGTAGATGCGCTTGCTACCCTGGTGAACAAGGACAGGCTGACCCTCTTCGATTTGGTATGGTCCAGTATCCAAGATAGCATCATTTTGTAGTCCCACCATGACTGAGAAATGAGCTTGACTTTGCGGTGTTTCTTGTTGGTGTTTTGTTCAGGTGGCCAAGATGGATATGTATTTGACGACAACAGACCACATTTTGAGATCAAGAGGTAAATTTATCTATTTGTGCTGTTGTGATCTCTGGCAATCTTCCATGTTATATTTATCATGCTTTCTAGAGAAACAATCAAACACTGCAAGTAGAATTTAGAGCCTTCTTTCTGAGTTCTGTAGGAGGTATTTTCTATTCCTAATTTCTTAGATTTAAGGAGATAGATTTACTAATCTTTCTAGAAGATGAGTAAGTCAAAGCATGCTCTTCTTTGTCAAGATTGCTGCACTTGTATGCATTTAAATAAATGCACTGTATTTAACACCAGAAAGCACGCAGAAGCTTGCATGCTTGTGCAATGATTGCCAGTAGAAAGTGAGAATGGCAACAAGGGTGTGGCACTTTGTTGTATCAATAGTGATCACAGTCCTGAAAAGAATTGTGAATCATATTCTTTTATTATTTGTTCAACACAACCTGGCAAACGTCTCTTTCTTGGGCACCTGTTCCTGATGGATTTGAATTGAATATTGTTAACCTTCTACTGGCATGTGCATATTGTTTGCTGGTTATATACTTTCAAGTTTTTGTTTTACAGGAATACTGCTTCTGGGGGAACTATTGTCTCGAATTTCAGATAAATGGTTAGATGTCAACACCATCACAACTTTATCAGATTTCTTTATATCAAGATTGGTAAGTCTGACACTTTGATGATGTGGATCATTAGTATTTCCTCTCAAAATGCTGTCCTAGAACTTTAGTATTAGAAGGGTGGTAAGAAAGAACTCTAGTGGGTTCTATTGAAGTGCGCTTTATCCCTGATCACAATTGCTTGAACAATAGTTTCATGTATTTTATTCGCACCTAATTTTAATTTGGTACATATTAACTTCTATTCATGCAGCTTTCTGTTGCAAACATAGAGAGAGATCAATACCTGGGTGATAAGGAAACTTTAGACTTATCAAAGTTCTTATTAGACCAAGGTGTCGTCATGTAATATAACATAACAACAAAGCCTCTTTGTCCCAAGCAAGTCAGGGTAGCTAGAACCTAAAGGTGAAATCAAACAAGAAGAATATGATAACGGAAATGATTTTTTGTAATATAGATGATGGTGAAATGGCTTCTCTTAAATAGAACAAAATATTTTTCTTTATCTGGGATGGTTATCTTGCTTTCAACAACAAAGCTCTTTTGTCCAAGCAGGTTAGGGCAGGCTAGAAATGTTAACCATACCTTTACATTTAAATAAAAATTGCAATGATGATATCATTGTTTTGATGTTATCAACCCTTAACTGCAACCATCTGTTAGGTGTCGGCCAAACTGGCTATAAATTATTATTTTTTTTACACAACCAAGGTTTTGAATATCAACGGGATGCAATAAACCCAGCTGCACCATTATTTTCACCTAGCAGGCTGCTGAATACTTTTGTAACTTCTTTTCCTTTTTTTTTCATATCAGTCAGATTGGCCAGCAATACGGGGAGCACTTGTTGGTTGCCTGGCACTATTGCACAGAAAACAAGGTGGTGGTTGTATTGTGATTGCTGATGTCAAAAGACTTGTTGAGTCTTTCTTACAGAATGTTCAAGTGCAATCACTTGCAGCTGCTGACCGCAAGGTTGGATTCTTCAGTGCGATGATGCTTAGATAAGTTTTTTATGTTAATATGATGTACTGATATATTTTCAATCTTTATATTTGCCTCCAGCTGTGCTTCCAAATTCTGAGCTGCATACTGGATCGATACCCTGAAGTTATCAAAAGGATGGTGTGGTTCTTACTCGATATCTGAAAACAGAGTCACTATTATAATGTCAAAATATAGTTGCTATCCTTTGCTAGAAAAAAATATTTACCAATTCTATATATCTTACTGTTCTCTTTTGTTAGAGTAGTATTGCTCTCTCAATGCTATAATCTCTGCTCTCTTATGTTAGATATTTTAAGAGTGAAAGCTTCCCTTTTTTTGTAAAATGCTATAGAACTTTCTCCTCTATACACTTCTACAATTCCACTGCATGATTTAGTAATAATATATTCGACAAGATCTGTCCTCTCTCTTTTTTTGTTCATATAATGGCTAGTACTTTAGAAGAAACAGGGCAATTATTTTTAATGTTACGACTGTCTCTTTATATTTGTATTTTCCTTTAATAGAAAGCACATGTACCCCTTATGTTCACAATGCTGGGATTTTACTTATTTTTCCAAACCATGCATAACCATATGATTACATTTCTTAAATGAAGTGTAATTCTGTTTTGGTTTAAGTTTGACATCATCTACTGCAAGCAGAAACTACAAGGTAGCAAAGTAAGCTCAGATGGTAGCATTAATAGGGTTACTTGCGAAGTGTAGCATGGGACTGGGAAAATGCAACTAGGAAAGTAATTATAAACCTTTCTTTTTCCAGAAATATTAATTATTTGGGAGAATACTGGGTATCTTTACATCTGAGCCTCTGACATGGAGATTTGGTTTCTGTTCAATGTTACTTGATGGTACACTCATGTTTCCTGTTCTTTGGATTTATGCAGAGATGGTCTAATATGGTCACAAATTTAATTGATATATCTGTAGGGCGGTGAACAGCTGTACTGGATCTGTGAAGCAATTGATGAAGAAAAAGACCCGGAGTGCTTGAAGCTTTCTTTTCATGTAGTGGAAGTTGTCATGAAGCTATTTCCAGATCCATCTGGTTTGGCAGCACAATTTGCAAGCGAGTTTTTTGAGATTCTGAGCAAGTATTTTCCTGTCTACTTCACACACGTATGTTAATGGACCAATTTGATGTTCAAACCATTTTCTTTGCTCTATTATTCCGTTGTTCAGTAGTTCTTGATCTTCCATTTTCCAAAGTGGGATCATGATTGTATGTGGCATGTATTTATGCAGGGAGTGGCAGATGATTTAAATGCTACAAGGGATGACCTTTCTAAAGCATTGATGGTATGAGTAATTTTTTACCTGATTTTTTTATTTCAAGAAAATTTGCATTTGTTAGCAGATGATATACCTTATCTAGCATTACTAAACTCTTTAGGTACTATATCTACTTGTCATGCTTGTAGGTGAGGAATTCCTAGCTATTTCTTGGCTAACATTATATTTAAATCCTTGCAGCATGCCTTTTGTTCCACCCCCTATTTTGAGCCATTTGCCATCCCTTTGCTTCTTGATAAGCTTTCTTCCTCTCTTCCATTAGCAAAGGCAAGCAACTTAACTTACTGCATGCTCCTTCAGCAATTTACCATTGTAAATTATGCTCAAAACTTCTATTACAGGTTGAATCTTTAAAATATCTTGACAATTGCATTCGCTTCTATGGAGCTGATAGAATGGTTAAACATGCATCAGCTCTGTGGTTTAAGTTGAAAGAAGTGATTTTTAGCCTTTCTTCAGAGCAGCTTTTATTAACATCTGGGTCTCCGAAAGATGCAGAGAAGAATAAGAATCAAATGGTCTCAGAGGCTCTGAATTGTTTGAAGACTGCTATTGTGTTTATTGATTCTTCAGATAAAGATCTTTTCATCAATTTGATCTTGTTCGATGGGGATATTGAGAATAAGATTCATTCTATATTGAGTGCAGAAAGGTCCATATTGAGTTCAGTGGAAGATCTGGCTCAAGTAAATGCACTCGGAAGTGTCATTTCTATTCTTGCTGAATCATCTACATATTCCTGTACTAGAGTTTTTCAAGAGCATTTTACACACTTGGTAGATGCTTTGGGAACCTCAACTGACTATGAGTCTCGGCAGTTGAATACTTCTAATGGATCATCTTCTACTTCTGTCAACTATGGAGCACTCTATTTATCTGTTCAAATGCTTTCATCCTGTAGAGAAGTGGCTTTGGCATCTTATGCAGATTTTTCTTCTATTAAATTAACAAAGGTGTCCTGGTGGCTTATCTTAGAGAAAAAGTTGGATCGGCTAATCCATCTCCTTGGATCACTTTTAACAATAGATTCTCAATCTATGCATTCAGTGTTGAGAGGAGAATATGTCTCATGTGCTGGTATGTTAATGTCTTAATTATGAATTATTGAATTTACCACAGGCCACATTTTGTGGCTCCTGTTTGGCACTGTAACATTTCCCTAAACTATGTTGATCCATGCATATACTTATATTGCCAAAACTTGCAAATTCACAAACACTAAATACTCATGGTGTTGAACTTTCTGTGCTTTTCCAGTTTACCTATTTAGTGTTAGCGTTGTATTTATTGCCACTGATAATTAAGTTCTCTTTTCTAATTTGATTATTTAAATGGTTTGCAGTGAAGGGCTTGCTAACACTAGCAACATTCCCGGAACAGTGCTCACCTTTACCGGCAAATGCATATGAGGATATTCTATCTATGCTTACCTCAGTAATTACAAGCAAGTTTGAAAATATAGATTTATGGAGATTGTCATTGAAAGCATTGACTAGCATTGGTTCGTCTATTGTCAAGTTCAATGCTTCTCAAAAGGAAGTGATTTACTGCAGAACAGTTGTGGACAATGTTGTTTCTTTGGTTGAATCTTATGATGGTTCAATGCCTCTCAGCCTAAGACTTGAAGCAAGTTATGAAGTTGGAACTGCTGGGTTGAACTATATGTTAAGGGTTGCTAAATCACTTGAAGGAGCTGTTGTCACTAATATTTCCAAGGTCTGAGGTCTACTCCCCCTGTTCTCTTCTTGTTTCTAGCAACCTAAATTCTTATAAGCAACTGAACAAAGTTTTTTATTGATGATGCAGGCTAATGGAAGAATGGAACACGTAACCCAATTATTTGAATGCTACTCTAGTCGGGTCCTTCCTTGGTACGACAACTTTGTTTTATTTGAATGCTCCAGAAACTTGACCGTTAAATAGTTGTGAGGGGCCATCATATTCTGTGATAGATTTCTCAAATATGGAACCAAAAAATTGTCTAGTTGCTATTTCAGCCATGTTTACATGGCTGATTTGGTATAGTGGTAGTGGTCGTGTTTCTTTTCTTTCTGTAGCATGCGGCATGCCTCGTTTGTTTCTGAAGTTTTAGTTTTTTGTACTTTCTGTAAGATCCTTGTTTCTCCTTAAAATACAAAGATGTGCAGGGATCCTGCATGTTCAAGAAACAAAGAAAAAACTGCTGCATGGATTCTTTCTGAAGTCCCTTTGTTAACCGCTGCATGCATGCACCTATTACTAGGATCAAAGATTTGCAGCACCTCTACCTTAATTTCTGCCAAGCTGTCTGAAATGTCATATAAATATGACTGGTAGTTTTTTTTTTTTGAGGGGGGGCATGGTATATGTTGATTAGTGACCTATTCTCTCAGCTCTCAGTAATTGTTTCATTTATGGCAGGTTGTTTACTTCTGGTGGTATCAATGAATTTGCATTGAGCTTCGCAATGCGTCTCTTGGCTGAGATTAAGGACTTAACTATGTTAGATAGAATCAGTTCACAGGTGAAACTCAAGTTTAGCATTTCTGTTAATTAAGTTGCTTTTCAGTACCTGTTATCTTGTATAAACGAAGTATTTACATGTAATGATTGCACTGTATTCTCAGGGGTTCCTTGACTCACTGATGATGGGAATGAAGCTTTTGGTTGGAGTCTGTACAGAGGAGCAGCAGACACTGATTGTTCAGAAAGCATATAGGTATCCTCAATGCTCCCACTCCCACTGAAATCTACACACCATCATTTGGCTGTAGACGATTTGGTTCCTTCACACTCTGTTCAAGAAACAGCTCTGGTTGGCATGCTTTCGTCGGTTATAATCGGCCTGCGGCCTCAAACACCTGTCCCAGATATGTTGGTGATGATTAACCTCTTTACGGTCTTTCTACTGAATGGGAAACTGCCAGCGGCTTACGCATTAGCTTCTATTTTCAATAAATATCTACATAATACAGAGTTTTCACATGAGAATCAACTGGATAAAATACTAGATGACATTCTTGAGAGGTGTTTCTCAACTGTATTAGCCAACAGCTACTCAAAGATACCCCACTCTTCTATTGGCACTTCAAATTATTCTAACTTATCAGACAAGTCCTCTGGAAACATACTTTCTAAGATTGATATCTTGTCTGGCTTAGCCTGGATTGGCAAAGGATTACTTATGAGAGGAGACGAGAAGGTGAAGGACATTTCAATGTTTCTGCTGAAGTGTGTATGCTCAGACGAAGCTTTGGCTAGTGAAGAATCTTATGGCAATGATTCATCAGATACTTCTGTTGCGAAATCTGCAGCTGGTGCCTTCCATATAATGATGAGTGATTCAGAAGTCTGCCTAAATAAAAAATTTCATGCAAGAATAAAGCCATTATATAAGCAGCGTTTCTTCTTAATACTGACGCCGATATTCCTCTCTAAAATCAAGAAAGCAACTTCAATGACAACAAAGTAAGTATTGACGTCCCTATTATTTTTACTCTTGCAAATCCTTTGGTGCTTACTATATGCTTTTACAGTCACATGATTCTAAAACATTATCCTGCTCCAGTGCATCATTGCTATTCCGCTTTATATTATATTTTCTTCTTAAACTGGATTACTGGTAAATTCATGTGTAAGTTTGACATGTCATTATGTCAATATATATGTTCTGCCATTTCAGTTGAAAAAATGTAGTGGCCTTTTTCGTTTTGGGATTTTTGTATGACGACCTTGCTTGCATACAACTGTGATTTGTTCCCTTTTTTGTTGGCATAATGCAAAAGGGTTTTGGATTCTCTCTTGCTGTACGGACATTCATCTCCGTATTAGACATGTTAGTTGAAGTGGCACATTGGTACCATTTCTAAGAAATGGAGGAATTCATTATACCATGCATATCTGGTCATGGCCTCATGGGGGCATGTTAACTTTAGTGATGTAACTTTATAAACATCTGTTTGCATAATTTGAAAATGAGCTATGCCTCACCATTGGAAAATATGCTAATGAAATACATATTTAAGTAATGTTTGTTGCTACTACTTGGTGATGGCCATATTTCATGTTTTATTTATGAATTTCAGCTAATTGTGGATAAGTTTTCGTCTTGTTTGATTCTAGATCTTTTAAATTGATTGACGAAATTGTCACCAATTGCAGATTGGCCCTATACCGAGCTTTTGGGCATATCATTTCCAATGCTCCAGTGCCTGCAGTTATAAGTGAAGCCCATCAGGTTACAACTACTTGATTATGATAAACATACACATGTAATTTCCATTTAGCAAGCACGGTCTTTAGTTGGTCAGAGCTTACTAATTGGCCCATTGTTTTATTCCCGTCTTGCAGATTTTACTTGTGATTGTTGATAGCTTGGCCAAATTAAGTGTGTCTATGCAGGATAAGGATTTGGTGTACAATTTGTTACTTGTCCTGTCTGGAATGTTGATGGATGAAAAGGGTGAGATAATTATATTGCTTTTATCTTTACATTCTTAGCACATTTCTTTTTTTTTTTTAAAAAAAAAGGACTTACCATATTTCTAGTTTATAGGTATTACAATAAGTTGTCATCCAGATGTAATTGCTGTGTCTTCTGTATATGGTCCTTCATGTTCACCTTTCGTTATTTTCTTCTACAATTTTAAAATCCAGTCAGTGTTTATTTTGATACTGACCTAATGTAACATATTTGATTAAGTTAATAACTTCATTTTTTTCTTCCTTTCCAGGCAAAGAGTGCATTCTGGACAATATCCACATCACCATCAGTGTTCTTACCCAACTTGTTTCCTATCCTCATATGATGGTAAATTTTATTTGTATTTGTCCATTTGTACTAGTTGTCCTTTTGCTATATTTGTGGCTAATGTTTAACAATATTTTCCCTTAGGTTGTCCGGGAGACAGCATTGCAATGTTTAGTAGCCTTTTCAACTTTTCCTCACTCAAAAGTTTTTCCTATGCGGCGAAAGGTAGTTTTCTCCTTAGCTTTGTCTCTTATGGTTGTAAAATTGTCCATAGAGTAACTATAACTTTGCCCAAGTCTTGAAACCATACCATGTTATCGCTCATAGACTCTAATTGAGAATATGGTGATCATGCTTCATGCTTCCACTGTTCAGTTTCAGTGTGAGGATAAATGAGATGTAATATATCTCGTGAAAAGTTCGTGTTGTTTAGGGCAAAATTCAGCAGAAAATGGATTAAGGGTGTCCTGATATAGTTTACTGTTGTTGCATGAGAAACCAAGTTGTCCAAGGAAAAAATTTATCAGAATGATAAATTCATGCAGGTTCTGCAAGCAGCGATCAAGGCTCTTGATGACAGGAAAAGGGCTGTTCGTCAAGAGGCTGTTCGATGTCGACAAACATGGTGCGCAAATTTTGCTGGCCGCCCATTTTAGAAAATTTGGAGCAAATAACACTTTGTTGCCTTATGAATTGTTTTTCCTTGAATACATTCAGGCAGTCATTTGCTTAAACGGTGGCCTTTCTGTGGTCTCACATGATTGGAAGCTGTCAAATTGCTTACTAAGCAATCCTTTCGGTACTTGAGTATACATTAGTGGTAAGTCATGCTTGAATCTTTTGGTTGTTTCAACCTTACAATGTTGCAATACCTTTCTAGGTTTAATCACCTTTCCGCTCGATGAACATAACAGGGTCACTGTGCCATCATGTAAGATGAGACTGGACACTGCAGTGTGGTTCATGTCTGAAATCCGTCCTTTGGATCAACTGCCAAGTTCTGTATATTCGATAATTTTCTGACGAACCATGAACCATGGGAGAAATGTGACTGGAATTTGTCCTCAACCAGTTGGGTTACCAGCTAGTCGGTCTTTTTTCTCTTCCTTGGTCGAACATTGCTGTGCAGGATACAGAAACGAAGGGATCACTTGAGAATGTAACCCTAGTCTCGCACTCTCGCTAATGCATTGCATGTACTCCTCCCTGACTTTGGAGGATACAAGCTGTTCCATGCTCGCTGTTGTAAGAGATACTTATGGGAGGGACCTAATTGTGGCAGTTTGTGCAGTATGTAGATTATTATCCAATCCCATACGTTCATGGTCTGTCTGCTCATTGGAAGATGATGTGATAGCTGTATCTTGAATGTTTCTCAGTCGATTGAGAAATGGGAAGCATGTAACATAACATTTGCTTATTCGCACGATGAACTATTTATTGGCAAGGAATAAGTCCGCATTTTACACTTAAGCCTCAACTATTCTGTTTGTCTAATTTTTTTACACCCCTAATTCCAATACCCTTTAGTTTGGATTCTACTTTCACTTCCATTTTGTTTTAGCCCCTGAGCTCTATCAAAGCAGACTTTTTTCCAACTTAAATGAGGGAAACAGATACTCGAAACACCTTCAATTTTTTTTAAAAAAAAAATCCTGGAGATATTTTGGGACCTAAGAATTCTATAAAAGAACTGAGATTGTTCTACAAATTTCAGGTAAGGATATAAAAATAAGTAGGCTTTATACTGTTTCAAACAAGACCATATAGACTCTGTCATCAATGACATGTACCTCGTCATGACATGGTCGGGTTTTATTCGAAAACAAAGCCTTCTTAGGTTTCAGACCTTCTGAATCATTTCCGAAAATCATGTGTTGCTTGTTTCGCGAGCTCTAGTTATTTACGTGGGATTCCTCATGTCCCAAATTATCCTTTTTTTTTCTAAATTTTTAGAGGTATTTGAGTGATCTCTCTCCCCTAATTCAAACCTAATTGCAGCTGCCACGTCATCCACACAATTTTCTTTGAAACCGCGAGGTCCACCGTTGCAGACTGAGGCGCATATATAGCGATCTGGAAAAACAACGCGATAGAACTCCAAAAATGCACATTTCTTCTTCTTTTTTTTTTTTGACCTGTTCTAGTTATGAATTATGATACGTTTTAGACTAACATGTAGGCTACGGAAGCTCCAGAGGTTTAGCGCATTAGCAGATGAGCGTATGTTCAAGTACAAATGCTCTACGGAACTACGGGTCCGAAGAGCTGAGGCATGTGAGCATGGCCATGAAGATGTTGACGGTGTCGAGGTACAGGGAGATGGCCGCCGTGACGTACTCGTCGTAGCCGTGGTGCTTGATCAGGTTGCCGGTGTCGTAGATGATGAACCCCGAGAACACCAGCGCCGCCACGCGCCCGTACACCGTCGTCCCCGCGCTCCCCATCGGCAGCAGCATCTGCGTACAGATCAGCACAAAAGCTTCAGGTTCAGAGAGACGAGGGCAATGGCAATATGGCATCAGGTTCTTGGAAAACAGCTCAGAGAGATGTCAGAGGTGGGGAGTAGAGATCCATGGTGTCGATCGACCTGGGCGAGGCCGTAGAGCATGAGGACAAGGCACGCCGCGACGAGGAATGGGCCCAGGAAGGTGAAGTCGTGCCGCCCAGAACGTGTAGAGCGTCAGGCCGACCACCACCAGTGTCAGGGGCGCCGCTTCGATTATGATGATTCCTGCTCATTTGGTTCAATTTCTTCCTAGAGATTTTGTGTATGAATTTTGAGGAATTTTACAGTGAATTTGTAGATGCAAGCTGCTCACACCATTCCTGGAGAGGCAGCCCAAGCCGACGGCTAAGCTCATGGCGACGGTGAAGAGGGCGAGGAGGACGAGGTTGACGGGGTGCCGTTTCCGGAGAAGCATCATGGGCACCAGCACTGTCGTGTACACGTGTCGACAAGATTTACTTACATCTCAGTCAGTCACCCGAAATGTGCGCAAGATTGTAGGAACAAGCATTGATCGATCGGGTGCTCACGGATGATGGGGGCGACGATGATGGCAACGAAGGCGGCGACGGACTCCGGCGAGCGGGCGGCGAAGAACCGCCGGATCACCGGCAAGAAGTAGACGACGGAGGCGACGGCGGCGGTCGCCAGCAGCTACATGGCGACGAGCGCGTACACCTTGCGGATGAACGCCCACCGCAGCTCAGGGCTCTCCATCATGTACGCCGGGGCCGGGCACGCGCCGGCGCCAGAGCCCACCGGCGGCGGCGGCCGGAAGGCACCGGCCTCCAGGTCGTGGTGGTGATCCCCCTTGCCCATCGTCGCCGGAGCTTGGTCGGGATCGGAGATGTGTCTGGGCTCCGCACAGTTTGGACGGCGGAGGGAGAAAGGCTACGAAGCGGGCAGGCGGCGAGATGGCGGGAGGGAGAAGGGTGGCGCGCGAGGTTTCCCACTTGTTGCTCAGACTGCTTCTACAGTATCTACTTCGTTTGTGTACGCTCGTTTTAATTTCGTCAATAGTCAGAATTTTCTTAGATTAACAAGTTTATGACCAAAAAAAAAATACTCTTGCGTCCTTCGCTTGTTCTCTTACACCCACTATTCGCATCCGTCATTCATGCTACAGGGAAGATGCATATGGCATCACGATACACAAATGATACAGGGAAGGGACAGAAAACAAAGATCATAAAGCAGATAGGCCTCCAAATTCATTCAAGGTTAACCACCCACCATGTCATATTGTCATAAACAACCCAAATCCAGAACCACGTCTCCATGCACAGATTCACCATATATCCGTCATCTCTACGTAGAAGATGATACCGACTCGACTCAGAAACGACGAAGACCATACTAGCAGTTTGGCAACGCAGCTATACAATTTTCAGAACCAGAATTCTAGGTGAGGAGATTAACCAGCGAGCATTCAGGGACCAGCGTAAGGTATTCACACAGGAGACCCAAAGCGTAGGGCAAGGCGAGGGCGCTGCGCCTAGTCGGCTGCCCTGAAGAGGGTCATCAGGGACAGGAAGAGGTTGATGACGTCCAGGTACAGGGAGACGGCGGCCCAGACGTACTGGTCGTACGTGTAGCGCTTGATGATGTTGTCTGTGTCGTAGACGATGTACCCGCTGAAGATGAGTGACGCGAGCCCGCCGTAGATCATCTGAGAGAGCTTGCCCAGTGGGAACAGGATCTGCATTAGGCAACAGCAAGGTCACCGTCAGGCGTCAGCTCACTTATCAGATGGAAAAGATTCTAAGCAGATACCATCGGCGCATCATATCGCGTTGAGAACACAATGATGCTGCTGAGAATGATCCCTCACCTGGATGAATGCGAACACAAGCAGCACTATGATGGATGCGAACAGGAAAGGGCCCAGGAAGCTGAAGTCTTTGCCCCTCCTCACAGCCCAGAAAGTGTAAGCAGTCAGGCTAAGCACAACCACTGTTGTCAGAATAGCAGACTCAAGAATGACCTTGCCTGTTCACACAGAAGAGTACATTAGCAATCGCTAGACCTTAAAAAACTAAACTAGAACTTGCAGAGCACAGAGAGTTAAAAAGAGTAATTATTGATGTCAAAATAGAGAACTTATATTTGATCTCAAGACATGTTTGTGTATCTAAAGGGAACAAGACATAACCAGAACCAAGAGCAGATCAGAGATAAATTACAAGCATTTCCTAAAATACAAAGTAAAAGAAACAAAGTTTACTCCAAATTCAACACATGCTTTGTGCATCTCTTCACCAAAATAACTCCTTAGTTTTGATATCCAATAAATATATGCATTGAGTGCATAGTTCAACATCCTCCTAATTGTTGGTCAAAAAATAATCAGTTACCAAAGACCAAAAGCCAATCAGCCACAACATGCACCAACCGTGGTCGTTGTCAGTGCACACTATAGACAGATCATAAGTTGGAGATGACCAAAAGTTAGCTTTTATATGCATAATGAATCAGCACCACTTATCAAATGATCTTAACCCAGCTGGGGATGAGCAAAAGTAGCTTTCATATGAAGCATCTCTCAGTGCACAGCCTATAACAATTCAATATTCTATTTAAGAAATCCATGTGCTTTGTTAATGATTTCCAGAAAGTCATCTCACATAAACTTTGACTCAGCATAGCTTATTTTCATGGGATAAAAACTGCCATATGCAAACTATTGCTATATGGCAAAACACCACAATATTTAGGAAGAAGAAAATAAGAAAAACAGGACCAGCAACAATTAGTAAACAACTCCTTGAGTTCCAAGTTTCAACCGATGTTTTAGGAAAATTGAAGAGTAGTGATGTATTCATGCACATGAACAAGTTTTTTTTTTTTAAAAAAAGGCACAAGCTGGTAAAAGGTCAACTTAACATTGGATAAAAGGAGAAACAGATACGCCAAAGTGATGGTAATCTAAATGCTTTACAAGGAGGCGATATTTCAGTTGATTCTGACTCAGACAAGTAGACAAGTGTATTATAAAGCCACTAACACCTACAACTTAGCCATAGGGACAGACAGAGTGGGCAAATGATTCACACATGGGCCATCAGCACATGTTCCTTGAAATTTCTCTACACCCCTAAAAAGGTGAAGTCCTTCCCAAAACAAGCGCTGCTATTGCATACTACACCTACACGCCAGCTGCATTGCATAACCCAAGCTATCTACACCTACACGCCAGCTGCATTACATAACTCAAGCTAAAACTAGCGGAGGCAAATTCAAACATAGTTACCATTGCCAGAAATGTTTACTGGAAATGTGATAAGCATATCTTATAGCCACCAAACCTAAAAGTTGGCTCCATACACAGAGTGGGAAACGCCTCACATGGGCTTCCAGGACAAGTTCCATGAAACTTCTCTGTAACTTCACCCAAAGAAATAAAAACTATTCCAAAAACTAGCATGCTCATGCAATAGTATTTATGCTGACAAGTGAAATTGCTAATTCAAATACTTGCAACCAATTTATGCAGTGGGGCACGCAAAGCAGTGGTGGCCATTGGTGGGAGCTGACAGTAAGAGCAATAGAACAAATGAGGGTGAGAAAATTACCACTTGTGAAGGCGCATGTCATGCCCACAGCAAAGCTGATGGCGATGGTGAAGAAGCCAAGCAGAATCAGATTGACCGGGTGCTTCTGGTGGTAGTAGTACAGCGGGCAAAGCACTGCATACAAAAGTAAAAATAAGAAAAAGAACAAAAAAAAACAACCATGTTCAGCCTTGTAATCATCAATCCATGGTCAATTAATTGCGGTCACCTTCCAAGGAAAAATGTAATTAGGTCAGGTTAGGGGGTCCTTCATGCAAAACACAGAGAGCTTCACGCGTGTCAAACCCACCAACCGACTGACTCTTGCCACAACGTGAAGGCACCAATTCGTGCACGTATGAGGGCACGCAAGGCTCATCCCGTTCCACTTCCACTGAGACCCTCCAAACTTACGCAATTGACCAACTGGCAGCATTTCACTGGGACACGACTAGAATCTACACTCGTAGGAAATCAGCATCCGGTTCTGATTCTATAACTCCGACCTTGAAGCGAGGCACAGAATATATTCGATGGAACTACAGAAACATCCATCGAACCACAACTGCGGAGTATCCGATCAAAAAATCCCCATAAAAACGATGCCGAAGTTACCAGTTGATCGGAGCGGAACTCTAGCCACAGATTGTTGAGATTCAGATACTACAATTCCCCAAATTTGCGCGTAATCCGCATTAGAAGCTAACTACGGCCCGTATGCAACGCTAATTGAAAACCACATGTGGCACATTCAAGTAAAAACCATTTGAAACCCTACATATTTCCCCACCGAAACAGGGGAAAAAATCCTGAGAGCAAAAGCTAGGGCCAGAGACGAATCGAACGGAATGAGGCAGGCCAGGCTCACCGATTATCAAAGGCAGGACGACGACCAAAAAAAACTCTCTCCGCAAACACAAACGACTAGGACCAGAGAGACGAATCGAACCGAAGAGAGTGGGGAGGCGAGGCCCGGACTCACCGATAAAGGGCAGGATGATGAGGAAGATGTAGAGCCCGAGACCGGCGTTGGTGGTGGTGAAGAAGCGCGGGATGGCGTGGACCTTGACGACGACGGCGGCGACGGCGGCCGTGAGGAGCAGCTGCAGGGAGAGGATGATGTAGATCTTGCGGATGAGCGCCCAGCGCAGCTCGGGGCTCTCCTGCATCCCGGGGTACAGCACCCGCTGCGGCCCCGCCCCGCCCGAGGTCCCCGCCTCGAGGTCGCCCCCCTTCTGGTACCCGAACGCCGCCGACGACGACATCCTGGCGCCCCGGCGAGGACGAGGGCTTCTCCGGTGGAGCAGGCGGTCAAGGGTTTCGCGAACGCTTGGCGGCGCGAGGAGGAGGGAGGCGGCGGTGGGCGGGCCGAGGCGAGGACGGCGCTTCTAGTGGTGCGGTGTGGTGGTGGGGGAGAAGAAGACGAAGCCGAGTTGAGGGGCTCCGTTCGGAACGGGAGGGGGTACCGTCTTATTACACTACACCACGCGTTCGTCTGCTTCTGGACAATGACTGGTGGGTCCGGATCACGCGGTCGCATGTGCTGTGTGGGAATTGGGTAGGTTTGGGGGTGAATGAACGAAACAGCACGAACGGGTGCGCAGCCGCGTGGAAGGGTTTGGAAAGGGAAAAGCAGAGCCGCGCGGCTTGACAGCCTGACAGGTGGGGTCGAGACGTTCCTGGGCCCACGCGGCGGGGCCGCCTGGCTTTGGGTTGTTGCGATGATTGCGCGGTGGGTCCCGGGGGCCGGGGAGGGGTGGGGGGGCGCCAGGCTGGCGGCCGCGCTCGTGGACCGGGTCCAGTCAAGCGCGCGAGATATCAGGCACGAGGCGCGTCGGATTGGCTGTTTGGGGCCCATCACCATCGGGAGCGCGCGCGCACAATTCGAGTGGGTCGACGTCGACGACCCCCGGGCCAGTCAAGTCATTTTTTTTTTCTTTGGGAGAGAGGGTTTCTATTTTATTTTTTGGGTCAGTCAACGACGACGAGACGAAAGGGCCCATGTGGAGCATGTGCCGGGACGGTAGTTGTGGGCTTAAGCCCAGTAGTGCAAAATAAGGACGGTATAATTATGGGAAAAAGTCTTTTAGTACAACCTTCATCTATAGCGCTCGTCCAGATTTTTACAACCTTCTACTATTCCACTCGATTTCAGACCTGGTACAACCATAAATGAGTATTTTTCGCATAACCAAAAAATTATTCTGAAGATTCGGTCCAAAAATTTATTCTGAAGATCTATAGAAAGATTAAAAAATACGAAATTATATTAAAAAAGACCTATGTACAAAAGAATAGTAAAAAGTCTGGAATAGAAGAATCGAATGAGACTCAAGTTCTGAAGTAATTACAAATATAGAAATTAAAACACTCGATACAATCCACGTCATAATGCATATTGGATTCTCCAATTTATTAAAGGAATTAAGGAAAGAAAAAAATTATCCCAACCGACGACTAACTTGAGTCTAAAATTAGCCGTCGAATGTGGATGGAGTTGAATCATCTTGTAGTCTTGTAGACAAGTTGGTTTCCTTCATGTGTTCAGGCTGCTTTTTTTTTTCTGAGAATTATGTGTTCAGGCTGCTGAGGCGCCCTATTTTCGGCCGTTGTGGGCTGTGTTGGCGCGCGCCCGTGGTGTCAGCCCATGGGCCCAAAATCTTCAAAGTCGTGCAGCCCAGCCCAGCCCATGTGTTCAGGCTGCTGTCTCTTTTCTTTTCACTCCGACCAATGGCCAATCCTCTCGAGAGTATCCTGGCCTTCAACACGATGTTCAGACACACAGACACGGCATGTCAGCGTGGTCTTTAACCTTAGCACTGGAAGCTGACATGTGGGGACCATGGTACACGTATTAGAGATACTACTTGTGAAATCTATTTGATGCTTCTTTGGTGTGGATTGTGGGATATGCTAATGTTATTCTTTATAATCTTACTAGTCAAACTTGAAAGCATTCCGAGTTTCTGACTTAGAGCAAACCTCGAATGCGATGCATTTTAGGATGGAGAGATTATTCATTTATGCTGATGTGTTTGCTTTTCTAGCTTTTCCTCCTCCTTGCCCTCCCTGCTCGATTATCCGAATGGCATGCATGTATACACACTTTTAATCTTGCCTTTTGCCTTTGATTCTTATATGATTTCCCCACGGCAAGTCCCTAAGGAATAGGCCAAATTCAGATACACCCAAAACAACTCATTATAAGAAAATCTCGTCTTTCGAAAAATAATCTAAGAAAATCACGCTGGTATATAATCAAACACATGCCTCCTCAAATTCTCTCTTTTTTTCTCAAACTTATTTTTAACAGAGAAATAAAACATAATCATTATACCTTTGCTTTTCAAATGCTAAAAAAACAGAAAAAAAAAATCCGTCCCTCCCTCCTAGTACCACCACCGTTGTGTGCAAAAATAAGAGCAGTGGCTGACCGGTACCTTTCATCTGCACGCCAGTTCATTTCAAAACCGTAGTATGCGTACCAGGTACCATAAAGCATGATGGCGGTCAACAACCTTTGGCCAATGTGCAAGACGTCTTCATTCATCTTGGGACTTTGTTGGTTGTAGTGATGACGTGAATGCATGCACGCATGTCTCCCAACTAATCCCATGCATGCAGGGCCTTGAGAGAACTGCCACTGCTCCTCTACTCGGTGCGCTGATTCTCGTGACCCCATAAATCCAATCCGATCTTGGTTGCCCATCCGCCTCAACCAAATTCCGTGCATGAGTAGATGGAAAAAGAACACTGAAGACGTACCCCATCATTTGGGTGTTCGTTAGCTAGGCAGAGCGTATAAGGATTTTGTTTTGTTTCACATGAAATTCAAAGCTCTGCATCTCAACTAAGCTAGAACAATTATATAGATGTACAAATGGGCGGCCCGGCCCGGGCCCGGGCCTGGGCCCAGGGTGACCCGGTGAAAACCGGGCCGGGCCAGGCCCGGCCCTACCTCCCATCGGGCCGGCCGGGCTGGCCTGCGGGCTGAGGCCACGGCCCAAGTCCGGATCTGCGGGCCGTTTTTGGGCCGGGCCAGCCCGGAAAGCCCGGCCACAAATAAAGGGCCCATAGCCCGCGAATAGAAAAAAAACCTAAGTTTCAGTGTTCAACATTCTAAATTTATAGTTTCAACATTTATTAATTTATACTTCAACATCTTATATGTGCAGTTTCAACATTTTGAGTCTCAATTGTTGAACATATTCAAATCTAATGTTGAGATATTTCATTCACGTTGTTGAGTTAGCACAACTAAAATGTTGAAGATGGATAGAAGCCCTAGATGGAGGAGGCACCGGGTCCTGACCGGCCCGTTCTCTTTCCAGCGGGCCGGGCCGGCCTGCAGGCCGAAGGTGACGGCCCAGGCCCGGTACCAGGTAACGGGCCGGGCTAGCCCGGGCCTGCAAAACACCGGGCCAAAAATCCGGGCTTGGGCCGGGCCAAAAATCCGGGCTTCTGGGCGGGCCACTGGGCTGCGGGGTTTTTTTACATCTATAGACAATTATCATGTATAATGGTGAATTATGTCACTATTTTTAATCTTGTTTTGTTTATGCTACCTTGAATTTTGTAGTCGTTTTGGTAAAAAAAAAAAAGAAAGAGAAAGAACATCTAGGACTCAGCAAACTGCATGGCGCGGACGTACACCCAATTTTTGTTTCTTACGTGCAAAGGGTACATATTGTCGTTATGTAAGGACGTAAGGTGTGGGTTGGTTAAGCGCCCCTTTCACTATCGATGGGACGAAATCTCTTTTCGTTTTTTTTATTTGGTTGTGATTAGGACAAGTAAACAACACGCTATGTTGTAACCAACATAGCAACATGCTATGAGGAGTACAGTACAGCTGAACGGTATGGCTGGGGAAGTACGGTTAACAGGTGGTTATTGCAGTTGCCTCTGCACTAGCCAGCATTAGTTGGAATTAACAAACTTGCCAACGCATGGAGAGAAGAACAACTAAATGAAACAGAAATCTGGATCTAACAAACACCAAACTTTACAAAATCGCCCAAAGAAGGAAAGAAAAAAAAAGAAGGAAAAAAAGACCCGGCAAAACTTGCATGGGATGTCTACAAAATTGTAAAAATGATTTAAATATCAAAAGGATCACATCAGCTCAAAATGTTGTTTCTATTTTAACCTCGGGATATATGAATGTACAAAAAGCTTGTTTTTTCTCCAACAAATTACAATCCTCTATTGCAAAAATATCCATGCTGACAGAAGGATATTTTGGTATTTATTCCCTCTTGAAAAAAATGGTTAGGGATATGCCTTTTTATTTCTCATCATAAGTTTCTGCCAGGGAGGATTGGCCTTGCACATCCCCACATTCTCTGCATGGATTCATGTGCAGGGCACACACATATTTTTTTATTCTTTTTTCCAGAAAAGAAACACCCTACAGAAATTAAAATATTTTCTCCACCAGCCTAAAGCCCAATACCCTATACTTTATTTGTTCCTCTCCACATCCACTAGGAAAAAATATAAAAATTCTTCCTTTCCTCTCATCCCCCTCTTCTTCCTCCCTCTTCGTCTTCCACCTCTCCATTCTCCCCGCGAAGCTGCTCCCGCGGGGATCCGTACCCGAGCTCGCCCGGCAGCCCCTACCCGCGGGGCCCAACGGTCCGGTCTCCTTCCTCCCGCCAGCCATTGCCCGGTTATCGATCTGAGCTGTCGAATTCGGCCCCGGGGGCGCACCCTGAGCTGCATTTCTTTTCCCCGGTCAAGATTCAGTCCGGCGGGGCCGTCCCCGCGCGATTTCGCCGGGCCGTTCGGCCCGTTCTCGCCGGATTTGCTCCGGTTCCCGTGGTTGGCCCCGGTCGGTTGCCGGGTGGGCTACGGAAGGAATCAAATTCCGATCTTTTCCAGTCACCTTCTTCCCCAATTAGCTAGGATCAGTGTGGATTCGGATCCGTAGGTCCTTGGCTTCTCTCCACGAGCTTGGCGGTTGGTGTGGTGATGCCATTTACCTCGCGATTTGTACCTGTGGTTTGTGTGAAAATCTGAGAGTGTGGAGATTTGGGAGGTCTTCTCCCTCCTGTGCTCTATGAGGAGCAGCTTCCTGTCGGAGTCGCCATGCGACGAGCAGCATATCCATGGATACGGATTCAATCCCCAGTCGTGGCTGCAGGTGGAGCGGGGGAAGCTACCCAAGTCATCCTACTCGCCTTCCTCCATGTGAGTCCTCTTTCAACGCCATTCCAGCAAAAATTCTCTCTTCAGCTCAGTTCAACTCTTCACTGTGATTCAGCTGAATTTGTTTTCCTGATTAACTTTGGTTCGTTGCTACGTGCAGTGAGTCACTCATCAAGATTGCTGAGCCGCCAGTAGTGCCATTGTATAAGCCTTTGGATTATGTTGAGGTGCTGTCGAGGATCCACGAGGAGCTCGAGCATTGCAGGCCAAGCGAGCGGCCAGGGCTGTATCTGGTCCAGTCCCAGGTGTTTAGGGGCCTTGGTGAGGCTAAATTGCGCCAGAGGAGCTTGCACTCCGCGTGGCGCTGTGCAAGCACTGTGCATGAGAAGGTGATATTTGGGGCGTGGCTGCGGTATGAGAAGCGGGGTGAGGAGATCATATCTGATGTCCTTGCATCGTGTAGGAAGTGCTGCCGTGAGTTTGGCCCACTAGATATTGCTTCTGAGATGCCTGTGGGGAATTTTGAGATGTTTGGCTCAACTGAGACAAGCTCCTCATCTCGGGTTTCTTCCATGGTGACATTTCAAATACGAGATGGAAGGGTGACATGTGATAGGTGCAAGATTGCATCTTTGTCGATCCCATTTTGCTCCATGCTTAATGGACCATTTACTGAGTCACAGCTTGAGCTTGTTGATTTGTCAGAGAATGGTATTTCATTGGAGGGCATGCGAGCTGTATCCGAGTTCAGTTCTACTTATAGCTTAGGGGATTTGCCTTTGGAAATCTTGTTGGAGATCCTGGTGTTTGCAAACACGTTTTGTTGTGACAGGCTAAAAGATGCATGTGATAGGCAGCTGGCTTCGTTTGTTTCGTCAAGGCAGGATGCTGTTGAGCTCATGGCATTGGCATTTGAAGAAAATGCGCCAGTTCTTGCTGCTTCTTGCTTGCAAATGATTTTACAGGAGCTTCCTGATTGCCTAACTGATGATCTAGTAATCAGCCTCTTCTTGGGTGCAACTTCACAGCAACAACTAATCATGGTTGGACAAGCCTCCTTTTTGTTATACTGCTTGCTTAGTGAAGTTGCAATGAGCAGTGATCCAAGGACAGAGACAGCCGTATGCTTGTCAGAGAAGCTTGTTCAGTTAGCAGCTACTCCTACTCAGAAGCAAATAGCTTTTCATCAGCTTGGATGCATTAGACTTTTGAGAAAGGAATATATTGAAGCTGAACGCCGATTTGAGGTTGCCTTCTCTGCTGGCCATGTGTATTCCATTGCTGGTCTCGCTAGAATTGCTGGTATGCAAGGCCAAAAGCCTTTGGCTTATGAGAAACTCAGTTCAGTCATAGCTTCTAATCTGCCACTAGGGTGGATGTATCTGGAGAGATCTTTGTATTCTGAAGGTGATAGAAAGTTGGCAGACCTTGACAAAGCAACTGAGCTGGATCCTACTCTTACTTACCCTTACATGTATCGAGCTGCATCCTTGATGAGAAAGAAAGATGCTAAACTTGCCTTAGAGGAAATTAACCGACTCTTGGGTTTCAAGTTAGCATTGGAGTGCCTAGAACTCCGCATTTGTCTATACTTGGCTCTAGAAGACTATAAGTCTGCCATCTGTGATATCCATGCAATTCTTACTCTTTCACCTGAGTATCGAATGTTGGAAGGACGTGTAGCTGCTTCCAAAATTGGCACTCTTCTTGGCGCACATGTTGAGCAGTGGAATACAGCTGAGTGTTGGCTCCAGCTGTATGAGCGCTGGTCATCAGTGGATGATATTGGTTCCCTTTCAGTGATCTACCGGATGCTTGAGTCAGATGCTACAAAAGGTGTTCTGTACTTTAGGCAATCTTTGCTGCTCCTTAGGTAAATTCTTCTTGTATGTTTCTCAGATGATTATGTTATGGCTGTTTTGGTCTTCAATTTAATGACAGGTGCTGCTTGATATTTGGGCTTCCAGGTTGAACTGTCCAGAGGCAGCAATGCGCAGTTTGCAATTGGCAAGACATCATGCTTCAACAGAGCACGAACGACTAGTATATGAGGGGTGGCTTTTGTATGATACTGGACATTGTGAGGAGGCCCTACAAAAAGCAGAAGAATCTATTTCTATCCAAAGGTCATTTGAGGCTTTCTTTCTGAAAGCCTATGTTTTGGCTGACTCAGGAGTTGATCCTTCTTATTCCGCGACTGTTATCTCGCTTCTTGAAGATGCATTGAAATGCCCTTCAGACCGGCTTCGGAAGGGTCAGGTTTGTGCTACAATTTACCAATGCAAAATTTATTCCTAATATTTTCCACTTTTGATAATCTATTGCATTTAAACCTTAGTTTAACATCTCCCATTTATTAAACTTGGTAAAGTCAAGGGTGACTTGGTTCATCCAATGCTGTTGTGAACTCTTTAAGATTTTTTTATTCTTTGTTAGACACTAAGTTCCATGGAGAATGAGGGTTGAGGGAGAAAAAAAATTATTACATTATCTACGATGGCTTTCACAAATCACATGTTCTTCCTTTTTGTAGTGAAGCCTGGTCACTGCAATGCAGTGTATGAATTTGAATAAAATTGAAAGAACTTGGAATCTGAACACCATGAAAAGTTTTGATATACTTATTCATGAAGTTGTGGCTAAGGAATGCATTCCGACCTTGATCTTGACTGACATTGACCCACCAAATACAAACACAGTAGTATCCAGAATCTTGTACAATGTTTAAGAGTACAAAGAACATATGAGATTTATGCATTTGTGGCTGGCATCACGGCTAGCAAGTCTGTCCCTATTGCTCATTGTGGTACAGGGGCCAATAACACTTTCTGTGCATTATTTATGTGCAGGCTTTGAATAACCTTGGTGGTGTCTATGTTGATTGTGGAAAATTAGACTCAGCTGCTGATTGCTATACTAGTGCCCTGAAGATTCGACACACTAGGGCTCATCAAGGTCTTGCTCGTGTTCATTTCCTCAGGAACAACAGGGACGCTGCATATGAAGAAATGACAAAGTTGATAGAGAAAGCAAAAAACAATGCTTCAGCTTATGAAAAGCGATCAGAATATTGCGATCGAGAACAAACTATGACAGATTTGCAAACAGTGACCCAATTGGATCCTTTACGTGTCTATCCGTACAGATATCGAGCAGCAGGTTAGATCAAATTGAAACTTTTCTCTATGTTTTCTTCTTGGGTTCAGTATAGAAAACCATTGAATCATGCCATGAGATGCTGTAGATTCTTCGAGTAACTTTAACATGTTGCTACTTCACCCATGTTTTAGGGTTAAGGGTGTTACTATTGACTGTAACAGAAATACTGTGCTTCTTTATCTAAAATGCCTTATACTGCATCCATTGTTCAAATACAGATTTATACTCAGTTTTTTTATTTTATTTGCACAATGTGCTGAATACTCTGTTTGCCCTGGTGGATTACCTCATTACCATCTCTCTTTATTGTTCGTCGTCACTATACCCTTCAGTCTTCAAAATTTTTTTAAAAAAACTTTAGTCATGGACTATAGCTACAAACACTTGTCCCTTTTTTTTATTTTATCAATTCACATAATTCCTCGTGTATTTGGGTCTTTTGGATCTTGCACCACTTTGTGTGCAGTAGATGAGGATTGATGAGTTATGCTGGAATAAGAACTACTCTGTGTTAGTGTGAAAAATATAGACAGATGTAAATAAACCCATCTTTGTAAAAACTGTTATAGGTGAAACTGCATCGTATCTATCTTTTTTCGTGTATTGCTCTGCACAGAATATCAGTGCAATTAAAACATTTTGTTGGCTTCGATATATACAGTGCTGATGGATAGTCACAAGGAGAATGATGCAATAGCGGAACTCAGCCGTGCAATCGCCTTCAAAGCTGATCTCCACTTACTGCATCTCCGGGCAGCATTCCACGAGCACATTGGGGATGTCCCAAGCGCTCTCCGAGATTGTAGAGCCGCCCTCTCCTTGGACCCAAATCACCAGGAAATGCTAGAGCTTCAGAAACGCGTGAACAGCCAAGAGCCCTGACACATTGTGGTGCTATATTGTGTATTGTATACCACGTAGGTGCGCCTCATGACAGCCTTGACCTGATTCATTTTTTCTTGGTTTCATTCTTAATTAATCACTGTAATATGATATTTCAGCAAGAAAGTTCAAAAAGGAATTGAAGAGAACTAGTTCTATGAAAGCCGGCATTGGTAAAGCTTTTATACTCAATGCATGTGGCTTCTGTAAAATTAATGTGCTAATCACTGAACTGTATCCTGAAAAGGTGATTTTCGTGCATAATGTAATTTTCAGGTTCTGTTCTCTGTATCCAGTTTTTCTTTACTGAAATTAACCTCGAGAGTAAATTGTGTTCCATCTTAAGATGTACCTGCCTGTGCTGTACTGCTGTTACAGTGGCTTTGAGTGTATATAACTTTTGTGAAACATGGCGCATCTTCGTTTTATACTCTTCATTTCCCAATCATAGAGTTTGTTCATTCACAATGACATAAAATTGTTCATCGAATTTGAATCTGCAAGTTGCAACAAACACTGCTCCCATAAACTCAGCAAGTACACTGTCCCTGTACATATCCATTGTAACTAGCTGTGCTGAACAGACCTATAGTTCTACAGATTTGACAAGAATAGTGGATAAAAATACAGCATCCAGTATACGAGTGGCACATGAGCCAACAAGTTATATGAGCTACGGAGTAGTTCAGCACAGCTGTCTGAAAAATATTGATCTGACCTGATGTCAGGATAGGACGACAGGTCTTCGGACAAGTTGCATTGACCGACAGCAGGATCTTCTGACATGGGTACTAGTACTCATGTCATACTGCCATACTGGTAAATTGCCTGAAACCTTCCAAACACAGTTGATGGTGATGCGGCAGCCTAAACGCACGCTGGGAATGATGGCGACGCCGTGCTGACCACGCGGATGTGCAGTTGTATGCTACTGTTATGCAGTTTCGTCTGTCTGTTTGTCTGATGACGGTATTAAACAGGAATAGTTTCATTTCCTGTTAAACAAGCATAGCTTCATGATAAGCTTGTTAATGGTTTTGTGGCTGGTTTCAGTCGTTGAAGTGGTGAGTCACCCAACCAACTGCTGTAACTACCTTCAGGCAGGTAAGCTCACTGCTCACCTGTAGGCTGTAGACTTATAGTCGGTCCCTCCCTTTGCACACCTCTTCTGCTAACTCATTTGATCCGGCCTACTGAGTTTTGCAAACAACAACATAGCTTTTAGTCCCAAGCTAGCTAAGGTAGGCTAGAGATAAAACCCAAGAAACAAGCTAGGTTCAGGCACGTTGATAGCTAGTCTCCAAGCACTCCTATTGAAAACTATTTCCTTGGATAAATAAATAAGGCTGGACAAATTTTGCAAAAAAAAAAAGATTCACACTAAAATAAAAGTGTTTGCCATGGGGTATGCAGGGCCGGCCCTGACTTTTTGTGGCCCGGGGCGAGGAAAAAATAGAGGCTCTGTTGGCCATAAATGGATAATAAGCATATAAAAAATGTCTTAATTTGCCATCCACAAGGAATATAAGATTTTGATTTCTTATAGGTTCTTTCTCTACTAATATATGTTGTTCGATTGGACGAGAACAGTCCTACAAACAAAAAAGAAAGCTATTAGTGATTCAAATTTTGCACTGACTCTACAAAAGAAACTCAATTAGGGCGCATTTATGGCCAACAGAAAGGACTTTTATCTTGATCCAGCAATGGCGATCTGGCGTCTTGCAATGAGGGGCATGGGGCGACGACAATCTGGTGCAGGATCGGCGATGGCAAGATGGCAATCGAGCAGCTTAACAGGCATGTGATCGCCGTCTTCACCGATTAGCTGCAAGCTGGCAGTCGTGACGCAGGAGGGCTGGAGCCTAGAGGGTGGCGATCGAGGGCGATGGATTGAGTGATCGATCGGATGATTCACGATTATTTTTCCATTCTTCATGTCGTGGCCTCTCATTGGGAACTGAGAAGTGGCCTTTTGGGTTATTTTTTGCACCGCGTCTTGATTGGACTCTTGATTGGACTGGAACTCTAAAATAACTAGCAAACAGTAGTACATGCATCTTCAGATGGAGGCCCCTGAATTTTGGGGGCCCGGGGCGGTTGCCCTGCCCGCACTGGCTCAGGGCCGGCCCTGGGGGTATGTATGGGCTTCGTCCCTATAATCCGGTCATCCATAGTGGTTATTCAAAGTTCGAATTCAAATGATGGAAGTACGTGGCGTTGCATGACCAATGCATTGGGTATAGGTACTGGGGTGTATTTGCCGAAGGTCACCGTCTATGTATGGGTTCAACTGCTGTGACACCCGGAATTTCATCACATGTTTTAAATAGCAACTTTTTAAAACTTTCTGGAATTTATTTAGAAATCAAATTTAATTTGTAGGAATACCGCTATGAATAGGTATTTAAATTCTTTTTATTAAAAAGAACTAAAATAAATATAGGGTCACCATTTGATTGAATGCATTTCATGTTGGAGTATTTTATTTGTGTGTTGAATTCAAATTCCTATGCTTGTTTGAATTTCTAAAATAAAAAGAAAAACCATTTAAACCTTTTCTTCTTCCCGGCCATTCTTGGAGCAGCAGCCGGCCCAGCCCAGCTCGCCCATTCCCCTCTTTCTTCCCTCTCTACGTCCGGCCCAGCGCCTAGCCCAGCGGCTCCTCTCTCTCTCACCGACACGGCGGTCCCGCCTGTCATCTCTCTCCTCCGACCGCATCTAAGCCAGGCGAGCCCGAGCCTGACCTACGCCGGTCGCGCCGCGCCCTTGTTTTCGTCCCGTGGCGCGCACGCCAAGGACCACTACTGTGGTCTATATATTGCGTCGCCACCCCTCCTCAAGTCCCTTCGTCGCGACGCCCAAACCCTAGCTCCCAGCTCCCTTGCGCCGCCGCCATCGACACCGTGCGCCGCCATCGACCCGTTGCCCCACCGCCTCTCCTTCGTCGATAACTGGCTTCGGAGCTTCGGGAAAGGTGAGGAACACGCCAAGCTCGATTTCACTTCATCTCTCGCTCTCGTTCGCCCGTGCCGCGTCGCCGAAGTCCCCAAGCCGCGCCTCTCCGTCGCGAGCCACCAATGTTGCCCAAACCTCTGTAGGAACCCCCTAGATGAGATCCTCAAGTACCCAGATTTTTCCAGAGACAAGAATCGTGCAAAACCATCAATCCTAGCCCCGGTTCTGCCTCCTCCGACGAACTGCTGCCGTGGCGCCGCCGCTCCCCTTCGTCTCCGGCGAACGGCGCCACCCAGGTGCTTACTAATAAAACTTGACCAACTAAAATGCTGACTGCTCTTAATTCTTAGCCTTTCCTTGAAAGATTTGCATATTCCCCTACTTGTTGAGTACCAACCATAAGTGTGCTCACCCTTACTAAATATTGGATCAGTAGGAGAAGTGGATGTGGAGTTCTTCAGTGACTTCAATGAAGATTGCTAGCCGTACGCAACCCCCAGTGAACTGCCTGTGGTGAAGAATTGAAGATTCCGCTGCTCGAATATCGTTGTAATGTATTTATTTTATTAGTTCCGCTATAACTTTGTGTTATATATTTATGGAGTCTATCATATGTGTGAAACTTGATCCTGGCGCATATATAGGATGCATTCGGTTTGTTTTTATAAAACCAGGCGAACAAGAAAATTAATGGGTCGAGTCCATGGACATGTATAGAGCGAAGCATCTGAAAGTGAATGGAGTTGATCTTTCGCAACACGGTACAGCATGTATACGGCATGCGAGGAGCATTTGTAGTTTGGGTATGCAAGAGAACCAATAAACATTAAGCACGGTACAATATTTATTGGTCAACGGGGTTGACATTTTAATCACATATTTAGTCGAAATTGCAAGTGTCCATGTCCAAAGTGGACGTGTTTCACTACAAATGATCTCAGCCAAGTACTCTCATGGCTGCAAACAAACCCTGAATTTACATGATAATTATATTTGTTTATTTTTTCCAAAGTACTGTAGTCAAACTGTAGTCAAAAGTTTAAATTACAACTGAGAAAAAATAACCAAAATATCGCGGCGCATGTTTAGTTCTTTCCTTTTACCAGCACCTTCGCAACGCCTTTTGAGTCTTGACCATCCTCCACACACACTAGCAGCCGAGCAGCCGGTGCAGCAGCAAGAAGCTCGCCCTCGTGCGTGCGTCAGCAACTCTGACGCGTCGACACGTGGCACCGGCGGCCCATCGCGGCCCGGACCCAAGCCCATCCCCGCCACGTGCCCGGCCCTCCCTCACCGCGCCGACCCGTCGCCTTCCCTTCCCCACACCGGTCCCCGCCGCTTCACGGCCCCATCCTCCCGGCCCCTCGCCTTCCAGAACCTTCCTTTCCCGAAATAGTGATCCCTACCCACCATCCCGGAGCCGCATCTAGCAGGCCGCCGCTGTCCGCCTGCCCCCCACGCGCGCGCGCTCGTTACCGCCGCCGCTCCGCTTGGCTCGGGGGCGCCAAGAAAAGATCCCTCCGTCCTTGGTGGCGCCGCGACCGCGAGGTCCGTCTCGCTCTCGCCCAAAAGCTCCCGCCTTTTCCGCTCGAAATTTCTCCTCCCCGCTCCTTCTAGTTTCGGCCCGGTGAAAAGCTCACTCCTTGGTGTGTCCGTTTCAGGCTCACCGGCGTCTCTGATTCCCCTCCTGGGTGTGGTGCTTTGGTCCCCAGTTTGTCGGCTGCCTTTCTACCTGTGCGCTTGTCAGGATGGTGGTGGGCGTGTTCTTTCCAGGATAACACCTTATCCTGTTCCCCATCCCCGTGCTAGATCGATGCGCTTGCGCGCGCGCGTGGGTGGATCGTGTATGTGTCTTGGGCGTCGTATTAGGGGCAGCTGCTTGTTATTTTTGTTCTAGGCTCGGGAGGTTACTGACACTCTGACTGACTGACCATTCCATTCCGGCGTCGGCGTAGAGATTCTAGTGTTACTTATTGACTGGGAGCGTAGGATTTGGTCATGGATCCAATGCTGAACCTGGTGAAGGAGGAGAACCATGGGGATTGTGGTTTGGCGCCGGGTGCGGTGGCTGGGGATGGGCCATCCACTGCCGTGCCATCGGCGCCAAGGCCGCTGGAGGGGCTGCACGACGCCGGGCCACCGCCGTTCCTGACCAAGACCTACGACATGGTCGATGACCCGGCCACCGACCCCATTGTGTCGTGGAGCGCCACCAATAACAGCTTCGTTGTGTGGGATCCGCATGCCTTCGCCACCGTAATGCTCCCCAGGCACTTCAAGCACAGCAACTTCTCCAGCTTCGTCAGGCAGCTTAACACCTATGTATGTGCTTCTTTTCCCCATTGCCGTTGACTATTTTGTAAGTAGTAGATGTTATCCTTGAAATTATCATTTTGTATTTTGTTGGTGAGCAATAGAACAGCAGAGAGGCCAGATTGAGCATTGGAGATTGGTAGGCATTCATAAATTTCTCTGATTGAGTAGTGGCCTAGTGGGAATTTCATTTCTTGTTTTTCGTGATAAGGACATTTTGTACTTCAGAACGGCATCGGCATGATGGCAACAAATTAAGCTGTCTAACTTGCATCATATTCAGGGATAATGTCAATACTACGGTGTGCATCGTATCCAGGTTTCTTTCTACAGGCACATACTAATCCCATACCAGTTATTAATTACATTATGAGGAACATGAAAAAAAGAAAAGAAAAGAGGAACATATACGCGCACAGTTATGCTACATCTGCTCAGTTGTCCTTAAAGGAAGGAAATAAAGAAAAAAATATTGTTGGCATTTGGGAAAATACTACTGCTGTGTTTTGAGGACAATTTATCTATAAACAAGAATACATCTTTGGATTATTATTTTTTTCTTAAGGGACTCAACAGAAAACATTGGCCAACATGTGCTGTACTTCATGTATTGATGTCAGGGCTCCTTACCTTGAATTAAGAGTTGAGTACTGCTGCATGCCTCCTCTTTGAAGCTATTTGTGATCACGTGCATGGTGCAACAGTGACATCTTTGGTCATGTATCACTGTCAACTGCAAAACTTCATGAATCTTGCGCTATGTATTACTGCATTCTTCCTCTTTTTGGACATGCTTCTTTCTGAATAAAGTCAATGTTTCAACTGAAACAATATTCTCATAGTCATGACCTAAATTTTTGTGTTGGGCTTTACTGTCCTCGAGTTTGCTTTTGAATGGGAGACAAATAACTGGCCATAAAAAGAGTAGAAAAGGACGATGATTGAAGCAGACAATTAACAAATAAAATGGATGAATAATTGAAAATATGGAAACTGAAGCTGTGCAAAATGACAGGAACACATTCTAACGAGGTAAATATGGGGCATACATTTTATGTGCATACACAGTAGCTGTTAACCCTGTGATATAAAGAAAATTTATGTCCTTTTTTACTGCCAGTAAACCAGTCATGTCTTGTTGCACGGAAGTCTTTTGGTGCTAACGCATGCCTAATGTGTTGTTTGTTGGCCTATTCAGGGTTTCAGGAAGGTGGATCCTGATCGGTGGGAATTTGCAAATGAGGGTTTTTTACGGGGACAGAGGCACCTCCTGAAGAACATTAGGCGTCGAAAACCTCCTGCTCAGAATGCATCAAACCAGCAGTCTCATGGGTCATACCTTGAGGTGGGGCACTTTGGATACGATGCTGAGATTGATCGGTTGAAGAGAGATAAACAATTATTGATGGCAGAAGTGGTGAAGCTAAGGCAGGAGCAGCAGAACACAAAGGCAAATCTCAAAGCCATGGAGGACAGGCTACAGGGCACAGAGCAGAAACAGCAGCAGATGATGGCGTTCTTGGCGCGTGTCATGCGGAATCCTGAATTCTTAAAGCACCTAGTTTCCCAAAATGAGATGAGGAAGGAGCTTCAAGATGCTATTTCAAAGAAAAGAAGACGCCACATTGATCAGGGACCAGAAGTCGATGACTTGGGGATAAGTAGTAGCATAGAGCAAGGTTCGCCAGTTCTATTTAATCCCCAGGACTCTGTTGAATTTCTCGTTGATGGGATCCCAACTGATCTCGAGAGTCCAGCTTTTGATGACCAAGGCCTGGTTGAGCCACAGGAGGTTGATCTTGGTACCTCTGAGCAGCAGCAAGACATGCCTCAGGAGGACTTGACTGACAACTTCTGGGCGCAATTGCTGAATGAAGGTCTTGGCGAGGAGAATGAGAACCCTGTTGTTGAGGATGATATGAATTTGCTGTCTGAGAAGATGGGCTATCTCAACTCGGATGGCCCAGCATCCAGAACATAGCTTTATTTCGCATCACATTGCCATCACCTTCTGTCATTTTTCTTCGCCTAGCAATCTTCAGCTTTATGAGTTCTTCGGCGTCAGCAAGATGGCAATTGTTCGCGTCTCAATCTGCAGCTTTATGAGTTCTGTCAGCAAGATGGCAATTGTTCGCGTCTTGGGTTTTCTATGCCTGCTGACCTGCTCAACTCCTAATGAAGGGAAAGCTTTGCTTCCATGAAAAGCACCATGGAGTCTGGCGAGAGCAGCAAGTTTATCTGATCTGATTGACTGTAGTGATCGCTGATTGCCACTGGCATTGCTCTTTCAGGTAACAAGTGATTTATTGGTTGCTTAGAGATTTATGTCTATCAACATGTGCAGCAAGTGGTGCTGTTGATCCTTACATGTTTCGGTCGGTGCCTCGGTGGTTATGTGCTAATCGTCTTCTCTGGAATTTGCAGTAGCATACTTTGCTCTGTTGATATTCTGATGTTAAAATTTGTAGACTTGTAAATGGACTCAAAATACCTTCTGTAACAACAGCTCTGCCTGGGGCAGTCCTAATTTCTCCCGTATCATCAACGTGTTCCTATTTGTACAATTTCTTTTGTTCTGTCTCGGTTCTATTTGTTGCTCGATGGGTCAATCAGGTCTCAGTTCAGGCGTAATTCGGAAACAGATTTCAACAGATTCTTCTTCTGATCCTGTGTTTAATTGGACACTTGGAAGTTGGAATGCTGGGCCTACTTGGTTGGCAGGTCAAGAAACCAAAATACGCAATGCCAAAATCACGGTATGTCCGTAAAATTTGGCACTCGATTTGAATTCAAAATTTGACATACCAATGTTTCTTGTCTACATTTTCAACAAAAAAATTTAGTCAGCCAACGTTTTGGCATGCCCGATTTTGGCTTACACATTTGGCTAGCAACCAAGCAAGCCCCCTGTGTGCCTGTGTAGCAGAGCATCCGACACCGGGCCAGGGACTAATCCTACTGACCAGTGGGACCCATCGCTCATAGGGTGATAGGGCCCGCACGTCAGTGGGTAAATGCCTCTGCAGAACTGGGCTCATCCCGAGCCAGCATTGGCGGAGGTGTCGGCCTCTGCTCAGCAAGCAGATGGCTAGCCGCCGGCACCCGCGGCCGGAGGAGATAGGGAGCTGTCCAGTCCCTCCCAGCGAGCACGACGCCAATCGACGCCGTCGAGGCGGAGGCGGCGCCCCCGTCTCGCCCTGCTCCTTGCTGCACGAGGATCTGGTTGAGCGCATCGCGGAGCGGGTGCTCGCCGGAGATCTGCTCGACTACGTCCGCTTCCGGGCCGTGTGCAAGAACTGGCGCTCCTGCACCGTCGATCCGCGTGGCCGCTGCGCGGCCGACCCTCGCTTCCACCCGCACCGATGGACGATGCTTCCACCGTCGAAAAAGCCTACCTGGGGATTGAAAAAATCGAGATTGGGGGTCTGAGCTCTCCTTCACGAGAAGCATGGGCGCTGTTGCTTAGTTGCTGCTATTTATAAAGTTGTGATCTCTTTTGGAATCAGGGAAATCGACATGTTGATTCAGTTCCCGGCTTTCCGTTGCTTGGGTTTTCTATATATTCCTGCTCAACTCGTTTTTAAGGGAAAGCTTAGTCCCATGAAAATTAAAGCACCATGGATTCTGAGGAGAGCTGCTAGTTCATCCTATCTGTTTGACTTTAGTGATTGCTGTATAGCGATGCATATTTAGAGCAAGGAGCAAGGGCTCCTTTCCCTGAATTAGAGCACTTGGATACTGTTGCATTCCAGGTATTTGTGATCATCTGCACTATGCAGACGGTGATGTCTCTTAGGTCTTGCGCTACTGTCAACTGCAAAACTTCATGCAGTCTTGCAGTGTGCACTCTTCCTCTCATGCAGTCTCTGAATAACAATGTCAATATTTTCTATGTAGAAACAATATTTTCATAATTGTGACCTCTAATCTTTTTGTTATGCTTTTATTATCCACCTGTTTGTTTTTTACTGAGACAGCCAATGACTGTCCCTCAAAACAGTAGAAAAGAATGAAGATGGAAGTAGACAATTAACAAATAAAACGAAGAACAAATTGAAAACATTAAACTGAAACTGTACAAGTGAACTGCAACATATCCTGATAAGGTAAATGTAGGTCATACTTTGTGTAATTACAATTTAGCTAGCCCATGCCTGATATGTTGTTAACTGGCCTATTCAGGGTTTCAGGAAGGTGGATCCTGGTAGGTGATGATTTATGAATGACAGGTTTTTACTGGAACAAAGGCACTTCATGAAGAACATCAGGCGTCAACTACCTCCTGCACAGAGTGCGTCGAAGCAGCAGTCTCTTCTCTCTTGGCTCTTGGGCCATACCTTGAGCTGGGGCACTTTGGGTACCATGCAGACATAGACCAGCTGAAGAGAGACAAACAATTATTGATGTTAGAAGCTGTGAAACTAAGGCAGGAGCAGCAGAACATGAAAGGCATATCTCGAAGCCATTGAGGACAGGGTGAAAGGCACGGAGCAAAAGCGGCAGCAGAGGATGGAGTTCTTGGCATGGGTTATGCAGAGTCCTGAATTCTTAAAGCACGAAATTTTCCAGAATGAGACGAGAAATGAGCTCCAGAAGTCAGTTGAATTCCTTGCTGATGGGATCTTAATTGATCTCGAGAACCAGCTTCGATAACCAAGGGCCTTGTTGAGCCAAAGGAGGTTGATCTTGGTACCTGTGAGCAGTAGCAAGAAATGCTCGAGGAGGACTTGACTGACTGACAACTTTTGGGAGCAATTGCTGAATGAAGGACTGAGAATGAGAACCCTGTTGGTGAGGACGATATGAATGAGCTGACTGAAAAGATGGGCTATCTCAGCATTCAGGACACATATAATTGTTGTCCTTGGTCATACCACATGTCCTCACTTTTTTTTGTTGATTTCATCTATCATAATCGTAAGTTTCAGAGCTTGAGCTCTCCTTTAGTTGCTTCAGACATGAGCACACATGCTTATAGTTGCTGCTATTTAGAAAGTTGTGATCTGTTTTGGAATAAGGGAAATTGACATGTTGATTCAGTTTCCTACTTTCCTTCCGATGTAATGTACTGCAAATTGAGATATGCATTTATTATTCAGTAAAGAAAACATGACATTGGGTCCATTGTGCTCCTGCCTAGAACAATCTTACCTGACACATCTGTCTTGGATCTTATTCCATTTTCAGCTAGAAATTATTGATCTTTTGTGTTGTGTAATTGTGTTTCACCAATATAAAAAAGGAGATTTATTGATTGCTTAGAGATTTATGTCTATCAGCATGTTCAGCAAGTGGTGCTGTTGATCCTTACATGTTTCAGTCGGTGGTGATGTGCTAATAATCTTTTCTGGAATTTATAGTGTCATACTTCGCCCTGGTGATATTCTGATGTTAAAATGTGAAGACTTGTAAGTGGACTCAAAATTATCTCACTGTAACAACATCTCTGCCTGGGGCAAATCCTAATTTCTCTGGTATATCGAAGTGTTTTGCTCGATGGGTCAATCAGGTCTCAGTTCAGAAACAGATTCTTCTTCTGGTTCTGCTTTTAATTGGATCAGTTGGAATGCTATGCGTTCGACTCCGACTCCGAGCCAGCGGACTCCGACTTCGATCCGGAGCTGGAAGAATGCTTATTTATGTGAGGTTGCCGGCTTGGCATCTTGCCGTCTCCCACGATCTTCCCTCGACCTGTCGTCGCCTCTGCTTCGGATGGCTAGCCGCCGGCGCACCCAGGCAGCGGATGCAGCGAGCTCTCCAATCCCTCCCTTCCGGTACAGCACCAAACGACGCCGTGGCGCCGCCGCCGCCCCCGCCCCCGCCTCGCCCTGCTCCTCACTGCACGAGGATCTAGTCGCGCGCATCGCTGAGCGGGTGCTCGCCGCCGGCGACATCCTCGACTACGTCCGCTTCCGCGCCGTGTGCAAGCTCTGGCGCTCGTCCACCGTTGATCCCCGTGGCCGCGGCGTGGTCGACCCCCGCTTCCACCCGCGCCGATGGACGATGCTCCCGGAGGGCCACGGCTTGCAGCCGGGGCACGCCAAGCTCCGCGGCCATGTCCGCTTCTTCAACCACGACACCGGGGCCTTCGTCCGGTCTCGCATCCCCGAGCTCAAGGACCACTGCATCCTCGACTCCCCCGAGGGGCTCCTCCTCCTGCAGCGCGACGCCGACGCCGCCGTCCGCCTCCTCCACCCCTTCACCGGCGACGTCTGCGAGCTCCCGCCATTGACGTCCCTCATCCGCAGCTCGACTACCTCACGGATTATCGGCCGCGGATCGAAGCCGATGTGCACAAGGTGTGGTCCTTTGGAATGCTCTGTTCGGCTGTCTCTGTTGCGCCGGCGACCGGCGATGTCACGGTCTTGCTCGCGCTCTTGTACATCTGCCGCTTCGCCCACGCGTCCGCCGGCGATCAGAGGTGGACGCTCACGAGCTGGAGCACGAACCGCGTGGCCAGAACGCTGGGGTTCCATGGCAGCCTGTACCTCGCCTACTGGGGCGACGAGTCAAGCATCTTGCGCCTTGACCCACCGTCACCCATGGAGGACGAGGAACTGCCATTGCCGCGGACGATCGCAGCGATCCCTGGCGAGCTCATGCGGATGCCACAGTTAGTGGAATGCAACTCGGAGATACTGGTGATCGGCTGCACCGATGTCTACCGTTCACAGCTTGTTGTTGTCAGGCTGTCTGAACTTCTGCAAGGAGGGCCAACTGTTCCATTGACAAGCATAGGCGACCATTGCCTCTTCATAGGCATGCGAAGCCTGGCAGTATCCTCCAAGGGGCTGCCTTCTGTCGCTGCAGACTCCATCATCCTGTGTGACAGCATAAACGATATCCACCAGATGCAGTACAATCTCGGTGACAACACCTTGTCGTTGGCATGTGACGAAGACATCCTCCATAGCCCTCCGCCCAGTCCACACAGTATTGTTCACCACCTGATTACCTGCTGCTTCCCCTACTTCTGGAACAAAGGGCTGATTTATTGCTCCAGAACAAAGCCTAGGTGGGGATTCAAGAAAGGCAAGTGGAGATTGGGGGCTTGAGCTCTCCTGTAACTTGCTTCAAGAAGCATGAGCACTGATGCTTAGCTGGTGGTCTGTTTTGTAATCAGGGAAATCAACATGTTGATTCAGTTTCCCTCCAATGTACTGAAACTCGTTTGTAAATTGAGCTGTGTATTCAGTTTTGATCATTGCTTGAGTGCATTGTTTTGTACCTCATGTAAATCTCGTTAAACACAGCTTCTGAGTTATACTGTCAGCATCAACCTAGGTGGGGATTGAATAAGCACAAGTGCAGATTTTGCTCTCAAAAGGATTGCATCAAGAAGGAACAATAGTGCTTTGTTTTTACTGTTTAGACAGTTATAGTCTGTTTTACAACCCTAGAAGTTGCCAAATTAATTCAGTTTAGCTGCGATGTAATGTATCCTTTGTAAACTGGCTTTGCCAAATACCGGTTCATTATAGTGTTCACACTTCACAGAGCACTTGTATTTCTGATTTACGAAAGATTTTTCCTTTTTTTTTTGAATGTGCTGTGACCTGTGTTTTACCAAAGAAAATAAAAAAAGGGGATTAAGTGGCTCCCATTGGGTCTATTGTGCTTGTCCCAAAAACTATGATATGTAATTATGTATTTCCCTCTGTTGGGCTATGTGATATCTTTATGTTCTGTAATTATATTTCAGCCTTACTGAAGAATTCATTGGCCTGTAGCATGGAATTAAATAATCATTTAGGGGAAAGTTGATTTAGATCATGTGGAAACCAACTACCGAATGGTGTAAGCGCTGATTTTCTCTTTATGTTCAAAGAGCGCTATTCACTATATCTGGGTTTTATGCTGAGATAGCTAGGAAACTATCTGCACTCATCTGGAGATAATCCATGTTCAATTTTGCTTCAGATTTTAACATGCCAAGTGCGTCCAAACTCTATTTAAGACACAGCTCCATTAGTCTATTTTGAAGCATGATGATACTTATTAGGTTTGGTATTCGAGAAAAAAAAATACTTAATAGGTTTGAACCATGGCTTTTGCTAAGGTACTCCCAAGTGACTATAGATGGTAGGTCTTATGGCATATTACCTCCTCAAAAGTAATATATTTAATGTTTATTATATATATTTATTAAATAGGAAACATATCTTCCTCTGAAATCTAACTCCATGCATGAGATTATATTGTATAGTTTCTTTCCTTTTTTTCCTCTCATGTAAATATGACCAGCCATTCTGGTTAATTAAAGAAAAATAGTAGAGACAAACGTGACATGGACATAGATCTCTCTTAAAAAACCGTGAAGTAACACAACGAATATAAAACTATGTTCTTTTTGCGGTAAAAATATAAAACTATGTTGAATGAAATAATGGTTTATCATGTTCAATAATTACATATTCATTTTGCCTAATACTATATTCTTACATGCTAACACAACGTGTCATAACCTGCATCAGGATACACGCTAGCGTGTGTAACATTCACTTTTGTGACACAAGATTACGTGTGCCAATACAATTTGATTGTATCATGACGGGTTCCATCCATTTATTCCAAACATTAGAACTAACAGGGATAAAAAGAACTGTTGCGATGAAGCAGATCGGGAGGAAGGGTGTCGCCGCTTCCTGCATTTGAAAGGAAAGGAAGCCCCTTCCGTCACGCCCGAAGATATGGCAGGCGTTACCTTTTTTTGTTTGCTAATTGTTTTAATTATTTATCTGTTTTATTTATTCTAATAATCAAGGGATGTGATTTGTTTGAGCTATTACCTACTAGGAGGTAACTGGAGTACCATAGCATAGCCCTTGAACCATTACCTGGCCAAATCAATTATAGCAATGCACAGCTGAGAATCTATAATAATAGGCATATTATTAGCCCTGACTGAATCAGTGGTTTCCTCAACAAATGTAATTGCTGTTCATTGTATTTGTTGCAGCTGGGTGAGCATACATGCAAGACAGCAAGAGTATCCCATATGCTTACTGCTACTTGATCTCTGTACCCTTTTGGGTTACGATCTCTATCACATTATCTCTTAATGAAATGTCGCACAGCCCAACGAAGAAAGGAAAGTAATGCATCATCTTTCAAGATGACCAGTCGATGAACTGGCCCGGCCTTGGCCGCCGTACGTGCACGAAACAACGAACCGCCGCGGGGCCACGCATCGGTGGCCGTCGTCGCGGACCTGCCTTCAATTTCTCGAGAATTTTCTGAGACCGTTTCGAATGCATGCGGTGTGGCTAATGATCGTGTAGTACGTGGTTGACATCCTGCCGGTATAATTAAGGGTTTGCAAAGTAGTACAATCAAGTTGAATGAAAGGTATTGAAGTGGAATTTATGGTGAATCAATCTGCTTCATCTTCCACTCCTTTCCAAACCAGCCATGATGTCTTACAACACAACCGGGTCTTAGGGGTATAGAGACCTGCAAAAATTATAAATATATTTTTTTTCAAAATTTACACGGTATGCGACGGACGGGATTCAAACCAGTGACCTCTCCATTGTGTGTACCCTCCTCTACCACCGCACCACACTCTCTTGTGTTTACACTATGTTTCAGTTCCTCATATATTATACCATATCGAGTCAAATTTGCTAGTTTGAGGATCTAAACAAAGTCAAATTGAAAAGCATGTTAACTACAAAGTTCTATAACTTTTCAAAATTTCATATTTGTCATTTCTCCATCCGAGGTCATTTACAAAATTTAAATTTTAAATTTGAGAAACTTCAAACGTACTTTTTGTTGACAAGATGATCTCAAAACCAAAAGGTTGTCAACTACAAAGTTTCATAACTTTTCAAAATCTATAACTTTCATATTGATTCTTTCTCCATCTGAGACAGTTTAAAAAAAACTAAAATTTGCACTGCACACATGAGGCATTAGAAACGGTTCCAACCACCAACTGCGTGTGATATAAGGGCATTATAACTGGTTGGTGGCTTGAACCAGCCATGATGCCCCATGCACTCATTACAACCAGTTGATTAGACAAACCAGCTGTAAAAAAAGGCATATGATTAGGTCACTTATGTAGTAGTGATGGCGTCCACCTCCGCGAACACGTTCAAGCGCCGCTCCTCTCGCAGCAGCCACGACGCCATGGGCACACCGTGTGTTCATGCGAAAATTCAAACCAAAGGGCATGTCAGACCAAACACAAAGGTATCTATGTGAATCCAAGCAGAAACCAACAATTTGTATTGCCAAGGCAAGACGCAACGAAGAGTTACCTCCAAACCCCACTACTCTTGATAGAAACACAACAATCCGGTTTGTGGAGCAACTGGATGAACTCGAACAATTAATCACATCAACACACTAATCCTACCTAGCCCCTCGTCACCCTACTTCACCCCCAAACTTGCTGTGGAGGAACTGGATGAACTCGAACACCTTGTAGGAGTCCGGCAACACCTTGGCGACACTCTCACACTCCTCGTAGAGCTTGGCCCAGACAATGATCTTGGCTCAATACTCCTCGATGCTGAATCCACCGAGCTTCTCATAGGCGAGGAACCAACAGGTGAAGGGCACTAGGGCAATGTCAACCAAGCCAAAGTTGTCGCCCCAAAGTAGGGCTTGTCATGGAGTCTCGGCCTCAAATAGCAACACATTGAAAATAGTATCCAGTGTTGTGACGACCCTAAATTGTAAGCAGGAACCAAGACACAAATCGTTAGGTGATACTAGGCTAGAAACATGAGCTTAGTTAGGTGAGGCCCTTTTTAGATGGTGAAATTTCACACTAAGAAGCGTGCCCCTCTGGCAAGCTTTTTAGTGTGAAAAGTTTTCACCAAATGCCGAGATTGTGATGAACAGTCACTAGGTAGGCACTGATGGCTTCTTGCAACTGAATATATGAGTTACTATTAAATGTGATGATCAAATGTATTTGTCAATTTCAGACTTGAGCACTGATTGTTAATTTCTAGGCAAATCTCTAAAAATTGTTGATTTGATATCTTAAGTCAGTGTAGCAAAGGATTGAGATCACTGAACATATATAAGCTTGCTTGCTTGCATATATATGGTCATGCTTCAAGGATGTTTGCTTGCATATATATGGTCATGCTTCAAGGATGTTTGCTTGCATAATATATAGCAAAGGAAAAGTGAAAGTAGTTGTTGAGAATATGCAATGCATACTTGGAGTATACTGGAAGGTTGTGGGAGATACAAACTATGTCATGCATGATGATAAGGATGATGGTAAAGTAGGAAGATCTTAGAATATTGAAGAAAATGTCGAACCATAGTTGTCATGTTTCATGATGAAGTATGGAATAATCTAGAAGCATTATATTTTGGCCTGGTAGAAATATCAAGAAAGTAGACGAGGATGAAGCAAACTCTAGAGTTAGGTATTTGGTCGAGAAAAGTGTAGAAGGTGAACACATGGCTCCACAAATTGAGCCATGGTCCTCCCTCATATAAGTTATGACATGTGAAGGCCATTTGAAGATGACATAGGAAGCCACCATGAGGAGTCGCATTATGAGATGGATAGAGTGTAGTAGGATATCAACACATAGAAATAGCAATCTGTGTTGTGACGGGCTCTAAATTATAAGCAGGAACCAGCCGAGACTAGGCCAACAACATCAGTTTAGTATAGGTGAATGTCTAGATTGTGAGTGAATAGTCACTAGTAGGCATCGACGACTTCTTGCAATTAAATACATTAAATATATTGAGTGATTACTAAATGCGATGATCAAATGTATTGTTTGCTCCTATTTGGATATGCATGTTTGTAGCAATTTTGGCAGCACAACTTATGTGTGTTCATCAAGCTATTGACAAATATAAACAATTTAGAATCTAAAGCTTATGTACATTTTCTAAGCAAACTAGAGAATACCTTTAGGGTTGATATCCTTTTCTCTTATGATAATTCATAGTAGGCCTCCTTATAGCCAGGCCAAAAATTTTTCTTCTAGTGCTCTTGCACGAGATGCCATGTCCAAAAAAGTTCACCGACAGGAACTCATAATCTACAGCAGAGCAGACACAATATTGTAAGTTTGTAACCCATACAAATAAAAGGAAAATAAAAAATAAAAACAATTGCACCATACCTTTGCGGCACGGGTCATCACTTGCATCATTAATTAAGCCTATTTGCAGAAAATAACGAGCATTTTGAAGAATGCATAATCCTTCACACCGACTAAAGAACCGATTCAGATCACCAACAGAAAGTAAAAGCTTCTCCATTTCATTAAATCGATTTAGGTGCGAACCATTCCAATCCCTATTTCTGTTTCTCTATCAATTTTGTTTAAAAAAAATGTCAGAAAAGCTAACCACAACAACTGTTGTGAGAATTGCAGACTAGAATGACTTTGCATGTTCACACAACAGATTAAATTAGCAATCTATAGACCTTAAAGAAGTAAACTAGAACTTGCAGATCACATAAAGAGTTAAGAAAATAATTATTGATGTCAAATAAGAAGATTTATATTTTGCTTTCACATTCCCATTCAGTTGCAAGGAGCCGAGGATCAAGAAAACTAAAATATCCATGTTGCAAGGCAAATGTCATGAATCATCCATCAAAACTTGAGATAAAATAAGAAATAATGTAAAATTGGATATAAGATTTGCACGGGTGAATAATTTGACAAACAAAGAAACACAGATTTGAAGATATAAAATGGAGAGTGGTACAATATACTAAAATTAGCCCTGGCAGAGTGAAGTTCATCGTAACCGAGAAACCCCTGGGGTTTGGTGATTCCAAAATAAGCCTAAGCCTGAAGGGGTATGGATACAGAAATAAGAATTGGATTCAGCTTTGTGTTATCCGCAGAATTATTTTTCTTGAAAACTAACATTTTTTTTAAAAAATAACAGAGATGGATGACCCAGAGTGGGATGGGTCTGGTGAACATGGTTTTGTTGATATTCCGCATCTACTCGTGCCCATCGGCAATTTAGACAGATTCCTTACGAGAAAGCAATCTTTGTGTATACTAAGAAATCCCACATTCTTTGCCCAGTATGCCAATGTTCTTGACGCCAGTAATGATCGTAATAGGCCAAGTATACTATCCCCCCCTCTATTTTTCTTATTTTCTTTTAATCATGTGATTTCATCATTTTCAGTATTTTGTTTGCGTATATATGAACTGATCTAGGATTCCAGTAGAATTTTGTCCACCAACAAACTAGTTTGTTTGCATTTTTGCTACTAACTAATGGCACTATGAGTGCTCTGTGTCTACTGCTTAATATGGCAAGAGTGTGATTTTCATTATTTATGTTTTAACTAGTGCAAATCAATCCTTTAACTAATTAAACTGGTGCACTAATAATTCTCGTCTTGGTATATAAATGGTTGAATGTTATATGATATCGGTTTAACGACGTACACATTATCATGTCACGTAATGTCAGACCATGTACAATTTTAATTATATACAATTTTTTCATTAAACTTAAATTTTAAAATTTTATAGGTTAATCGACTTAGAGTAATTTCTAAAAATTTAAGTATTAGCATAAATGTTTTTATTTACCGTTGTAGAAAAACAATGAGTGAATCAAAAATACTTAAGCAAAGATAATTAATAATTATGCCGAGACACAAATTTCATAAACAATAAATATTTGTGGCTCATAAAAGTGAAGATGAATGAGGCAAATAGATATAAAAAATTGTATTGTTTATGTTAACAATTGTACGGTAGCATGAATTGTCAGTATACAAGTGAGATGGTTTGAGTATTTAAATTGTTGTTAGCGGGCGCTAAATTGTTGGTAAACCGAGGTTGGGGTGGTTAGTGCACCAGTTTAGTTAGTTAAGGAGTTGATTTACACCGATTGAAATATTATGGATGAAAATCACACTTTCACAATACTTGAAGGATGAAAAATACACTTTTCCACAACAAAATAGCTGAAAGTTTCGCATCAAAATTGTAAATGAAATCTTTAAATAACAAGGTTGTCAATAAAATATTGATAAATTAATGCCCTAATTGTGTTTAAAAACCCCACAGTTGCATCTAGAATTAGTAATTCATATTGCACTATATGTTGATCTAACAGGATATTGGACATCGCTTTGTTTATTCAGAATTCTTCTATTGTAGATTTAGTTAATGGTGAGATATCCTATCGTTTTGGTAGCAAGACACGGATTCTCCCAATGTGGAGTCTTCCATAGAATTTGTATTATGTTAATATGTATATGTTATTTTTCATTATGAACTGTAACTGTATGGCCAATCATGTTACTGTTATTTTCTAAATCCTCATTTACATTGAACTTTTCTTTTTTCGATAAACATCCGTTAGGTGGTATTGACTGAATGACAGACTTGGTGCGTTGATGTTTGCAATCCCCTTCAGATAATTAATACAGTGATTTTTGCATGATTATTGCTGTACTGTACACATACACCCCTTTCACTTAATTTTGCGTACGCACCAGGGAACGCAGTAGGTCTCACGCTACCTCTCGATTGACCAAGTTCACTCCATGATTATCTCTTTGCACATGATATAGAAACCTAGAGCTAATTAGTGCAGTTACACAGGCATGGAAGCTATGTCTCCCTCCCTCCCATTGCCTCCGTCACTAACCACCCACCTGGCAAGCGAACATAGATCATTTTTGGTATCAATTTTTAAATATTATAGCTTTCTATTATTTAGTAGCTATATTTTAAATAAATTTGTCAGGAGTTTGCTTTCCAATTATATGTAAACCAAACTCTTATTAATTGTGTATTTCTTCGTAGTCTACAACAGATGATGTTTTGAACAAGATTCCAATCAACTTATGAAAACTAACTATTGTTATCTTTTAGAATATCTAGTTCAAAAATGTTGCAACAATATATAAAGATTTATCTTAAAATACTTTTGTGATATAATATTTTTTTTAATAATTCTCAATTAAAATAGCAGCCCCAGCTACGTCATCCGATCCGAAAGATGTTTTTGACTAGGGTAACATTTGTATCTTGACATGAACTATCTTGTTTAACTTACACTGCTGTAAGATCATAATAATTAACTAGTGCTAGTATACATATTCCTTTTTCATTAATATTATTTTAGAGTCAATACGAAGACTTCTTTTCTTTTAACCATGGTTGGGGGCAGATATTTACTTCCATGCGAATTTATATTTTTTTTGAACGAATATGCGAATTTATATTTTGGTTAGTCTTCCTGTCGAGTCAGCGATCAGAATGTATGGTTCAAAGCAACTAGAGAGCAAAATATCTGTACTTTGTCCAGATTTTTTTTTTTATATAATGGGTCATACGCAGTTGGAATTTCAGTAGCGAAATGGTTCCCTCTGCTCCATTGCCTCTTCACAATCACAGATGTTGTCGCCAACCAGCCTAACACCACAGCACCATGCCTCCCGGATTAGTGTGGTCTGCTGATGTTTGCAATCCCCTTCAGAGAATTAGTGTGGTGATGTTTGCATGATTATTGCTGTACACATACCACCTTTCACTTTTGCGTACGCTCCAGGGAATCCAGTAGGTCTGACGTCAAGTCTCTATTGACCAGGTTCACTCCATGACAGTGGCGATTCTAGGGGGTGCAGGGTGGGCTCCAGCCCCCCCTACCTCCCCAAAATCCATGGAGCCCCCCTAAGCCCCTCCTACATTTTTGAGAAGGAAGTAGAAGAAGAACGGGAGGGGAAGAAGGAAGAAAGGGAGAAGAGCTCCCGCTTGATTTCATTTCTAGATTCGCTACTGCTCCATGATAATCACTTCCATGCGAATTTATATTTTGGCTGTTCTTCCTGTCGAGTCAGCGATCGGAATGTATGGTTCAAAGCAACTAGAGAGCAGAATATCTGTACTTTGTCCAGATTTTGTTTTATATAACTGGTCACACGCAGTTGGAATTTCAGTAGCGAAATGGCTCCCGCTAAGAAACACCTCCACTGCCTCGTGCTCCTGTCTGTGTTCGCATACTGCCTCTTCACGACAGATGCTGCCGCTAAGCATCTTAGCACAGCAGCACCTTGCCTCCCAGATCAAGCTTCTTCCCTCCTCCAGCTAAAAGCTTCCTTCATCGGTGACAACCTACCATCATGGCAATCTGACACTGATTGGTGATTGCTGCCACTGGGAGGGCATCACCTGCGACATGGCCTCCGGCAGAGTCATTTCTCTTGACCTCGGTGGGTTGGACCTGATGAGCCCTCGGCTGGATCCTTCTCTCTTCAACCTTACCTCTCTCAGGAACCTCAGCCTTGCATTCATCGACTTCAATTCTGCTTCGCTCCCAGCTTTTGGGTTTGAGCAGCTCACGGATCTCGTCAACCTCAACCTCTCGGAGACCAATTTTTGGGGTCAGATCCCAATTGGATTTTTTTCCTGCCTCAAGAAACTTGTCACCATTGACTTGTCTGGTAATTTTTATTTGTATTTTGAACGTCCAAGCAGTTTCAAAACCTTCATGTCAAATATGAGCAATCTGAGGGAGCTTTATCTTGATGAAGTGGATTTTTGGGGAAGTGGATCGACTTGGTCCACTGTTCTAGCAGACTCAGTTCCCCAGCTGCAGATTCTTAGCTTGTCCACGTGTGGTATATCTGGTTCTATCCACCCTTCATTCTCAAGGCTTCGCTCACTTATGTTTATCAACCTCGGACAGAATTTCGGGCTCACCGGCAGAGTCCCTGAGTACTTCTCCGAACTATCTTTGCTGACCACTTTAGTCATATCAGGAACTTATTTTGAAGGGCAGTTTCAACAAAAATCTTCCAGCTAAAAAGTTTGAGGAACCTTGATTTGTTCGATAACCCCATGCTTTCTGTGAGAATAACATATTTCCCAGCTGGAAATAATTTGGAAACACTGGATCTACATGGGACCAACTTCTCTTATGACATGCGTCCTCGTTTGCCAATCTCTCCTCTTTAAAGACACTGAGGCTTAACACGATGGGTATTGATAACGCACTCCTATCTTTGATATCCAAGCTTCCATCATTGAATGACCTGCAACTCTTTGGATCGGGTTTGGAGAACCCGGAATTGTCTCGGGTCAGAAATCTTACCCGGTTGACACACCTGCTGCTTGATGGCTATGACTTCTCTCAATTGGTCCCCACTTGGATCGGCGAAATGACAGAGCTGCAAAGTTTGGATATAGGAAATTGTAACTTCTGCTTGCCAATACTTCACCAGATTGGAAATCTTACAAAATTGACACAGCTGGGTTTCTTGAGTTGTGACTTCTCTGAGCAGAGAATGCCTTCATGGATAGGCAATCTTACGAAGCTGCACGCCTTGAACATTTATGACAGCAATTTCTCTGGACCAATACCCTCAACAATTGGAAACCTGGTCCAACTTGAAGAGTTGTCGGTATGGTCTTCTAACATCAGCGGTGAGACTATGCTCCGATTACTTCTTACATACTGTGACTCTTTTCTTTTTCAACTGTAGATAGATCTTACACCTACTATATGACATACCACGCATATATTACTAACAAAAGAAAAAAAGCCTTTAAATTGTGACAGTGTTGACAAAAAGCCATGATATGTTCACTTCGATTCATTGACCAATTTCCACAATTTAGCAATTTCAATTATGAGATGCCTCTAATACGACTACATGATTCGGGTCTTCTGTAAGTAAAATCTAATGCCAATTATTTTTAGTTTTTAGTCATGTTTTTCTCAGCCTCATCCTAAATACATTTCAGATACAGGGATACAATATTGGGTTAATTACAATTTACCAAAGAGTATGTGCGTTACTTTGGACAACCATTTTCATATATTAAGAGCTTTACATGGCAACTAAAGGTTCTCTGAAAGACAAAAAAATCAATCAAATTTAGTATATATTATCTAGAGCAGCTAAACATATTTGTAAAATGTATATAAAAAATGTTGTGTTAATGTTCACACTTTCTCCTGTCTATTTTTGCACAGTTGATACCAAGGCTGCTAGGTAGAGCAACGATGTGCATATTGTTCACTTGGATGGTGTCATAAGTTTTTCTTGGGTGTGGGAATGCCTCCTATAGCGCATAACACATACTCAAGGTAACAAATAGCGGTGGTGGCAGACAGCCTCAATAGCGGTAGCGGACCGCTATCGTTACCGCTATGAGGTAGCAGCTCTAGAATATTCACCATTTGGGCTTAGCGGCCACTAGAGCGGTCCTGCACTTATTAGGACACTAGCTATTGGGGGTTTGTGATCATATAATGATATTTATAGATTGATTGGTAAATTATAAGCGTTTCCCCATGGACTCTTTGAGTACAAATAGATGCATATTTTTACTCTTAAGTTATATAGATACAAAATTTTATTTTGTTATGTTTTTAATAAGTTAAAAAATTCTTTATGGCATATACATATATATATATGTATATGTATATATATACTTAAATGTATGGATAATATTTGCATCCTACTATTGGAATTTAGCATCCACAATAGCGTCCACTATCTGCTATCTTCTACCCCAGCACCAATCCGCTAGTTGCTATTTATTACCTTGCGCATACTCTAAGATCTAACTTGGTCGTGAGTTGTGGGAAGATGGCATGTTGCATTCCCTTTAATTCTACTCCGTCAGTAAGTCATTTCAACTTTCTTGGAGAGTAAACCATATTAGGTTTGACCAAAATTATAGAGGAGATAACAAAGGTTTATGGCACCAAATAGATGCACTTATTTGGTATCACGAATATAAGTATTTGTTGTTTAAATTTGGTAATACTTGAGATGTCTTGACTCTCCAAGAAAGTTGGAATGACCTACAATTTGGAATGGAGGGAGTATATCTTATCCCAACAATCTGGCGCCTCACAGTTTGTCATGCTGCAGAAATCTTGGGTAAATGTCTGTCTATGTTAGATTTTCAGGCTCTTTGGCTGCTTCTTCCTTGATTCTGGAACTTATCAGGTCTAAAGACTATAAACTTGGTGTGCATATAACCAGGGCAACTAGCTGAATAACAATACTAGGTCAAACTACTGAAGTCCAAACTATTTGTTCATGAGATCAAATTAACTTGTTGCTTCAATGTGAAAATGCATTCATAAATTCTGCAGCATTTGGACTTATATTCTACCCTTACACGCAGGAAAAATTCCGAAGTCTTTGTTCGCTCTTCCAATCTTGCGAATTCTTCGTCTAATTGACAACCAACTTGTTGGCTCACTGGAAGACATTCCTGCACCTTTATCCTCACCATTGTGGTATATTGATTTGAGCATTAACCAATTGATAGGTCAAATACCTAACTCATTTTTTCAGCTTCCGAATCTTCAGAGTTTGGGTCTTGACTCAAATAGATTGATAGACACAATAGAACTTGGTTCTATCTGGAGGTTGAAAAGTCTCACTTATCTTAACCTAGGTAACAATATGATATCACTTGTAGAAAAAGAAGGCGATATGATATTCTCTCATTCCCTTAAAATCCAGGCACTATACCTTGCATCTTGCAACCTTACAAAGTTTCCGGTATCACTAAAATATCTTGACATGATCCAAGTTCTCAACCTTTCGAGTAACCAAATGAAAGGGCCCATACCAAGTTGGGTATGGGAGAACCGCCTTGTCGTTTTGTACCTCTCACACAACATGTTTACTACTTTAGAGAAATCTCCTATTGTGCAGATGGCATACGTAACTTTTATTGATCTCAGTTTCAATAGACTTCAAGGAAGCATACCAATACCATCAACTTCAACCTACCTAAATTCTTTGGATTACTCAAATAATGACTTATCTTCTATTGAACCTGACTTTGGCAGGTATCGTAGATACATTGTCTACATCGATTTGTCAAAAAATAAATTAAGTGGTCATATACCACTCTCATTTTGTAGTTTAAACAAACTTGAGTTTATGGACTTATCTTACAATTAATTTAGTGGACCAATTCCATCCTGTCTTATGGAAAACGTTGGCCTAATAATGAGCGTATTTAAGTTAAGAGAAAACAAGTTACATGGCGTGCTATCTGAAAATATTAGAGAAGGGTGTAAGCTTCAGACAATTGATTTGAATGGAAACCAGATTGAAGGTGCCCTACCTAGATCACTAGCAAATTGCCAAGGCTTAGAGGTTCTTGATGTTGGTGATAATCAGATTGTTGATTCATTTCCATCATGGATGAGTACTCTTCCAAAGCTTCGTATTCTTGCGTTGAGATCTAACCAACTCAATGGCACTATACAAGATCTTCACGATGGCTACAAACACTTTACAAGTTTACAAATAGTTGATTAGCCTCCAACCATTTATCTGGTGTTTTGCATTCAGAATGGTTTGAGAATTTGAAAGCAATGATGAATAAGAGCAACAGTGAGGGGGAAATATTAGAGCATCAAACAAATTCATCATCGAAATCAGCCTATCAAGACACTGTCATTCTCACATTTAAAGATACTGTTTCAACTATCACCAAAATCCAAACTGCTTTCAAAGTAATTGATTTCTCAGATAACTTATTTGAGGGTTCCATTCCTGGTTCAATTGGAATGCTTGTTTCCCTCCACGGACTCAACTTGTCATACAATAACTTCACGGGACAAATTCCATCACAAATTGGTAACTTAACGAGGCTGGAATCATTGGATCTCTCTTGCAACTATCTCTCAGGAGAAATTCCACAGGACTTTACCTCTCTAACTTCTCTTTCCTGGTTAAACCTTTCGTACAACAACTTGACAGGAAGAATACCACAGGGAAACCAATTATTGTCAATTCCCAGCAGTTCATTTGAAGGCAATGCTGGCTTATGTGGAATTCAAGTTTCTAAGGAATGTGACACTCTAGGTCCAGATTCAACTGCTCGCGCATTGGCTTCAGAACCCAATAGTTTGTGGCAGGACCGACTTGACGCCATCATTTTGTTCATCTGTACTGGGGTGGGCTTTGGCGTGGGTTTTGCATTAGCAATCCTATTCGGACATGAGCAAAAACTCCAATTGATCAATATTTCTAAGCAAGGTATAGCATCCCAGTGGAATCTCAATGCCGTCGAAATTGAACGCTCCAGTGACACATGCATTCCTTGTGAAGGTGGCTTCCTGTCGGCCTGGTGTTGAAGAAATGGAAAAAGATAAACGTTGGGTTGTCTCTTCGCCACTGAATGTGGATGAGGGAGAGCCTCAATGGAGCTGAAGATGACATAGGTGCCCCCCTTCGCATAAAAATTGTGGCTTGACATCAACTTGATCACATATTTACTGGGAGGTGAATTGCCACAAGTCACATTTATACTCTATTTTTATATAGCTCAATTGTTATATTCTAGGAATATCCGATGGTAAACATCGTCTTCAAAGTTCAAATGTTCATGTTCACAAACTGTACACGTACACGTTTCTTTTAATATTCGTAGTTCCCGTTCCTTCAATACTCCCCTGCTTCTCTGGAATGTATGGGGGGTTCAACGACTGATTTTGTGGATTTTTAATTGCTACCTTGACGTTGCTGGGCTTCGTACTTAGAGCAACTCCAGCAATAGCCTCTACTTTGAGCCCATACTTTATTGAGTAGGGGCCGGCCCCAACTTTCTGGCGCTCTAAATTTTTGTCCAACTCCAGCAAGAGCCCTTCCATTGAGCCCCTACTTTTACTGTGACGGATGGGACCCACGTGTCAGTCTCTATTGTCCATTTTTTAACATGACAGGTGGGCCCCACCATTCTCTCTCTTCTCTTCCCTTTCTTCCCCATCCCTGTCCCGATGCCTTCGCTGGGATGGACCGCGTCGAGCTCAGGGAGCGTCCTCGGACCTCTGACGAGCGTGCGGAGCTCGACCAACGCGTCGAGGAGCTGGCCGCGCGGCAGCATCGTGACCTGTAGCAGTGGTGCGGTGGGCTCGAGCAGCTGCGCAGAGGAGCTTCCTCGCCGCGAATCGAGGCCGCTGGGGCCCGATTTGAGTTCGCCGGAGCCCGATTCGAGGTCGTCTGGGCCCGATTCAAGGTCGCCGGAGCTCCGACAATGCACGAAATCCGACCAGTGCGTGGAGGAGCAGTCCGTCGAGGGCGCGAGGCGGCGGAGCGGCGACCTGGGCGATGGCGTGGCGACATGAGCAGCGACGTGATGACCTAGAACGACACCAGGGCTCCCTGAGCGGTGGCGCAACTACCTGGAGCAGCGGCGCGGTGACCTGGGCAGTAGCGCGGGCAACGGTGGAGGGGAGCGGATGCAAACGTCGTGGGAGAAAGAGAAGAGAGAGAGTCCGAGAGGAGTAGGGGCCTCCCTACTTGACCCGTGGTAGTTGGGCCTGAACAATGAAAAGTAGGGGCCCTACTGGAGTACATTTTTTTTTTGCCTTTGGCCTCTACTTTCTTATTAGGGGCTTAAGGAAGGGTCTTGCTGGAGTTGCTCTCGCTAATTCATCACCTTCGTCGGCATTGCTTTGCTCCCTGTGTACTTGTCTCGTCCAGCTTCGCAAGGTTGTGAAGCGGTGAAGCCCACTCGATCTCGATTGACGCGTTTCTCTGCTATAGCGGCCCACTATATTGACATCCGCATGCGGCATGAGCGGCACATTCATCAGTAAATATCAGAAACCTGTACATTCATTTCAAAAAAAAAAATGTACATCCAGCAGTGCTCAAATCTCCTCGCCTTATTTTGGGACTTAGAGCATCTTTACTGGTGAACCTGTTCATCTAGGAGAGAGGACAGCCATGTGAGATTCCCATGAATCGGTGGAAGAAAATGAATGATTTCTTCTCTCTTCACTTGAATGGACATGGTGCAGTGGTATGACCGTATGAGCCGATCCATTCCAGGATAGGTGGACCTTTGCATCGGCTACTACAGATTCATTCCCTGATGGACCTTTGCACCGGCCACTACGTATTTAGGTGTTGGTTACCTTTTTTTCTTTTACACGAGGAATAGGAGGCCTGCAATGTTGTTTGAATAACAACAACATACTGTATTTTAACATACTGTATTTCCTAGCTAACTGATGCGTCAGGACAGTAGAGTAGACAGAAGCCCCGACTCCGTACATACGTGTATACAATACCTACGCTGTACTGTACGCACTTGCATGCTAGCATACGCAGCCAAGCTAACGTACTGCACACACATACGGTTGTTACAGGTACAAACTCGATGTACACTCACGGCGGTCGACGTCTGCACGTATGAACCTAGCCACCTAGGTACTCTGCATCTAGCCATCTAGGCGTTGATGAAGGGCGCACCGGTGAGGTACTCCGTGAATGCAAGCGCAACAAGCCCAAGCATAGCGAATCGGCCGTTCCAGAGCTCGGCGTCGGCGCTCATGACGCCATCACCCCTGCTCTCGGCGGTCTCCCCCTTGAGCACCGGCACCAGCGACGCCACGGAGAGCACGGCCGCCGTGACGGCGAACCACGTCAGCCCGGCGCCGCTCCCGGCCTGCGACAGTAGACCACCACCGCGGGACGCCTCGACGGCGAGAGCCGAGACGAAGCCCACCATGGCGAGCCGCCCGTTGATCCGCTCCGGCGCTGGCCCGCTGAACGCCAGCGCGTCCCAGAGCCCCGGCAACTTCGCCGCCGCCTTTGGCTTCGCCGGCGTCGGGGTGGAGGTCGTCGGAGAAGTCGAGGACGACGGCGACGTGGTGGAGCTCGTCTCCCCCGTTGATGCTGGCTCGGCGTTCTCGGGGCCCTGGGCTCTGACGACAAGAGCGTGGCGCCGCGGCGCGAGGGCGAACGCCGGGACACGGATGGCGGAGAGGCCGCTGGCGGGACGTGCGCCCACTGCGCCGGCGAAGGTGAGGGAGGCCATCACCGTGGCAGCCATTGGACTAGTTTGATGTGCACGGGACGGTGCTCGTAGCAACGATGCTCGCTAGCTACCTGTTGGTGACAGATGGCTCTGCTGGCTCTGTTGCTTCGCTTCACTCTTGTAGATGGTGGTGATTGGCAGCGAGGACGGTGCCTCCTTTTGTAGGCGGATGGGCGGTGGCTAGCCCCTCCCGGCCGCCCGTGACGAGGTCGACGGTAGTGGCTCCGGCGGGGGCCACGTCGCCGGCGCTAGAGACGCCGCGGGTGAGGGTACGAGGGGGTTGTACATGGGCGCGACGTGGAGGGAGGCAGGATCGAACAATTCGTCGCCATCGACGTGGACGACGAGGTCGCCGCGCAGGAAAAGTGTCGAAAGATTCCAGAGCCACACGCAGGGAGGGCCGCGGGGGACGTGTGCGTTGTGAGGGTCAGTGGCGAGTGGCGCCAAGGAAGAAGACGCCAAGCCAAAAGCATAGGAGGTGTCCCTGTCGTGTGGCTGGTGTCTACTTTTACAGTGTGATTTCAGCTGAGGTGTAGTACGTGATTTGCAAGGCTTAAACGAATTACAGTGAGCTCACTTGATGGGGATCGAGTGAGATCAAATGAATCAAACTTCTAGAACCTGCAGAGACGACTACTCTTCTCATTAACGTTTCACAATATGCTTGGAACTTTTAGTATATTTAATCTCTTCATTAATATATATTTAGTTAAGTAAAATGATAAAAGTATTGCCAAAATTACAACAACAAAAAGTACTTAAAGCATGCCACATGTTTCTAGCTATTTGTATGGATATTAACATAATAGTCGAGAAGTCAAAATAATGATCAGTGAAGCCACAATTTCCTGGAATTTTGAGTTGGCTGCACATTGGCAGAGGGGCCCACAGCCCGGCCTCAGGATGGAGGTTTGGCTGCTGCAACAGCAGAAGCAATCTCAACCGAGACTGCACAAGAAACTCGTTTATCAAGTACGTGTACATACTACATAGAGGTTGCCACGGAAGGGAGAAGGCACGCGAGACTGCTCGAGCATACTATACGAGCTAGCCAGAGATCCATCGAAAAGTCAATGCAAATTCATCCAGTAAAACCCGAATTCCCTCTTCCCTCGTCGCCTTGTACACGTATGATCATTGCTGTGTATGAGCGTACACCATGCGTTCTGGAACTTCCCGTGCACGGTGGCCGGGCCGTCCACGTCGACGGCGAAAAACCCATCACCGAGGCCGCTGTGAACCTGCCTGCGTCCACGTAACCAACTCACCTCCGGCCGTGGATCGCCGCCGACGTGGCCCCCTACACCGCCGCCCGCTACTCCAACCTCGTCACCGCCTCACCGGCTGCCTCGCCGGCGTCCCGTGGCTGCTCCCTACTTAAAGCCACCATCCCTCTCCCAGCCAACCATATCAAACAACAGCATCAGCACAATTAGCAAGTCACATAGAGCAATCGACACGTGAGACTCGTGACCTCATCGTCAACAACTAGACACTTGTCCCGTGCATTCCCGGTGGCGACGACCACCGTCATGGCCTCCGCCGCGAGCTCCCTCACCTTCGCCACCGCCGACGCCGAGATCTGGAACGGACGCCTCGCCATGCTCGGGCTCGTCGCGCTCGCCGCCACCGAGTACCTCACCGGCACGCCCCTTGTCCACGCGTAGATACGGCCTACATTTGTGCGCGTGCGACTGTGTCTGTGTCTAGAGGAACTAGCTAGTTTGTACGCATGCATGTATGTATGTACTATGTACTGCAGGGGACTACTTTGTAAAGGTCTGTTTATAAGTAGTCTGAAACATTGTAGAATTACCAGCTGAAAAATATTCAAGAGGAAACACCAAACGATTTTTTTCTAAAACAAATCTGTGCTGGGAAATCCTATTATGTTAAAATTTGAAATTGACTTTGTTAGGAGCTGCCAAATGGACTAATGTTTCATACACTCTGTAAGTTGTAACTTAATGGAGCTCTACATCACATACTTATCATGCAAAGATTTTTTTTTTCAAAAATAAGTTGCATAATTTTTTCAATAAAACGAATGGTCAAGCTTGAGGTAAAAAAATTCAAATGAATTATAAGTTCGAATGGAGGAATTACAATGTAATTTAGTGTTTCCCTTGTAAATATTGGTGAATCAGCTAGGTTCGAATGTTACATGGGAAATTTTACTTGACAGGGAATATAAATTTGGTATTCCTACTGTGTTGCTTTTTTGAAGGGGCAAGGGGAAAGAGGGGTACGGTTTAGCTAATTCTATGGCGTATGCATGATATCTCTAAGTGGTTGAATGGCCATCTCAAAATGGCAAACCGATTCTCCATGTTTGCTCTCCTATTTGGCTCTAGGAATTTATCTGTGGGTGGTGAGCAATGTCCAAGAGGCGGCAAATAATGAAGATACAATATTCAATACTTTTTTCTTTTTTATAGCCGAGCCCAAGTGAGGTTCTGAATATGAAGCATCTCCTCTTGTGGAGTTTCTTTTTTTTTTATATAAATGTATCTAAATTTGTTCTAAATGAAATCTTTATTCAACTATGACTATTAGTATCTAAATTTGGTATATTAACAACATGGAACTCATATCCGTAAATATATTATGGGTGTGTTTAGATTAGGGAAAGATTCCCCGAAAATACATTGTTCACCAAAAAACACTGTAGATGAATAGTATTATGTGAGTGAAAAGGGTGAGATGAATAGGGAAAAGTTGGATGAATAGTGGTTTTTTGGGGAGTCTTTTTGAATCTAAACGGGGCCTATGAAAATATTTATTATTCAAAATATAACTAATTTTATTTAAATTGCAGATATCTATGGGTATTTTAAATTATATATATTATTGCTTATCAATGTTTGGAACGTTGATTTGAAAACAAATATATAGCTGCAAAAAAGTAGACAATGTAATATTTTTTAATAGATTAAGTGTTCCTTGGAGAAAATCATCTATTTGAGACGAAATGATACTACTAACACGTGGAGTGAACATCTGTCAATACATAGGACCACCACGGTATTTTGTAGCTCCTCTCATTAACATTTCACAATACTTGAAACTTTAACTTTTACTCCCTCTGTTTCAAATTGTAGGTCGTTTAACTCTTGTGACCCTAAATTTGACCACTTGTCTTATTCAAAAACAATTACACAAAAATATTAGATTTGTTATTATGGCTTGCTTTATTACTAAAAATTCTTTGAGAATAATTTAATTTGACTATGTTTACATAAATTTTTTGAATAAGATCAGCTGCCAAACTTGGGGTAAAAAGTCAAACGATCTATAATTCGGGACATGGGCAGTAATATTTAATATCTTTGTTCATATATTTAGTTAAGTAAAAGGCGAAAAGTATTGTCAAAACATGCCATATGTTTCCAACGACTATTTGTATATGATGACTATTTACAGAAAAGACGAGAAGTCAAATAATGATGAATGAAGCAAAAATTGTCAATTATTCTGGATCGGAAATTAGTGGCTGTTCAGAGTTGGCTGCACATCAGCAGAGGCCCTCAGGGTACAGAGTATGGAGATTCGGCTGTTGCAGCTGCACATCAGCAATCTCATATTCTCAACCCAACAAGCTGGAGCAGCAGACTTGGTGAAGAGCAATGCAAACTGCACAAGGAACTCGTTCAAGTACGTGTAAGTCACTACCGGAAAACGGCTGTTTGCCGTGAGTATAAATCTTTGCCGTGAGCCAAATGTCGGGCTCACGGCAAAGGCATGTTTGCCGTGAGCTCAAAGAGGACAACTCACGGCAAACAATAAGCTCTCGTCAAACGAAATATTTGCCGACAGCTAAACTAGAGCGGCTCTCGTCAAAAATACAACCCACGGCAAAACAAACCTTTGCCGTGAGCTCAACAGAGCGGCTCTCGGCAAAAGAGGACCCACTCGTCAAAAAAGGCCACGTGCACTCCTCGTGGCCTCCTCGTGAAACGGCTCCTAACGGCCGTTAACTCTTTTGCCGAGAGCCAGGGGGGGCACACGGCAAACACCCTAATTTGCCGTGAGCTTTCATAAAGCTCACGGCAAAGATGGTGTTTGCCGTGAGCTTTATAAAACCTCACGGCAAACATTACATTCATAAATTTTTAAAAATAGCAAACAAAGTCTAAAAATTATAAAATTTGTCGATGTCTAATAATATGAGACACATAGCTGATAGAGAAAGGTTTGACATGGTTTCGCACCAGTTTGTCTCATACGATGCACAAAATTGAACATCTTCATAGAAATTTCATAAACATGAGAAGGGATGTCTAGTTTCTGAAGTCAAAGTGAAGATTGAGTTTGAGTTTCAAAACATTGTGTATATGCTATAGGCACTATAATATGGTCCCTGTTAAATGTTAGTAATTTTTAAGATATATTTGATATTTATTTGTATTTAAAATATACATGAAATAATGGAAAGTTGTTAAAGCGTGCAGGAAATAATTAAATAATTGTGACATCTCTGATGTAAAGATGTAGAAAACACCTTTGAAACAGATTAAAAAGGGGAAAAGTGAAGATGGAATTCAAAAATTCATCAAAATTCAAATTTAAATTCACAAACAAAGGTTGTTTGACACCCAACTGAAATCTCAAGAATTTTGTACTAAACTTGAAAATCTCCAAAAATAAAAGTTGTTTGTCATCACAAATAAGGCCTTGTTACTGTTTGGAACTTTCGAAAATTTTGCAATTTAGCCCCTCAAAAACTTGAAAAACAGTTCTGAACACCTTTTTGAATTTGGGTTGTTTGAGCTTGAAAAATTTGAAATTTCAGGTTCACCCCAAAGAGACAGTTGTGTCCCACCTCTCAAATTTCAAATTTTATCTTTACACTTTTTCATGTTCAGTTCAAATTTTTGGAGAAAATTCAAAAGGGGCAAACAAAGAGTTTGCCGAGAGCGGTGATTCAGGCTCACGGTAAAAGTAGCTTTGCCGAGAGCAGCGGACATCCTCTCGGCAAAACTGGACACGTGGCACGGCATCAGTCAGGCCGGCATGGCCACGTGGCAGCCTCTTTGCCGAGAGCTTTCCAGAGACTCTCGACAAAGGCATGGTTTGCCGAGAGCTTTCCAAAGCCTCACGGCGAAGGGAATCTTTGCCGAGAGCTTCCTGGCGGCTCTCGGCAAACGTGTCCCACATATTTCACATTTCAACGCCCAAACAAATTTTCTTAGTTCACACATCCTACAAAGTACAACATGTGAGCATTTGACTATTTTACCAATTTGTTTGCTATTTTTAATTTCTTTGTATCAATTTGTAATAATTCTAAGTTGAATAGAGAAACGATTTGAAAAATGGTAAAAAATGAATTAACTAATGAGATTCATGTAAGTAAGTGTGATGTGAAGCCTTACCAACAAAATAAGAGTATATTTCAATGAAAACATGGAAAAAACCACGTGGATTAATAGTTTTGCAATTATTAAAAATAGCAAATGGAGTCCGAAAATCATGATTTTTGTAGACATCCAATGATTTGGTGTACTAAGAGTGTGGGAAAAGTTAGACGAGGTTTCGGGCAATTTTGTGTCAAACCATGCACAAATCCGAACATCTCCGTAGAAGTTTTGTAAACATCACATGTGATCTCTAGAATTTGAACTCAAAGGGAACTTTAAATTTGAGTTTGCATGAAAAACTTTGTGCACATGTTATAGACACTATAATATGGTCTATGTCAAAATTTGGTATTTTTTCAGAATAATTTGATATATATTTCTACTTCATATATACATGAAATAATGAAAATTTACTAAAATACACATGAAATAATGAAATAATATGTAAAAAAATAGGACTTCATGATTTTACTCATCATATGAAATAAGATCAGTATCACCAACACTTTAGAAAAAAGAAATGGAGAGCACAATAAAAAAAACTAATGGGGGAGCAACTCTTTGCCGAGAGCGTCAAGGCGAGCTCACGGCAAACAGGGTGTTTGCCGTGAGCTCGCCTTGAGGCTCTCGGCAAAGAGTTCTTTGCCGAGAGTTTGCAAAGGGGCTCACGGCAAACGGGTTTGAAATTTTTCGAACTGAAATTTGAATCTTTGTCGTGAGCTTCGATCTGGCTCTCGGCAAAGGATGTCTTTGCCGAGAGCCGGATCTGTGCTCTCGGCAAAGGCTGTGTTTGCCATGAGCCTAGATCTGGCTCTCGGCAAAGACAGCCTTTGCCGTGAGCCTAGATCTGGCTCTCAGCAAAGACAGCCTTTGCCGAGAGCCAGATCGAGGCTCTCGGCAAACCTCCTTACACTTAACTGTTCCGTCTCCTTCGTCCACTGTGCCATTCATTTTTCCACCCCGCTCGTTGCGCGCGCCGCCACCGCCCTCCGCTCGTCGCGCGCCCCGCCCGTGCGCGCCGCCCCGCCCGTGCGCGCCCGTGTGCCCCGCCCGCACGCCGCCACCGCCTCCTCCCTCGCCTCGCCGCGCCGCCGCCTCCCTCCCTCACCTCGCCGCGCCGCCGCCTCCCTCCCTCGCCGTGCGGCGCCGCCGCCTCTCCTCTCCCCGAGACCCCGACTCCACTTCGTCATCTTCCTTCCTTTTTCTCCCCGTGCGGTGGCTGCGGGAGTGTAAGACGCCGCCATCGTAGTCCGACTCCACCGCCGAGAACTCTCCGCCGAGCCCGCTTCTGTCGATCCGAGCGATCCTCCCTCCCGCCGAAGCGCCCGGCGACCACTGCCCTCCTGCGCCTGTCTTGGGTAAGTACATATGTGCACGCCCTCGATGGATTAGATTGCTAGTAGGATGGAACTTTACTCGTTTTGATTCGTGAAATGGACAATTCATAGAATGTGTGAGCAACAAAGTCTGTATTTTTATCCCAAAAAAAACAAACTCTGTATTTCATATAGCTCAATATAGCTGGAACCTTTTCACTTCAGCCAAGCTGAACCCAGATGATTTTTTATCACCTGGGCGCTGTATGACACATTTGTTATGCCCAATCTAGATTGCTCTTGTAGTCTGATTGATATGATTGTCACTTGTCAGCCAAGGTTACAGTGAACTTTTTTACACAGCTTGGAGATTAAACTCATAGATGTATTAGACTCTCTTTTTTTGTAACCAATTGGTACCTTCCGTTAGAGTAGCTGCATAGTTTTTCCCTTCTGCAATTATGTTTCCTCGCACACACAATTTAGTGCCTAGTTATGCCCTTATGCTCTTCTCATTTTGAGTGTAACATTGTTTGTGCTGCCAATTATAGTATAGAAGCACATTTCCAAGTAAAAAATGTTGCAGTCTGTGTTGCTTGGTCATGCATCTATCTATTCCAGAATATGCATGATATGTAGAAAATTTGGATTCATGTGTAGGAATGAGTTAATTTAAAAATACAAATTGATATGATGGTTGTTCTATATTTGTGGATGTATATGATTGTATGAATGTGTGATTCTATAAAGTGAATGTGATTCTATATATGAATGTGATTCTTTGTGACTAATTCGATATGATGGTGGGCTTTAGAAACCTCACCGTGTAGGGGAATTGCTGCCGAAATTTTTCATTGAAATTGTTATGTTATTTTTCCAGGAGAGGAGTCGACGCTCGTCTTCCTCGACGCTAGCTGATGCTCACCGTCATCGACGCTAGCCGGATAGCAAGGTGAGACATAGAACACTTGTCTTTTCGTTTCATGTTTTAGGTCACGTAACCTAGTTAGGCGTCTCCCGTTCGAAAGAAATACAGTTTGAGATATGCAGATCTCTGCATATCATATGCAAAACTGTATCTGTTTCGAATTGTCCACGTTTATTGGACAGCCCGAGGATGCGACGATATCGTTAGTTTCCATGTTCTACTTCTATCCGGGACAGAGTTTCGGCAGCATCTCCCTGTTGTTCTTCGGATGCACACTCTCCTTTCAAGGACGTGTATCTGGAGAACAGCGGGGAGATGCTGCCGAAAATCTGTCTTGGATAGAGTAGAGCATGGAAACTAACGTCATCGCCGCATCCTCGGGTGGGATTAGGACCTATCTTTGCCTATTAGAAAGTATAAGGAGCGTGTAGATACTTAAGATATTTATATCCCTCATTGAAATGTGAAAGGATGGCTGACCGTGAGTGGATGTACACGGGCCGCCCGAGTCCGCGTCAGTTTACAAATGAATGGATGGACAAGATCCATAGATTCATTAGACTAGCATTTGCTAAGGCTAAAGGAGCCAATGCGACTTGGTGTCCATGCAGTCGTTGTCAAAATAAGAAACGACAAACAAAAAAAGATATGAGTACTCATCTCTGCAAGAATGGGTTTGTTGCCGGCTATACTCGGTGGGTCTACCATGGCGAAACCGATCGGAGAAGGGAGGAGGTGGTGAGGCAACGTGTCATGGAGTTTGATGATGAAGCCGGGGTAGGAGACATGTTAAATGACTATGACCAAGCCCACTTCAATGAAGGACCTAGTGAGGAGGAGCCGGAGGTAACCGCAAAAGCATACTACGACATGTTGTCCGCGGCTCAACAACCCTTACACGGGCATACTAAGGTTTCTCAGCTGGATGGCATTGCACGTCTAATGGCGCTAAAGTCCCAGTATAACCTTGGGCGGGAGGCCTTCAATAATATCTTGAGTGTTGTCGGTAGTCTGCTTCCTAAGGGTCACATTCTTCCAAAGAGCATGTACGAGGCAACAAAACTCCTCAACGAACTCAAGATGCCCTATGAGCAGATCCATGCCTGTCCAAATGGATGCGTGTTGTTTAGGAAAGAACACGAGAATGCGAGGTACTGTCCAAAATGTAACTCGTCTAGGTACGTGGAGGAAGATGCTGGTGATGGACAGAAGAAGCAGAGCAAGCTCCCCGTGAAAATCCTACGGTACTTGCCGTGCATCCCACGGATCCAACGGCTATACATGACCGAGGAATCTGCGAAACAGATGACATGGCATAAAAATGGACGTCGATACAATCCTGACAAGATGGTACATCCGTCCGATGGTGAATCATGGCAACACTTTGATCATATTCATCGTGGCAAAGCCGCAGAGGCCCGTAACGTTCGCGTTGCTCTGGCCACAGATGGGTTCCAGCCTTATGGGATGGGGGCTGCCTCATACACTTGCTGGCCCGTGTTTGTTATCCCTCTCAATCTCCCCCCCGGCGTCATCTTTTCTCGGCAGAACATTTTCCTGTCTTTGATAATTCCTGATCACCCGGGGGCTAATATGAATGTCTATATGGAGCCTCTTATTGATGAATTGGAGCATGCTTGGGAGCGAGGGGTATTGACGTACGACCGAGCCACAAAGAGAAATTTCATAATGCATGTTTGGTATCACTACTCCTTGCTTGACTTCTTAGCATATGGGGTATTCTGTGGCTGGTGTGTTCACGGGGTGATTCCATGCCCAATTTGCAAGGCAGGTGTGAAGTTCATTTGGCTGAGTAAGGGTGGAAAGTATTCCGCGTTCGACAAACACCGGCAATTCCTCCCTTTGAACCATCCATTTAGGCGAGACATCCGGAATTTCACGAAAGGTGTTGCAGTTACAGACCCTGCACCGCACATTATGACCGGTGCTGAGGTTTGTGCTCAGGTAGCCGCTCTCCAGGTCAACGAACAAGGTGGTTTTGTAGGATATGGTCAGGATCATAACTGGACTCATAAGTCTGGACTGTGGAGGTAGGAGATGATGTCTATATTGTTGGTCAACAGGCCACACAAGTTTATTTTCTCCAGTATCCTTGTCAGACGGACGAGCGTCTTCAGGGATGGGATGTTGTGTACAAGGTATCACCACATGGCAAACTACCAGTCCCAAACAATGATGATTACAATATTGACCTGAGCACATACGAGGGAGAATTTTTCCAAGAAGATGGGCTTGAAGGGAGTTTTGTCATAGACTTAGCGGAAGCGATCGGAATGGAAGTAGACAATGAAGATCTAGGTGAGGAAGACGATGGAGATGAGGTTGAAAATGTGATGGACTTACGATTACTTGAGCGATGGCAATTAAATGATGACAGTGATGACATTGCCCCTTTGGAGCACGGGCATGATGAAATTGATGCACGGGATAGTGATGATGAGTATTATGAGGAACAAAATCTTGATGATGATGATTATTTCTAGAAAAATATGTACGTTACTTTCTAGTTATGTTTTAGATTTATATTTTAAAGTTACATCTTGCTATGTTATGTGTAGTTATGTTTTTTAGCCTGTTTCTAAGTATATCTTGCTTATTTGTTCTAATTTGTTCATTCTTTTTTATTTTCAGGTGACTGAACAAATATGGCGGGCGGCAAAGTGAGGAAGGTGTCGTCCGTGTACCAGAGGACGAGTGAGGAGGGGGAGGGGTCGGGTTCGGGGTCGGGGTCGGGCAGGAGGAGCTGGTGGAGTTTCAGGCGTCGAGAGCCGCGTCGAGAGCCTCCTCCAGAGCCGATGCCACAAATTCAGCTCTTCGACGAGGACGAGTACGTGGAGGAAGAAGACACGGACTTTTGGCCTTATAGGCAGCCGGACTCGGAGGACGAGTCGGTGGAGGCAGAGGAGGAGGAGGAGGAGGAGGACGACGAGGAGGAGGAGGACGAGGAGGATGCTAGGGAGGTGGAGGGTGAGGAGGTGGAGGGGGAGTACGAGCCGGAGGAGGAGGACGACGAAGGTGTAGAGGACGTGCCGAAGGTTTGGTTGCGAGGCCCGTCGACCCTCCCTCCCCGGCCACCTCCACACCTACGCCCAGTGATTAGACCCGCTGGACAAAGGTCAGTGCTTTTGACGTGACCCTTAATTTCCCTATGATTAGTTGCGATCTCAATAGAAACTAATATTGTATTGTAATTATTTTCAGGGGTTGGGACCTGGTGGGCGGTGGAAACCACTCACGCCTTGTCAATGGCATACTCGGCCTCTTGTGCAAGGAGCACTTCCCCGGCATGGTCCAGCATGCCGGAAAGTACGAGCCGGCTTTTCACTTTGAGCACTACTACTCCGCGCCGGACCAGCCGGATACCCTGGGCCGAGCGTACAACAACAAGGCGGAGCGGGTGAAGACCGAGTTGTGGGTAAGTCTTTCTGGCACTACATTACTGAATTCATCGCATTTTCAATACTGACATAATAATTGATGTGTATATGCAGGATTTCTACAGGTGCGAGGAGGGAACTGAGGTGAGGGCGGAGCGTAACGCCCACCGAGCCTGCCAGAAGCTCCTGCACGACATTCACTACGAGGCGCGCCTCCAGGCTATCGTGCACTACCACGCCCACTACGAACATCGAAAGGTCACCAAGAGGCAAGCCGTAACAATGACGTTGGAGAGGGAGGATTTCCTCAAGGTAACTAACTAACATCAAAACTTTTATTTTCTGAGAATAAACATGCTTCATTGGATCTTCAACCTTAATTGCATTGAATTGCAGGTGCCTCCTAGTTGGTGTAATAATCACACAGAGGCCTGGGAGAAGATGGTGGACAAGTGGTGCTCTCCCGAGTGGCAGGAGAAGCACAATATTCACCGGGACAGGCGTTTGAAGATGGCAGGACCATCGCACCACCAGGGCAGCCGAGACCTCACGGGATACGCGAAGGCATGGGTAAGCGGCTTTAATTGTTTATTCTGATGCAAGACATTATGAAAACATTCTAACCGCTTTGTTCTCCTTTTCTGCAGTCGGCAGCACATGGCAACCGGGACTGCCCTCAGTTCAAGGCGTGGTGCTTAGCTCATATGGGCAAGGCAACGGACGACATCGACTACAGCGAGGACACTCCCGACTCGGCGTTCACCAACCCCACCATCCCTCCGAGGGTCAGTTCGTACACGTCTAGGTCAAGGGAGGTCCATGGGCCAGACTACGCTCCAAGCACCCAGAACTTTGATGGGCGAGTCGTCACGGAGGTGGGCGGAGGGAAGAAGCATGGGCGGTACTGGATGGGTGACAGCGTCATGGACTCGACCACGACGCCAAGACTCCCCGAGATTCGGCAAAGGGCGCCGAGCGGAAGCGACACAATCCGCCCACGCATGACACAGGAGCAGCTGCAGATATCGTCTCTACAGGTTATTTCTTTTTTACTTTGTTTTCCATTGCTTTTGATGTACGATTGCTTCGCATTCTAACATATATATTTTGAATGTAATGCAGTCCCAGCTCGCCCAAGAGAGGACCGAACGGGAGATCGAACGGGAGAGCCTACAGGCCAACTTGACCCAGATGTACGCCTGGATGCAGAGCGTGGGCACTCAAGTGTCCGTCCCTTCCCCACAGCTTCAGTTTCAGCCACCGCCTCGGCAACCGACCCCTGTGGGTATAAAAACTTTTGGTTTGTAAGTTCATTGGTTAAATCTTGTCTCACGTGAAAACATTCTCCTTTCTGCTGGGTCTCTCGGCGGGATCAAATGATCCCGCTGGAATGGTCAACATGTCGCCTGGTGTGTCGCCTGCGCCTCGTGTGTCGGACTGGTCGCCTTGGGGAACTCAGCAGGATGGACAGGGCTCACAGGATCACGACCTCTCCAACCCCTCCCAAGCACACAACCCGTGGGAATGGCGGCACCACCATTAGGTAGTTGACGGACGTTGTGGTTAAACTTGTGGTCGAACTTGAATGTTATGTGCATGGACTTGTGCTATAACTTGTTGTTAAACTTCTGGTTAAACTTGTGGTTGAAACAGTATGTTATGTGCATGAAATATTTGTTTATTGGTTATATTAATTGCCTGTGATGTATTTGAGATGTATGTGTGATATATTTCAGTTGTTGGGCACCATATATGAGCAAATAAGAAATAAAAAAGGTCTCAGCCCAGGGGTTTGCCGAGAGCATGGGGCCAGGCTCTCGGCAAAGATGCCATTTTTTGCCGAGAGCCCTGGCCAAGGCTCTCGGCAAAGCCCCTGTGCAGAGGCCCCGCGCCTGCCCCCGGTGTGGGCCCCATGGGCTCTTTGCCGAGAGCCTGGCACGTGGCTCTCGGCAAACCTTGAATTCTTTGCCGAGAGCCTGGCGCATGGCTCTCGGCAAACCCAACTGTGGGCCCCACAGAGACGGCGCAACGCCGTCTCGCCGGCGTTAGGGCCAGGCTCTTTGCCGAGAGTCTACATGCTCTCGGCAAATACCTCCTGTGCACACGGCAAAGGCTTTGCCGTGATCCCGGCAGAAAGCTCTCGGCAAAGGTAGCTTCGCCGAGAAAATCTTTGCCGAGTCATCTTTGCCGAGAGCCGGCTCTCGGCAAAGCCTTTGCCGAGAGGGTTGTCCTCTTTGCCGAGAGTGCCAGGCTCACGGCAAAGAGCCTGGATCCGGTAGTGAGTAGCGGTCGCCACGGAAGGGAGAAAGGCACGCGTGACTGCTCGAGCGTACAAGTAGCGATGCAAGTGGGTTGCCATTGGTTGGCCCAAACACTAACCCACACTACCCAATTAGCTATCAATTAATTTTAGGTTGGCCCAAACGAAATTAAGTCGTGGAACCAGTTGACCCAAAGCAAAGGTCCCTCCTCTCGTCTCTACCCCTCCGCCTGCGGAAGTGAAGATCCAAATTCAGAGATTCATCGACAAGCCAGCCATCCATGCATAGCCCGCTACTCCTCCCAGCCCTCCGTCTGCAATGCCCGCGCGCCCGCCTGGCCTTCGTCGGCCCCGCAGCACGGCCGCAGCAGCAGGTGGCCGAGAGCACCCGGTATTTGCTGGGGGATTTGGTCACTACTAACTCCTACGGCTACAGGTTCTTCGGTAAATACGACGTGGAGCCAGGTGAAGATGCTGACAGCAAAGACGAAGACAATTTTTGGTCACCTAAGAGCTCACTCGCCAGCGACGACGAAGACACCGACGAGGATGAACCTCCTCCACCATACGAGAACGAGTACGTCGCGCCAAGGTTCCCCTTCTCCTTCCCCGCGCTACGTAGCCTCCGCATCGTGCCGTGCCAGCTGGACTGGACCAGCCGCCGTCGGACGCCGGCGCCATCTCCTTGCCGTCGTTGGAGACGATGCACCTGTGGGAGAAGCTCCGTGCAACAGCTAATCTCCGCCTGCCCACGCCCCGGCGACCTGACGCTGGATGCCTGAAGGGACTAACCGAGCTCGACGTCGTCGACAAGCGCCACCTCCGGAGGCTGGCCCTGAAGCCCTCCGATGCTGCCAGAACCTTGCCGTAGTCGCCGCCGCCGCCGCCGACTCGTTCTTCACCATCCACGGCGGCAGGATCTCGTTGTGCAAGCTCGACTTCTGCTACGCAAAGGTCACGGAGCCGTCGGAGCTCGGGGAAAGAGAAGACGACGATTGGGTTACCCAACTAACCCAACCAGCACAACACCATTGAACACCACAACTTTAGTGGGCCAATTTGATGGGTAATTATACAACTTTTTATTTTTTGGGGGGACTGTCTACTGCCCACCCAGGTGAAATGAGGCAATCTAACACCTGGGTGAAAACAAACAATGTTTCACCCAAATTTGCTAGTCCTACAGTTCAGGTGAAACAAGACAAACTTTCACCCAGGTGATAGTTTGCCAAAATTCACCTGAACACAGAAAATTGACACATTTGGGTGAAACAAACAAATTGGACACCCAAAAATAAAATAGCCAACAAAATGAAAATGTACATGTATGTATGTATGTCTTCAAGAAATTAAATGTACTGTTCATTAAGTGTGCTGAAATGAAAATGAACAAATAAAAAATAAAAAGGCTCAGTAAATGAAGTTGAGCAAAACATGATGCTACATTCCAGTAAATGTAAATGTACTGTTGTCTACAAATGGATTCTGACACAATAAAATGAACATATGAGAAAAGTGAAGTTTCTAGTACCTATATGTCAGATAGAAAGACTTAATACATATGAGAACAAATAACAAGATAAAAATGGAGAGGTGCAAAGTTCTAATCACCCTGCCAGCTTCCTTGCAAAGCAGCAGGAAGGGCTTCTCAAAGTTGGTACATCTCTTGTATGTCAGCCTTGAAGTGACGTGAAACATGTTGATGATGGCACACGGACTATAGACACTACATCGAATTTTGGTCACGACATGAGACATGAAACAAAGCTAAATAGACTACACAGCAAAAACATAACTGACATGTATGTGAAAACATGTAGTGAAGTGACATCAAATGCAATGTCCAGGAAAAAAAAGGGTCTCACCTGGCCAAGCTCGATAATGGAAGATGAAATGAACCGTTATGCCATGTATGTGTTGCTAGCTACAAATAAAACATTTTTCATGAGAGGCATTTTACTATCCAGCATACATCCAGACCAATCAAGTTTGGGAAAATACATGCTAACCACTGGCATATAACATTGAGGCAAAAAAAAAAAAGAGGAAGAGGAAGCTCACATTTTTTCCTTGTATTTCAATTTGAGCAGAAAGAACAGATGATAGGGGCAGCCTGGTGGATTCCATTTCTCTACATAGCAAGAAATAGTAGAACCAAAACCAAATGTCAGGGTCCAGGGGGCACAGGCAAATGACTAAAAATGTACTGAAAAAATAAATCACATTTAAAATAAGTATAGATGCAAGGACAAAACAGCCATAAAACATAAAATATGTACTGACCATAGAAAAACAAAATACAGTGACAATGCACAGTTTACATAAAAGCAACGAAAAAACAGAAAAAAAACCTGAATAAAACACTAAAAAAATGCCAGATATTATTTTGTCATAACTCAACTTAGGCACATAACTTATGTATGCAACTTTACTTTGGATAAAAAATGGAAAAAATGAAAAAAAGAAAAAATAAAAATAAAAATACAAATTCAATATTGAAATGTACAATTGTGGTAAACAATATACTAACATTACAAAAATAAAGAAATACAGACATGATGAACCACATCCATTTCATCAAACACCTTTTTGAGGACGAAAACATAAAAAGGAAAAAATAAAATTGAAAAAGAAAAAAGGAAAAAGAAAAAAAGTAAAAAAAAAACCAATGAAATACAACATTGAGATTAAAAAACACACTAACAGTAAAAAAAAGTGGAATACAATATAAGACAGACAAAGGTACCTGTGCCCTGATGTGGTTGATACTGTCAGCAGAGGTTGTGGTGTACGGACATGTTGAAGCAAAGTTACGAAGAAATTCCACAGCGCGTCACGTCAGAGAGACAAGTTGCTCAACCAGACGCCTAGGCCCATTTATAAGAAACATCATAAGGCCCATTTATAAGAAACATCATAAGGCCCAAAAAACAAAACGTGACAGTCTAAACACTAGGGGCAAAAAAGGAAAGATAAAAAACCATAACTTGATAGACAAGTTGCTCAACCAGACGTAGGAAAGAAAGGATACTACTTACCTCTTCCTGTGGAGGGCTGCTCGGGAGATTAGTCTAGATCTAAAGAAAAATATGGGGGTCCCCTAACATGGGGGGCTTCAAATCCAGATCCAATCAGTAATACAAATATCCTGGAGAATCAGCAAGGCAAAAACAAAAAGATGTCACAAGTAAGTTTCCTTCAAACCATCAGATCTGTGGAATTAGTATTGGTATGGATTAAAGCAGGATATTAATGAATTTATTCAATCAATAAATTTCTAAAAGCCCAAAAGATTTCAGAGTTTGTTTGTACAGAGTCCTAATTCAATTATAAAATGCAGGAACTTGCCTTTGCAAGAATGACAGGAGGAGAAGAAATTATCACATGTCAAGAAGGAACAAAACAGATGAAAAGAATGGGAGAATCAAAATTTCATGGAACAAGTGAAGATGAACTCAGTTCAAACCTGACTACAAAGGTAATCTACAAAAAGAAATGAATGAATTGTAAAAGGAAACAACCAAAATATTGTGTGGGTAGTATTCTGACAGTGATTGTGTGTGTAGAATGATAGGATTCAACAATCTTTAGAAAGTGTGGCAGGGGTGGAGATGTGGCGCGAAGAATGGACAAATAGCCTGATTAATGACGAAGCAGAAAACAGTCTAGCTAATGTGTACATGTCTTCACAGGTGAAAATAATCTATTTGCCTTGTTTCATGCTGATAATACATTAAAACTTTAACTAATGTAATAACAAGCAACTTTTAGCAGGGATTCTACACGGATTTACTGATGGACCAGATAAGGCATTCACAGGAGGGGGCAGGGAGTCAAATGTATGGCCAGGTATAGATTAAAAAATAGAAATATTCTTAATGCATTAGTTTCAATTAAAGACATGAAGTTTGAATTGACATTAAATAAGTTGTATTGGATTGAATTAAACACTGTATGATGACAGGGAGAAACACAGTCGTTCATGGATTTGCTCATTGGTGACCATGGTTTTGGAGGCTTCCAACATAGAGACAAATCTGATTTTGCACAACTGAATGTACAACCAACAGAAGCAACAAATGACAGAGCACAGGTATTTTCTGGAAAAACTAGGCAAAAACTTATATAGCAGAAACAACAATCAAATACTAACCTGTTTTTTATTACTCATGAAGGTGATGATGCACAACCTTCATTCAGATGTTGAAACTGCAAGTAGTACAATTGATACAACATCAAAATCTGAGGTAAGTGAAAATAGCTGTTTAAAAACATAAAGATATGATTCTACTGCTAAAAAATTCATGAGAAGGGAAAATACTTGTGCAGCTAAGAACAACAGTAGATGCTGATGGAGAAAGCATTATGAACAATGAGGATGCAATGTGGCAAGATAACATTTTTGGAACAATGCAGCTACAAGAGGTGAAACGAAAAATTTAGATAATGCTTATAACAGATGTGCATGTAAAAAAATATATGAGACTGAACCAAAATATTAGCGTTCTCACTACATTTACATGTTCAATGACAGGTGGAAATGCTGCAAAATGATGCTGAAAGAACATTGGCCATATCAGATGAAAGAATTGTGCAAGCAGAAGAAGATAAAGAACTTACAGAGGAAGAGGTTGAAGCTTTCATCCGTAGTGAGCTCCAAGCAGCAGCCGATGGGAACAATGCGGATATAGACAGTAAATACACACCTCAATTTGGAATGGAATTTAAAAGTAGAGATGATGCACACCACTTTTTCTCGTTCTATGGTTTCCTTGCTGGCTTTGAAGTGGTTGTAGCACACGTATATCGGACACAAGACAATAAAAGAAATAAGGAGATATACAAACAGGAGATGAGATGTCACAGATATGGTAAGAATTCAAAGAGGCAACAAGACATAATTGCACAGGACATATTAATGGTGGAGGCAACAAATGATGAAAAGAAAAAAAGGAGAACAAATGTACAGGTAAAAACTGATTGCAAGTGTGTCATGGTCGTGAAAGAAGAAAATGGAATATGGAAAGTTGCTAGACTGGATTTGGAGCACAACCATGAACTAAGTCCTCAAAATCGCAATCAACTATTCAGTGGGAGAAAGTACATGACAGACATGGAAAAGGCCATAATTCGAACATTGAATGACAACAACATACCAACAAGGAAAATGATAAGTATACTGTCTTACCTAAGAGGAGGTCTGACTGCGCTTCCATACAAGACAAAAGATGTGCAAAATCTGAGAACAAAAATAAACAGAGAAGTTACAGGAAATGATATGACACAAGCTTTGGAATACTTCAGAAGAAGAAAAACAGAAGATCCAACATTCTACTACAGGTTTAAAGTGGATGAAAACATGAAAGTGAAGAATATTTTTTGGAGGGAGGGGATCTCACTAGATTGGTATGCAGAATATGGTGAGTGTGTTAGCTTTGACACAACGTACATGACCAACAGATACAATCTTCCTTTTGCTCCATTTGTTGGGATAACAGGCCACGCTCAAACTTGCTTGTTTGGATGTGCATTCCTGTCAGATGAAACAACAGATACGTTTAGATGGGTGTTTGAAACATTCCTTGAATCAATGGGGAATAAACATCCACAGACAATTATAACAGATCAGGACAAGGCTATGAAAGCAGCAATAGAAACACCAGCCCATATGAACTTACGGTACCGGTAACACCAGCCCAAGCGTTAAAACTGAATAGCATTGTGCAGGGATTTTTTTATATTCCAAGTATATATTTTATTCTATAGAAACAGGACAAAACAGGTGTCTGAGAAAGCAAATTAGACCATCTAGAAGGAGAACAAAAAGGAAAAACAGTCTCAATGAAACAGCGGTAGCATGAATACACTAACATTCTACAGAATGAACGAAAAAACTAAACGACAAGAACATGAGTATATTATTCAGAGAAGCACACACTTTACATGCATCAGTTACAAATGTGTGTGCAAAATGGCTAAAGCACCATCATCACATAAATGCTACATGCGTATCGACCCCTGAAGGCTTCATCAAAAAGTAAAATTCATAATACAACGACCATAAAACATAATACTAGCAATCAGATTATTGTTTGGCTGTATGATATGAAAACTAAAAAAATCCTTTACACCATGGAACTAATCGCACTACAAGAATACAAGACGCCATCAAAATAAACATGCATACTAGATAAGGCGTGTCATTGTCCCCTGTCTGGGTAGGCAACCATGGACAGGGGGCATATACCAAGCAAACATCCAGCAAGAACATGACATACTAACAATCTTAACTAAAAAAGATCATCATGGGGGCTGCTAGGACCGTTAGTGGACCAGTAATGAGCAGTGGTGATATAAAAGCACTATATCAGGCACCCACCAAGATAGAGTCTGATATAATTACTAACGAGCAGACCTAGATGATTTCAAATGCCTTATACCAGTTAACTGAAGTTATATTAAATATACATCAAAGAGAATCAATATACTAAAAAAGGGAATTATATTGATGAAACCAACACAAAAAAAACAACAGCAGACACAAAAAAAATTATGCTGAGTACTAATTTAAAACTATGGCAACAGAAAGAAAATAATTAAGGCTAATCATAAAAAAGAACCATTCAGCGCCACCATGCCCGGGCATTACACGGCATACACAATATGGCTGAAATCGCCATGCCAAATCCACTATGGTGGGTTTTTGTTGGCTATGCTTACATGGTTTGATTCATCATTAGGCTTAATTAAACAAAACATAAGCAACAAGCATCACAAGCAGTGAGGGGAGCATTACGCAGTTTAAACATGAAAATAACCATACATGAAACTTACAATCATGCATTTAGTGCTTCTGCACTAAGTGTTGCATTGTCTATGATTACAGTATATGAACAGACATGAGACATTACTACTGAACATGAAATATTATATTGAACATCCGAAATTACAATGTTTTGATTGCAACATCACCAAACTGAACATAGGGGACATCGCGCAGTATTGCACAAGAACTTAGAGACTTGTGCCCTATGGGACCAGGCGTGGATCGATTCCCTATGAGAAATAAAGATATTAACAAATAATAAAACAAAATGTGTTGAGTGCTAATTTTAGATAGAATAAACACAACTGGAATGGAGAATAACATAGAAGAACAAAAAAGATTCACCTCTCGGTATAGCTTGTTGACAAGAGCCTTGTCCTTCTGGTTTTTGGAACTAAAATACAGCTCATGGCCAAGATTGACTCTAATATTGGGAATATCAGAACATGAAAATATCTGCCTAAGGTCAACATTTCCATCCCACAATTCCATGAATTTGATGCTGAAAATGCCACAATCATCACTACAGAAACAAAAAAAAATAGAGCGTATATGACTGCACAAATGTACAAATATAAAAGAACTGTATATAACAATAGAATTAGTAGGTGAAAAGATTACCCATTTTCCTGTTTGGGCAGAGGAGGGAAAAAGGTTGAAAAACTTGATAGATCAAGGTTCCCTTCGGCATGCAGGAACCATGCAATTTTGAAGTTTGTTATCTGCATAGAAAAATGAATAGGCATTGGGCAGTAAAGTGGATGACAGCAAAAATAACAAATAAAAAACAAGAAAAAACTGATCTTACAATTTGGTCTCTGACTTCATCATAAAAGGTGTCGGACTGGTTGTATATAGAGTCCATGAAAATGAACGATTTGTTCTTCAAATTGACAAGAAATACAATCCAGTGTTCGGCATGGCAGATTGGGAAAAATAGCTAAAAATATAAGTAACAAATGCAATAGACAGTGTTTTAAAAAATGAAAATGAGAACAAGATAATTTGTTGGTTGCGCATTATAAGAAACAAACAGAACCACCATATCAGCAAGGTGTAGCTTCAGAGCGGAGTTGGCCCCCATGAAAGAAGTCTTGACAACATCTTCATGGTATTGGTTGTCGTAGTGAAGCATGGAATACTAAATAGTTACAGTTAAAAAGAAAGAAAAGGCCAATTAATTTCAAAACTGATGCACATGGATATAAAAAAAGTAAAGTTATGAAAGTTATGTACCCCAACTTTTGGATAAAAATAATGCTTTCTGGATCGCCTAGGATGACAAAGCTCAAAAAAATTGCGACAGTGTCCAGCAATAAAAAAATTATCGCAATGTCCAAGGGGTTCTATTGACTGCCCCAGGGATTCAAAATTAACTTTGGTCTTTGCAAATTGCACAGCAATCTCACTGAAAGGAAAAGAAAATCAGAAGGGGAAAAAAGTTAACTCAAAACTGCAGAACTCCATGCACAGTGTTTAAAAATGAATATAATATAGTTGTACAACAGAGAAAACTAAAGACAAATATAGACCTAGCAGAAAAAATATGAACTTCCCTTTTACTAAAGGAATTGACAGATAGTTGGCATTGTTGCAATTATATTTAATGAAGGCAAGAATACAATGTTATGACAAAAAAATATCAAAGAGTATATGAAAAAACAAAGGAAAATGAATACCTTTTCCACTGACTGTATGCAAGGCCACATATGATTTTATAAAACTTTAGACTAACAGCAGTGACTGGGAACCGGTTTGGATTTGACCTTGGAGCCTTGGGAATGTTTGGTGTGCCATGTGGTTTGGTTGGTGGCTTTGATTTAGCTACGATTGGCTGAGAAGATGTAACATTGTGAAAAAAATTTGAATTGTACATATGATCAGATAGCTTGGACAAATTCGAGCACTTTTCAGAAAAGTTCACCTTTCTGAGCAGTTGAACAGTTTGGGGGTCCTAAAAACATGTAGGAAAATAAATTATGGATTAATATGTTTAAAAAGGAAATGATCTTAAAATATAGAAAAAACATGGAAAAACTAAAAAGTTGAACACACTGAATGGGATCAGCAATTATCCTCAAATTTTAATGATGTTTCACTGTTTCAGTACCGAGAGAACACAGAAGCTGAATTATCGCACTAAACAATTTACTAATGCAAGCTCTCAGGGTCGAGGACAATGAACAGGTACGGTAGCTATTACACAGGCTAGTTTACATAAGAAAGCATGTGCAATAGACAAGTTTAAAATAGAACTAACTCAGATATACTATGATAAAAACAACAATGAAAAGTATGCAAAACAATATTTCGGAATGCCAAATAATAAGCAAAATAACTAGCAGCCGCACGCAAGACAGCCACGCAGAAGAACATGCATGATTAAAAATTAAAATATTCATGAACGCATATTAAATGGGAATTCACATAAATGAAATAAAAAGGAAAGTGACCAGAACAGCAAAAGGATTGTGACCTTTACAATGACAGGGACACCATGATTTGGTGTGCTGCACGGTGTCATATGAACTACTGGTGGTGCTGCTTGGCCTGGTTTACTGACAGGTCTGTCTTCTTCTTTTGCAGAGTCAGAATCAGATAGATGAAGGTCAAAAAGTCCCACTGGGTTGAATAAGTCAGTGCATGGCCAGTCTTTGCGCTTGTCTGACTCAGCAAAATGGAACCTCTTATTCATAGGATGTATGGGGACTGTGAAGGGAAAAAATCAAAAGACATTAAATAAATAAAAATGATTAAATGGAGAAAAAAGTCAATGGTTTGAGAACTGACCAGGGTTGGAATTGGGATAAATATCAGTGTTGGCATTTATGACTATTGGGGTGTCAACAACAGGGAATTTTGCAATGCATTGCTTCACATCCTTGATTTCACTAAGTTGTTTCCCTTCACAATTCTTAGAAAAAAAAGTGGGAAAGTAAGAAAATTTAAAAAAACATTGAATAGGTACAATTGAACGGGTCTTGAAATGATATACCTTCATCTGATCAGACCCGTTGGAGCCATTCCATCTTCGCTTCTTTAATGGTTTCACATCAGCTTGTAAACCTTCACTTGAAAAGGGCTTTTGAGCCTTATCCTCAAGAACTTCAAGAGCAATAGTTGAATTTCCAACAGCACAATCCTACAGGTTCAGAATATGGAGGGTCAGTGAAAAAGGAAAATAAAATTCAGTAAATAGAGAAAAGATAACATGTTGGGGGAAGATATAAAAAAAAACCTTAATAACACAATCAACAGGTTGTTGTGAAGGGATTGGTGATACTGGACTTGGCTTACTAGCATTGCCTCCAGGAAATTCAAGCTGACTATGCGAAGTGCCCTGAGAAGCAAATAAGACCGCTCGTGGAAAATCTTGATTGTTGGCCTCAACAGAAATGATTCTCTTGTTCATATGGTGAGCAGGAGCTGTCCAATTGAATGAAAAAAATAGTTAATGAACCATGGGAAAAAAATAGGCAAAAAAAACTTTCTTTACCACATGTGGCTCCAGTATACCAGCACTCTAGCCACCACAAGGGAACAGGTAGTAATGTTATTTGTATGAGGAAGGAAAGACATGCAAATAACACCAATCAAAACCACAAATCATGAACAATTTCCTTTATGCTAATTCTGCCAAAAATAATTAACTCAAAATATTGAAACCATTTACAACTCAGGTGTGCTTAACTCAGAATCAGACACATATGGAGTAACTATCCAACTGATCTTGTGCCTCATCACAAAACACAAATCCGTCAAAAGAAATTCATGCGTGAATTTTGAAACAAAATTATTAGGCTCTCAACTTAAGTTCACATCATGATGTACTAGCCACTAACAACATATGAAAAGATAAATTGAAATTCCAATGAGCAGACAAAGATAACATAAAACTATTTTATCTGACAAAAATAAAACTAGGCAATAGGACTTTTTAAAAAATGGAACTAACTTACGAGATTTGTGGGTGGCAGCACTTCCAGGATTATCAAATGCTTTCTTGACGGCTGGGGTATCAATAATGAGCAAGGGTGGCCTGCGTGTATTCCCAATATCGCTTGCGATAGGTTGATCAACAACCTTAGGAGGATGTTTCTCATCCTGTTTTCTCAGAAAAAAATAAATTACAATAAAAGGGTGTTGCACAAATAAAGCTTGATAGCATGTGCGCTGCAGAGAACAATTAAAAAAAAGATAGGGGACAATTTTCAATAGTCAAAAACAGTAACTAAATTAATCAAAGATTGGATGTAAAGCTTAGACTTAAAAACATCAAAAAACTACTAAGTGGTTAGGTGACTAACTGATTCAACACAAATATCTGTTCACACAAGCAGAAAAAGACTCCATAAGATAGGGAATGACAATAATAACTATAATCCAATTAAGGTAAGCTAGCACACATAACAGAACACAGGTCTAACTAAGCCTGATGATAAAAAAAAGAACCGTGTAGTGCCACCACGCCGGGCATTACACGGCAGAGACGATATGGGAGAAATCGCCATGCCAAATCCACTCTGGTGGGTTTTCGTTGGCTATGCTTACACGGTTCGATTCATCATTAGTCTTAATGAAACAAAACATAAACAACAAGCTTCACCAGCAGCGAAAAAGAAAGCATCCCACAGTATTAAAAAGGGGTACTCAAAAAGGTATTTAAAAGCTCGCAGGACAACAGAACAAAGAATACAGGTCAAACATAACTGTTGCAACTTCAATATACATAGCAAATATACCATGGTAATAGGGTTGCTGGTGATAATATCATTGCAACAAAGGCCTTGCTGGGTGGAGTTGCCAATAAAATTGGACACTTTCAGGCCCCTTTCTAAAAAAATTAACATGATAAAACTAGGATTAGCTGTCTTGTGTCAGGTACGCATTTACGTCAAAAAGAAAAACAGAAAAGGAGAATATACGAATTTACCTATGAGGGGGAGGATGAAGCCTTTACTAGCATAATTGTTAACAATAGATTCACAAGCAATTTGGAGAATGCTGATCACTAGATTTTCAGGGCTAGTTGTGAACCTGTTCTTGTGGAAAACATCAATGATTGTATTTATTGCCTGTCATTTGTTAATTTCAATCAGCTTGGGAGAGCAAAAAAAAAACAAAAGGAAAAGAAAGAAAAAAATGAAAAAAGCAAGCAATAAACCTCGTCGTGCAAACAATATCCAAAATAATCGATGAGCTTCTTCTTCAAAGAAAGATCGTCATTACTTCCTTTGTTGACTCTGAGTTCCTCAATAGAGGATGACCTCTAACAGGTTTGATGTAAATTTGTCTGATAAGCATAGCATTAAAACAAAAATAATGTCTATGAAAGAAACATGCATCAATGAAGTCTACATGATAAATCAAGTAGCAGGCATACAGCTTAACTAGAAATAAAGACCGACAAAACTTACTGCCAACCCTTCAAATCAGTCCAATAAGGGATAAAATTACATAGGTATATAAACAAAGAGAAGTAAAAATGGCCCCTACATGCAACTCCAGCAAAGGATAAAATTGCATATACAAATCAAACAATAAAAGTAAAAATTTCAGCTAATTTAACTATATAGAAAAAGAACATGCTATGCAGGTAGGCCATAAATGATAGGAATCAGCACTTCACAAAAAGAATATGCCTGAGCTAGGACAAGCAGTATGTTTAGAAAGCATACTCTTGACATGATCTAATTTTTGCAAGCTATGGGCATCATCCATATATCGTATATACTATACTGGTAGCAAAAGTGCAAAGAGGGACAGATGGTGTTAAGAGAGACAAATGTATTATGTTAAGAAAAGATAGCCCATATCATGATGCATTGAAACAAAGAGTTAAATTGAATCACAGTTCGAAGGATGTAATAACCTGCAATTAGCACTAAAAATGGCCACTAACTGAAAACACCCCAGTACCCAATAAATAATGCACACGGCAATAGGCTACAAAGGAAACAAATGACTTAGAAACAACTCTAACTTAAGATAAGCAGATAGAGAAGGATGGTGGCGTTAGTTAATTAAACCAACATCAGGGTAAAACCTATGAATACTATAGTCACCGCAAACCAGCACACATAGCGGAAGACGGGAGAAAACCAGCACACATGGCATATGACACGACAAAAGAAAAGGCCCAGTGCACAATAAAAGTGCACACTACATGAAGTAGAGCAAATCAATACCTTACTCTTACAGAAACGAATAAACTCTTCCATCAACTTGATTTCAGGGGAAGATATGAAAACCTACAATGATAGAAAAAATAAATAAATTGTAAAGAACAGACAGGCCTAAGAACATATTTCGAATTAAAGGAATAGTGAAAAAAGGTACCTCGGGTGATACACTGGCCTTAACGGGAGGGCGCACAGTGCCGGTGAAAGGTTGAAGCAATGGTGAACCAGCAGTATTCATCGTGCAAAAAGAATGGATCCTGCGTAAATACAAACGAGGGAGTGTGCGTTATTGAAGAAAACAAAGAAATTCTGAATTAACAAAACCTAACATCCTTACATCAGAGATGTAGTCAGCAAAAAAAATATACAAAATCGTAACCGTGTATATGATGAAATTCAACACCAACAGCTGAACATACAACAGGTCAAAGCTAAATATTCAACAAACTCGAAACTTAACAGATCATCGCTGAACCAAAAAGTTCAGTGAAGAAATCCTAATCTAGAAGAACAACATAAAAAAAATAAATGGTTAGTATTTTTAGGTAATCTAAAAAAGCGTGGTGGAAATATGTGGTGGCACTACACATGAAACAATGCTGCTAGTCCTCAAATCAGTTTCACAAAATCAAAAACAAAATCCTTACACAGCTAACTTTCATTTGTTTAGAAAGGTGCAAATGGACTGTTATTTTTGACAGGAAACTTTAAACCACGCAGTTGTAATACAAACCATTGCTAACATGAACCAGTTGTGAAGAATATCAGTTTCTAGCATGCAAAAATGGATAGTGAAACATGTAAGGTGATAAAATTGATCCAAAATTGTACCAGCAAAGCATAAAGACATCAAACTGCAATAGAAATCCACAGTTGAACACTATAAAAGATGGTTACACACACAAAAAAAACGAAAAACAAAATGGACCAAACTTGGGAAACCTCACAAGGAAGAGGATCTACCAAAATCAACAGTTGAACGCCGAACAAGTGCAGTTAGCAGAACCAATCAAGAGATGCAAGCAGGCACTGCCAGGATCACGGGAAACATTTCTTAATCAACATTTTCTGGGGACGATAAAACATCCCAACTAAATCACACAAAATTCAGTAAGGACTAGGAGGCAAAACCTCAATTCGTAAGTGTGCTAAGTACTGACCACACTGATGCACGGGCACAAAGTTCTCCTAAGCCCAAACAACAAGTGCGCTGAGGGTGGCATGAATAAGCAACCAGATTGCGCCTACTCGAACATCATGCCGCAAAGCATAGCTATGAAACCGGGCATGCACCGATGCATGCCGCACAACAGCAACTAGTACAAGGACAAAAACTAGATCCGCACAGGAAACAACCTAAATCGCCAGATCCATGATCCCTGGCCCATGAAATCGAGACCACATCAACCATGAGAATGGGGATTCGAAGAAATGGATCCCAAATCACAGAATAGAGAGAGAGAGAGAGAGAGATTAGATCTGCGATGTACCTGGAGAAATGGATCCGCTAAACAGGGCCCTGAGCAGCGCAGATCGACGATGAGAGTACACGCTCGCCGCTCCCTCCGAGCTCGCCAGGCCGCTCCCTCCGAGCTCACGGCATGCCCCGCGAATGGAAGCCTCCAACCCTGAGCCCCTCTGCCGAGGAGAGACGACAGCCGGCGAGGGGAAGTGGACGGCGAGGGACGGAGGCAGCAGTGCAGGCCGCTGGCCGGAACCCTAGACGCCTCTGCGTCGCCTCGACTGGGATTTGAGCGTGGGGGAGGCGAAATGGCGAGTGGAATCCTCCAGGTCTCGAGGTGGAAGAGGAGACGACGAGGCGCGCTTCCCAAAATACAAACAGTAACAGCTGACAGTGGGCCACATATTAAAGCGACGCAAATGGGAGGACAACCGGGGAGGGAAATCGCACGGGCGAGGTCGCGGGACAAAAAATATCAACGGCAGAAAGAAGCGGGTGAAAGTAGCGCTCCTTTCGCCCGGGCGACATTTAGCTTTCCCGTTTTTGGGTAGTGGGTCATTAGGTTGACCCATTAAAATCTGCATCCCTACGTACAAGGCGTATATAGAGACCAGTAATAAGCCAAAATTCATCCAGTAAAAGTGTAGAACCCGAATTACCAGCCACAGATCGTCTCCCTCCATTTCCTTCATTCCTTATCGCCTTTACTCGGATGATCATCGCCGTGTACCAGCGTACACCAAGTGTTCTCGAACTTTCCAACGCTACTGCTGGCTATCCTCTCACCAAACCTCTCTGCAGCAGCCTCGTGCTCTCGTGCATGGCGGCCTGGCCGTCCACGTCGACGGCGAAAGCCATCACCGAGCCCGCTGTGAACCTGACTGCGTCCACGTAACAAACCTCACATACGGCCATGAATCACCGCCGACGTGGCCCCGGCCGCCGCCGCCCGCTCCAACCTCGTCACCAGCTGGCTGCGCTGCTGCCTCGCCGCCGGCCCCTGCTCGCTCCCTATATAAAGCCATCATCCCTCTCCCAAGTCCCAACCAACCATATCACCCAACAGCATCAACACAGACAAGTCACACGTAGCAATCGCCACGTGAGCGTCGAGCCTCGTGACCTCATCGTCAACAAGTAGACACTTCTCCCGTGCATTTCCGCGATGGCTACGACCACCGTCATGGCCTCCGCCGCGAGCTCCCTCGCCTTCGCCGCCACCGCCGGCCGCCTCCCCGCCCTGCTTCCGGCGACCAAGCTCTCACCACGCCGACGCGCGCCGCTCACCGTCGTGAGGGCCCAGAAGGCCGAGGACGCCGAGACGACGAAGCCCGCCGCCGAGGTGAAGAAGCCGGCGGGGCTCTGGGACGCGCTGGCGTTCAGCGGCCCAGCGCCGGAGCGGATCAACGGGCGTCTCGCCATGGTGGGCTTCGTCTCCGCGCTCGCCGTCGAGGCGTCCCGCGGCGACGGGCTCCTTGCGCAGGCCGGCAACGGCGCGGGGCTGACGTGGTTCGCCTACACCGCCGTCGTCCTCTCCGCCGCGTCGCTGGCGCCGCTGCTGCAGGGGGAGACCGTCGAGGGCAGGAGCGGCGGGTTGTTCACCGCCGACGCCGAGATCTGGAACGGACGCCTCGCCATGCTCGGGCTCGTCGCGCTCGCCGCCACCGAGTACCTCACCGGCGTGCCCTTCGTCCACGCGTAGACTCGTCACGTGTATTGTACGTACGCATGTAGCTGTGTAGAGAGGATAAGAGGAGCTAGTGTATACAGTTGTACATACGAGTAAACGACTGTATGGAATGTATACGTACGCCTGGTGTTGTAGTATTTCCTGAAAAAAAATTAAGAGGAAACAGTGCAGTAAATTAGCCTTTCTTACAAAATGTAACTTTGCTTTGATACTAAATGCAACTTTGCTTTGATACTCCATCGTCACGTCTCACGTTAGCGTATTAATAATCGGTCGTGCATAATTCACCGAAATTTGTACTCGTCTTTATTACCTTGTAGTATTCCTACTCGCTTTCCTTTTTATTTCTTTTTTGCCACGTAATTTGGTAATTGCCACGCTATGCAGATGCAGCCACACTTCTAGGTTTCCCTTGCCACCACGTATTTTGATAACAACCTACCACTTAGTGTAATTCTACTCGTGCAAATTTTGCTCTCGGTCTTGATTAAGAAGTATAATACATTAAACTTTTAAGATTGATTAACATTTTGTTTTATCTCAATTTTCTTCTTTTCAATCTAAACATCTGATTGCGTATCTCATGAGCTAAATAATTTCATGAATCTATAGCATTCTGAGCCCTTTTTCTTGTAACAAGAATCCCAATATAAACTAATTATTCATGGACAACTTTAGCATACTCAACATGGCAGTGGCTCATGACTTGCGAGGTCAGAGGTGGCATAAAAAGGACATATATAGGAATTAGGATTGCATTGGCTACTATATCTTTCATAAATTCTAGACTCACAATATAAAAAGATTAGCTATCATAATGGAGAGTATTGGTTATTTATTGTGCATGCTGGCCATTCTAACATTTTAATGATATTTTAGCTTTTGTTTCAAGTCAAACTTATCTAATTTTAATCAAATATATAGAAAAAATTATCGACATTTTTAACATAAAACTACTTCATTAAATACACGATGGTATGAAGTATCTTTGTGTACCAATATTTATTTATTGTATATATATGTTACACATTTTTTATATAAAATTTGCTAGAATTAAATAAGTTAGAACTCATGTCTATTACAAAAATATATAAGCACTTCATTTTTGTCCTATGTCAAGATATACTCCTACATATCCATAATGTTTATCACATCAAAGATACACACGACGCAAATCTAGTTTATAATAGATCCAATAGTATTAATTGATTATAATAAATGTTTTCATTTTTCTATAAGTTTGTTGAAAATATATAAAAAAAATGGCATGAGCTGTGACAAAATTAGATATCCTCATATTTAGAACACGTAGTAGAGTATATTACGTTTCGGAACAGGGCGGGTGTATAGCCCACCATGACTAGGCACACGAGAGGGACACCTCCCCAGTCCCCACTCCCCTGCTTTGGCTTGGCTTCTTCTTCCTTGGCGCCACTCGCCACTGACCCTCACGACTCACACATCTCCCTCCCGCGGCGCTCCATGCGTGGTTCTGGAATCTTCCGCCACTTTTCGGCGACGTAGCGAACCACCTCCTCTCCTGCGCGGCGTCCTCGCCGTCCACGTCGATGGCGACGAAGTGTTCGATCCTGCCTCCCTCCACGTCGCGCGCATGTACACCCATCCCCTCGTACTCACTTTCTCTCTCTCTCACCGCCGACGTGGCCTCCGCCGCGGCCACTACCGTCGACCTCGTCACGGGCGGTGCTCTTCCTCCTATAAAAGCTGGCACCCTCCTCGCTGCCAATCATCACACACAAGCAAGCAAGCGAGCGAGCTAGAAAAGCGAAGAGATCTGAGTTTGATCTGACACCCACACAGCGAGAGCATCCCCGCTGCGACTCGATCGTTTCTCAACCACCCCTTGCACAGCAAGCTCCAATGGCTGCCACGGTGATGGCCTCCATGGGCTCCCTCACCTTCGCCGCCGCCGCCGGCGTCTCTGCCATCCGTGTCCCGGCGTCCTCGCTCGCGCCGCGGCGGCGCGCGCTTGTCGTCAGAGCCCAGGCCGATGACGCCGAGCCAACAAAGGAGGAGACGAGCACCACCACCACGTCGCCGTCGTCCTCGACTTCTCCGACGACCTCCACCCCGACGCCGGCGGCGAAGTCGCCGGGGCTATGGGACGCGCTGGCGTTCAGTGGCCCGGCACCGGAGAGGATCAACGGGCGTCTCGCCATGGTGGGCTTCGTCTCCGCGCTCGCCGTCGAGGCGTCCCGCGGCGACGGGCTCCTGGCGCAGGCCGGGAGCGGCGCCGGGCTGACGTGGTTCGCCGCGACGGCGGCCGTGCTCTCCGTGGCGTCGCTGGTGCCGGTGCTCAAGGGGGATACCGCCGAGAGCCGTGGCGATGGCGTCATGAACGCCGACGCCGAGCTCTGGAACGGCCGGTTCGCCATGCTGGGACTCGTCGCGCTCGCCTTCACAGAGTACCTCACCGGCGCGCCCTTCATCAACGCGTAGATGCAGAGTAGGTTCATACGTGTAGACGTCGACTCGAACCCCGTGAGTGTACATTGGATTTGTACCCTGTAACAAACAGTATGTGTGTGCAGTACGTAGCTTGGTATGTGGGTACAGTACAGCGTACAGTACTGTTGAATCAGCTAGTATACACACGTATGTACGGAGTCGGGGTGCTCTCGGGGCTCTTCTGATGTCTACTGCCCTTACGCATCATCAGTTAGCTAGGAATGAAAATACAGTATGTTATTCAAATCTCCTGTTCCTCCTACAAGCTAGGCTATATATACAAGTTTTAGCTCTTCCCCGATTTTGCAAATAAAGAAAAAAAGGTTTAATTCCCCGTGGAAAATCGATGCGAGTTGCGTTCTGGAATTAATGACGTTGAGTGGGCTTGACAACCTGGCGGTTAGCGAAGCTGGGCAAGACAAGCGGACAAGCTCACAGTCTAAGCTTTGTTGGGACACCGGACATCATGGTGACAAAGCTAGGAACACAGCGATGCCGACGACGGTGATGAACAAGTATGGAGCCCAGCAATGACAAGGGAGCAATTACAAATCCAAGACATAGGGAAGGATTGAAGGAACGAGAACCACGGATATAAAAGAAACATGTACGTACGTGTAAAGTTTGTAAACATGAACATTTCAACTTTGAAGACGATGTTTACCATCGGATGTTCATATTCTTAGAATATAACAGTTGCTTCTCCACCGAGCACCGAGTTGCAGCCTGCAAAAGCCTCACTAAATGCTGACGCTGCTCGAAGTTGGGGCACATAGCTCGATCACGAAGCAGTCAATTTAAAAAGAAAGCTTCCTTCCCCTCCCAACACCAAAACCATTACCACTGCATCACCTCCTCTCCCAGCACCAAGGAGCCAGTTCGGCTGGCTGGCTGGCTTCCAGCCAGCGCTGGCTGAAAATGGGTGGCTGACACGGGCCCGAGCGACCCGCGTGTGCGACCGGAGCAGGCGGTTTGTGTGATCCCCACGACGCCGCCATCAAGCGCAACCACGACGCCCTGATCAACAAGACGGCGGTGTGTTGGCTCAATAGCAAGCGTTGGCAACAGCCATGACACGACACAACGCCCAACCACGTCGCCGACGCGCTCGAGAACCAGCTGCACATAGACTGCCGTGACTTCAAGATGGTCAGGCACTTCCCTGAGTTCTTCTCCGACAGCAGGGCGTTCCTACTAGTCTGCTACGACGAGGATGGATGCCGGGGGGTGGCACGTCGGCGGCGATTCACGGCCGCAGGTGAGGTTCGTTACGTGGACGCAGGAGGCAGGTTCACAGCGGGCTCTGTGATGGCTTTCGCCGTCGACGTGGACGGCCAGGCCGCCATGCACGAGGCTGCTGCAGAGAAGTCAGTAGCGTTGGAAAGTTGCACAACACTTGGGAAGTGTTTGGTTCACCAAATGTAACGTAAACACGTTACAGAGCTGTAAACGATGGCGTTACGGTCGTTTGTTTCAACTTGGTCCGTAATCTGTTATCATGTAATCGGATACCGGGCTATTCAAATCCGATTCCGCTCGTGCTACTCGCATCGTTCCCTCCTCGCACAGCTCTGTTTCCCATCAACGCACGATTCTCTGCTTTCTGCCTCTCTCCCATTCGGCAAGGCGGCGCGGCGTTCCTGCGCTTGCGGGAGCTCGGACAACATTGACGACCTCATCTGCTCTGCAGCTGCGGCCGCGGCCAGGCGCAAACAGCGCGGCATCGCCGCCGAGCCGACGGCGGAGGGGGCCGACCATGGGTTGGGTAACAAGAAGGGCGGCGCCGGGGTGAAGCAGATGCGTAGCCATCCGGGGCCCGACGAGGATGAAGGGCGCTGCGGCAGGGACCGTCGTCGAGGGAGAGCCGCACTGTTGTCCCCTTCTCGCTGGCTGCTGTGCAGCACCGGGTTTGCCGCCGTCAGGGCGAGGAGCGACGATGTCTCCGCGCGCTGGCAGATGCACATGCGATTGCGGGCGCATACCAGCCTGCCCGTGGAAGATTGCAGCCTCGCAAGACCAATCCGAAGTACAAGAGCTCGATTTTTATGGTCAGCATCTCGATTTGGAGGTAGGTAGAGTTCAATTTTGCAATCCACAGGAACAACACCGCTCTACGTCAGTTCGTGACTAGAAGCGTATCTCCTGAGCGATACCGTTACCTGACTGACGAACCAAACAAAGACTGTAATTGTCCATTCCAATGATGATTCCTCTGCAATTGGATTACATTTACGTTTGCGTTACCCAATTTCTGAACCAAACACTTCCTTGGTGTACGCTGGTACACGGCGATGACCATCCGTGTAAAGGCGACAAGGAATGAAAGGAAATGGAGGGAGACGATCTGTGGCCGGTAATTCGGGATCTACTACACTTTTACTGGATGAATTTTATTTGGCTTATTACTGGTCTCTAGGCCTCGTACGCTCGAGCAGTCTCGATCGCCTGCCTTCTCTCTTCCATGGCGACCTCTACGTACACGTACTTGACCAAAACGGGTTCCTTGTGCAGTTTGCTTTAGTTTTCACCATATTTGGCAATTTTCGTTATAGAATATTTGGCATTTTTTGCTTCACTGATCATTATTTGACTTAGTAATTAAATAAATGAACGAAGAGATTAAATATTAAAAGTTAAAGTTTCAAGTATTGTCAAACGTTAATCAGAAGAGTTACAAAATATCAAGGTGGTCCAATGTATTGACAGATGTTCACTTCACGTGTTCTTCATATTATTTCATCTCAAATGGATGATTTTCTCCAAGGAACACTTACTTTCTCTTATAAAAATATTACTTTATGATCTAGATTTGTTCTTTTGGAACTATCTAGATTTATTTTTAAGTCAACGTTTTAAATGCTGATAAGCAATATGTATAGTTTTAAATAACCATAAAAATATATCTACAACTTAAATAACATAGCTATATTTTATATAACAATATTTTCATTATATATGTATGGATATAAATTCCTTATTTTTAATCTATTGAATTTAGATACCAGTGGTCAGAGTTCAAAATAAGTTTTCATTTAGAACAAATTGAGACATATTTATATAAAGAAGAAATATCTACGGCATTAAGAGAAATTTGTTTTGTGAACACCCTGTGAGGGTGTGCATGAATTGAGACCGGGGAAATAGATAGGTGGCTGATGTTGTCAGGCCATGAGAGAGAGAGAGGTTCCTAGACACTAGAGATGTAATGCCGTAATAATATGGCTATGCGTGCGAAGAATTGCTCTATGTACACCATGTGGAGCTGTGCATGAATCGAGGACGTTTAAAACATGTAGGTGACAAATGTTGTCAGTCCATGAGAGAGAGATGTTGATGCTCATTAAAGATAGAAAAATGATATGTGTTTGATCATTAGCTACTTATTCATTCATTCATGGGGCTGGGAGCATATGTCGCCTCGTAGGTTATCGATTAACGCGAGGGAGATGTGCTTGTTGGACATGTTGTTGGATGATGATGGGCAAAAAGTGAGGTAAACAAGAAACGAATTCAGTCCATTGGGTGGGTAGTACATGTGGAAACAACCATAGAACAAAAATTGACCAGTCTTTGCAACAAAAGGGAGTAAATGAAATTTAAGTTTTATTTAAAAAGGTTCTGCAATGTTTCCTCTTAAACTTTTTTTTCCAAGGTAATCCTACAATGTTTCCATACTACTTTGTGTACTTATGCACAGATCTTTACAAGTAGTCAAGTAGTCGCTGCTGTACATGCATACGCATAAACTAGCTCGTCTACACAGCTACACGCGTACAGTACACGCCGTCTGTATATATCTACGCGTGGACAAGGGTGTTGAGTTGTGATCCAATTTCATCACAAGTCAAAGGCCCATTAGGCCCAGGTCGCTACTGGGGGGTGTCCACCTAGTATTCTATTTTATTCTTGTAAGCCGCCGCTACGGCGTTGTAACCCTGACTCCTCCACATATTGAAGTTCTTGCTGGCTGGCGCCCGTGGTTTTTCTCCCGCAAGGGTTTTCCACGTTAAAATCGTGTCTCGTGTTCGATCTTGTTTTCACATTATTTGCTAACAAGTGGTATCAAGAGCCAGTTACGAGATTCGATTATTGGAAAAAATTATTAGGGTTAGAGTCCCGTTCATCGCGCCGCCGCCAGCCGCGTTTCGATCTCGCCGAGAAGCTGGGTCGATTCCGAGGCGAACAGGAGTTCGATCTTACCCAAAAGTGACCGGCCGCTCATCCCCGTATCGGCATCCAAAGGAGTTGTACTCCTGCACACGCATCGAGAAGAAAAGGAGCAGAGCGAGTTGTGGGCTGCCTGTCGCCGATTGGGTTGGTGAAAGTCAATCCGGCGAATTTTGCTACATCCACCCATTGAAGTTACCAGGAGATTCAGTCAGTTCGTCCGTGAGATCAATTTGCAGGAGATCTTGCTACGGCCACACGGAGATCTACCAGGAGGTTTTCAGTTCTTCGCTGAACGTACACGAAGGTGTACACAGGCTGCAGATTATTTTCTTCTGGTTATTTCTTTGCAATGGCTTCGATGAAGTTTGATCTACCACTGCTGGATCATAGCACGAGGTTCTCGTTGTGGCAAGTGAAGATGCGGGCCGTTCTGGCGCAATCGAATGATCTCGATGAGGCGCTGGAAAGTTTCGGCAAGGAGGATCAGAAGAAGACTCCGTGGACTCCTGAGGAGAAGCGGAAGGATCGTAAGGCTCTCTCTCTAATTCAGCTTCATCTGTCTAATGATATCGTGCAAGAGTGTCTGCAGGAAAAGACCGCTGCAGATTTATGGCTCAAACTGGAATCGATCTGTATGTCCAAGGATCTAACCAGTAAGATGCATATGAAGATGAAGTTGTTCACGCTCAAGATGCAGGAGGGTGGTTCGGTATTGAACCACATATCTGTTTTCAAGGAGATCGTTGTCGACCTAGTGTCGATGGAGGTTAAATATGAGGATGAAGATTTAGGCCTCTTACTGTTATGTTCTCTGCCAAATTCCTATGCCAATTTTCGTGACACCATACTTTTGAGCCGTGATGAACTAACCCTAGGGGATGTTTATGAGGCACTCCAATCCAGGGAGAAAATGAAAGGCATGGTGCACAATGATGGGTTGTCGTCCTCCAAGGGCGATGCACTCCATGTTAGAGGCAGACCTGAGCAGAGATACTCCAATGATGGCAACGAGCGTGATAAGAGTAGAAGTCGTTCCAAGTCCAGAAAACCCACCACCAAGAAGTTCTGTAAGTATTGTAAGAAGAAGACTCATTTTATTGAGGATTGCCTTATACTTCGGAATAAGGAGAAGAGGAAGAATAATCCTGATGGTAAGGCATCTGTTGTCTCTGCTAGTGAGGGTTCTGATTCTGGAGATTGTCTGGCTGTTGCTGCTTGTGTTTTTTATCATGATGAATGGATTCTGGATTGTGCATGTTCATTTCATATCTGCACTAACATAGATTGGTTTAGTTCTTATAAACCTGTGCAGAAGGGAGATGTTGCGCGTATGGGTGATGATTATCCGTGTCAGATTGTGGGCATTGGCTCTGTTCAGATCAAGGCTCATGATGGGATGATTCGCACTCTGGAGAATGTGAGGTTCATACCAACAATGACCAGAAATCTTATTTCGATCAGCACACTTGATGAAAGAGGTTTCAAATACTCCGGATGTAATGGAGCTTTAAAGGTATCAACGAGTTCTCTTGTTTGGCTTATTGGTGATAAGAATTCTGCAAATTTATATGTCCTTAGAGGTAAAACTTTGCATGGTGGTTCTATTTCCGCTGCTGCTGCTGCTGACTCTAATGCAGAGACTGACCTTTGGCATATGCGTCTTGGACATATGAGTGAACTTGGCATGGCAGAATTGATGAAGAGAGACCTTCTCCCTGGCTGTACTTTGAGTGGCAGGAAATTCTGCGAGCATTGTTTTTTTGGGAAGCATAAGAGGGTAAAATTCAATACCTCTGTTCACACCACCAAAGGTACTCTTGATTATGTAAATGCTGATGTTTGGGGTCCTTCCCGTAAGCCTTCTCTTGGCGGTGCTCTGCTTACCATTATTGATGATTACTCTAGAAGAGTATGGCCTTACTTTATGAAAAATAAAGATGATACCTTTGCTGCTTTTAAAGAGTGGAAGACCATGATAGAAAGGCAAACTGAGAAGAAGGTAAAAGTACTTCGTACTGATAATGGTGGAGAGTTCTGTTCGGATGTTTTTGATGATTATTGCAGGCAAGAAGGCATTGTTAGGCATCACACCATCCCGTACACACCTCAGCAGAATGGTGTGGCTGAGCGCATGAACAGAACCATCATATCGAAGGCCCGTTGTATGCTGTCCAACGCCAAGATGAATAAGCGTTTTTCGGCAGAGGCTGTGAACACTGCTTGTTACTTGATAAACAGGTCGCCTTCTATTCCACTTAATAAGAAAACACCCATTGAGGTATGGTTTGGTACACCTGTAGATTATTCACAGTTGAAAGTTTTTGGCTGCACTGCTTATGCTCATGTTGACAATGGTAAATTAGAGCCTAGAGCTATTAAATGTCTGTTTCTTGGTTATGGTTCGGGAGTTAAAGGCTACAAATTGTGGAATCCCGAAACAGGAAAGACTTTCATGAGCAGGAGTGTTGTTTTCAATGAGTCTGTGATGTTTACTGATAAATTGTCCTCGGATCATGTTCCAGAAAATTCAGCAAGAGAATTGCAGCATGTCAGTGTGCAGGTGGAGCATGTTATTGATGAGGAACCAGTGCAGGTGGAGACCGTGAGTGATGTTGTTGATGATGAAGCTCATAGTGATGATGTTCAGCAATCACCTCCTGTTTTGCAGCTAGAGGAGGATGTCCCTATTGCTCATCGCAGGCAAAAGAGGGGTTGTGGACCTAAACCCCGTCTTATTGAAGAATGCAATATGACTTATTATGCTTTGAGTTGTGCTGAACAGGTTGATAGCACGTATGAGCCAGCAACATATAGAGAAGCTATTGATTGTGGTAATCGTGAGAAAGTGGATTTCAGCTATGCAGAAGGAGATGCAATCTCTCGAGAAGAATTATACTTGGGAGGTTGTTCCATTGCCAAAGGGGAAGAAGACTGTCCGTTGCAAATGGCTTTACAAGAGAAAGGAGGGTTTGTCTCCTAGTGAGCCTCCTAGATTCAAGTCAAGGTTAGTAGCAAAAGGGTACAGTCAAATTCCTGGCGTTGATTATAATGAGGTATTCTCTCCCGTTGTGAAGCATAGCTCTATTCACACTTTTCTCAGTATTGTTGCATCACATGATTTTGAGCTTGAGCAGTTAGATGTAAAGACTGCATTTTTGCACGGTGAGCTTGAGGAGGAGATATACATGGACCAACCTGAGGGGTTCATAGTACCAGGCAAGGAGAATTATGTGTGCAAGTTGAAAAGGTCCTTGTATGGTTTGAAGCAATCTCCCCGTCAGTGGTATAAAAGGTTTGATTCATTTATGTTGTCACATGGCTTTAAAAGGTCCCAATATGATAGTTGTGTTTACATGAAGACTGTTAATGGATCACCTATATACTTGCTGTTATATGTTGATGACATGCTGATTGCTGCCAAGAGCAGCAGAGAGATCACTGCGTTGAAGAAATTGTTGAGCAGTGAGTTTGATATGAAGGACCTTGGTGCTGCTAAGAAAATTGTAGGTATGGAAATTACTAGAGTCCGTTCTGCTGGTTTGTTGTTTCTTAGTCAGCACAGTTACATTGAGAAGGTTCTTCAACGTTTCAACATGCATGATGCTAAGCCGGTTAGTACTCCTATTGCACCGCATTTTAAGTTGTCAGCTAAGCAGTGTGCTAGTTCAGCTGAAGATGTTGAATACATGTCAAGAGTTCCGTATTCTAGTCGGCAATGTCTGAAGTTTGGTAGGACAGATAAGGGGCTCGTTGGATATGTTGATTCAGATTATGCTGGTGATTTGGACAAGCGCAGGTCACTCACAGTTTATGTCTTTACTGTTGGCAGTTGTGCTGTGAGTTGGAAGGCTACTTTGCAGTCTGTTGTTGCTTTGTCTACTACTGAGGCTGAGTACATGGCTATTTGTGAAGCATGCAAAGAGTTGATTTGGCTAAAGGGTTTGTTTGCTGAGCTTTGTGGAGTTAAATCTTGTGTTAACCTGTTTTCTGATAGTCAAAGTGCAATATTTCTCACTAAAGATCAGATGTTTCATGAGAGGACTAAGCACATTGATATCAAGTATAACTTTGTCCGTGATGAGATTGAGAAGGGCAAGTTAAAGGTACGCAAGATTAGCACTCATGATAATCCTGCTGATATGTTGACAAAGCCAGTCCCTGTTGCTAAGTTTGAGCTATGATCAAGCTTAGTTGGTTTGATGGATTAGCCCAAGAGGCTATTTGGCGCCAGAAGTATTTTCTTTATTGTTTCAAGATGAAGGTGTTGATTATGCTACAAGATGAAATTTGTCTCAAGGTGGAGTTTGTTGAGTTGTGATCCAATTTCATCACAAGTCAAAGGCCCATTAGGCCCAGGTCGCTACTGGGGGGTGTCCACCTAGTATTCTATTTTATTCTTGTAAGCCGCCGCTGCGGCATTGTAACCCTGACTCCTCCACATATTGAAGTTCTTGCTGGCTGGCGCCCGTGGTTTTTTCCCGCAAGGGTTTTCCACGTTAAAATCGTGTCTCGTGTTCGATCTTGTTTTCACATTATTTGCTAACAAAGGGCATGCCAGTGAGTACTCTGTGGCGGCGAGCGCGACGAGCCCAAGCATAGCTAGACGTCCGTTCCAGATCTCGGCGTCAGCAGTGAACAGCCCGCCGCTCCTGCCCTCGACGGTCTCCCCCTGCAGCAGCGGCGCCAGCGACGCGGCGGAGAGGACGACGGCGGTGTAGGCGAACCACGTCAGCCCGGCGCCGTTGCCGGCCTGCGCAAGGAGCCCGTCGCCGCGGGACGCCTCGACGGCGAGCGCGGAGACGAAGCCCACCATGGCGAGACGCCCGTTGATCCGCTCTGGCGCTGGGCCGCTGAACGCCAGCGCGTCCCAGAGCCCCGCCGGCTTCTTCACCTCGGCGGCATCCTCCGCCTTCTGGGCCCTCACGACGGTGAGCGGCGTGCGTTGGCGTGACGCGAGCATGGCCGCCGGAAGCTGGACAGGGAGGCGGCCGGTGAAGGTGAGGGAGCTCGCGGCGGAGGCCATGACCGTGGTCGCCATCAAGAATGCACGGGAGAAGTGGCGGTGAGGTAGCCGGCCGGTGACAAGGTTGGAGCCGGCGGCAGCGGCCGGGTCCACGTCGGCGGCGATTCATGGCCGTAGGTGAGGTCGGTTACGTGGACGCCGGCAGGTTCACAGCGGCCTCGGTGATGGCTTTCGCCGTCGACGTGGACGGGCAGGTCGCCATGCACGAGGCTGCTGCTGAGAGCTGCAGTTGCAGAGAGACAGAGCCAGAGAGGCTGGTGAGAGGATAGCCAATAGCGTTGGAAAGTTCCAGAACACTTGGTGTACGCTGGTACACGGCGATGATCATTCGTGTAAAGGCGACAAGGAAATGGAGGACCATATGTGGCTGGTAATTTGGGTTTTACACTTTTTACCGCTGGATGAATTTTGGCTTCCCTTCCGTGGCGACCTCTACGTACACGTGCTTGAGCAAAACGAGTCCCTTGTGCAGTTTGCTTTTCACCATGTCTGCTGCTCAGCTTGTTGGGCTGAGATTGCTGCTGCAGCTGCAACAGCCATAGACCTCCAAACTCTGTGGGCCTTGCTGATGTGCAGCCAACTCTACTGAACCGCTCGCCACTAATTTCCATCCAAGAATAATTGACATTTTTTTTTGCATCACTGATCATTATTTGACTTCTCGTCTTTTCTGTAAATATCCATCTTACAAATAGCTAGAAATTAGCGTATGGCGTGCTTTAAGTATTTTTTGGTAGATTTTGCAATACTTTTCTCTTTTTACCTAACTAAATATATGAACAAAGAGATTAAATACTAAAACTTGAAGTTTCAAATGTATTGTGAAACGTTAATGAGAAGAGATACAAAATATCGTGGTAGTCCTATGTATTGACAGATGTTCGCTTCACGTGTTCTTCATGTTTCTTCATCACAAATAGATGATTTTCTCCAAGGGACATTTACTTCATCTATTAAATATTACTCTTATCCAGATTTATTTTCCAGCTATCTAGATTTGTTTTAAGTCAAGGTTTTAAATGTGAATAATCTAAGGTTTAGCACAAGGATTTAGCAACACAGTAATTTTTTATATGATAAAAGTCCTGCGATGTTTCCTCTTATTCCAAGATAATCCCACACCGTCTCTAGACTACTTTGTAGTACTAGTTATTGTCAAACCTTTACATGTACTCCCTCCCTGATCCCTGCCGTACATATATACATGCATATTATAAACTAGCTCCTCTACACAGCCACACGCGTACAATACAATGTACGGCGTACTCACGCGTTGATTAAGGGCGCGCCGGTGAGGTACTCCGTGGCGGCGAGCGCGACGAGGCCGAGCATGGCGAGGCGGCCGTTCCAGATCTCGGCGTCGGCGGTGAACAAGTTGAACAACCCGCCGCTCCTTCCCTCGACGGTCTCCCCCTGCAGCAGCGGCGCCAGCGACGCCGCGGAGAGGACGACGGCGGTGTAGGCGAACCACGTCAGCCCGGCGCCGTTGCCGGCCTGCGCCAGGAGCCCGTCGCCGCGGGACGCCTCGACGGCGAGCGCCGAGACGAAGCCCACCATGGCGAGACGCCCGTTGATCCGCTCCGGCGCTGGGCCACTGAACGCCAGCGCGTCCCAGATCCCAGGCTTCTTCGTCGTCGTCGTCGTCGTCGTCGTCGTCTCGGTATCCTCACCCTTGGTGGCCATGCAGATGAGCGGCGCGCGCTGGCGACGTGGGGTGAGCCTGGCCGCCGGGAGACGGGCGGCGCGTACGCCGGCGGTGGCGGTGAAGGGGAGGGAGCTCGCGGCGGAGGCCATGGTCATCACCGTGGTCGCCATGGGAAATGGTGCACGGGATAGTGAATGAACTCGGATGGATTGATCGCTCTGTTTGTGGGCTTGTGGCAGTAGCTGTGACTTGTCACTCGCTTCTGTTGTTGCTGTTGTGTTGTGATGTGTTTGATGGGAGAACGGTGGTGGCTTTATAGGTGCAGGGGATGAAGCTCGACGAGGTTGGTGGTGGCGGCGACGCCGTGGGACACGTCGACGGGCGATTCATGGCCGTCCAGGTTGAGGCGGAGGTAGCAGCAGGTGGTGTTGGATACGTGGATGGAGGCAAGTTCACAGCGGCGTGGGTGATTGTGGTCGCCGTCGACGTGGACGGCCAGGCCGCCATGCACGCGGGCGTAGAGTTGCAGAGAGAGCTAGGGAGCGGACGGTGGCGTGCTATCTAGCTGGGTGGCTCTCTCCGTCTCCAAGAAAGTGGCGAAAAGGTTCCAAATCACACGGTCGTCGTGTCACATTGGGACACCGTCGCATTCGTGTACAAGGGCTACGTTGGAGGAGACGATTTGTCGCATTATGGCCTTGTGGTTGCTAAATTTGAGTTTTGCACGGAAGATTTTGGCTTCATTTCCTGGCGAGTGGTCGATGAACCAGCTGCATGCCTCGATTAGGCTCGGGCGCTCTCTCGTGTCTTCTGTTGGCGACCTCTTGTGCACGTGCTAGACAAGAAGAGCTCCTTATTTTTGTGCTTCTTGGTCTCACCATTTCGGCTCAGATCTCGATCAGGTACTGCCAAGAGTTATGCACAATCAAACGTAATTCTTGGACAGGGTGCTGCCGAGCGTGTACGCGCAAGAATATATTGCTTGGCAGCTGTGGACTAAGTAACCATCAACAACGTAGTGCACATCGATGTCATGATGATTATTCATTGTTCTACACATCTTCAACTTTGGTTATTATCACAACATATTATTTGGCTGCAATAATATCTTGTGTTGGATGATTTTTGGACTGTTATTCCGTAGTTTTCTAGGTTTGTACATGTTTTAATCTGCTTCCACCACATGCATAATTGTGTCTAAGTACCCCCCCCCCCCCAAAAAAATAAAAATAAATGATTAAAGAGTACACAAGAAATCAAATCAATGAACTCGGATCATTATTGTACTTTTGACATCAGTAACTAGATGACACATTCTTACAAGGACATCAAGCACGATTCCAGTGTTGCAGCAGTCTTGCAAGATTTTCTTTTTCGACCAAACAACGAGCGTATCCCACTTGAACAGTTTCATTGAAAACAGGTGCTAGGGAGTACGAGACTCAGTGGCGGTAAGCCGGTAAGCTTTTCTGATCGGCGAACTTAAGCCTGGAAGATACAAGCAGGCATTGCATGACTATATTCATTTACTTGATTATTAAGGGGTGCATCTGTATTTTCCCTCCCTGCTTAAGTTGTTGTAGAAAATCCTAAAAGTCTTTACATTTGTGCATGGAAGGTACATGCAAAAGTTAACTGCAAGTTAAATCCACGATTGGTAAGAGTCGTAGTATGGGGGTGTCATGGAAATACACCAATGCTAACATTTACTTGAAAACTAAATTCCAGGAGAACGAATAGGTTGTCAATTTGTCATATGTCCATATACGACCAAGGGTCAAATCTCACGTCATCTGAACTTTATTTTTCTTTTGACGAGACTTCTTTCTTAATATATTTACTCATTTGGTACTAAAGCCAACAGTCTGAATATGAACCTTAGTATCTAATACCAATTGAAATAATAAGTGGTGCCAAATGTTGGGTTTGAATTTAGGATTTCTAAAGGTTATTCGTTGGATGTAAAAGGAAACTAAAGCAGGCATAAGATATTCCTATTCATGAGAATTTAGTAGTCTCGACGACATTACAATCATAGATCTTTTATTTTTGACTAGTTGATTTTATATGTGATTTTATCTCCATGATAATATTATGTTTATCAAATTTTATATATATTGTGATCACTTAGCGGCATTTGCTAGAAAAAATACCATGTTCTATAGATAATTTTTCCTAAATTTGATTCATAATCCATGCCCTCTTTTTCATTTTCTTCTTTTTACACATGAGCATGCTATGTGCCTTAATTCTTTAGTTTAATATTTGTAATGGAATTGTTTAGTAGATGATGTAGTTGCTAGTACTATTCCTAACTAGTAGTTTTGCTCTTTGCATTGTGAGTTTTGTTTAGAATGAGCCATTGGTGTGTTGTAGCTTATTTGTATATGTTCTATATCTCTATTCAGAAATGAAGCAAGCATTGCCTTCAAGTGATAGACTGATCACAAATATAACTTCACTTAGGTTTGTCCTAAGTTAGACTTTTGTTTACTTTGACTTGCAATACCTATTTAACTTAATAAAATAGTTATATTTATAAAAAAATCATAGCACAATGAATCTAACAATGTCTTTCTTATTGAGTCAATCTAAAAATGTTAGGTATTGCTGCAAAAGTTTGAGATTTAACAAAGCACAATGCTAGGTGTATTTCGATATATGTGATTGGAGGAAGTATTGAATAATCTCTGCTACCTCTGTATCCCTGTTAGGAGATTTAACATAATGTCTCATTGCTGCTACCACCTGGGTGCTATAGAAACAGTAAATTCCAAAAAAAAAAAAGAACTAACCATCATGGGTTGCCATTCTGTCAATTGAGAGGAACGCTGCGCTTTTAGGTTTGTTATCACACCATGCCGCTTCCTTTGGCCTTACTAGCTATTACGTAATTATATCGCTATGCTTGAGACATTATGGGGCTGTTTGGCTTGTGGCCACAACTCGCCACCGGTAGGTGAGGCGTACCACAGGAAATTTGGTAGATGTTTGGTTCATAAGTAAATGCTTCCTGCCACAATGATTTGCATGCAAACACAGTACAAAACTTGCCACACCCCGTGGCGTCAATTTTCCTCACCACAGCTCGTGGCGCCGCCACACATGACGTGGTGATTTGTGGCCCGCATCCAAGCAGGCCCTATATTACTAGGACGAATTGGTCAATGGACACCCTCTGGGCTGCGTGAGAATTGAAACCGTGTGGCTACTGGCTACCTACAGATAGAATCACTTGGTAGTGCGCTGTCAAATGGACCAAGCCGTAGACCGTAGTTTAATATAGATATATTTTCTTAAATTTGATGTGCACTCCATAGCCGCTTTTATCATCTGTTTTTTTTTTTACATACACATGAACATATTGCATATACCTAGTCCGTGACTGCACGGAGGCCACAGCCTTAATCTATTTGTAACGATCCATGGGTTTGTAGTTCTTAGTTTATACTACTTGTTTGGAAATAATCATCTTGATTTATCCAAAGAATAGCTTCATATGTTGAAATAACATTTACTTGATTTAATCATCTAGATTTATCTTACTATATAAGCCAGACTTTTTAAAAGGAACTTTGACATTTCAAATGGAAATAGTAAGTATATTTTATATAAAATCTGCAGCTCTAATAATTACTCTAATAATGTCAATCTTTGTTTAATACATAGTATCATGCTAGATATTAATGGGCAAAGCTAGAAAAGGTATAACTTACAGGACAAAGATATGTGTATCTATATTTTGTTGGAACAAGTAATGAATATTCTATCTAGCTTCTATTTTTTAAATCTGTAATGCTTTATCTCCACTACCTCTACTAAATCTGTAATGCTTCAATACTACCTTTGAAGTTGTTTGCTAGCGAATATATATATAATTTTGCCCTAACTTTGTGGGCGGGGTGTTGTCGAGCACCATAGATGATAGATGTCTCTGACCTGCCTCCTCTATGTTGGTCACTTTGCAGTGGTGTCATGCAGCACCGTGGCTCATCCCGTAAAATCCCTGTCGACACTGAAGCTCAATGGCATCGACGTCGTCCTCGTCCACGCCGCAAAGGCCGCCGCCTGTGGCTTCAACTTCCGCGCCATCATCGAGGCCGACCTCGGCATCCCCGTCATCTACTGTATGTCAAAAACCTTCTTGCCCCATCTCGGCAAAGAAGACGTTTGCCGTATGCGACTTCACCGGCAGTCCTGCCGCTGGACCACCGCGCCACCGGGGACGAGGCGTTCCTTGATGCTTTGGTTGCATATATGCGACTTCACCGGCAGTCCTGCCGCTGGACCACCGCGCCACCGGGGACGAGGCGGCCGAGCTGCTGAAGACGCTGGAGGAGGGGACTTACGTCATGACGAAGCCGCTCGACGTCGACGAGGTGCGCAGCCGCCTGTGGAGGGTCATCTCGTGGCGCAAGTGCGACCTGCAGCGCAGGCCGGGCAGCGGCGACGGCGACGGATTCATGGAAGGGGAGGACGCACTACCGGAAAATCCTAATATGCCGAGAGCAACAATCTTTGCCGTGAGCCAAACGTCGGGCTCTCGGCAAAGAAGACGTTTGCCGTGAGCCTTGCCCCTAGACTCTCGGCAAAGAGAAAACCGTCGGCAACAACGACGTTTGCCGTGAGCCCTTAAGGTTGGGCTCTCGGCAAAGTTTGCACACTCGACGAACGCAAACTTCGCCGAGAGCTTGAGCAAAGACACTCTCGGCAAACTCGGACCTCTCGGCATACGTGATCACGTGCCACGTTCGTGCTCTCGCCGCCAGAGACGGCGTGTGGGGCGGCTAACGGCCGTCAACCTCTTTGCCGTGAGCCTACAAGGAGCTCACGGCAAAGGGTTCTTTGCCGAGAGCAGCGGACGTCCTCTCGGCAAAACTGGACACGTGGCACGGCGTCCGTCAGGTCGGCGTGGCCACGTGACACCTCTTTGCCGAGAGCTTTGGCTAAGCTCACGGCAAAGGCAAGGTTTGCCGAGAGCTTTCCAAAGCCTCACGGCGAAGGCAATCTTTGCCGAGAGCTTCCTTGCGGCTCTCGGCAAACGTGTCCCACATTTTTCACATTTCAACACCCAAACAAATTTTCTTAGTTCACACATCCTACAAAGTACAACATGTGAGCATTTGACTATTTTACCAATTTGTTTGCTATTTTTAATTTCTTTGTATCAATTTGTTGGGTTTATGGAATAATTCTAAGTTGAATAGAGAAACGATTTGAAAAATGGTAAAAAATGAATTAACTAATGAGATTCATGTAAGTAAGTGTGATGTGAAGCCTTACCAACAAAATAAGAGTATATTTCGATGAAAACATGGAAAAGACCACGTGGATTAATAGTTTTGCAATTATTAAAAATAGCAAATGGAGTCCGAAAATCATGATTTTTGTAGACATCCAATGATTTGGTGTACTAAGAGTGTGGGAAAAGTTAGACGAGGTTTCGGACAATTTTGTGTCAAACCATGCACAAATCCGAACATCTCCGTAGAAGTTTCGTAAACATCACATGTGATCTCTAGAATTTGAACTCAAAGGGAACTTTAAATTTGAGTTTGCATGCAAAACTTTGTGCACATGTTATAGACACTATAATATGATCTATGTCAAAATTTGGTATTTTTTCAGAATAATTTGATATATATTTCTACTTCATATATACATGAAATAATGATAATTTACTAAAATACACATGAAATAATGAAATAATATGTAAACAAATAGGACTTCACGATTTTACTCATCATTTGAAATAAGATCAGTATCACCAACACTTTAGAAAAAAGAAATGGAGAGCACAATAAAATAAAAACTAATGGGGGAAGAACTCTTTGCCGAGAGCCTCAAGGCGCGCTCACGGCAAACAGGGTGTTTGCCGTGAGCTCGGCCTTGTGGCTCTCGGCAAAGTTGTTTGCCGAGAGTTTGCAAAGAGGCTCACAGCAAGCCGGGTTGAATTTTTCGAACTGAAAATTGAATCTTTGCCGTGAGCTTCGATCTGGCTCTCGGCAAAGACAGCCTTTGCCGAGAGCCATATCTAGGCTCTCGGCAAAGACAGCCTTTGCCGAGAGCCAGATCTAGACTCTCGGCAAAGACAGCCTTTGCCGAGAGCCAGATCTAGGCTCTCGACAAAGTTGAGTACCCGCTATCCAAAACCACGGTACCCTTCTCTTCCCCACCCTATCCACGCACTGCACGCACGCACGTCTCCCACCCAGCGCCGCCGCCCCTCCTCCTCTCGCCATCCCCTAGCGCCGCCGCCCTTCCTCTCCTCTCCATCTCCCAGCACCGCCGCCCCTCCTCTCCTCCACCCCCAGCGCCGCCGCCCCTCCTCCCCTCAACCCCAGCGCCGTCGCCCCTCCCAGCCCCTGCATCCCCAGCGCCGCCTCCCCTTCTCCCCTCCATCCCCAGCGCCGCCTCCCCCCGCCGCCGATCCCCTCCGCCTCCCCGCGCCGCCTCCCCGTGCCGATCACACGCTGGCGGACCCCACCGCGCCGTGCGTGCTCCATTACCGCCTCGTCCGCCTGCTCCCGACCGTCGGCTGCGAGGCCGACGCCGCCACCGTGCACACCTCCCACCGGCGCCACGCGTCCTCCGCCTTCGCCTCCGCCTTCGCGTACGCCGCCGGTGGGTCCTACGTCGCCGCGTGGCCCAGAGGCCCCGCGCCCGTGCTCGAGGTGGAGCACTGCGTCGTGCGCCCCGACACCGCCGAGGTCAGGGTCCGGGTGGTGCAGACCGTGGCGCTCGGCAAGGAGCCCCGGCTGCGTGGCCTCAAGGTGCGCTGCTCGGCTCTGTTAGATTTAATGTACTAGTTAAAAAAATTACCCTATATAGTTCTGTTGAATGTGGCTATGCCTTAGTTCTATATGTTTGTATAAGGTTGCATGAATGTTAATGTGATTGTATGTGATTAAATTGATGATGATAGTGGGGCTTTAGAAACCTCATCGTGTAGGGGAATTGCTGCCGAATTTTTCATTAACATTGTTATGTTATTTTTTCAGGAGAGGAGTCGACGCTCGCCTTCCTCGTGCTGACGCTAGCCCATCCTCGACTCGACGCTCACCGTCATCGACGCTAGCCGGATAGCAAGGTGAGACATAAACACATTTGTCTTTCGTTTCATGTTTTAGGTCACGTAACCTAGTTAGGCGTCTCCCGTTCGAAAGAGATACATTTTGAGATATGCAGATCTCTGCATATCATATGTAAAACTGTATCTGTTTCGAATTGTCCACGTTTATTGGACAGCCCGAGGATGCGACGATGTTGTTAGTTTCCATGTTCTACTTCTATCCAGGACAGAGTTTCGGCTGCATCTCTCTGTTGTTCTTCGGATGCACACTCTCCTTTCAAGGACGTGTATCTAGAGAACAGCGGGGAGATGCTGCTGAAATTCTATCTTGGATAGGAGTAGAGCATGGAAAATAACGTCATCGCCGCATCCTCGGGTGGGATTAGGACCTATCTTTGCCTATTAGAAAGTATAAGGAGCGTGTAGATACTTAAGATATTTATATCCCTCGTTGAAATGTGAAAGGATGGCTGACCGTGAGTGGATGTACACGGGCCGCCCGAGTCCGCGTCAGTTTACAAAAGAATGGATGGACAAGACCCAGAGATTCATTAGACTAGCATTTGCTAAGGCTAAAGGAGCCAATGCGACTTGGTGTCCATGCAGTCGTTGTCAAAACAAGAAACGACAAACAAAGAAAGATATGAGTACTCATCTCTGCAAGAATGGGTTTGTTGCCGGCTATACTCGGTGGGTCTACCATGGCGAAACCGATCGGAGAAGGGAGGAGGTGGTGAGGCAACGTGTCATGGAGTTTGATGATGAAGCCGGGGTAGGGGACATGTTAAATGACTATGACCAAGCCCACTTCAATGAAGGACCTAGTGAGGAGGAGCCGGAGGTAACCGCAAAAGCGTACTACGACTTGTTGTCCGCGGCTCAACAACCCTTACACGGGCATACCAAGGTTTCTCAGCTGGATGGCATTGCACGTCTAATGGCGCTAAAGTCCCAGTATAACCTTGGGCGGGAGGCCTTCAATAATATCTTGAGTGTTGTCGGTAGTCTGCTTCCTAAGGGTCACATTCTTCCAAAGAGCATGTACGAGGCAACAAAACTCCTCAACGAACTCAAGATGCCCTATGAGCAGATCCATGCCTGTCCAAATGGATGCGTGTTGTTTAGGAAAGAACATGAGAATGCGAGGTACTGTCCAAAGTGTAACTCGTCTAGGTACGTGGAGGAAGATGCTGGTGATGGACAGAAGAAGCAGAGCAAGCTCCCCGTGAAAATCCTACGGTACTTGCCGTGCATCCCACGGATCCAACGGCTATACATGACCGAGGAATCTGCGAGTCAGATGACATGGCATAAAAATGGACGTCGATACAATCCTGACAAGATGGTACATCCGTCCGATGGTGAATCATGGCAACACTTTGATCATATTCATCGTGGCAAAGCCGCAGAGGCCCGTAACGTTCGCGTTGCTCTGGCCACAGATGGGTTTCAGCCTTATGGGATGGGGGCTGTCTCATACACTTGCTGGCCCGTGTTTGTTATCCCTCTCAATCTCCCCCCCGGCGTCCTCTTTTCTCGGCAGAACATTTTCCTGTCTTTGATAATTCCTGATCACCCGGGGGCTAATATGAATGTCTATATGGAGCCTCTTATTGATGAATTGGAGCATGCTTGGGAGCGAGGGGTATTGACGTACGACCGAGCCACAAAGAGAAATTTCATAATGCATGTTTGGTATCACTACTCCTTGCATGACTTCTTAGCATATGGGGTATTCTGCGGCTGGTGTGTTCACGGGGGGATTCCATGCCCAATTTGCAAGGCAGGTGTGAAGTTCATTTGGCTGAGTAAGGGTGGAAAGTATTCCGCGTTCGACAAACACCGGCAATTCCTCCCTTTGAACCATCCATTCAGGCGAGACATTCGGAATTTCACGAAAGGTGTTGCAGTTACAGACCCTGCACCGCACATTATGACCGGTGCTGAGGTTTGTGCTTAGGTAGCCGCTCTCCAGGTCAACGAACAAGGTGGTTTTGTAGGATATGGTCAGGATCATAACTGGACTCATAAGTCTGGACTGTGGAGGCTCGCCTATATGCCAGACATTCTTCTTCCTCATAACATTGATCTGATGCACACCGAGAAGAATAATGCCGAGGCTCTTTTTTCAACACTCATGGACATTGCTGATAAGACCAAAGACAATGTTAAGGCCCGAGTGGATCAAGCAACGTTGTGTGATAGACCAAAGATGAACATGGTGCCTCCCACAACCGGCAAGAACTGGAAGAAGCCCAAGGCTGATTATGTTTTGACGAGGGCCCAAAGGAGGGAAGTACTCCAATGGTTCCAGACATTAATGTTCCCTGACGGATATGCGGCCAATTGGAGGAGAGGAGTTAACTTTGCCACCATGCGAGTCAATGGGCTCAAGAGTCATGACTACCACATATGGCTTGAGCGCCTTCTACCGGTCATGGTCCGAGGCTATGTCCCCGACCGTGTATGGGTTGTGCTGGCAGAGTTGAGCTTTTTCTTCCGCCAGCTTTGTGCCAAGGAGATATCTCGAACAGTGATAACCGAGATGGAAAGGCTGGCGCCTGTCTTGATCTGTAAGATGGAGAAGATTTTTCCACCTGGTTTCATGAATCCGATGCAGCATATGATTTTGCACCTCCCGTACGAGGCACGAATGGGTGGGCCTGCGCAAGCACGTTGGTGCTACACAATCGAGAGATGTCAAAAGACTCTACGCAGCAAATGTAAAAACAAATGCAAAATTGAAGCTTCCATTGCAGAGGCTTTCATTCTGGAGGAGGTGTCAAATTTCACAACAAAGTACTATTCTGGCAACCTTCCTAGCGTGCATAACCCCCCTCCTCGTTACAATGTTGGCTGCAATGAATCGAATCTGAGCATATTCCGAGGGCAACTAGGCAGTGCTAGTGGTGTGACCAACAAGACTCTGGACATTTCAGAGTGGCGCAAGATCATGCTGTATATCTTGACCAACCTCTCCGAAGTAGAGGTGTACATGTCGTAAGTTCTCAACCTTGTTTTCCACACTTCAACTATTCTGTATCCAACACCCTTGTCTGTTGTTGCTACAGAGAATTTCATCATCAATATTGGCGTCGATCAAGGGAAGCAACCCCACAGGAATACGATAAGCTTCTCAGGGAAGGTGCGGGACCTGGAATGCCTGATTTCATTTCTTGGTTCAAAAACAAGGTACCGTCATATTCCTTTCTTGTACATGCCTCATGCGTAACGGATATGACAACGATGTACCTTTCCTACTTAATCCTACACAGGGACAATCCGATGGTTCTATGAGTGCCGAGTTGAGACAGGTTGCCAATGGCTTTGACTACAGGGTCAGGTCATTTTCCGGTTATGATGTTAATGGATATCGATTTCACACAACAAGACACGAGCGTAGTCGGCCCAATCGAAGAACAACTAATAGCGGAGTGTTTACGCCGGGCTCTAACGGCGTCGACTATTATGGCAGAATCGAGGAAATTTACGAATTGGGGTTTCGTGGTAGCACTCCTTTCAATCCTGTCGTATTCAAGTGCCAATGGTTTGATCCCGAACAAGTGAGACAAACACCGAATCTTGGCCTAGTCGAGGTCCGACAGTCTTCCGTCTATGTAGGAGATGATGTCTATATTGTTGCTCAACAGGCCACACAAGTTTATTTTCTCCAGTATCCTTGTCAGACGGACGAGCGTCTTCAGGGATGGGATGTTGTGTACAAGGTATCACCACATGGCAAACTACCAGTCCCAAACAATGATGATTACAATATTGACCCAAGCACATACGAGGGAGAATTGTTCCAAGAAGATGGGCTTGAAGGGAGTTTTGTCATAGACTTAGCCGAAGCAATCGGAATGGAAGTAGACAATGAAGATCTAGGTGAGGAAGACGATGGAGATGAGGTTGAAAATGTGATGGACTTACGATTACTTGAACGATGGCAATTAAATGATGACAGTGATGACATTGCCCCTTTGGAGCACGGGCATGATGAAATTGATGCACGGGATAGTGATGATGAGTATTATGAGGAACAAAATCTTGATGATGATGATTATTTCTAAAAAAATATGTACGTTACTTTCTATTATGTTTTAGATTTATATTTTAAAGTTACATCTTGCTATGTTATGTGTAGTTATGTTTTTTAGCCTGTTTCTAAGTATATCTTGCTTATTTGTTCTAATTTGTTCATTCTTTTTTATTTTCAGGTGACTGAACAAATATGGCGGGCGGCAAAGTGAGGAAGGTGTCATCCGTGTACCAGAGGATGAGTGAGGAGGGGGAGGGGTCGGGTTCGGGGTCGGGGTCGGACAGGAGGAGCTGGTGGAGTTTTAGGCGTCAAGAGCCGCGTCGAGAGCCTCCTCGAGAGTCGATGCCACGAATTCAGCTCTTCGACGAGGACGAGTACGTGGAGGAAGAAGACACGGACTTTCGGCCTTATAGGCAGCCGGACTCGGAGGACGAGTCGGTGGAGGCAGAGGAGGAGGAGGAGGAGGACGAGGAGGATGCTAGGGAGGTGGAGGGTGAGGAGGTGGAGGGGGAGTACGAGCTGGAGGAGGAGGAGGACGAGGAGGACGACGAAGGTGCAGAGGACATGCCGAAGGTTTGGTTGCGAGGCCCGTCGACCCTCCCTCCCCGGCCGCCTCCACACCTACGCCCAGTGATTAGACCCGCTGGATAAAGGTCAGTGCTTTTGACGTGACCCTTAATTTCCCTATGATTAGTTGCGATCTCAATAGAAACTAATATTGTATTGTAATTATTTTCAGGGGTTGGGACCTGGTGGGCGGTGGAAACCACTCACGCCTTGTCAATGGCATACTCGGCCTCTTGTGCAAGGAGCACTTCCCCGGCATGGTCCAGCATGCCGAAAAGTACGAGCTGGCTTTTCACTTTGAGCACTACTACTCCGCGCCGGACCAGCGGGACACCCTGGGCCGAGCGTACAACAACAAGGCGGAGCGGGTGAAGGCCGAGGTGTGGGTAAGTCTTTCTGGCACTACATTACTGAATTCATCGCATTTTAAATACTGACATAATAATTGATGTGCGTATATGCAGGATTTCTACAGGTGCGAGGAGGGAACTGAGGTGAGGGCGGAGCGTAACGCCCACCGAGCCTGCTAGAAGCTCCTGCACGACATTCACTACGAGGCACGCCTCCAGGCTATCGTGCACTACCACGCCCACTACGAACATCGAAAGGTCACCAAGAGGCAAGCCGTAACAATGACGTTGGAGAGGGAGGATTTCCTCAAGGTAACTAACTAACATCAAAACTTTTATTTTCTGAGAATAAACATGCTTCATTGGATCTTCTACCTTAATTGCATTGAATTGCAGGTGTCTCCTAGTTGGTGTAATAATCACACAGAGGCCTGGGAGAAGATGGTGGACAAGTGGTGCTCTCCCGAGTGGCAGGAGAGGCACAATATTCACCGGGACAGGCGTTTGAAGATGGCAGGACCATCGCACCACCAGGGCAACCGAGACCTCACGGGATACGCGAAGGCATGGGTAAGCGGCTTTAATTATTTATTCTGATGCAAGACATTATGAAAACATTCTAACCGCTTTGTTCTCTTTTTCTGCAGTCGGCAGCACATGGCAACCGGGACTGCCCTCAGTTCAAGGCGTGGTGCTTAGCTCGTATGGGCAAGGCAACGGACGGCATCGACTACAGCGAGGACACTCCCGACTCGGCGTTCACCAACCCCACCATCCCTCCGAGGGTCAGTTCGTACACGTCTAGGTCAAGGGAGGTCCATGGGCCACACTACGCTCCAAGCACCCAGAACTTTGATGGGCGAGTCGTCATGGAGGTGGGCGGAGGGAAGAAGCATGGGCGGTACTGGATGGGTGACAGCGTCATGGACTCGACCACGACGCCAAGACTCCTCGAGATTCGGCAAAGGGCGCCGAGCGGAAGCGACACAATCCGCCCACGCATGACACAGGAGCAGCTGCAGATATCGTCTCTACAGGTTATTTCTTTTTTACTTTGTTTTCCATTGCTTTTGATGTACGATTGCTTCGCATTCTAACATGTATATTTTGAATGTATTGCAGTCCTAGCTCGCCCAAGAGAGGACCAAACGGGAGAGCCTACAGGCCAACTTGACCCAGATGTACGCCTGGATGCAGAGCGTGGGCACTCAAGTGTCCGTCCCTCCCCCACAGCTTCAATTTCAGCCACGCCTCGGCAAACGACCCCTGTGAGTATAAAAACTTTTAGTTTGTAAGTTCATTGGTTAAATCTTGTCTCGTGAAAACATTTCTCCTTTCTGCAGGGTCTCTCGGCGGGATCAAATGATCCCGCTGGAATGGTCAACATGTCGCCTGGTGTGTCGCCTGCGCCTCGTGTGTCGGACTGGTCGCCTTGGGGAACTCAGCAGGACGGACAGGGCTCACAGGATCGCGACCTCTCCAACCCCTCCCAAGCACACAACCCGTGGGAATGGCGGCACCACCATTAGGTAGTTGACGGACGTTGTGGTTAAACTTGTGGTCGAACTTGAATGTTATGTGCATGGACTTGTGGTATAACTTGTTGTTGAACTTCTGGTTAAACTTGTGGTTGAAACAGTATGTTATGCGCATGAAGTGTTTGTGTATTGGTTATATTAATTACCTGTGATGTATTTGAGATGTATGTGTGATATATTTCAGTTGTTGGGCACCATATATGAGCAAATAAAAAATAAAAAAGGCCTCAGCCCAGGGGTTTGCCGAGAGCATGGTGCCAGGCTCTCGGCAAAGGTGCCATTTTTTGCCGTGAGTAAGCGGCCAGGCTCTCGGCAAAGATGCCATTTTTTGCCGTGAGCCCTGGCCAAGGCTCTCGGCAAAGCCCCTGTGCAGAGGCCCCGCGCCTACCCCCCGGTGTGGGCCCCATGGGTTCTTTGCCGAGAGCCTGGCACGTGGCTCTCGGCAAACCTTGAATTCTTTGCCGAGAGCCTGGCACGTGACTCTCGGCAAATCTTGAGTTCTTTGCCGAGAGCCTGGCACGTGGCTCTCGGCAAACCCAGCTGCGGGCCCCACAGAGATGGCGCAACGCCGTCTCGCCGGCGTTAGGGCCAGGCTATTTGCCGAGAGGCCACATGCTCTCGGCAAATACCTCCGGTGCACACGGCAAACGCTTTGCCGTGATCCCGACAGAAAGCTCTCGGCAAAGGTAGCTTCGCCGAGAAAATCTTTGCCGAGTCAGCTTTGCCGAGAGCCGGCTCTCGGCAAAGCCTTTGCCGAGAGGATGATCCTCTTTGCCGAGAGTGCCAGGCTCACGGCAAAGAGCCTGGATCCGGTAGTGACGACGAGGGCCGCTTCCAGTACAAGGTCGTGAGGAGGGGACGCAGAGGCCAGAAGAGGAATGGCGGCTGCCGCAACGCCGTCCCCGGCGCCGGAGCTGGAGGAGGAGGCCGCTAACAACCGGAACCGGCGGGCAAGGGGAAGGAAAAGGTCGACGAGGGTGATGATTACCAACAGCAGGTGAAGAATTTCTCACCGTGTCCTCATTGTTGCATGCCCATTTTACTGTGGTGCATTTTGGAATGAGTATGTTGCGATGACAGTTACAGCAGTAGGTTCTTCGTTTTGCATATATGGTTTGGTAAACTGTGGATGACGTAAACAGTGATGCAAGAATATCTCTAGTTTGTCGTGTTACTAGTACAGTCAATTCACTCTGCACCATTAATGCATCCTAGTAGTCTCTAGTACTTGTGCCAACTAGGATTAAGGTTGTTGTGTGATGGTGTGAAGGTACTTCATCCGTCCTAAATTATAGGTCGTTTTGACATTTTTAGATCCATGGTTTTTGCTATGTATCTTGACATAATGTATTTCTAAATGCGTATAAAACTCTATGAATCTAGAAAAGTCAAAACGACCTATAAATTGGAACGGAGGAAATAGTGTGTTGTGTGGGGACACGTGTTGTTGCTTTTACTCGGTTACTCCTACTCAATCAACCATAGTAGATGTTCTCCAAAAAAATTAACCATAGTAGATTAATGTTATTGTTGCTACGTTTTCCTGTTTTGGATGTTGGCATCATGCCTGCAGCTACTTCTTTTTAATATAGTTGGCAACTCTAGTTCCTTCAAGAGAAGTATGCTTTTTTCCTTCCTGATTCTCGTATGCCTATTTTACAAAAGAAAAATACAGTGGTGTATTTTGGAGGATAAGTATGAAGTTGTGACAATTACTGCATTTTTTTTCTTTTTGGAATGTAGCAGCAGTAGTTTCTTCATTTTGGCCTCCACTTAGAGTAGAGCCTTTTCGGCAGTGACACATGACTATCTCCAGCATTAATTCAGTACCCTTGGAACTTGGTTGATCTAGTGAACCTGTGGCCAGTCGGTACCGACCGCAACTTGATTTCAACCGGCGGCTCATAAAATGTTACAAGCATGGTTGTGAAGTTGTTTCATTACCGGCGACAGTCAAAGTTGTGTACCAGATAGCCTTGCATTTTTCCCAATAAAAAAACACCAGACTTTCTACGTTTCTAAGGTGCACAAGGAAGCAGAATCTATCGTGGGAAAGATCCTGCGCGGAGTCGTTGGATTCCTGGCTGTACACGCGGTGCGCATCGGGGCCAGGGCGCACGGAGCGTTGCCTGCGTCCCGGGCGCACCCCATTTTTTTTCGGCAGGCAACCCAAGAACCCCTCTGGCGAAGCGTTCAAGCCTTTCCAGTTCGAGCAACCCAGCAAAGCCATGTCCGTCGTCCGTACCCTCAACGTCCCACCCTACACCGCCAACTTCTTCTCCGACGGTGCCGGCCCCAGCAACATCTCCTTCGCCGCCGCCGCCCCGCCACCGCCACCGCCACGTCCTCTGTTCTCGCCTGCCGCGCCACCACCACCATGCCGATGTTCGGCTCCTTCGGGCCGTTCCCGTACCAGGCCCACAGCCGCCGCAAAGCATGGTCGCGCCGGTGCCGGCAGGTGGTGTTTCCGCTTCCGCCGCCGCTGGCGCCATGGCCGGAGGTGGCTCCAGTGCTGGACGAGCAAATGCACATCCGACATGCCACGGAGCGCTGTCTCAGGCTCCGGTGGGCACGCGCAGCCGGCCGTGGCATCATGCTGGATCTGCCACCACAGATGCGCTGACCCCACTCTCTCGGACCTCGCCGACCAGTGCCGTCGCCCCGGACCGCAGGTCGAGGCTCGGGTTTTTCTTTTTACCGTTGGAGCTGGTCCAGTTTCCGTGTAACCGGTCCGGACCGGTAGCTCTTCATGCCGGTTTTAAACTAACTAAATTTAAAATTTTCGAATTCGAATTCAAAAAATAAAAAAATATGTTAAAAATCTCTAAAAATACCTCGAGGTGTGTGTAATCTATTGGCGTAAAATTTCTTAAATATTTACGGCAAATACAAGCTAAATAAAAAAAAAGAAAAAATGCCCAACCCATTAAGGCCTGTTTAGGCACAATCCTATCTTGGCCAAACCGTCCGGCTTACCGCCCAAACCGACCGGCTAACCTCTCGGAACCGAATGAAGTAACAATTTGAATTTGGAATTTGTTCCGTGTCTACCGGCTAACGCCATAACCGACAAGCTTACCACCCAAACCGACCTCGGCTTACCTCTCAAACCGATCGGCTAACCGCTCGGAACCGAATGAACTAGCAATTTGAATTTGGAATTTGAATTTATTCGGTTTCTACCAGTTTTCAAACCGACCGGCTAACCGCTACCGTGGGCTCCATTCGCCATATCATCCGCAAAGGAGAAGGGGAAGGGGTGGCGAGAGTCGTAGGGAGCCGAGTAGGGGCAGGGGTGGTGACAACGATGGAGGTAGGTGAACGGGAGAAGATGGGGACTGGGCGGCGGCATCGAAGAGCAGGAGGGGCAGCATGGCGGCAGGGAGAGATAGCATGAGGTTTTTCTTAAAATAATCAGGGAATGCACGACTCAACCGTCCGTCGTGCAGCTGATCCGACGCCAAGCTTTTGCGACGACGTGGCGCGACGTGGGAGGAGAGCGTTTTACTGGTGACGTTTCATTTTTAGAGATTGCAATTTGGGAACCCACCAAAAGAAAGGCTGGGGCACATACCGGGCCAGTTTTAACTCAAGGCCCAACTAAAGAAGGAGCCAACTGCATACAGGCCCACAGTATCACAAGGCCACAACCAACAACGATCCCCTTTCTATGAAAAAAAAAAAAGGTCAGCCCATAGCAGACTTGCTTGCGGTGAGACGCCGCCAGTGCACTGATAAGGGTGGTGCACTGGTGCTGCGAGATGCGGGAGGTGCTAATAGGGTATTTGTCATTGACAGTTTGGGTTCGGGAGACTGATCCATCTGGCGGCACCATAATTTCTACCGCTGTAGCACTGTGTGTATGTCAGGGAAATCTCAATCGATGCGCTATTTCGTCTTTCTTCTTTGCAAACATGAGCCGCGCGTTGCCATGCAAAATGGGAATTACAGCACTGAATCGCTTAGCTAGGACTGTTTTCGATTGGTCACTCTGTTGCTTCGTAGAGTAGTTTTTTTTTCTCGTCTTCTCGAGGACACACGAACCCGATTTGCGTGCCTGCTTCTTTCGTTACGGCGAACACAACAACTGTGGCCAATCCGTCTGGTGCCAACGCACACGTTGCCTGGGAAGCTGGCTGGTTCGGAGTAGTACTCTTCTTGCAACCGGGACTTCGAAAACGGGATCAGGGACCGGGAGAGGACTTATTAAACTGTTTGTGCGTTGTTTGCAGAAACAGGAGGATATGATAAAAGGGTCCGATGGCGACTGCGAGGAAAGATCATACATGTAGACTTCAGTCACGGGATGTGATGGTGCCCCTTTTGGAGAATAGGGACCGGGACTCCAACGAATCGGGATTAGGGACTGAGACTCACGAACCGGGATCGGGATTATAGGGTCATACTTTCTTTGGAGGAATATGCTGACGGGAAAGACCACGAACGGTCAATATTTTCAATGATTTTGTCATAATCCCGTGTTTGGAACCGGGATCGGTACAGGGAGTCCCGGACCGGAACCGGGACAGGGACTGGGGTCGTGGTGTTGCTCCCTCTCCCTTTATATACCGTCAACTCCCCACCCACTCTATCCTGCCATTCTCCAAGCCTCCAAACAAGAGCTACTGCAAACGCTGAGATACTATAGTAGAAGAGTAGAGACGATGGATGTCCTCGTCAACATGGTGAGACTGATCTCCGATGCTTTCGGGGACATGGAGAAGCTGCCGGTGGCACTGATCTTGTGTGGCAGCGTCCTAGCTGCAGCAGCGCTCAGAATCGCCATCTTCCAGGCTCCGGAAGGTGTCTTTTTCCGCAACGGTGAGCCGCCATTTTACTTGTACCACGGAACTCTCGTCACAGCGGTGGCATTTGGGTTCATGGAGACATGCGCCGGCCTATGGCTCAGAGTCACAGGTGACCCGACCAGTTGGCAGACCACTGCGAAGATAATTCTAGGGCTTTCCATCTTCCCTTTGATCATCGTTGCAGCCATTGGTGGTCTTGCCTAGCAGTTGCAGGCAGGCTAGGTGTTGTGTCATGTGTGTCAAAAACCAGTTGTTCTGTCTGTGTCATCAACTCAGCATACGAGGTATGAGACTTTCAGCGTTTCCTTTTAAAGAGGGGTTTCAGTTGTTACCATTTTGCAGTTGGGTCAGCATGTGTGATTTCGTCTGTCATTGTGTAACCCGTTCGAGTAACAAAATAAATTTGGTTTCTGGCACCAACGTGTTGTTTTTGTGTATGAATCGATGTTGTTGTTGTTGTTTTCAAAAGGCAAAATAGATGTGGTTGATGTTGTTTTTTTCCCTATCTCGAATAAGAAATGCCGCAGCAATCTCCGACTAGCATATATATATATATGTGTCCTACTAGATAGGTATCTTTGCATACTCATGTTAACTCCCATGCGCACCCATCATCCACCATCTGGAATTCAAAAGTAACAATTCACCACCCGGCCCGGCGGCCTACTCATGTTCGGGACAGGGATCGGGATCCGGATCGTGAACCGGGACCGGGATCAGGCATGCGTTAACATGGAAGGAGAAAAATGTTTGGTCGTTCAACACCTTGTCTCTTTTCCCGCTGGCTCCCGGCCCAGTTGGACGACGCTTGAACAAAACGTCGCACTTTCCAAATAAAGTGCAGTTTGATGTGAAAAAGGTGCTCTCGTGCTAGTTTCATATAGTTCTGTAACAAATTAACAATATCCCTTAGAAACTGACAAATAGTACGTACATCCCTTGAGTTGATACTGCTGCTCAAGGGCTCCACACGTTCTTGTCAAAGACGTGCATTGTTCCACGCCATTCACGTCTGGTGGTGCCTACAAAGTTCATCAGGATCCGGATGCCACTCAACCAAGGTTAAATTCTTTGGCTGGAAGAATCCTGTTGTAAGTCTTGCCATGGTGAGCTTGAAACTGCAGATCACATCTTTTCTTTTAGGCTATAGCACCATCGCGGTTGGGTCTGGCATATAGTCTGGGCATGACTGTCCGCAGTGGGAATTACAACATGCCTTGGGTTTTAGGCGTGGAGCTGCCTCTCCCGGATCAAAGTTCGACTTATGGCATGTTGCCCTTCCCTTGGCACCTTTGGAAAACCCGAAAACAGCCTCATCTTTTTTTTTTTGAGAAGAACATGTATTGATCTTAGCACATTACATCGCCTCTATTACAAACAAAAACCGAGAAAAAAGAAAAATTACAAAGAAGTTTAAAACAGCCTCATCTTTGATCAGAAGCCTTCTTTCTATTATGATTCTAATACCTCAGCAGATATCAGTAGGAGCGTTCTCCGGGACCTGGATGTGCAGATTTGGGAACTGTAAGCCTCACCTGCACATTTGGCGGGATTTTATTTTATTTTTTGTAATTTTCTCTGGTGACGTAATTTCTCTCCGCCTCGTTTTCGGAGTCAGTGCTCTGTTTTATCGGGCCTTGTTCGGTTAGTTGGGCGCTCAATGGCAGGGGCAAACAGTAATATAAGTTTGGCGCTACAGCTTAACAGGGTGTGTTTAGTTCGCCCAAAGATTCTTCGAAAATACACTGTTAAAAAAATACAGTAGAGGAATAGTGTTCTGTGAGTGTGAGAGATATGATGAATAGGAAAAAGTTGGATGAATAATGCTATTTTAGGAGAAATATTTTGAATCTAAACGGGGCCTCACTACAAATACTGCTCAACATCACAGTGCTTTCAAGTCATTGTCACAAAATACTATTCAATAGCACAATGTTTTTGCTACAGTGTCACGATGTTGTTGGTTTCACTAACTGCGGAGGATCTCGTTTCCCAATCCCAACTTGACATGGATATTAGAGCATCTCTAGCCGAGTCTCTGTATTTCGGCTCGCATTTTTCGTTTAGAGGCCGGCCCAGAAAAGTTTAGGGGGTCTGAATTCCACTCCAACTCCCGTAAATCGATCTGCCTAGTGCGACTGGCAGCATGATGAAATCAAATCTCGCTGCCGCCTGACACTCGCTGTATCGTTCTTGAGCTCGCCCTTCGCTGTGGCCACGCCGGTGACCTCGCCCCTCGTCGTCGTCCTCCCTCTCCCTCCCCCACCCGCTGGCTGCATCTCCCCCGTGCCGGCCGCCTCTTCCCCATGCCACCGCGCCAGCTGCCGCGTGCGCCCACCTTGCTGGCGGAAGGTCCGGTAGAGGCACCTTGAGAGACTACAGCTCCCCAACATCGTCCTCAACGAGGAACACCATGGCGAGGCCCTAGGTGATGAGAAACACCTCCACATAGCCAAAGATTTTTTTTCTTGATGCTGAATTGCTGTAGATGAGAGCACCGAATTGTTGTGCCTTTTTTCCTTTATGCCTGAATTGTTGCGCTGCTCAATGGGGGTGTAGTGGAGCGGCACGACGGGGACGACGGCGGTGCAGTTGGGATGCACCTCCTTGACGGTGAGCTGAGAATAGTGGCTCTGCTTCTTCTTGGGTTGCTCACCATGGATGGCATTCTGCCTGCGCTTGTTCCTCTTCTGCTTCCTCACGAGCGTGCTGGATGAGGCTCTGAGGTTGCTGGACTGGCCGGCCATTGCTTGCTGCTAGGAGCTTCCTGGATGAAGACATGATTGAAATCATCCAATGTTCAGAAAACGGAATTAATGAACATAAGCAATAATAAAACTTGTTCTGATTTTCACCACTATACTAAAAAAGAATACTGTGCAATATGTTACTTCCCATTTGATTTGTTTTTGCCTCTTGAAAACCTTGCTATTTGCCTATATAAGAATCTGTAGCACATGAAAGTAATTTGTTATTTGCCTATATATGATCTTGCGTGACTGAAACACAAGCAGCCAGCTAACTGAATTTAAACAATCCAAAATTCAGGTAACTAAATTTGAACAATTCAGAATTACATACTCTTAAAATTAGTCATCATACAAACTGAACCATACAGTAACGAATATAGAACTCATACAGTATGGCATTCAAATTACCAGTAAACTGAAATTACTGAACCATAAATGAAATTATTGAACTTTGCCAATGACAGAAGAAAGACAGTCAGCTAACAGGTTCAGCATTGAAGAATGACAGAATGATAAAGGAAATTACCTAACCATAAAGGTAATTACTGTACTTTGCCAATAGATTATGACATACACTTGAGCAGTACTGGTCTCTAACATAAATTATTAACTGAATATAGTAAATATATAGCCTCATTGCTTTGACTAATGCCTCATTCCAGATTCAGCTTCCTCAGCGTCCCCTCCACTGCCCTGCTCTTTGGTTGTTGCTATTTGTTGCCTTATTGATTTGACATATGCTCTTTGATTTTCATCCATGTCAGACATATTGCAGAACATTATCTTTTGTTCTTCATCCCACAACAACTTTTGCTCCTTGAGTTCCTGCCTAGCTTTCATCTTTCTTCGCATTTCTGATGTTCTTCTGCCTTCATTTCTATAAAGGTTTGAAACTGCATGGCATAGTCATCTTCTCCATCATTCTTCTTTGATTGTTTCTGCTTTGATTATTTGCAACATGGAGGTCGCTTTGAGGGTACACGGTCATCTTCTTGTGCTTCTTGCAATGGGGCTGTGGACTTGCCTTGCCTCTTTCCTTGAGTTTGCTTCATGGCTTCATATATGGTTTGAACCTTCTTGTATGGCGGACCACCATCCAGCAGTGAATGTAAGGAAAACCTTTGGTCATAGGATTTTTGCACTAAATTGATCTGCAACAAAGATGAAATCAACAATTAGGCAGTCCATTTTCAGCTAATTTTCCTTGCAAAGATTAGAATATATAATGACCTGGAAAATGATAGACAGAACACTAAAAGACAGATTTCCCTAAGAACAACTTACATATCATGTTTGCAGCACGCCACTTGGACAGAGACGTTCTATCTTCTCGATGCATTCTTGAAATTGAACACATCCCTTCTGGATGCTATTGCACCTTTTTTCAAGTGAGGTAGCATTTCTATCAAAGAGAAAAGTCTTGTTCTCATGATAGTGTTCTGCTATCCGATTCCAATATGTGCCTTTTGATTGATCACTTCCTATTCTTGGGTCGAATGTTATGGCCATCTAAGACCAACACAACTGAATGTCCTGATTGTGATTGTAGTTTCCTCCTCGCCCTCTGCTGCTGCCACTATATGGGATTGGGGCTTGTGTGAGAACCTGCACATCTGCTTCGGAGTCTTGTGTGAGCATGCCAATAAATGACTGAGAATTGTGCATTGGGTCCTATAAAAAAATAAGTGAACAAATGTTCCATCAGTTCAGCTATGGCCACTGTTTTTATGCACATTCATAAGAATTGTTACAATGATTAGCACATAGTCAGGCAATATAATTTCAAAGTTTTAGACTTTGCAAGCCTCTTTGCTGCTAGATGCACATATTTTCAATCACCCTTCGTAAAAAAAAGTTTAATTAGCCTAGTGAACTCAAGTTCTCGGAAACCATTTCAAGTTCAGAAGACTTTACTGAGACTCACTGATGAGATATTTTTTCAATTAATATGCCCTTTCAAGAGTGTTGTTAACTGAAACTGATCAGACCAAACCAAAAGAGTGCCTTCTGCTGATACAAATGATGTGTTTTAAAACAGTTCGCATACATTGCATTTGCTATTAAGAAGAACAGCAATGTGATTGAACCTGGAAGACCATTGCATTTGTAATATGGTAACCAAGACTACAAGCATTCCAATGACTAAATATAGCATATAACATTGTCTGAATATACCAGCTAACTGAAACTTTTTTTTAGAAAGTGATTGGATTTCATTAAAATAGAACCGCTTTTACAACTGAGACCGCAACATAAAACAAAATTATATTAAAGTATGTTACTAGGTCACTATCCTTCGTCTTCCTTGCATCTGGCAACCTCCACTGCTTTAGGAAACTCTATCGCCATGGAACCTCACCGGTTCCAGCCACGAAAATCACAGTTTGCACTAACAGAAGACTCCACAATTATGGAGACCGCATAAGAGGAGCAATATGCTCAACCACTCTAGGGAGTAAATGGCGCCGAAAGCACATCGGTCATCTCTTCTGAAGGTTGAACCAATCATAAGATCTGACACCGCCATTAGCGATGGCTAGCTGCGGTCGGAAGGACAAATCAACCATAGATGCATAGACATCAATAGAACTCAGATGATAGCTCAGACAAGTGACACGCCATATAAATCTGAGTTCTGAAACTACATTCTGAGTTCAGAAATATTGCATCACATAGTGGTAGCAAGTGGTCTACCTGCATGGTATTGTTGGCATTCGGGGTAGAACTCCAGTCATAGAATGGCATCGAGGATGAGCTCAAGTACTCACCATCATCTTGGAGTGATGTCGTTGAGTCAGTTCTTCGGGTGTCTAAGGCGGTGGCCACGACTTCCATTGAGTCTTCTGGACTTGGCGCGATGGAAGCTTTGCTCACTCCGAAAAGCTTGGCGTTTGGCCTTCTTGCCGGCGCCGGTGGAGGTGCTTTGAAGGGCTACCGAGGTGCGAGCGCAGCGTCGGGGAGCTAGCGTGGCCGGACGAATCCGGGATCAGCGGTGACGTCGAGGTCTAGGAGAGGTAGGACGCCGTTGGGACAAGGACCTGCCGGTCTTGTGGGTGCCACGAACATTGAACTATGTTTCTTGGGTGCCGAGGTAGGCGCAGCCAGCCGGGGAGGGCGCCCATCGCCGGAGATGCCGCGAGAAGGCAGTGCCCTAGCGAGGCGCGACCACCCGGGGAGGGCGCCCATCGCCGGATATGCCGCGAGGAGGCGGTGCCCTAGCCAGGCGCGGCCAACCGAGGAGGGCGCCAATCGCCGAAGATGCCGCGAGGAGGCGGTGCCCTAGCTAGGCACGACGGTGGCCTAGCCTGGCTCGACCCGTCACCGTCGGTGCCCCAAGCCGTCCGTCCATCCCCCCAAGGGGCGGATCCAGCCATGGCAATGACAAGGTGAGTATCTCTGGCAACAGCAAGGTGGGATGGCGTTTGCGGCGAGTTGTGGAGCCAGACTCGGGACGAGTCGCGGGACAGAAGAGAGAGAAGAAAGAGAAAAAAGAGAAGTGGGGCCCACATGTTGGGTGGAAATAGAGGGGCTCCAATTGTAAGAGCCCTAAACCAAAATTTAGAGGCCTGCATAAAATGGTAGCCCATTTAGAGGCCCGACTAGAGTTTATTTTTTCCACCCAAGCCTTTAAAACAAAGGAGGCACATATAGGGCCTGGTTGGAGATGCTCTTATCCAACAAGTATTGCGTATGGGCTTTTCCATCCACTCATTCCCTGATGTGGACTTAATGCATGTAAATTGAATACTTTGGACATGTACAACAGTTCAGACAGTTGTTGTATGTACGAACGTGTCATGTCATGTAGGGACAATAACAAAGTAGCCTTATACAATTATCTGTTTATTTAGTTGTCTATAAATTAACTAATTCATGCATGGACCTATAAATCATAATGAACAAATATAAATTTGATCTCTTTGTCATTTCGTGGCTTGTTGATGGAAATGCATTGTATATAGAGTTATACCTGATGAAAAAGGCAGTATTGTTATGCTCCAATTTTCTCTCTTCTATTGGAGCATTGGTTTGTACACCGCAGCATACGATGCTCCGATGAGAAATCCCAGCACGGATGAATTTAGTTACCTAAATGCTCAATAGAATATGGTCCCGCTGGTGTTTGCTGCTCACGTACAGACGGTGGAAAAGGAAAAACACTGTTTCAGCTCATTGAAAATGCCTAAACACAGGCCTCCACTCGACAGCTTTGAGCATCGCTGTCCAGTACTCCCTCCGTACCAAGATTGTTAAGTCAAACTCTTTTTATGTTTGACCAAAATTATAGAGTGAATTATAAAAATTTATAGAACCAAATATATATAATCTAAAAATATATTAATGAAGAAACTAATGGTATTCATTTGGTATCATAACTATTAGTACTTTGTTATATAAATTTGATCAAACTTGAGATAGTTTGACTCTATGTTAGGGAATACCACGCTGCGGCCGATCGAGCAGGCAGTATTGCTAAAATAACGAAAGGCACGTTTTCGGTGGGTGGGCAGTGGGCTTTCCCTTGAAAGACGAGCTGCGTGGGTGTCTTTGAAATCTTGTTCCCTTTCCGTACTAATCATCTGTCATCTCTGCATCCTCCGATTGATAATTAAGATCTGCCTCTCTACATGCCAGATCTGATGGAGGAGGTAGAGAACAGCCTCGTCGAGGGAAAAATCCGATGGCTTGCGCAAACCATCCTCCAAGGCATCTTTAGCTGCAAGGACGACGAATGGATTCGCCATACTGGGCTTGGAGATGGTATGAAGCAGCTCAAGTCTGAGATCGAGAGGATTGAGACGGTGGTTGCCGCGGTCAAGGGAAGGTCCACCGGGAACAAGCCGCTGGCCCGAACGCTCGCTCGTCTCAGGGAGCTGATGTATGACGCTGACGACTTGGTCGACGAGCTCGACTACTTCAGGTTACAGGAGCAGGTCAAAGGACGAGGTATGTGTAGATAGATCCCTTTGATACTAAAGGATCCTCGTGCATTTTCCCTTAATGAATGAAACCCCTTTCTTGTCCATGCTGGTTTCTATTGGCACAGGTACGACGATTGCTTGTGCTAATGAGGCCGAGGGCACGGATGGACATGGAGCCGAGCAAGTCAATGCATCCAGAGACAATCCCAACATAGGGACTAGCAAGAGGAGGAAAAATCGGTGCGACGAATGGGATCATTTTTTCGAGATAAAAGTTAATGGAAAGCGTCAGCGAGCAAGATGTAAGTACTGTCCTAATGTGGAAATAAAATGCGATGACAACACCGGGACAAAAGGTTTAGGTGTTCATTTCAACAGTGCAAAATGTCAGAGCAATCGTCGAGCACATGACCGACTGCCACATCCTACAAGGTAGTGAGATTTAGTACATATTAACAAATACGTAATGTACATGTATTTCCTCAAGATCCATACCCACATCAGTCCATTTAATTATATACGTCAGTGAACAGTTTGCATTACCTAATAATGATTATTGATATATCTGACTCCATTTCTGTCCTAAATTGGATCATCCAAACATCAACTTAGGGTATGCATAAAGTTCAATAATTTTCTCCCCCGATAAATTTTATGCAGCTCTGAATCATGTAAATAAGCTTCTGATACCAACCTACCATCATTTCCTTCATGTAGTACCACTGATGGTTCACCAAATGGTACCTCTGACGCGGATTCGTTGGGAGGAAAAAGGAAAAGAGCCAATGAAGCATCAACGCACAGGTCTGCATCCACCACACAACCTTGGGACAAGGTCGAACTTTCCAATAGGATACAACAAATAGTTTTTGAGTTACAAGGATCACGAGGGAATGTGTGTGATTTTCTCAAGGATTCTGTTGCATGTTCGGTTCAAAGTCAGAGCAACAAATCAGATAGATGGACAAAAACATCAAGCTCTGTTTCTCGAGAAGTCCACGGGAGGGATGTGGAGAAGAGCTACGTCATAAGGGTGATCACAAGTGCAGAATCTGATGTCATAACTGTACTGCCTATTGTAGGTATTGTAGGAGTTGGGAAGACAGCTGTAGCTCAACTTGTCTACAATGATCCAACTGTTATAAGTCAATTTGAGCGGATCTGGGTTTGCGTTTCCAACATTTTTGATAAAGTGAGACTTACAAGGGAGATGATAGATGTTGTTGCCCTAGAAAGCCACAACAGGCCCCCTCATAACAAAGAAAGCCATAAAGGAATGAGTAACTACTCAAAGCTTCAAGATATATTAAAGGGACATATGGGGCACCGGTTGAAAAGGTTTTTGCTTGTTCTAGATGATGTCACTGACCACATGGATAATTACCAATGGAACGAACTGTTGTCTCCTTTAAAATCAAGTGACAAAAAGGGCAATGTGATTGTTGTAACAACTAGAAATTTGTCTGTTGCACGAAGGCTAGGCACAGTGGAACCAATTAAGTTAGGTGCTCTGGAAGATGATGCTTTTTGGTTATTGTTTAAAGCTTGTGCATTTGGTGATGAAAGTAACGCAGGGCATCCTGCTGATCTAAACAACATCGGTCATCAAATAGCTGCAAAGTTAAAGGGCAACCCATTAACGGCAGTAACTACAGGAGAATTATTAAAAAAACATCTTACCATCCACCATTGGAGTACCATTCTTAAGAGGGAAGAGTGGAAATCCATGCAACTTAATACAGGGATCATGCATTCTTTGAAGCTTAGCTTTGATAAGATTCCCTACCATTTGCAGCAGTGTTTCCTGTTTTGTTCAACATTTCCTGACGGTCATAAATTTCTTGCTGAGGATCTAGTTTGCATTTGGATTTCACAAGGATTTGTGAGGTGCATCGATTCAAGTAAGACACTAGAGGATATAGGACGGGACTACCTCGAAGATTTGGTGAACTTGTGCTTCTTTGAGCAAGTTCAAAGAGAAGGCAGAGAAGAAACAGAAGAGCCTAGTCAACTCAATCAGACATGTTATGTTATGTGTGGCATCATGCATGAATTTGCGAGGGTGGTTTCAAGGACTGAGATTGCAACAATATGTAGTTTAGAGTGCAAAGGAATGCTGCCAACCATACGCCATGTTTCAGTTCTAACAGATTCTGCATGCTGTAATAAAGATGAACATGGGAGCATACTACGTAATAAGATGTCTGAAGAAAAGATGCAAAGTATAGTTCCACTAGTGAGAAATTTGAGGACACTGATATTAATGGGGAGCTATGAGTCTTTCTTCTTCCGGTCCTTCCAAGATATATTACGGAAGGCACGTAACTTACGTTTCCTACAGATTTCTGTAACACAAGCTGATTTCCATACTTTCATATGCAATTCGGTGAATCCTACCCACCTTCGCTACCTGAAATTTGAGAGCAGTGGAAGGGCTGAAGCATCACCTATTCCTCTAAGCAAGTTTTATCATCTTGAAGTATTGAGTGCAGGACACCCAACTATAGTTCATGGTATGAATGATCTCATCAGCATGAGATATCTATCTGTGACAATGGGAGCACACTCTTCTGTTCCTAGTATTGGTACAACGAGCACCAATCAGGACATGCAGAATTCCACGGATCAAAATTCTAGTCAGTCTGAGATAACACAGCTTCGATCCATGAATAAGCTTGTACAACTTGGTGTTTTTCATCTCGTCAATGTAAGTAGAGCCGAGGCTGATGGGGCAAAATTGAGAGACAAAAAACAATTGGAAAAGCTTCTCTTATCCTGGAAAAGAATTGATGGTTGTCACGAGCCATTGATAGACACGGAAACAGAATGGGAGAGATCGCAAATGAATGGTAGTAATAATAGTCGGAGGTATGGAGCTTTTATCGACATGGCACATGATGTTCTGGAGGGTCTTGAACCAAATCAATATCTAAAACATCTTCAAATCTCTGGATACAGCGGTTATACCTATCCGGCTTGGCTTGCCACTTCAGTTACTTCCTTGCAGATGCTTCATCTAGAGGATTGTGGAGAATGGGAAACCCTTCCATCTTTGGAAAGACTTCAGTTAACAAAGTTGAAGCTAAGAAATATGCAGAAAGTAAATGAAGTATCCATCCCATCAAGTCCATCATTGGAGGAGCTAGTGCTGATTGAGATGCCAAAGCTGAAGAGGTGCTCCTGCAATTCAGTGACGAACTTGAACTTTAGCTTGAGGGTACTGAGTCTTCAGAAATGTCCGGTACTGGAAGTCTTTTCTCTCTTTGAGAACTGCGAGAAATTAAAAATTGAGCATAAGTCATGGTTGTCCTGTGTTGAAGAACTTACCATCTATGAATGTCCCCAATTAATGGTATCGAATCCTCTGCCACCTTCAAGCAACGTTTGTAAATTAAACATTGCAATAGTTTGGACACTTCCAACAATGATGGGATCCTCCAGAGAACAACTGATGATTGGAAGAAAATATCGTCAGTTCTTACCACATGACCCGAATTCTGATTTGCTGACGGAACTGGACGACAAAATTTTGTCATTCCATAATCTGAGGGCACTTAAGCACTTGCAAATAGTAGGATGCCGAAAATTATCTTCTATTTCACTAGAAGGTTTCAGGCAACTCATTAGCTTGAAGACTTTGGAAATTGACAACTGCATTAACCTTTTCTCTCCAAATGTGCTGCCTGAGCATGCCCATGAAGACATGACAGACGCAACTTTCAATGCATTCCCATCTCTTAAGCATCTTAGAATTAAGAGTTGTGGAATAACTGGAAGGTGGCTATCTGTGATGCTGCAGCATGCATTTGCCCTAGAGGAATTGAATTTGGATGGTTGTCGCCAGATATCAGAACTGTTGGTAGAAAGGAAAGAGAGTAGTTCGTCAAATCACACTTCAACTCCACGGGCTCCTTCAGCAGGAAATACACGCGATGCATTGATCAGCAAACTCCTGCGCATCCCATCAAATTTCATCCCCTCTCTCAAGAAACTGGCTATTACGGGGTGTGATGAGCTAACATATCAGAAGAAAGACTTCTCTGATTTCACCTCCCTTGAGGAGCTAATGTTTAGGGATTGCCCCGTGGTGACCCTGTCTTTGGAGCACGCCGACGAAAACAACAATCAGGAAAACGAAAGTTGGCTTTTCCCTCATTCACTTGGTAAACTTGAGATCTACGGTGCCCAAGAAACACTGCAGCCGCGCTTCCTAGATTACAACTGCCTCAAAAGTATAGCAATTAAAAACAGCCCAAAATTGAAAAGGCTACAGTTGTGTTTCTGCACATTCCTGGAAGATTTGAGGATTTATGGTTGTAAATCGCTCGTCACACTACATGGGAATTTCACCTGCCTCCGGAAATTAGAACTGTGTAGCAACCCAGGTCTGAAATTGATACAGCTGCGTCGCTGCACAGCATTGGAAGACTTGCAGGTTCGATATTGTGAATCACTCTACATAATAGAGGGCCTCCAGTCCCTCAAAGGTCTCAGGTATTTGGATGTAGTCACATGCCCTGGCTTAACTTCTTATCTAGAGCGTCAGTTAAGTCTAGGCTATGAGCTGTTGACTGGACTGGAAAGGCTCCACACCAATGATTACTCTTTCCTCACTATGTCATTTTGCAAGCGCCTCAACTCCCTCCAAGAGTTTTGTATTTCTCGTGGAGAATTGATGAGATTTACAAATGAGCAAGAGAGAGCGCTTCAGCAACTCAGGTCCTTGCAGGACCTAAGATTTGTGGGTTGCGACAACCTGACAGATCTTCCTGTGGTTCTGCGCAGCCTTCCCTCCCTCAAGAGGTTGGAGATCAATGATTGCTGGGAAATCACAAGGCTGCCAGCGGACCTCCCGCCTTCGCTGGAAGAACTTAAGATCAACGGTTGCAGCGGGCTAATTGATGTTGGCAGAATGCTAGCAACAAGAAGAAGCAAGCCAAAGGTCAAAATTAATGGGAAATATGTGAACTGATTAATGGGTTTGGGTGGTTGTTAAGCAGACTTTGTCTACCAGCAACAAGGTATATGACTCTACCTCTACCGTTAATCATGTTATCTTCAGGTTATACATTCTACAGTGTCACGTAAGCAAGTTGTCCTTTTGCAGGTATTCAATCTGTTGTACGTTCAACTGCTACAGTTGTCCGTCTGCCGGATCAATCTCACACTATTACATGATGTTCAACATAATAGTTCACGCATCCATGTTTGTTCCGGAACACCTGTTTGCCAGACAAGACGCCCGACCGCCCAAGGTGCGCTTCTTTTCACTGATAACCATCAGAAATTGAACGATTTCACTTCTTCACGTGGTCGTATTTTGCTGTCGCGTGACTGTTCTCAGCTTATTCATATCATCTTGCCAACTGATTTCATACTTTTATTTTCTTACAGATAGAAGGGACCCTATCCATACAAAAAGAAAAGCTCTGGAAGCACAGCGAAGCGTCATCCCAGCTCTCAGCCTCTCATGTGTGCTGTGTGCATTAACAAAAGAGACCTACGGGAAACAAATGGCTATGGAAATCCAAGTGTCAGATGAAACATAAGGTCTTCTTCTGGCTTTTGCTCAAAGACATACTAACCACTAGAGACCTCAGAAGGAAGAACATGGACCTGGAAACTCTTGTGAGCTATGCATCCTGCAGAGACTGGAAACAAATGCACACCTGTTCCTGAGATGCAATTTTGCCAAAGCTTGCTGGGCCTCTATTGGACTGGCTTTCGAGCAGGCTTCTAGTCTGCATAAATTTGTGTGGAGATGTCGTTAAGCTGCTGGATTTTTTTTCAAAGGAATTGCACTCCCTGAAGTAGGAAATGGATGGGTTCAAAAAAAAAAAAAGTAGCAAATGGAAGAACTATTTCTTTCTAGCATGATATGTGGTGGTGATCAGTCCCAAGTACTCAGTTTCCGGAACTCTACTCTCATGCAAAAGACTTATATAAAAAAATGTCACTCTATACAGCATCAACAGCAGAGGCACAATCCATGTTTCATTTACCTCTGACGGTAGAAGCCTATAATCAGTATCAAATGGTACAATCTGATCTAAGCTAAGCTGCAGCCGCATTCACAAGATTCCTGGACATATATTTGGGAATAAAATCTTTCAGCCGCAAAAAGAATATAAGGTGATGAAGGGACATAGAGATACACACCCAGCTTTCTCATGGACTAGGATGAGTGGCGCACTTCGTTGTGCCTACAGAACGTACACATGGATTCATCTAAGGTTGTGGCCTATACACATGAATTATTTCACAAAAATATGGACTGCTTTTGTTATGTCCATGGTTGTTTGACTGTCCTGTCTTAGAGCTTGGTTAGTACCATATATAGCATTATAGCTTACAAGTTTTAGCAAAAATAAAAATATAGGAGCCTATCTAACTGCAATTAATTACAATGTTTCATATGAGAACCAAATGATGAGAAATAATCATGAAAGTTAGGTCCTGTTTCGTTCACCTAATTACCTACTTTAATCCTCTTTTAGTCCATTTATTTGATATTTTAGATACTAAAAGGTGATTAAACTTGTCCTCGAACAAGATAGGGCCTTAATATAGCCCGGAAGGGTGCGATAGTTAGCATCTGTACGCACATAAATATGTATAGGACAGGCGAAAGATTTGCTTTGAATTAAATTGTGCTGCACAAACCTTTCATTTGGACTGGTAGAAGAGTCCCTTGTCTATTGTTTGAGGGAGGGAAACAATATTTTTTTGAGATTATTTCTTACTAGCAAACATGCCCGTGCGTTGCTACGGGTGAAAACGTAGTTATTGATAATCCTTTAACATTATGACTCAATACATAGTTTTTATAATTTTTTTGGAATTAAGAAATAATAAAAAAATACTTAGATTTTATATATCTCTACTTTCAACTTAGCTGTATTTTATTCCTATGTATTGTAACTAACAAGTCAATAGTTTTAAAATCTAAACAATAATGTTTCTACTACTAATGATGCAATTTGCAACATTTTAATTTAGTTTATCAATTAATCTTTTTCTGTAATGCATAAAGGTTAATAGCTACTAAAATTTCGCTCTAATTGCTATAAAAATGAAATCAGAGCATGTCTTCCGGTCTAGTACCCATCTGCTTGCAATACTTTTATCTCTGTTGCAGTGCTGCTTACTCTCTGCTCTCCACTCCGATCTCCAAGCAGCAGCACCAGTCTCCAGTGAAATCCACCCACCACGCGATCCTGCCTCGCTTATTCTCGTTTATCCTGGCTCCAGCCAGCTCCTGGAATAAATCGTGGATTCCGTGGGTCTCAGACCGTTCCGTCCTGTTCAGTTGACAGTTTTTTTGCTAAAGGGTTTGTTTGGATTTAGATATTGGAGGGTATGTCATCGAATTGACCTAGAATACCAAAGCTGAGAGGAATTAGAAATCACCTCAAATGCCAATGCCATTGTTTGGATGTGCATGTATTTGGCAGCTGAAATCAAAGAAATAACCAATTTCAATTCATGTTTGGATGTACAAAGGTGGAATTGCAGTATGAGTTGTCTACAATGGTGTTAACATGCATTGCAATATGTATTTCAGAACATAATATTTATTGGATGTTTATAGGAGTATATATAGAGTTTATTCCTTATTTGGTCCTAGAAAAAGTACACATGTCTTTCTTGGCTTTGATTTTTTTTTTGGTTAAAGACTTCGACAACAAGATTGGAATGCGAAAAGGAAAATAGGAAATTGACAGAATTTCCTGTGGATTGATGCCAACTCATCCCAACATATGAACTTTATCTCCTGCCTCCTCAATTGTGGAAGAAAAGGAAGAACGCGTGTGGCTCCTAGAAAAAAAATGCGATTTTCTTTTCAGTTTACCTGAAGCACTAGTTCAGTAATGCCATGCTGAGTGCGCAACCGATTTATCAAATCACAAATTGTCGCAAAAATTCCCCAAGAACAAGGGGGAGACGATGGGGCGAACGGGCGGCGCCAAGGAGAAAGTGTACAGCAGAAAAACTACAATTTCTCAAAGGAGAAAGTGGACAAAGAGCATCCTCCTCCTGCGTGCATGCCTGCTGTGCGCTGCTTGGCTCTGGCGCCGCCGCGCCTGGATGGAAGAGCACGAGGAGGAGAGCAGGATGGAGCCTACATGTGCCAGCGACGGGGGAACCCTCTGAATCGCGTCCGGGCTCAGGCAACGACGGGTGAATCGCCCACGGAATTGAAGCGCAATTCCTTCCGCCAATACCGAACATATCCAAACAGCTGAATTGGGGGCATTCGATGCCAATTCCAAATTCCAACTCTCAAAGTCGACTCGGTAGGTAATTTTGCCGACTCTCTGTGCTTCGCCATCCCCCGCTTTCCGTGCCGCGACGCTCTCTTGCGCAGCCGTCGGCCCCTTGCTCTATGGCACGAGAATCGTCACCGAGTGCTGCTCCACACCCGCCGCCAACCAGCGCTAGTGCAGCACCAGGATCATCCGGTCTCGCAAGCAAATCGTGAGCTTTTTCTAATGCAGGTACTGTCAGATGCCCAGGAGCACTATCAGATGTTTTGTCGTTGATGAGGGCACCAAGACGCTCGCCGACAAGGAGAAGCCCATGGCACTACTGAAGGATCGGCCAGAGACGAACAAGCAGCCTCCAACCGCACCGCCGGACCTCACCGTCCGCCGCAGCACGCCACCAGCCGCCTCCGATTACTTATCCGATGATCTTAAGTGAAAAATAGGTTCCTCTCGTCTCAAAGATACTAACCGGCCTCTTCTCACTCATCGAAACCTCGCCGCCGGCCAGGAATCGGCGAGTCAAACCGGCGGCCAGGCGATTTTGACCAAACCGGCATATGGGGTTCGCTTGTCATTGGCTGTTGGTTTGGAGAGGCGGTTGGTTTGGAGAGATTATTTGAAGAAGCTGTTGGATTTCATCACTTTTTTACTAGCTATTTTATTTTACACAATAGCTAAATCAAGATTTTAGCTACTCATTTTTACACAATCTGTTGGAGATGCTCTAAGGTACCCTGTCGAGCTCCTCACGCTATGCAACCCCCCTTGATCTACTTCACTCCGAATCACCAAGGCGCCTGGATCTATCCACGGGTGCCCTAAAACCTTGTTTTCCATTCTAATTTTACTCTTGCGTGCAGATCCAATATTGTCTGGGATGTCAATCACCTCCGGTTGATTTGGAGCTTGACATATATGGCTTTTGGGATGGATAGTCTAGGATTCGTTTTTAAAAGCCGCTGCTATTTTACTCCCTGACCGTGAGATAGCATGAGGGAGGCAGGGGGCAGCCAGGGCGGGAGGAAGGCGAAACGGAGAGGTACGGGACCGCGGGAGGGAGGCGACGGCAGAGGCGCATCGTTCGCTGCTGGTGCGGATAGATGGGAGGGAGATGTGCCCGACGGGGAGGGGATGAGCGGCCCCGCTAGTAGAAGACACCAGCTTACGGATGGGTTGGGCTACGGATGCTACGGCCCAAGCCCATGACGGACGAAAAAAGATGTGTTTTAGGAGTAGGTTTAGATTTAGCCCTAGAAAAACTACTCGCGCTTTCTTGGTCCTAAAATTTTTTTCGTTCCCTATTTGACCCCGAGCTCAACTTTAGTTCTGTTTGACTTTCCATCTGAGCCCCATTAAGTCTGCTATAAAAGGACGGTTTTGCCCCCCACTTCTTCTCCATATTGTCCCCCTCCGGACGCCCTTATCTTGATCGTGTAGGCGAACACGAGGCGCAGCGGTCGTGGCTGCGTGCAGGAACAGCGTCAGGTTGCTGCAGGCCGTGCTTGGTGGCCAAGATCGCGTGGGGCAGGGACAACAACAGCTTCGTCGTCGTGGACCCCTTCGTCTTCTCGGAGACACTGCTGCCCGCCACTTCAAGAACTCCAAATTCTCCAGCTTTGTGCGCCAGCTCAACACCTATGTACGTCCTGCATTGTTTTTCTTTGATTGGATTACCTGCAGGAATTCGGAAGGTTGATCCGGACCAGTGGGAGTTCGCCCACGTCTCGCAGCAAGGGCGACGGCTGCAGGCTGCTTCGCTGATGCGGCCGTGGACGACGACGCGGTGTGGCGGTGGGGGTGGCCATGGAGGCAGGTTGAGGCAAGAGCAGCGGGCCATGGAGGACCAGGTGGCCGCCATGTGGTGCTGTGTGCAGTAGACGGAGCAGTGACTCCGCCACCGCAGCCGACTAATGTGAGTTCTACAGTGCTGCCGCCGGCGAAGACCTCGGATGGCAAGGGCGGTAGGTACTTGCAGGTTGCAGCCGCCGCCGTACGTGCTCACCTGCGGGATCCAGAGTGTTGGGGGGGGGGAGAAAGATCCGAGGAATGGAGAACATTAGAAGTGGTAGGTCCCACCAGGGGCAAAATCGTCTTTGTACAGGCTTGAATTGAAAATCGAACAGATTGTCAAAGAGGGAACCGAAATTAAACTTAGGATTAAATAAGGAATTGAAAGTTTTAAGGACCATGAAAGGAAAATATGAATAATCTCTATTTTTCCAAAGAGGGTGTTCGGCTGGGCAGCACTGCAGCTGCACTGTAGCTGCTTCTACTATCTGCTACAGTGCCCGCAGCCCAAGCACAGCTGGCTGCAGTGCAGCCGAACACCCCAAAAGTCACCAACGCGGCCGGACTTGCCGGTGTAGGCTTCGTACACAAGCAAAAAAATTTCTTTTTGAGCAAATCGTACACAAGCAAATGACAGCAGCCTAAAGTTAGGCTGCGTACACAAGCAAATAATAGCAGTCTAAAGTTGATGATGGTGGGACACGGCTGCAGCTTGTGTGTCTTTCAAAACTAAACCACACTTCACCATGTTTGGATTGTATATATATTTTTAGAATATTTTTGTAATAAAATAATTTGTTCAACCTAAAAAATATTTCAAAAATAAAATATATCCAAACATGGTCAAGTGTGGTTTAGTTTTGAAGATCTTATTATAACAAACACAATGGTGTGATCAAAATTTAATTTGAACGCTTTATTTCATGTTAATTGTCTTGGAGACACGGATGAGCACATGTGTTAGGAGACACGCAAGTTGCAGCCGTGGGACACTGTAGTTGCATGACGACGACCAAACATAGAGGCCTGTTTTACCGAATCCTACAAAGATGGACCAAAACAATAGGAAGACCAGACCGGTAAAATAGAAAGGCCTTGAACAGATACGCGTGGCAACAGCCCAGAGGGTCAAAAGGAAGAGCACGCTGGTGTACCTTTTCTTCCGTGGTAAGGGCACCAGCAATGGTTAACGTGAGCTGCTCTCTATAATACCTAGCTGTCACAGCCACGTCAACTTGTAGAGGGCATAAACGATGACTCGTCCATCAGGTGTCTTTAATCATAGGTCCCACAATTAATATTTAACTTGATTCTTGGTCCTGGAGCTCCTCTCGTCTGCTCTGTGTCCGCCCGTTTTGCGTTTGAAACCGCGTGGTAGGCCCGCTGGTATGGAACCATGTGCTAGCGGCTTCCGCTACGTCTAGCGACACTTCTCTCTCATCCTCCGTTTTTTATTCCAGAAAAGCTGACGTGGTTTCTTGTACAGAGGTGCTAACGACCCTTTGCTGGTGCCCTAAGCGATTTTTTTCATGGCGTGAGTCCAACGCAGGATGGCACGTGGCACAAAACAACTTTGCTGTCGTTAAATTTTAACCGCACAGTCACTTCCTTCCTTGTCTGGCAGGCCAGGAAATCCTTCCGCAGTATAAAGGTGTTATCTTACAATACAAATCCTGAACACCACATAGGGATAGGGCCGAACTCGGCTAGGGAGCGTGGCCACATCACCCCTAGTTAATTGGCCATTGTATCGGCCGGATGGACGGTCAGGATCATGTATATCCTATTTTGCAAAAGGCCCTCAAGGTTTGATGAAACCAACCCTCTCTCATCCCGGATTCCCTCTCATCCCTTATCCTCTTCCCTCTCTCCTCTCCGGTGCGGGCGCGTCCAACGGCAGCGGCGGCCGGGTGCGGCTGTGGTGCGCTGGTCGAGGGCAAGCCAATCTCCCTCCCTCTCTTCCCCTACATACGAGGGTGGCGGCTCAGTGGCGGCCAGCGCGGCTCCACGGGGGCCATGGAGGCAGATCTCGGTGGCGGGGACGCACCCTCCATCGCCCGGCTCCTCGGACGACTACTCACAATGCAGCTCGCTTGCTCTGCTGCGCTCATCTACAGTTTAGATATATTTTTTTTAGAATTAGGTGTATTTAGATATATGTGATTGGAGGAAGTATTGAATAATCTGTATTCTATTTGCAGATTTGTAATGCTTCCTCTCTGCTACTCTATGTATCCCTATTAGGAGCTTTAACATATTGTCTCATTGCTTCTATAGAAACAGTGAATTCCAAAACAAAAAAGAACTAACCATCAGCCAATCTGCCAATTGAGAGGAACATTGTGCCTTTAGGTGTTTGTCATCACGCCATGCCGCTTCCTTTTGCTTCCCTGCTAGCTATTAATTCTATCGCTATGCTTGCGACATTACTAGGACGAATCGGTCAATGAACACCCTCTGGGCTGCGTGTGAATTGAAACCATCTGGCTACCTACAGATAGAATCACTCGGTAGTGCGGGGTCATATGGACCAAACCGTAGTCTTATAGTGTAATATAGATATATTTTCATAAATTTGATGTGCAGTCCATACCCACTTTTATCATATGTTCTTTTTCATACACATGAACATATTGCGTATACCTAATCAGTCTGACTGCACGGAGGCCACGGCCTTAATCTTTTGCAACGAGCCATGGATTTTGTAGTTCTTAGTTTAAATACTTGTTTGGAAATAATCATCTAGATTTATTCAAAGAATCAATGGCTTCATATGGTTGAAGTAACATTTATTTGGTTTGATCACAGATATAACTGAACTAGATTTATCACAATATATGAGGCAGATTTTTTTAAAAGAATTTGGTCATTTTAAATAATGGAAATAGTTGGTATATTTTATATAAAATCTGCAGCTCTCATAATTTCAATCTTTGTTTAATATATATCATGTTAGATATTAATGGCCAAAGATAGAAAAGGTTTAACTTACAGGACAAAGATATATCTATATTTTATATTGGAAGAAGTAATGAATATTCTATCTAGCTATATTTTTCACTCTAATGCTTTGTCTCCGCTACCTCTATATACCCTTTGGTAAAACCCTGAACACTCAAATCTTCTTATTACTACCACTTTGGTGCTATAGTTACCGTAACTGGAAATAAAAATAACCTTATTCGGCGGCCAAATTGAACCGCCGCGCACCCTTGGTTGTGTAATGTGACTACTGCGCCGCTGATCCCTTGGCTGCGGTAGTTATTAATACTATAGCTATATATGCCTGCAACTAGCAAGACCGGGTCAATGAACTACACCGTATCCGGGGCTGCACGGTGACCGAGACCGGCTAAAACAGGTACTAGCTAGTGCAGATGTTTTCAGTCAACGAGAGGTAGTTCACTAGAGATAGAATGATGTGTGCACTGTGCAGACCTTCATGGGAGAGAGGGCTGCACAGTCTCTCGCCGGCCCGTCGGCCTAACTTTAAACGTTCCTTCATGATCTCTCTGGTCTACAAATAGAGCATCCTCTCATTCTCCCCCTTCCTCCCATCAGTCCTCTGGTCTCTCACTTGTCGATCACAGACAACGTCTGTGAGTCGTCGCAATGGAGGCTGAAATGGCCGCCATGTTCCCCAAGGGGATCCGGGCCCTGATAGTCGACGACGACAATAGGTTCGTGAGGTCGTCTACCAACCTGCTGTCTGTCGTGAATTTCGAGGGTACGTACCTTCTGCTGCCTCTCTATGATCTCTGCTAGTGTTTCAGTTGGCTGCAAATCTTTTTGTTCAAGATTTGTATGTGTCCTTTATGAATCGAAATCTTTTTTCTTTGTACCAATCATCTTCTATGTAAACATGTGTGTTTTGTAAGTATTTTTTTTAAAGGTGCAAATATTTGTCTCTGGGAAGTTAGATCACGTTAGGACAAGCTTTTCAACACCTTGCAGTTGTTTGCTGACGAAAATAATTTGGCCCTAATAACTTGTTTGGGTGTCCTCGACTCGATCTCACCGGCCGACTGCTATAATATTGGCATCTTTGCGTTGAAGTGGTGTCATGCAGCACCGTGGCGCATGCCCTAAAGTCCCTATCGACACTGAAGCTCAATGGCATCGACGTCGTCCTCGTCCACGCTGCCAAGGCAGCCTCCTGCGGCTTCAACTTCCGCGCCATCATCGAGGCCGACCTCGGCATCCCCGTCATCTACTGTACGTCAAACCTCACCCACGTACATCGTCGGCGATCGAGCTGGATACATATATACATATTTATATATGTACTGATCCTTGATGCTTTGGTTGCATATATGCGACTTCACCGGCAGTCCTGCCGCTGGACCACCGCGCCACCGGGGACGAGGCGGCCGAGCTGCTGAGGACGCTGGAGGAGGGGACGTACATCATGACGAAGCCACTAGACATCGACGAGGTGCGCAGCCGCCTGTGGAGGGTCATCGCGTGGCGCAAGTGCGACCTGCAGCGCAGGCCGGGCAGCGGCGCCGGCGACGGATTCATGGGAGGGGAGGACGACGAGGGCCGCGTCCACTACAAGGTCGTGAGGAGGGGACGCAGAGGCCAGAAGAGGAATGGCGGCGGCCGCAACGCCGTCCCTGGCGCCGGAGCCGGAGGAGGAGGCCGCCAACACCCGGAGCCGGCGGGCAAGGGGAACGAAAAGGTCAACGAGGGTGATTATTACCAGCAGCAGGTGAAGAATTTCTCGTCACATCCTGATGGTTGCCTGCCTATTTGACTGTGGTGAATTTTGGAATTAGTATGTTGTGGCGCCAGTTACATACCGAGACTTTTTCTTTTGGAATGTAGCAGCAGTAGGTTCTTCGTTTTGCATCTATAGTTTGGTAAACTGTTGATGACGTAAACAGTGATGCAAGAATATCTCTAAGTTGTCGTGTTACCAGTATAGTCAATTCACTCAGGCTATCCGCAGTGGTGGTACTCTATTTTCACCCCAAAAGAAATATTCCTGCCTAGTCATCGAGATTCCATACCTTATCCCAACTTCTCCCGCACCAGTCATACTTTATATCTATGTCCTATACCAACAACCCTTTATTTTATTCAACCATCCCAACTACCACCTCCTCTCTCCTCACTTTTCATTTTCCTTTCTTTTTTTTCTATCTCCTCCATATTTCTATCTTTTCCCTTCTTTCTTTTTTCGTTCACTTTTTTCTGTTCTCTTTTTTATCTTTCTTTTCTTTTTCTTCTTCTCTTTTTTTTCTTTTCCTTTTTCCTTTCCCGTTTTCCTCTTTTTTTTTTCTACCGACGCCTCGAAGTCTCCGGCTTCTTCTCGCTCTCCTCGTCTCTCTCGCCTCCGCATCGCCTCCTCCCTCTACCTCTGCATCGCTTCCTCCCTCTGCCTCGCTGCTGCTGCGCCGGCAAGCGCGAGCAAGGGCCCTGATGCGGCCGCAGCAGCACGCCTCCTCGATTCGACCTCCCCTGCTCCCTCCGCGGCAGGCCGGCAGCCTACGGAGGAGGAGGTGGCGCTGCAGATCAGCCATGCCCGCCTCCTCCATGAGCTCCGTGGCCTCGAGCTCGCCGTGGAAGAGGAGGCTTGCGCGGCGAGCGGCACGGCGGAGGAGGCCTGCACGGCGTGGAGCTGCTGCTGCTCACGGAGGAGCTGCTGCTACTCACGGCGCGGCTGCTTCTCGATTTCCCTCCCTCTCTCTCGATTTCAATCAGGGATTTCTGCTTCCAATCGACCTTGTTGTCTTCGATTTGTGCTTCGATTTCGTGGGCTTCAAGCTTGATCTGAGGATGAATTCTTGTTCTTTCTTTTCTTCCCTTCTGTCTTCGATTTGTTCTTGTCGTCTAGCGTGACAGCGGCGGCGGGCATCCTCGCGGTAGGGGCAGCGGACGCGCGCGTCGGCGGGCCTCGCCACGTACGCGCGTAGCGCCCGTTCGCTACTGCCCCAAATTTGGCGCTCGTGAGACGGTGCGGTAGGATGCAGCGTCGGGTAGCGCACCCCGCTGCGGGGAAAAAAACGCTATCCCAATGCTGCATCCGCCGTAGCGTGCGGCGTAGCGCACCCACTGCGACCAGCCTGATCAGTACCATTAATGCATCCCAGTACTCCACTTGGTCACTACAAGTCTCTAGTATTTGTGCGGTTGTGCCAACTAGGATTAAGGTTCATTCCAACAAAAAAACTAGGATTAAGGTTGTTTTGTGGTGTGCTGTTTTGTGGGGCGCGTGTGGTTGCTTACTCCTACTCAATCATCCATAGTAGTTGTTCTCCAAAAAAAATTAACCATAGTAGATTAAGGTTGTTGTTGCTTCGTTGTCCTTTTTTGGGTGTTGTCATCATGCCTGCGGCTACTTTTTTTTTTAATATAATTGGCAACTCTTTAGTTCATTTAAGAGAAGTATGTTTTGTTTTCTTCCTGATTCTCGTATGCCCGTTTTACCGTAGTTGATTTGGGAGGATATAAGTATGAAGTTGTGACAATTATTACTGCATTTTTTTTTCATTTTGGAATGTAGCAGCAGTAGTGTCTTCATTTTGGCCTCCACGTATTAGAGCCTTTTCTGCAGTGACACATGACTATCTCCAACATTAATTCAGTACCCTTGGACCTTGGTTGATCTAGTAAACCTGTGATCAGTCAGTACCGAGCCAACTTGATTTCAACCGGCGGCTCATATTTGATGTAAAAAAAATGTTACAAGCATGATTCTGAAGTTCTTTTATTACCGGCGACTGGTCAAAGTTGTGTTTTAGATAGCTTGCATTTTCCCAATTTAAAAACACCAGACGTTTTACGAGTCTAGGTTCAGAAGAAACTTCATCACATCTGAAAATGTCTTTTGTTCAGAGAGTTCGTGTTTGGTCAAATGGTCATACACTTCGTTCTGTATATACAAGGCGCACCAGCACAAATGATTAGTTGATTACTTGTTATTACTGCACTAATCCATCTCTTGTCGTTATTCGTAAGCACTCTCAGTTTATCATCATTTAAACATGATCAAGATTTAAAAAAAACTACTCGATGACATTTGTTCCCTTTGCACTTTGCAGCCTGCACAGCAGATCAAGAAACGCCGAGGCAGGAAACCCAAGAAGATCACCACCGGCGAAGCGTTCACGCCTTTCCAGTTCCAGCACCCCAGCAAAGCCATGTCCGTCGTCCGGCAGCCGCCGCCGCGGCCATCTCTGTTCGCCAACTTCTTCTCCGACGGTGCCGGCCCCAGCAACATCTCCACCGCCGCCGCCGCCCCGCCACCGCCGCCGCCGCGTCCTCTGTTCTCACCCGCCGCTCCGCCACCGCCACCATCCCTGCCTCCGGCGGCGTGCCACCACCACAACCAGCAACCTGCGGTGGGCAACCTCGTCTTCGGCAACATGGACGCCGCCGCCACTGGCACTTACAAGCCGCCGTCGCATGTCTCCCGCGGCGGCGGCGGTGGCCAGCAGCTGCTGATGTTCGGCTCCTTCGGGCCGTTCCCGTACCAGGGCCCACAGCAACCGCATGTGCCTCCACCACAAGACATGGTCGCGCTGGTGCCGGAAGGTGGTGCTTCCGCTTCCGCCGCCGGCGCCATGGCCGGAGGTAGATCAAGTGGTGGAGCTTCGGCTTCTACTAAGGCAGGAGCGTACCGCAACCGCAGCGACGAAGCCGGATCGTTTCTTCAATACCAGAACCTTGCCGGAGGACAAGACGCCGGCGGTGACGAGCGTCCAGCCGCGACGGAAATGGACATGGGCATGCTCACCGGCGAGCACGTCGCCGTCAATGCGGATGCGGCGATGATGGACGCACTGTTCGACGACATCAACAACCACGGCACTGCTGCTGGATCGCTGGCGCCGCTGGTGGCAACTGATTATCATCAGGTTCTTGCCATGGCTTCGAAGAATGTGATTGCGAATGACCCAACAATGGCGGCATTTGGCAGCAGCGATGCTTCTGCTGCAACATTCGCAGCGGCAGCCAACGGCGATCATCAGCTGGAGCTTGGAAGTGACATCATCTACGGATCCCTCATGGACGGTGACAACGACGACACCTCGTTCCCTCTTGATGCTCTTCTCGAAGGCATGCCGTCTCCTTTGCTCGTCGCCGATCTAGACGGTGCTGCCGCCGCCGCTGGTGGTGGTGCTGCAGGTGACTCGCTTATTGGCGGCGGCGAAGGAGGAGGCGGCGACATGAATGAGCTGGAGGGACTTAATGGCCTTGAGATCCCGCATGATGTGTTCCAGTTGGACGACATCCTGTTCCCTCAGCACAAGAAGAACAAGAACAATTAATGTCCGCGAGTAGTCCTTGAAGCGCGGCAATGGAGAAGAAAGTAAGTGAGAGGCAGAATCTGAGTTCCCTTTCTGGAATAAACTAGGCCTCAGGGATAAGATACGGCTATATCCTGTATCTGAAACTGTCGTTGTGTTTGCTGGAGGATACTTTTTCAGTTTTGTTGAATTTTGTTTAATGGTTTCGGCCGCCAGTCATTTGCATACTTGTGTTGATGGAAAAAAAAATGGCATGATGTCGATCTGGCTCTATATTCGGTCTAACCGCCTGTTACAAGCGGTCTGACCGGCTGTGCCCTGTAGCCGGTCTGGCAATGTGCCAGGCGGTCTGACCGCCCGTCACAGGTGGTCTGACCGCCTGTCCCCGAGTCCAAGTAGAATTAGGGATTTCTCGTGGTTTAGATCTGTAAAGGGACTTCCTTGCGGGGCGAGACCCCCCCACCCTATATTATGAAGGGTCGTGGCCGATTGAGGACCTCTACCCAATCGTCAAACACAAATGCATCTACTATTTTGTACCTTTTCTTTTATCCCTTCGCCCTAGCTTTTCTACTCTCATCTGTTGTTCTTCCTTCGTCTCGACGATGATCGATGACGTTCTAGGTGGCCTGCCGATCCTAGAACAACCCAAGGTGCGCCTACCCTGACGGGGTCCCTCCCGGGTGGGTGTTCGTTGGTTTCTTGCCGGGCTGTCGTAGGGAGTCTGACTGCCTGCAACAGGGAGTCTGACCGTCCGTAACAGGCGGTCTGACCGCCCGTCGCAGAGGTGCTGCAGCGAGCTCCTTTGCGCCCCACACGATCTAGTGTGTTCGTGTGTTGGCCAGAAAAGGCGCCAACATATGTTGGCGACTCCGCTGGAGAAGAAGAAAGATAAATCGGTTACCATAACCGATCTAAATCCTAAACACGGCGAAGTTGATCAATCCAACATCGCCAGGCCTGACCTAGATTAGTTTGAGGCCGACGACTGTAAGATCCTTAATGAAAGATTCAAGAAGATCGAAGAGGAGCAAGCGCAGGAAGTACTACGGCGTAAGGAAGAAGCAATTCCTGTTGCATTACTCCTGAGATCGTCAAGGCAAGGTTATAAAGCTCAAGGATGTCGTCTTTGATGAGTCTCCACCTTATGTAACACCCAATGTAAGTGATTCATCTTCTGGTGTTACAATGGAACAAATTCAAAGTATGATGGCTGAGCGTGATGCTTTTATAGTTAATTGGCTTTTATCTAGAGAGAAAAAATCTGCTAGTAAACAACCTAAAATACCTATTGATAATTTACCCATTACAACTAGCGTTACTACCAATGTCCTTACACCTGAATCATCGGCAAATCCTACCATGGAACAATCACCTTATGGCATGCCGTTGAATTTTTATAGTGGACAGATCGTGACACCTACCAGTGCATTGGTAGCCCAGCCATCATACCCAGAACGCATCATGAGCATCCCTAATTCTGGCCGCATTGGCCAAACTAATGAGCTTGTGAATTTTGTTCCGCCATATAGTACCTTCGCATATACTACACCACCTATACCATCCACAGGTACTGTTGCAACCATCGGTCCTATTTCTAATGAAACGTATGACCGATACTTGCAACGGTGGCAGAACAAGCCATGTCACACCCAGAAATTTGGATTTCGGGATGTGAATTAAGAAAGAGAAATTAATAAACAATTTTCACAAGTTATTAAAACTTTTTCAACATTTGTTTAATTTACAATAAATTTACCATAGAAAAATAATCATTTTTCTAAATTAAATAAATATGCTTTATGTGGCATTAATTGAAGTGTTGCATACATACTAAAGTGCATTATGTGTTTTTGAGTGTTAAAGTTTTCAAGATGCGTTTAGATGTCGATCAAATCTACCCTGAGAATTTCCTAAAATTTTCTAAGAATTAATTATCTTTTCCTAAAATCAAATCTATTTATTGGAAGGCTTTAAATTCTCTTTTCATGAGCTCCAAATATTTTCTTTTGGTTCAAAGGCTCCAACTCTATCTCTAGAATTTTTCCTAGGATTTTTGGAGATTTTGGAATATTTTTCCATGGTTCAAATACTCTATCTGGAATTTCCTGGATTTTATTTGAACTAAATAATCTTTCCCAAAATAAAACTCCAAATCTTTTTCCTCCTTTCCTTCTTGGGCTGAATCCATCCGCAAGCCCAACCTAGCTCTCCCTTTCCTTCCTGCCGAGCAGCCCATCTCTTCTTCCTTCCTCTCTCCCCCGCGCCGGCCCAGCAGCCTGCTTCGGCCCGGCTCATCCTCCCTCTCTGTCTCTTCTCTCTTTCACCGACATCACGACCCCACCTGTCAGCGCCATCATCCCCTTCCTCGCGTCGTCCTCAAGCAGGACTCGACGGAGTCCGAGCAGAGCCCGCCACGTCGCCCTCCCTTGGCGCACACGCCAAGCCTCCCTCTTCCGGTCCTATTTAACTCGCAGCCGTTGCTCTGCTGCCCCTCTCTCGCATCGCCCCTCCTCCATCCGAGTTGCGCCGCCACCGTGAGCAGCTCCGCCGGAGTAGAGCCGCCAGCGCCGCCTCTCCTTCCGATTCGCCGCCTTGGAGCCCCGACGGACCAATCCAGCGCCACCACAAGCTTCACCGATCCGAGGCGCAACCAATTTGCCTCTCCTTGTCGCCGTTCCTTCGCCGGAGGAGCTCACCGCCGTGATACCCGAGCCGGCGCCACCGTCGTCCTCGATTCCGGCCGCCCTGCTTCGACTCCGCTGTTGGTGAGCGCCTCTTCGCGATCCCTGTCCTCCCCTCTCTCCTTTCCCCAACTTCGCCGAGCCTCCCTCTCCCTAATTCGCTGGCGAGCCGAGCCGTTCAGAGCAATGTCCGCCATGGACAAAGAGCTCTCGAGCTTTTGCGACTAGGTCCTTCAGGAATCCTGTAACTAATTCTCTTTTCCTTGTGTCTTCAAGAATCTGCATAAAGCCCCCTGGATTTTATAGATCCTTTCAACTTAACCCGAGCCATGGTCTTTTCCCGATCTAACCCTGGCCTTTGTCCTTTTCGCAAGCACTATTCAATGTGTCTTGTGAATCTTTCCTGCTGGTCCCTGTCAGATCAGTTTCCTTGCGGTTAGATCCCTGCAACCTTTAGAAGCTCATAGTTTTCACGTTTAGTCTCCGTTTAATCTCGTTCTCGTTGCGATAGATTCATATCAACTCAAACAACGCGTTAGAAGCAATGTTCCTTGTTCTATAATTTATATAATAAAATAAAATATTAATCTGATTAATGCTTACTTCATTGTTCTTACAAATAAAATCTAATTAGGTCATATAACGGTTTTTCATAGACTAATAATTAATTTGCTTAATGATCAATATTGAAATTATTTTTCCTGAATAAAGCTTGACTAGGTTCATACATCGACTTTTGTGAATAAATGTTAACTTGATTAATATCTATATCCACTACATTAGCTTTTCTAATTAAAAGTAAATTAAGGTTATACCACGCTATTTCATAAACAAATGTATGGATAACAATTATTGAACCAGCTTTCATAATTAAAATCTAATTAGAGTAAACATCGGGTTTGTGTAATCTAAATTAATATGAATAATTTCCAACTTGAATGTGCTTTCAATATAACTTGTTTAGTTCAACACGAAATATGAAGTTATTCGATTAGATGCGCTCACATGCTTTCTTGTAAGTTAAATATTTAATTGGTATAATCATTATATAAATATTTACAAATAAAATTAATTAGGCTTTACCCGTGTTTTCATATGAAAGTATAATTTGAATTAATTTAAATACTGAATATTTCCCTGAAGTATTCGTTATATATCTTTTCATAATTAAAATCAATAAAGCTTATAGTCTTCTCTTTCTTTTCATAATATAAATCTTTCGGTAGTTGTATCCTTTCCAACCGTTGTTCCGTTTTCAATGTTTCTTGCGCCCTTGTGATCGTAGTAGTGAGCCCCATCGTTTAGTGTGTTCTTTCAAAGCTTTTCTTTTGATTGGTGTATTGTTCTTAGTTGTACCTATTTCTTTGCTTGCATGTTTGTGCTTGTGCTCGATGTTTGCTACAATTAGAGGAGCATCGTTCCGAAGCTGTCAAGGACAAGAGTTGAAGACTGAGCAGTGGTATTCTTTTACGGAAAGGCAAGTGTCTCTAACCATCTTTCTACCTATGCTTTATGAGATCATATGTGTTAATTGGAAACCATGGAGAACCACCCGGGATTAACCGTACAACCACAATACTACATGGCTCTGGTCTTAGCTGAATAATTAGATGAACTACATGTTGTGTTTGTGCTGCCTGTTGTGTTGTTATTTGTTTGTGGATGTGTTGGTGCAGGGATCGGAAGACTCTGTCTTCTGTTGAAACCGTAAGTGCTAGGAACAGACACACATGTAGGAATTCTTTGTAAAGGCTTCGTAGCGTCCCTATACAATCACACCTCGGAAGTGGCCTTTGTGGTGCAGCATGGTTGGGTCTAAAGTTCCTCGGGACTTTTACGTAAATTGTGGTGAAAGTGTACAACCTCTGCAGAGTGTAAAACTGTTATAACAGCCGTGTTCGCGGTCATGAACGGCCTGGACCCTTACATGATTAATATACTTGAAGTTGATGATTAAATTGTTCTGGTTATTTCCGTGGCCTTGCTGAGTACCAACCATAAGTGTACTCATCCTTACTTATTGCTGCTCAGTATTGAGTTGTTGAAGATGATGCTAGGCGTACGAAACCCCCAGTCAACTGCCTGTGGTGAAGAGTTCAACATTCCGCTGCTAGAAAACGTTTGTATTGCATTTATTTTATTATTTCCGCTGTAACTTTGTGTTCTGTTTATTTATGGAGTCTATCATATGTGTGAAACTTGATCCTGGAACACATAAGAGATGCATCTAGTTTTCTTTATAAAACCAGGTGTGACACGGCCGGTCGGACCGACCCCTACAGGCGGTCTGACCTGCACGGCGGTTGGACCGACCCCCATAGTCGGTCTGACTGGCTATCTGAACCAGCACAGTGCACCCACACAGCCTAATTCATCTTCACAATTTGATAGAATGTTTGCTGATTATAAGAATGATTTGGCTAATTTGCTTAAAGAAAATCTTGGGGTAGATTTTAGAAGCAAAACTCGTGCATATCAGAAACCATATCCTGCTCACTTTGATTCGGTTCAATACCCTGCTGGTTTTAGATTGCCTGATTTTGTTAAGTTTGATGGGGAAGATAATAAAAGTACTTTTGAGCATATTAGTCAATATCTTTCCCAATTAGGAGAAGATGGTTCTATAAGCGAATTAAGAGTACGTTTATTTTCATTATCTTTGACTAGAACCGCGTTTTCTTTGGTTTAGCTCATTAACTCCTGGTTCTATTAGCTCATGCGAGAAATTAGAACAAAAATTTCATGATCATTTCTTTTGTGGAAATAATGAGCTCAAATTGTCTGATCTTACATCGGTTAAGCAATCACGTGATGAATCTGTGAATGATTATATTAGAAGATTCCGTGATACGAAAAACCGATGTTTTGGTGTGAATATTGCAGAAAAGGATTTGGCTGATCTAGCTCATGATGGTTTACGTTCTCATATTAAAGAAAAGCTAAATAGTCATAATTTCTTTACTGTGAATCAGGTGCATCAAAAAGCTTTAGTTGTAGAAAGCCGAGGTAAAGATTCATTAGACGGCCATAAGCATCAACGTCCTAATGTTCATGTATTGAGTTATGATTCTTCGGACGATGAGGGCAAAGAGGTGTATACTGCTGAATTTACATGGTTGTCTAATGATCAAGCAAACACTTGTGTTTTTCTTAAGCCGATTCATAAAAATCGGCAGGAGGAGATGAGATTTACTTTTGATGTTTCCAAATGTGATAGAATTTTGGATGAGCTATTAAAAAAGGGAAAGATCAAAATATCTCATGTTATACCACCGCTTGAGGAGTTGAAGAGACGAGCTTATTGTAAGTTTCATCACTCTTTTTCTCATGCAACCAATGATTGCAAAGTGTTTCGCCGGCAAATACAATCGGATGTTAACGAAGGCCGGTTAGTGTTTCATAATACGCAGGTTGATCACAATCCCTTTCCTGTATATGCCTTATTGAATACCATTGAGTTGTCTAATCCTAAGGTGCTCATTCGGCCAGATCAAGCCGAAAAGGCTAAAGGAAAGAATGTGATCATTGGTGAAGAGAGGCCCGAGAAGAAGATGCTACACAAGAAGACATATCAAGCTGCAACGGAAACTTCTACGCTCGGGGGGGGGGGGGGCAAGAAAAGAGCAACAAGTCTGCCGGCAAGACAGGCGGTCTGACCGGTCGTCCAGCCGGTCTGACCGGCCGTTCCAAAAGGACTGGAAATTCCTCTAAGTCCAAAGTTAAAGCAAGGCCGAGTTTTGAAGAGCTCTTGGCCAAGTATAAGAGGAAAGGGGCTGCTCAGAAGTGAAGAAATCAATCAAATAGCACTAGAGGGGGAAAAGCACCACCGAGACATAGAGTACAAGGTATGCATGAACAACGAGGTAATTTTACTTTTGCACCATACTCTTATGATAGACCGACTACAGCTTGGTTTTGGTCCTATCCTTCCTATTATTCACCTTTAGATTATGGTAGTTCATATATACGACCTTGTGTTATTTTATTCTCCTCCAAATCCAAATTGTGATACATCATGTAACACCCAGATTTCCAAGAAATCCGAATGCTTCCATATGTGTGCCCAGGATGTCCACTGAACACATAAAGATTACAAATATTGAATCACAGAGAACACAATGCTCGAATAAAATAGTTTATATCAGAGTTTAACACAAGACATAGTATTAAACAAATAACACAGCGGAAGACTAAATACTAATAAACGCTTCATAACTAGGTAGAGCCTCAAATCCACAGGGACACCGACTGGTTGAACACAGCTTAGAAGTACGGCAGATCCTCCGGAAACTCAGCAAGCGACTGATCATTCAATGCTCCATCTGTTACCCATCCGGGATTTTGTTGAATAGTTGCAAGTGTAAGTAAACCATCTTACTTAACAAGTATAACACGAGTTATGCAAGGACAAAAGGCTTGACACGGTTATACTGCAGTAGCACTTTTAGTTGTTTCATTTTATTATCATCCAATTTACTACAAATGAGTAGAATCCCAAATATAAACCCATTGATAAGGTATAAGTGATTATAGAACAAACCAATATCAACCACTAATATCATCTTCTAATCAAAAAGGATCCAGGCCGCTCGTATCCGTGAGCACGGCTATCATGATAGATCAACACTCTGCAGAGGTTTCGCCCTTTACCCGCCGGTCACATAAATCCAAAAGAACTTATGTTACGAGGACTTTCACAAAACACCCTAACAAGCACAGTAGCCGTTTTGGTTCAACATAGGCAGCATAACCCGAGGCATCGAGATTGACGTACGCTCAGGGCGCAACGTGAGGGGGTCAATGGCGTCCAGAGCGAGAGCGCAATCATCGCAACGTGTGAAGCTGCCGTACATCGGGCGCTTACATCACGGGACTTTGCCTAACGGGGCATAGCCAACGGATAAAACCGTCCTCGATGGATCAAACTATACTCTCACCCATGCACCCCACATACGCCTTTCGGTAACCACTGGCGAGCTAGAGACGTACAAGCTAATCATCCAAGACCAGAGCCATTATAGTTCCAACGGCGGCGAACAGGTTCCTGGGTTGTCGCTTTAAGAACGGGACCTTATGGAGAGACATTAGAACAAAGCATGAAGCACATGCTCTAATTCCCTAGATCAAACCTTACAGAGACACTAGAACAAAGCACACAGCACATGCTCTAGTTCCCCGAACCAAGTTGTTAAAAAGCATCTTTTAACCATCATTGAAGTGAACCATTAATTCAATATTGACATTAAAAATAAATGTTGGTTGCAGCGCGTAGCATAGACTAACCATAATGCATAAAACCCTGGGTAAACAAGGAATAAGGTAAAGACTAGGAACATCCTTAATGGTTAACAGTATTAGACACATGCATATGATTGATGTGATTAATCGTGTATAGGTAACAAGGATGGTCCGTGTTATACTTGCCTTCCTCAGTGAACTGCTACTGCACTTGATCTTCGTGAACGGGATCGTCGGCGAACTCGAACGGCTCGGCAACTATTCACATCGATCACCACACAAGCATCCACACATACATGCAAACAAGATATTAAATTAGAACAATACACCAAAAAAAAACAAAAGATGAAAAGAAAGTTTTAGAATTAATCTACGCTTCACTACGAACACGTGAGCGCGAAAATCACTCAAATCGGAGTTAAAACGGAGAAACTACACTAAAAACGGGCTCTAGGGGCTTGCTGGTAAAGGTTTTAGACTTCCAGGGGTGTTTTTGAAAGAAACCAGGGACCTAAAACATAATTTCATATAAAAACACAAGGGCTGCGGCGTAAAAACAACTTCTAGGACGGCGGGCACGATTTTTCAAAAGGACAGGGGCTAAACCGAAAGAAAAAGGACTTGGTTGTAAATACTTTTGAACTGCGCTGAACCACGGGTTTATTTTTGAAAAACAGAGGGGCTCTTTTGCAAAATCGCCACGGCAACGGCTGGATGCTGACGTCGGCTGACGTCACCGTATACTGTGCCGTGGACCGGCCGTAGACCGCGGTCCACGGATCCACGGTGGACCGGGTTCGGATCGGATCTGGGCCGTTCAGATCTAATCGGACGGCTACGAGCGCTTGGGAACTTTAGGTCGCCGGAGCGCGGCGGCGCTAGGCCAAAGCTCGCCGGAGTAGGCTCGGCTGGGGGCTAGGGGGCTCGGTTTCTCGCCGTGATTGGCCCTAGAGGTAGAGGAGACGACGGCTAACTCGATTTGGGGGTCAAGGAAGGGGTTTAGGCCGCGGTGGTGGCCGGCGGCGAGCGGAGGCGGGTCGGCTGCTCCGGCGAGCTCGCACGCGTGCTGCAGAGCGAGAGGGAGAGGAGTTTTGGGCTCGGCATGCTCCTTACCACACGGAGAAACTTTGGGGCAAGCCCTCGGCGACAACGCGGCAGCGAGGCGGCGGATTGATGGCGGTGGCGGCTCAGATGCGGCGGCGCTAGGGTTTCGGTGTAGGGGCTCCTGGGCTACGGCTCGAGGGGGTTAGCGGCGGTTTATATAGGAGCTTGAGGCTCCTTGGCGTGCGCGCCAAGCCGCGAGGAAGTCCCAGCGCAGCACGGCGGCGCGGCGGTGGAGTCCCAGTTGCGCACGACCTCAGGTGGAAGGCGGAGCTGACATGTGGGCCCGAGCCGTCAGCCGCAGAGAGAGGGAAGGCGCGCGCTGCGGAGGGAGGAAGAAGGCGCCGACAGAGCGGGCCCACTGGTCAGCGGCTGCGGTGTTGGGCTGAACTGGGCCGCGCGAAAAGAAGGAAGATGGGCCGCGCGAAAAGGAGATTGGCTGGGCTGCGGCTTGCTGGGCTGGCTCTGCTGGGCTAAGCAGTGGTGGGCTGGCCGAGCTGGGCCGTTGGGCTGCGCAGAGAAGAGAGAAGGGGTGGGCCGGCTGGGCTGAAAAGAGAGAGGGAAAAAGAGAGAGAAAAGAAAAAGGTTTTTCTTTTATTCAAACACTCATTTGAATTCAAATTCAAATTCAAATTTGAATTCAACAATCAAAAATAAATGCACCAGCATGAATGCAACAATAATGTTTCTATTTCCTATATTTACTTTTATTTATTCAAAAATTTTATTTCCCTATATTAATTATGAGCACTTTATTTATAAAGAGCCAATTAATTACTAAATTTTAAATTGGGCATTTTTAGGGTGTTACACATCACAAGGACCGATTGCTAGCAACAGTAATCTGGTCAAGAGTGAAGTTATTAAGCAAGGTGAAGGCTGCAATAGGCAACATCCTAAAGATATGCAGCCGAGGTGGTGTCCCTCAGGCTTATCTCGTACTCAAAAGAGAAGATTACAAAGAATGCGCAAACAAGGAACAATGGAGCAACAAACTGAAGAAAAGCTACCTAGGCCAACACGGACCAGGAAGGAATGGAGGCCAAAGCGGGTAAATGTAGCATCAACTTGAGCAAATCAAGTTTCATGGCCGATAATACGTTATCGCCCTTAGAAGAAAAATGGCCGACAGTAGAGGGTCGCCCTTAGACTGAATTAATCTTCTATGGTACGCTTTGCTTTACCAAAAAAACAGGAGGGCATATGTTGATGGCAAAAAATGGCAAGATGCCTATCTAGCTCTACAGCCGGTCTAAGCGCCTGTCACAAGCGGTCTGACCGACTGTGCCCTGTAGTCAGTCTAGCAATGTGCCAGACGGTCTGACCGCCTGTCCCCGAGTTCGACTAGAATTAGGGATTTCTCGCAGTTTAGATCTGTAAAGGGACTTCCTTGCGGGGCATGACCTCCCCACCCTATATTATGAAGGGCCGTGGCCGATTGAGGACCTCTACCCAATCGTCAAACCTAAATACATCCACTATTTTGTACCTTTTCTTTTATCCCTTTGCTCTAGCTTTTCCAATCTCATCTGTTGTTCTTCCTTCGTCTCGACGACGACCGAGGACGTTCTAGGTGGCTTGCCGATCCTAGAACAACCCAAGGTGCGCCTACCCTAACGGGGTCCCTCTCGGTTGGGTGTTTGTTGGTTTCTTGCCGGGCTGTCGCAGGGAGTCTGACCGCCTATACAGGGGGTCTGACCGAATGTAACAGGGAGTCTGACCGCCCGTAATAGGGGTCTGACCACCCATCGCAGAGGTGCTGCAGAGAGCTCCTTTGCGCCCCGCACGATCTAGTGTGTTCGTGTGTTGGCCAGAAAATGAGCCAAAAACTTGTAAACTACTTTTAATTGCTATGTTTGAGTTGATGTTTATGAAACCACCTGTTTAAGTTTTTATGCTGCTTTTTTCAGTCGATGTTTCTCAAATCATTATATTGTGACGCATGTTTGAAGTAGGCACGGTAAGATGCAACGTACGTACTGCAAACCCAAAAATATAACTAAGGTTAAGCATGTCATCATGAGCATCATTAGCATATAATTAAGTTTAATACTTATTTAGAGATATACTTAGCACTTGGATAAGAAGTGCTTTTTCCCAGTCAATGGTGACAGGGGCGGACGGTTTGCCCTTGCGCGGCACTTGCGTGGCAGCGGCGCAGGCTTGCTCGCCACGTACCCCCGCCAGTCCCACCCGTCAGGCCACCTGCCTACACGAGCTGACCTCCTCCCTCAGCTCTCTCTCCACCCCATTTTCCCCTTTCCACTCTCTTTCTTCCTCCTCTCTCCACCATGGATGAGCCTCCAAGGTTCCTCCATTGAAGGCACCCAAGAGCTCGTCGGAGACCTCGCCGGAGCTTCGCTGGAGCACCACGTCGTCGAGCCACTACTCCACGACGTCATCCCCCACGTCAAGCTTGAAGAAGAAGCTCCCCAAGCTTATGATTCCCCCTCCATTGCTCATCTCCACCAAGATCAAGCAAGAAGCCCCAAGCACCACTCTGCGGCCCTCACCGGAGCTCCCCACATTACCGGTGAGCCTTCCCTCCCCTGATCTAGTCTCCATTGCTCAAGGTTTAGAGATCATGGTGTCCTTGATGGACAGATCACCATGGATGAGCTAGAGCTTCGAAAACCCTATGCATGTCAAAACCACCACTTGAAATGAAGCCTAGGAGTTCCCAGCAACCTTTAGAAACAAACAGGACCCAAAATAACGATCGGAATCACCGCCGGCGACCTCGCCGGCGACGCTCGGCCGCGGTGCGGGGCGTCCACCCGACGCGGCCGGACGGTCCACCTCTACACCCAAAACCAACAGAGGCTCGGCCAAAACCACCCACTTCACCCAATGAACGGTGGACCGTCCGCTCGACGCGGCCGGACTGTCCGCCTCTCATTTCAATTTCCACCAGAGGCTCTGCACAACCCAACCCCCCGAACCCCAGAACTACAGACCGTTCACCCTCCAGGGCCGGACCGTCCGGTTCTACATAGTTTCAGCACTCCCTTTTATTCTCGGTTTGCCTTAACAACTATAGGGTGTATCTATACATGAACACTTCTTAGTACATACGATCTTGAATAATCCAATCATGTTATTGGAAGCTATCATGCACCTCTTGATTTTATTCATGGCATATGCACTCATTAAATCATTGTATTCGTGCAGGGACCAAGACGCCGGAGGACGCCAAGTTTGAGACCGTACCGAATCCCGTGGTTGAGGAGGCTACCTTTGAGCAACAAGGCAGGCACCCTTTTTTTAATCTATTTATGAATGGAAATTACTTATTATTTGTGCATAAACCATCCTTTTCTAGTTCATGTGAATTGAGTAGAGTAGAACCTATTAGTCATGGACTTTGGGATTAGAACTACCCTTAGCTGAGTATGGTTGTTAGATTTGATGATTTAATTTGCTTATCCATGCTTAGTCGGTAGAAGTCGAAAGATGACAAGGGCATCACCTCTCGCGAGACATAGGGCTTGTCTTAATCATACTTGGATAGTTGGAAAGTTTTAAAGATAATCAAATATGAATATGAGATGAGATTTGAGCAAGTAATGTAGGGCCATGTTGAGAGTGGAACTCAAAAGGTTAGGCTTGCTGGAATCAGTTAAAGACCGATGCGTATCGCGTTGGAACTTGAGCACTCCTCGTACAAACCACATGCTTATGATGGGATGGGCAAGCCAAGTACCATAAGTCGGACCTTGCTATGGGACGGTTTGACACGGGATGTGATGAGGGGTAGATGGCATGCGTCCGTTACCCCTATACATCTCCGGCCGCCCTCTAATCGCCGGGTGTGGGTATGCGAACGATTGAGGGCATGAATTAACACTTATCCTAGGTCGAGGGTATGGTCGTTGGTCTTGCGCCTCATGTGGGAAAAGTATACACCCCTGTAGGGTTTTTGATCTATTGCAGTAGCCACGCTCTTGGTTATGGCACGCTCATTTGACTTCGACTTTACGTAGAGTTTCGGAAAGGGCTTATGGAAAATTGAGCTCAAGGTTGATTTTATATGATCACTTTACTTATACAATTGTATTGGTGAATGGTTTAGAGATTAGATATGCTATGTTTTTTGCCTTTTCACTTATTTAATTCCGCTTGCAATTTCATACATGGATATTAAAACTTGATTATCCTTTGCATCCACCATATATAAATGTTTGGGATAAGTCCTGCTAGTACGAAATATACTAACGGTGCTGCCGCTAAGTGGATTCCAGGTTAGGTGCCTTCGCAGCCCATCTTTGGGTACTTCCTCTCCGCCGACGAGGGAGCCGGCAGGGGTAGCTGCCCCATGTTTATCCATTTAAATGAGTCACTTGTGGCATGAGAGTGAACTCATTTCTTTTGTTATGTAATATATTGGAGAGCGATGTTGAAACCTTCCACTGCCCCTTTTCTTTTTAAGCAAGAAACTTGAACTTGGTTTGTAAACATAAACTCCCTTATGGATGGTGAAGGCTATGTGTGTGAATGCTATGTGTGATGAAGATGTTAACTTGTGCTTAGTGAGGTGTGTTATCCTGGGCAATGGTTTAGGGCACATCTCAAGGACAACTGGGGTTAAGTCCTTTTAGTTAGATTGGTCAATGGATGATGATCTAATTAACGGGGTTTAGCTTGGAGGTTCCTCACAACGTGGCATCAGAGCCGGTTTTGCATTCCTTGCCTAGTTTCCACAATAAAAATTGATGTGAGGCACGCTAGAATTAAAAATTGGTGATCACCATTAATTAGCCTTACTAAAACTTGATGTTTTCTAAGGATATACCCTTGCTTATATAATTCTTTCCTATCTTAGAACTATTCTTATCTCATGAGCTGCACTTTATTATGACAAATTAATTTTGTTCTCTAACTTACCTTGTCTTCTCATGATAGATGAATGCGTACTACGGCAACCTCGTTTTTGTCACAAGGGCCATTGATGTTGAGGGATTCCCAGCTCTGCTGAATGAGATGCTTTGGAAGGGCAACTTTTCCTATAGGCCAAAGTATTCGGTCTATGCAAGGGGCATTGGTCATGGTATGGTGGACTATACAGCTGTCGTGTTTATTCCGATGCGTCTTGTAGAAGGGAACAACTCATCTTATAACTTGGTTGGTAAAGGGACTTCAATTCCCATGGCCATTCAAGATGGGGCTTACAAGGCAATGGCTTTACTCCGCACTGAAATTCCTGAGTTGTGGGACTTGCCTTTCAAGTACTTTCCAATGCAAGTACCACAATTTGGGGTCAATGAATTCACTCATGCAGCGGTGGAGGCGCCCTTGGTGGAAAGAAGGATGTCCAAGCTGGTGAGAATTCAAGATGAAGTCATAAGGTGTCTTCGGGCTGAGTTGGAGGAAACTAGATGCCGCTTTGTGGAATTATAGCATTGAGTGGAGCCTTATGTCCGCATGAGAAGCATCCCACATGAGGTGCTCTATAGAGGAGATGATAGCACCGTGTATGAGGTTTGCCCCGATGTGCTTCGCCTCCCTTTTGTTTCAGGGGTATTCGTACCACAACCTGTTGGGAGGAGGCCTCGGATATCGGCCGAGTTGCATGTCTGCCGCTTTGCCCCTACAAACTTGAACAGAGAAGTTATCTTTGGTGGGCAACTTCAGCCCTTTACTCACCCGGAGCAAGATCCACATGACTCTGTTCCCCTGCAGCCATCTGTTAGATGTGTTCCCCCCCTTCTTTGTAAGGGCACCCTATGGTCCTTATTGAGAAATTTATGTAATCCTTGGCGGAAATGAGACTATGCAAGCTTGTAACTTGCCTCATGATTACCGTCTATTTTATGTAATGAGAATAGCTATTTTGCGAGACGATGTGAGACGCTAATTAGCTATCATGCCTATGTAATGTTTATTTTGAACCCCGGATCTTTTATGTGAGAACTATGTTTAGTTAGGCGTATGTTGCGGCATGTCATCATGTTTTTATCCTTGCATGCATTTCACTTTATAAAGTTTTTTCGGAAGGGGGTTGGTAATTTTTTTTATTTCTTTCTCTATATCCTTAAATCTTGGCACGTTCCAAGTTTGTGCTTGCAGCCAATATTGTCATCTTTGCCGCTAAAATTCTATACCTTCCTCCCAGCTCACGAAACTTGTCAAAAATCATTCTGCGGACGGTCCGCCAATAGGTAGCGGATGGTCCGCCCATGCAAGTTTGGTCTATACAGAGATGCTGCAGAATGTTTCCATGTCGGTCATTGCCCGCGGACGGTCCGCCATCTCAGCCCGGACGGTCCGCCGGCAATATAAATTTCCACTGAGACGGCAAGGTCTCTGTCCTCGGCGGCCTATTCCTGCGGACGGTCCGCCTTTCCTGAACGGATGGTCCACAGGTCATTTTAAGTTTACACAGAGCCAGGGTCGTCTCTGGTCTCGGGCCTTTTGAACCGTGGACGGTCCGCCACTATGGATTGGACGGTCCGCCAAAGACCAGAAACACTATGTTCTCTTTTTCACTCCCTTTGGTTCCAATACTTGAATTCAATGTTTGTTTCTTCTTCAACCAAGCTTGTATCATTATGAATACCTTATATTGCACGTTTATGGTTGTCATATCATAATTGTGAGATATAAGTGATCTTGCGCATCTTTTCCTTGCTTATTACTAACCTACCGCTCTAATGGTGACAGGATGGCCGCACCGGGAGGGCACGGGGCTGATGGGAATGGGCTGCCAGCAGCTCCTCCCATGGACCCTTTTGTGAGGGAATTGTTGGAGAGGTCGGAGCGAAGCCGAGAGACCCAAAATCAAATCCTTCAGGTCCTCATGAACAATATGAATCAGCAAGGGGGCGGCGACAGTGGCGGTAATCAATGCCCAGGATACTCTGCCTTCCTTGCCACCAACCCGCCCACTTTCAAGGGGTCCAAGGAGCCATTGGATGCTGACTTTTGGCTCAACACTATAAATGACAAACTGGCACTCATACAAGCTAATGATGAAGAAAAAGTTGTCTTTGCCGCCCATTAACTACAAGATAGTGCGGGGTATGGTGGAGGAATTATAAGACGCAAGTGCAGCAAGGACACCAAGTCACTTGGGGTGAGTTTGAGGCAGCCTTACGGGGTCACCATATTCCTGCGGGTTTGCTTGCTCTCAAGAGGGAGGAGTTCCTCAAGCTTACCCAAGGCAACAAGCCGGTCCAAGAGTACGTGGATGCTTTCAACTATCTTTCCCAGTATGCACCGATGCCAAGAAGCAATATCACTTCAAGAAGGGCCTCACTCCAAAACTCCATTGACAGCTTGATGCTAATGACTTCCCAAATTTTAATACCTTCGTGAGCAAGGCCATTTCCCAAGAGGCAAGCAACAGGGTGTGTGAGTTGGATGAACGCAAGAGGACAGCCCCTACACCGGGGGCAAGTGGCTCCAATCAAAGAGCCCGCACAGGACCACCTCCCCCTCCACCTCGAATCCCTGGATATGGGGTTCCTCAACCTATGTGGATGGCCCGCCGCCCTCCGGCTTCCCAACCTCAAGCTTCACGTCAGGTGGGGCAGCCGGGAGGTGGTGGTGGTGGAAATGCGCCCTGTGGCCCCTGCTACAATTGTAGTGGACAGGGACACCTTAGCCGGGAGTGCCCTTCCCCAAAGAAAGGTGGTCATGAAGTCAAGAATACTCACACTCCCAAGAAGGGTCGGCTAAACTATATTTCGGCCGAGAAAGCTCATGAAGATGAACAAGTGCTTGTCGGTATGGTCTCCATCAACTCAATTAATGCCCGACTTTATTTGATTCCAGTGCATCTCATTCTTTCATAAGTAGAAGACATGCCGTAGAGCACAACTTCTCTATTGAGCAAGTATCCACCAACTTTCATATTGATGCACCGGGGGCTACACTTGTGACCAATGAGGTAGTCAAACAAGCTCACCTAGAAGTTATGGGACTCACTTTCACCGTAAAATTCCTAGTCATTGACTTGGAAGATTTGGATGTCATAGTTGGGATTGTCAAAAAATCATGGGGTCATTAGATGCAACCCCCGCTCCATTGAGCTCATCCACCCTACTAGAGCTCGGGTCGCACTCTACCTACACAAACAAGACGGTTCGAAACTTCATGCACTCAATGCCATTGTCATGCTGGGGTTAGAGGCAATTCTGGTTATGTGTGAATTTCCAGATGTCTTTCCTGAAGAATTACCGGGGATGCCTCCCGACCAGGATATTGAGTTTGTCATTGAATTACTCCCCGGGACGGCCCTGATTTTTAAGAGGCCATACAAAATGGCCCCGGATGAATTGGTGGAACTAAAGAAGCAACTTCAAAAATTGCTTGATATGGGTTTCATTCGACCGAGCTCCTCTCCTTGGGGATGCCCGGCATTATTTGTGACCAAGAAGGATCATAGTCTAAGGATGGTGGTGGATTACCGTTCTTTAAATGAAGTCACGATGAAGAACAAATACCCTCTCCCAAGAATTTATATCCTTTTTTATCAATTAGTGGGTGCTAAATTCTTTTCTAAGATTGATCTTCGTTTGGGGTATCATCAAATTAAAATCCGCAAGGAAGATATTCCCAAAACGGCTTTCTCCACTAGATATGGGTTTCATGAGTACATGGTGATATCGTTTGGGTTAACCAATGCCCCGGCTAACTTCATGTACTTGATGAATTCGATATTCTTTGAAGAGCTGGATGTCTTTGTGATCATATTCATTGATGATATTCTCATATTCTCAAAGACCGAAGAAGAGCATGCCATGCATATCCGTATTGTTCTTCAAAGGCTCCGGGATCATCGCCTAAATGCCAAATTCAGAAAATGCCAATTTTGGCTAAAGAAGGTTGCTTTTCTTGGGCATATAATCTCTGAAAATCGGATTGAGGTCCATCCTAGCAAGGTACAAGATGTGCTAAATTGGGAACGATCAAAAACCCTGAAGCAAGTGAGAGGTTTTCTTGGACTTGCAGGATATTACCGAAGGTTCATAAAAAATTTCTCTAGAATTGCTAAGCCAATGACAGAGTTAACCAAGAAAGATGTCCCTCTCAAGTGGATCGAGGACTGTGAAAAGGCAACTCTCAAAACCAAGCTCACTACTGCTTCCGTTCTTGCTCAACCGGATATCACCAAGAGCTTTGATATTTATAGTGATGCTTCACGAGTCGGCCTTGGTTGTGTTCTCAAGCAAGAAGGCCGAGTCATTGCCTATGCCTCTCGCCAATTAAAGCGGCATGAGGAGAACTATCCCACTCATGATCTTGAACTTGCCGTGGTGATTCATGCTCTCAAGATATGGTGCCATTATGTATTTGGCAAGCCATGCCATGTCTATACCGACCACCAAAGTCTTAAATATATCTTCACCCAATCTGAAATTAACTTGAGACAAAGAAGATGGCTCGAGTTGATCAAAAGATTACAAGCTTGAGATCCACTATCATCCCGGCAAGGCAAATGCCGTTGCCGATGCTTTGAGTAGGAAAGCACAATGTCATTGCCTGAGTGTTCGTCCGAAGATCAACACACTTTGTGAAGATTTCCGGAAGCTCAATCTGGTCATGGTTGAGCATGGTTCACTCACTACTCTTATGGTGGAATCCAATATTATAAAAGAAATTAAGGAAGCACAAGGAGAAGCTAAGGATATTGAGAAATGGAAGGCAAGTCTAGAAAAAGCGAGAAATAAACGCCTCAGAATTGATAATGATGAAATATTATGGTTTGGGAAAAGACTAGTTGTTCCCAAAATTTTTGCTCTTAGGAAAAAGATCCTCGAAGAAGCTCATGAATCCCAATTTTTCATACCTCCAGGAAGCAACAAGATGTACCGAGATCTGAAAAAAAGATTTTGGTGGTATCGCATGAAAAAAGATGTGGCTTGGTATGTTTCCCAATGTGATGTGTGCCGGCGGGTGAAAGTCGAACATCTCAAACCGGCTGGAACTCTTCAACCCCTCCCTATCCCATGATGGAAATGGGAGGATATCTATGGATTTCATCATGGGGTTACCCCGCACTTTGCAAGGCTATGATTCAATTTGGGTCATTGTGGACCGCCTAACTAAGTCGGCACAGTTTCTTCCAGTCAAGGCTAAATACCCCGTGGAAAAATATGTGGAGCTCTACCTCACAAAAATGGTTAGCCTTCATGGGGTCCCCAAGACCATTGTGTCGGATAGAGGTCCACAATTTATTGCACGCTTTTGGGAAAGTCTTCATAAGGCCATGGGCACCAAACTCATGTTCAGCACCGCTTATCACCCCCAAACCGGTGGGCAAACCGAGCGGGTCAATCAAATTCTTGAAGACATGAAGACATGTTGAGAGCTTGTGCACTAGTTTTTTGAGAAAAAAATGGGACACATGTTTACCCTTTGCTGAATTCTCCTACAATAATAGCTTCCAAGCTAGTATTGGGATGTCACCTTTGAAGCTCTCTATGGAAGGAGTTGTAGGACTCCACTGAATTGGTCTGAACCCGGAGCAAGAAGGCTCTTTGGACCGGACCTAGTTGTGGAGGCCGAAGAGAAGGTAAAAATAATTCAAGAAAGATTAAAGACTACCCAATCCCACCAAAAGCAATATGCTGACCATCAACGAAGAGATTTATCTTTTTAAGTGGGTGACCATGTGTATCTTAAGGTTACATCCTTCAAGGGCACCCAAAGGTTCCAAAAAAAAGGGCAAATTGGTTCCTCGCTACGTTGGTTCAATCCAAATTTTGGCGAAAAGAGGCAAGGTGGCATATCTTTTGGACCTTCCTTCGACTCTATCTTCCATCCACAATGTGTTTCATGTCTCTCAATTAAAGAAATTCTTGAGAGTACCCGAGCAAGCCACCAAAGTAGATGACCTTGATGTTCAACCAAATATGTCCTACAAAGAACACCCCATAAGGATTCTAGACCGAGCCGAGAGGAAGATCAGAAACTCGGTCACTAATATGGTGAAAGTACAATGGAGCCGCCACACCAAGTGTGAGGCAACTTGGGAGTTGGAGGACCAACTTCGCCAATCCTATCCAAACCTCTTCACAAACGAGTAAGCATCGTCCAAACCCTCCGCTGAATTTCATGTTTGAACTCATGTATATCCATGTACCGTTGTGGCAAGAGAATGATTTCTTTCCATCTAAAGAAACCTGATGTTTCCTGCTTCTTCGTGATCGGCGGACCGTCTGCCACTACTAGCCGGACCGTCCGTCGTTCACCGCAGCCGACCAGCAGAACAACATGTTCTCTGGTGGATTTTCCCCTCAACTGCGGACCGTCCGCCCGACTCAGCCGAACAGTCCGCCTTTCACCATGTTTTCCACCAGAACGTTCGCACACTCTATTCAAACCAAGTTTGTACGACAGACGGTCCGCCACCTGCCTACACGAGCTGAGCTCCTCCCTCAGCTCTCTCTCCACCCCATTTTCCCTTTTCCACTCTCTTTCTTCCTCCTCTCTCCACCATGGACGAGCCTCCAAGGTTCCTCCATTGAAGGCACCCAAGAGCTCGTCAGAGACCTCGCCGGAGCTTCGTCGGAGCACCACGTCGTCGAGCCGCTCCTCCACGACGTCATCCCCCACCTCAAGCTTGAAGACGGAGCTCCCAAGCTTCTCATTCCCCCTCCATTGCTCATCTCCACCAAGGTCAAGGAAGAAACCTCAAGCACCGCTCTACTCCAACATGCGGCCCTCACCGGAGCTCCCCACCTTTTCGGTGAGCCTTCCCTCCCCTGATCTAGTCTCCATTGCTCTAGGTTTGGAGTTCATGGTGTCCTTGGTGGATAGATCACCATGGATGAGCTAGAGCTTCGAAAACCCTATGCGTGTCAAAACCACCACTTGAAATAAAGCCTAGGAGTTCCCAGCAACCTTTAGAGACAAACGGGACCGAAAATAACGACCGGAATCGCCACCGGTGACGCTCGGCCGCGGTCCGGACCATCCGCCCGACGCGGCCGGACGGTCCACCTCTACACCCAAAACCAACAGAGGCTGGGCCGAAACCAGCCACTTCACCCAATGAACGGCGGACCGTCCGCCCGACGTGGTTGGACTGTCCGCCTCTCATTTCAATTTCCACAAGAGGCTCTGCACAACCCAACCCCCCGAACCCCTGAACTGCAGACCGTCCGCCCTCCAGAGCCGAACCGTCCGGCTCTACACAGTTTCAGCACTCCCTTTTATTCTCGGTTTTCCCTAACAACTATAGGGTGTATCTATACACGAACACTTCTTAGTACATACGATCTTGCATAATCCAATCATGTTATTGAAAGCTATCATGCATCTCTTGATTTTATTCATGGCATATGCACTCATTTCATCATTGCATTCGTGTAGGGACCGAGACGCCAGAGGACGCCTAGTTTGAGACCGTGCCGGATCCCGTGGTTGAGGAGGCTACCTTTGAGCAACAAGGCAGGCACCCTTTTTCTAATCTATTTATGAATGGAAATTACTTATTATTTGTGCATAAACCACCCTTTTCTTGTTCATGTGAATTGAGTAGAGTAGAACCTATTAGTCATGGACTTTGGGATTAGAACTACCCTTAGCTGAGTATGGTTGTTAGATTTGACGACTTAATTTGCTTATCCATGCTTACCCGGTAGAAGTCGGGAGATGACAAGGGCATCACCTCTCGCAAGACATAGGTCTTGTCTTAATCATACTTGGATAGTTAGAAAGTTTTAAAGATAATCAACCATGAATATGAGACGAGATTTGAGCAAGTAATGTAGGGCCATGTTGAGAGTGGAACTCAAATGGTCAGACTTGCTGGAATCGGTTAAGGATCGATGCGTATCGCTTTGGAACTTGAGCACTCCTCGTACAAACCACATGCTTAGGATGGGATAGGCAAGCCAAGTACCATAAGGCGGACCTTGCTATGGGACGGTTTGACACGGGTTGTGATGAGGGGTAGATGGCATGCGTCTGTTACCCCTATACATCTCCGGCCGCCCTCTCATCGCCGGGTGTGGGTATGCGAACGGTTGAGGGCATGATTAACACTTATCCTAGGCCGAGGGTATGGTCGTTGGTCTTGCACCTCGTGTGGGAAAAATTGTACACCCCTACAGTGTTTTTGATCTATTACAATAGCCACGCTCTTGGTTATGGCACGCTCATTTGACTTCGACTTTACGTAGAGTTTCGGAAAGGGTTTATGGAAAATTGAGCTCAAGGTTGATGTTATATGATCACTTTACTTATACAATTGTACTGGTAAATGGTTTAGAGATTAGATATGCTGTGTTTTTTTGCATTTTCACTTATTAAATTCCGCTTGCAATTCCATACTTGGATATTAAAACTTGATTATCCTTTGCATCCACCATATATAAATGTTTGAGATAAGTCCTGCTAGTACGAAATGTACTAACGGTGATGCCGTTAAGTTGATTCCAGTTAGGTGCCTTCGCAGCCCGTCTTTGGGTACTTCCTCTCCGCCGACGAGGGAGCGGTCAGGAGTAGCTGCCCCATGTTTATCCATTTAAATGAGTCACTTGTGGCATGAGAGTGAACTCATTTCTTTTGTTATATAATATATTGGAGAGCGATGTTGAAACCTTCCGCTGTCCTTTTTCTTTTTAAGCAAGAAACTTGAACTTGGTTTGTAAACTTAAAGTCCCTTATGGATGGTGAAGGCTATGTGTGTGAATGCTATGTGTGTTGAAGATGTTAACCTGTGCTTAGTGAGGTGTATTGTCCTGGGCAATAGTTTAGGGCACATCTCAAGGACGACTGGGGTTAAGTCCTTTTAAGATTGGTCAATGGATGACGATCTAACTAACGGGGTTTAGCTTTGGAGATTCCTCACAGCTTGGCCGCGACGTCTTGGAGCTTATTTCTCTTCGTGAATCAGTATCCTTTTATGACATGAACATTTTCCGGGAAAGAGGATGGATTCTTCTCGATCTACTACTGTGACGGATGCTTTTGCCACGCGATTTGATTTGGTGAGGCGAAAAGCAATGATGCTCTAAGTGGCCGCCGGGGTCCGCCCGCCGTCCACCCAACTCACAAAGCATCTCGTCCGGTCCTCTGTCGCAATCTGCTTCCGCTTTGCATCCAATTCGATCTCCATAGGACCATGGCGCGTGAGAAGTAAGCAGCAGTGAGACGGACCATCGACCACCGCGCACAAACCCCGACTACCTAGGAGAAGCATCTCGTCGCGGACGACGGCGACCGAGGTAATAAGAGGATGATGTCGGAGTGCTAGCTAGCTAGCTGTTTCTCCTTCTCGTTGGGTCCGATCACCTGCTCATTTTCTTCGTCACCTGCCTCAGATCTACAGGCCGCGAGCTGCATCCTGATCAGCTGGAACAACCCCGGAAACCCCATTTCCTCTTTCTCCTTGGGTTGAAGCCTCGCCGCAGTTGAGTTTAGGTACTTAATCTGCTCTGGTTTAAGCCCAACACGCACGGTCTAATTTCTCACATCTGCAATCACAATCGTTGGGTTGCAGACGCGCCGCAGTTCTGCTTTGGTCATTTTCTTCATCATGTTTTTTTTTCTGTCAATCCTAGAATTTCTTCGATGACCCGCTCACCTTTTTTTTATTTGTTCAATCTCAGTGAGCGTCAGGCATACTGATCAAAGGCCTCCTTCACCCAACAAGAACAACGAAAGGCCCTCAATAATCTGACGGCATCAAAGTGTTGTTGCTCGATTGCTGCCACAGTGTGTGTCCTCCCTCACGGTATATATGCAAATTAATTTTCCATTTTATTTTTTTCACAATTATATCTATTTTCCTGCTTCGAAACGACTTTCCATTTTACTGTGTCAGCCCATATGAGATTTTTTACTCCCAGAAAATCGGATAGGGACAATATTTGTCCATTCAGTTCGAAACATATACGAAATATAATCTGCAACCCACTCATGTTGATTGGTAACTCAGATATTTTGTCGGCCGTTAATTTATTCCAGAGAACATTTCTGCCTCCATGCTTCCTAAAAGAATATTTTCCAAAAAGAAACATTAGTGCTGCCACCTAACTAGTTTCGGATTTGCGAAACCCAATGTAACTGCTTGCTTTTCAATTTCATCTGCAGGGGGGTTTAGGCAAGAGTTTCTTTGACATAATGAGTGGGGTGGAGACTGCTTTAGCGTCTGGAGTGTTAAAGGCTGCAGGTGACAAGCTAGTTTCACTGTTAGCCACTGAGTTTGATGCCATAACCGGTGTAAAAAAAGATCTCTCAGAGCTCAAGGATATACACACAGAGATTTCAATATGGCTGTCGGCAGCACGTGACAGAGCAATACAGAGTGAGCCACAGTCTCCCTGGGTGATAAAATTGAAAGATGTGGCTTATGACATTGACGATGTACTACAAGAAGTCCAGCTAGAAGCTGAGAAACACAAGATGGAAATGGATGATGGCAAGAGTGGTATAGCTGGCTGCTTCTGTGCAAAACCAAAGACATTTGCATTCCGATACAAGATGGCTCATAAGATCAAGGCAATCAAGGTGAGATTTGCTGCGATCGTCAAGCAAAGAAGTGATGTCAATGCTTTAGCGAGTAATTTTCCAAGGGATCAACCAGTTGGTACAAGGGACAGGACAGTTGGAGAGATATCCTGGTTAGCGAGGTTTCGGAGTCCAAAATACCCCTTAGGGATCAAAAAAAGGATAAAATCATATCTAAGCTTGTCGAATGTTATGCTGGAGAGAACAACATGATAGTTTCTGTCGTTGGATTAGGGGGGTCAGGCAAAACTACTTTGGCCAAACACATTTGCCATGACGTCAAGATAAAGGAGCACTTTGGAGATGCAATATACTGGGTCCATGTGTCTCAAGAGTTTGATGTTCAGAAGCTCATCGGCAAGCTATTTCAAACAATTGTTGGAGATAATTCAGATCGTCATCCCCCGCAGCACATGCTCCAAAAAATCTCTGAGAAGTTGAGCAATAAGAAGTTTCTTCTTATCCTTGATGATGCTTGGCATGAGGACAGACATGACTGGGAACAGTTCATGGTGCAGCTAAAATGCGGCGCACCTGAAACAAGGATTATGCTAACCACTCGTGATCGAAAGGTTGCAGAAGCTGTGGAATCAATACATATATTTGAGTTGGAATTATTATCAGGAGTCTGAGAGCTGGAACTTATTCTTGAAGGGTTCTGGATTGGCAGAGCAAGATTTGAGCTCCGATTATGTACAAGTCGGAAAAGAGATTATCAAGCGATGTGGTGGGGTGCCGCTAGCAATTCAAACTCTTGGGGCAGTCCTTCGTGAAAAGGAGCAAATAAGTACGTGGAGAGCCATAAGAGAGAATAATTTATGGGATGTTCAGAGTATAAATGGCAGAGTGTTTGCATCCTTGAAGTTGAGCTATATTCACTTGGCAGATGAACTAAAGCAGTGCTTTACGTTTTGCTCCATATTCCCGAAGGGCTATGAAATCAAGAAAGATCGTTTGATTGCTCAGTGGATAGCTAATGGATTCATCAATGCAATGGATGGAGAGCAGCCCGAAGATATCGGACGAGGCTACTTAGATTCTCTTGTAAAAGTCAGGTTTCTTCAAAATTCTTATGGGAGCTGGAATACTGATACATACAACATGCACGATTTGATCCATGATCTCACCCGACAGATACTACAGGGTGAACTGGTGGCTTGTGCACCAGTTCATACAACAGAAAAACATACACATAGGTATAGATATTTATCTTTGACTTCATTCACTGAGAGTGGTGATAAGGGCTTATTTGACAAGGTCCGTGCTCTATACATCTCTGACAGTAAGCCATCTTTTGAAACCACAGTGAAGAATAGTTGTTGTATGCGCAGTGTTGTTCTGGACTATGCAATTGATACTCCGTTTTCACTATTCATATTAAAGTTTGAGTATCTTGAGTATCTTAAAATCCACAATGTTAGCTGTACAACAGTTCCAGAAGCTATCTCCAGGTGTTGGAACTTGCAGTCACTCCATTTTGTTCGCTGCAAAGGTTTTGTGACATTACCTGAGTGTATTGGAAAGCTTCGGAAGCTAAGGACTCTAGAGCTGTGTCGCATTACTGATCTTGAGAGTTTGCCTCAGTCCATTGGTGACTTTTATGTTCTTCAGTCCTTGCAACTATATAAGTGCAGCGAGCTCCGAGAGATACCAAGCTCTTTAGGTAGAATTGGAAGCCTATGTGTACTTGATATAGAGGATTGTTCGTCTTTGCAACAACTACCATCAGACATCATGGGGGAGTTCAAAAGCTTGCGAACTATCGACTTTCGTGGTTGTACGGGTTTGCAAGACCTGCCGAGCACATTATCCTGTCCTACATTGCGTATTCTGAACCTTTCTGGAACCAAAGTTACCATGCTACCTCAATGGGTTACATCGATATAGGAAACTTGAAAAGGCTTGCAGTTTTGAACATAGAGGCTTGTAGAAAACTGTGTTGCCTACCATCAGGTTTGGAACAGCTGACCCATTTAAGAAAGCTGGGATTGTTTGTTGTTGGGTGTGGTGCAGATGATGCGAGGATCGGAGAGCTCGAAAATCTTGACATAGGTGGTCGCTTGGAAATTACCAACCTTAAGTATTTGAAGAATCCAAGTGATGCAGAGAAGGCTTGCTTGAAGCGGAAGAGTAACATACAACACTTGGAGCTGAACTGGTCTTTAACTGACACCGAAGAAGAGTTGGTATCTGAAATGGAACATGACTGGGGTGTGCTGAACGCTCTTGAACCACCACCGCAAATTGAGGAGTTGAGTATCTTTGGTTACAGAGGCCCCTGCTTGCCAGGATGGATGATGAAGCGAAATGATTCTTCGTATTGTGAAGGTGGCATAATGCTGAAGCAAACTAATGCATCCCATTTTATTTGTTTAACTTGGTTAACTCTAAAAGGATTTCTATTTACGGCGCACAATATTAGTACCCAGTAGTATATGGTATAAATCAAATAAGACCATCCATTAATTAAGGGTAAATTAGTACTTTGCACTTAGCTAATTGGATTATCTCTGTTTTTCCCCACCAAGGCGGGGACATGGCTGTTTGGCCCCGGCGGCAGCCCTACCTTTCTCTCTAGCCGTTCCCATTCCCCCGGCGGCGCCCTGATTGTTTGCCTATATCTCGCACCCCCTGCTACATCTATGGTTGCCACTTCGGATCACCAATCGATAGCAACAGATGGTCAAATTGGGCGACGGCGCGACCAAATTCGGCAGCAGCGCAGCTAAATCAAGCGGTGGTGCGGCCAAATCCGGATGGGAACGACCGCCGTGGCCAAATCAGAGATATGAGGCGGCAGAGGCCGTCTCTAATGCCTGGACAGATGCAGGCTGCTCCTGCGACGTGACGTGCTTTGTGCAGAACGACGGCCTCTGGTCAGCGTTGGAGAGCGCAGCAGCAGGGCACCTTCACACGGCATCAGGAAGCCTGCCACCGGCTTGCCGGAGGAAAACGGTCGACGAAGGAAGAAGTAGACTGTCCAGCATGTCCACACGAAATGTGACTTAATCTCTAATGCAAACATAGATCGTATCAATTAATAATCTATTGTACAAATATTATTTATAGCTTTATTTATATTACACTGATGCCATTTAATTTTATTTCCTATATTACCCCTATACCACTAATACTACTCTCATACACTACTTATATCACTAGTGTCATTTTTAGTAGTATACAATTAATCTTAACCATCCGATGTTTATATACTAGTCCTTTTTAAACACTAGTATAGCCTAGTATTGTGCGCTGTAAAAGAGCTCATGAGAGGATTTGTTGAGTTGCCTTCGCTGAAGATCCTTGACCTGTCCAAAATGCCTAATTTAGAGGAGCTGTGGACTACATCAAGTGGTTTTGAAACTGGGGAGAAAGAATTGGCAGCACAATGTCCTTTCCGAGTCCTGTCCAGTCTCTACATACGTGGCTGCCCGAAATTGAATGTGAGCCCCTACTTTCCACCATCGTTGGAGCATATGTGTTTAGACGGAATCAGTGGGCAGCTACTATCCACAGGAAGGTTCTCCCATCAGCCGCCCAGCACGCATGCGCTCAAGAGTCTAGAGCTACACGAAGTTACAGAATCATCATCTGACTGGGAACTGCTGCAGCACCTCACTAAGCTGAAAGAGTTGTCTATTTACAGCTGCAATGGCCTGACACAGCTACCAGAGAGCATGCGGAACCTCACCTCTCTCGAGCGTCTCACCATCAACGGATGCCCTGCCGTTGGCACGTTGCCTGACTGGCTTGGAGAACTGCATTCTCTGCGATACCTTGATCTTACTATGGGGGACGATTGGAAGCAGCTCCCAGAGGCGATTCAGCACCTCACCTCGCTTGAACATCTCGGGCTGCTGTCAGGCCGTGCACTGACGGTGCTGCCGGAGTGGATTGGACAACTCTCTGCGCTTCGTAGGTTTTATATGCGGGGTTTCCCTGCCCTTGAGGGCCGTTTAGTTGAGTAGTGGAAAAAGTACTTTTTTTTCTGGAATGCGTGTTATGTGAGGGGGATGAATATGAAAGGTGAAAAATGAATTTTTGGAGATGCGTGTTCTGTGAGGGGAATGAATAGAAAGTAAAAAGTACTTTTGGGAACTAAACACGGCCTGAATGCTTGCCCCAATCCATACAACGCCTGACTGCTCTGGAGAAATTGTTCATCGATGGTGGCCCTAGTTTGGCGGAGCGATACAACCGAGAGGTAGGGCCCGATTGGCACCTTGTCAGTCACATCCCTCGTGTGTCAATATACTAGTATTGATTTGGAGGGGCGAGGAGCAGGTCGTCAAAACACGTACTACTCGTACATGTGAATGTGGCAAACGCAACCGTTGGGAATATTATATTACCGATGCATTGTATTATACTAGAATGGTCGCGGGGTTGCCGTGTGTGGCCAGTGGACGCGCCATTTGAGCTGTAGATGCAGTGTGTTCCGTAATACATGTGTTTATTTGTTGTTTTGAGTAGACATTCTTGTTTGGACATCTACACTGCCCTCGGCAGGTGACGTGTTGTTGGGGCTCTCTTTGATGGGAGGGACGATTAATGTTGAGCTTGAAATTTTTTAAGGCCAGTCTCGATGGAGAGTTTCATGGGAGTTTTATGGGCATTAAATATACTGCCACATAAGCAGTTTTGCTGACATGTCAGGGTAATTAAGAGGGGGAGTTTCATGGGATGTGAGGTGAGTTTCATCACCATAAAACCCCTGTGGCACAGTTATCTAGTTTCCAGTCTAGGTAACTGTGTCCATGAAACCCCACTGAGACTGGCCTAATAAAAACTTAGATATTTGTTGCTGTAGTGTTCATACATAACTGAAAAGTAGTGGAAGAATTGATCAAGAACTTTGCACCGGATTATAGTAAATACTGGCAATTGGCGAAATATGCATCGTATGGAGGATCAGGGCTTAGGCAAAATATCACTCGTCGTATTCGTATGCATATGTAATTTTTTGTTCTGTCCTACGTTATGGACAAACGTGTGCCGCGCTCTTTTGGCCCATCAGGTTCTAGCGCACTACCGCAAAGCTTGTGTTGGAAACCTGGCCCATTAAGAGTCGCATCTTCATCACATCACTGCCTCTTCTTCCATTCCGGCGCCATGGCCTCCCCGTCCCCTCCCGCCGCCGGCCGCCGCAAACACACCATCTACCATGGCCACCGTCGCCCCTCGCCGCACCGCCCCACCGTCCGCGGTGGCCTCTTCACCGACCTCCGCTCCCCGTCCCCGTCCCCGACGCGCTCAAGCTGTTCGACGAAATGGCGGAGACGGAAACGCGGCCTATGCCAGTGACGTTTGCGATCATGGTTCGCGCGTTGGCGCGCGGCGGGATGACAGAGAGGCTTCTGGAGATGATTGAGAGGATGCGGAACGAGGTTTGCCGGCCTGACGTCTTTGTGTACACCGCACTGGTGAAGACAATGGTGCGGAGGGGGCATATGGATGGTTGCATCAGGGTGTGGAAGGAAATGGAGAAGGATGGGGTGGCTCCGGACGCAATGGCATATGCAACGATAGTTGGGGGGCTGTGCAAGGCTGGTATGGTGGAGGAGGCAGCAGAATTGTTCAAAGAGATGAGGAAAAAGGGTTTACTCGTGGACAGGATGGTGTACACGTCGCTTATTGATGGGTATGTTTCCACTGGGATGGTTGGGGATGGGTGTAGGGTGTTGAAGGAGATGATTGATGCTGGCTATCGGGCCGACCTGGAGATCTACAACACACTTATCAGCGGTCTGTGTAGCATAGGTAGGGAGGATAAGGCTCAGAAAATGTTTCAGATTGTTCTTCAGGAAGAGCTCATGCCAAGTTCTGATACCGTTTCACCATTGCTAGCTTGTTATGCTGAAAAGGGTGAACTGGTTATGTTTTTCGGGTTGGTTGACAAATTGGCAGAGCTGAAGTTGCCTGTTGCTGAATTCTTAGTGGATTTTATGAAGCTCTTTGCTGGCAATGATGGTAGGGAATTAAAGGCTGTGGAAGTATTTGATGCATTGAGACGGAAACAGTATTGTAGCGTTGGCATTTATAACAGTGTTATTGAAAGTCTACTGAAGATCAAGGAAAGGAAGAAAGCACTTTTTCTGTTTGAGGAAATGCCAAGTTCAGTTCACTACAAGCCAGATTCATGTACATACAGTTATATGATCCCATGTTTTGTGGATGAAGGAAATGTTGAAGAGGCCTGCTTATGCTACAACTTCATGATGAAGGAAAATTGGATACCAAGCATACCAGCCTATTGTGCTCTTGTGAAGGGGCTTTGCAAGATTGGGGAAATCAATGCAGCTATTTCACTTGTTAAAGATTGTCTCGGAAATGTAGAAAACGGGCCAACTGAATTCAAATACACCTTGACAATTCTGGAAGCTTGCAGGTCAAAAAGCCCAGAGAAAGTCATCAGTGTGGTGGAAGAGATTATTGAAGTAGGCTGTTCCATGGAAGACATTCTCTATTCTGCTATCATCTATGGCTTCTGCAAGTATGCAAGTTCAACCGAGGCGAGACAGGTGTTCACTATTATGAGGGATCGAAATATCTTGTCAGAAGCCAATTTTATTGTCTATGAGGACATGCTGAACGAGCACCTGAAGAAGGTCACTGCAGACTTGGTGGTATCTGGATTGAAGCTTTTTGACCTTGAATCAAAATTGAAATGGACAAGCAGAATTGATTGAATAAATATACATGCAATTACATGGTACAATCTGCTTCTCTTACCTTCTGATTTCAAATTTAAAATATTAGATGCACTTCTATGTTATTAACTTAAAAGTGCTCACATGTGTCTAGATGCTTTCACGAAGAAAACTACATGAATCCCAATGCACATGTAGCTCTCTCCTGATTGCCGTTGGGGAAGGTTAGCCCATTGTTGAGCTTGCCTTCTGGCATCTGTGACACATCAACAAGCTGTCGGCCAAGACGTCTCCATTGCAGTTGTGCCCCCTTTCACCCATTCCATGTGAAGAAGTGCCAATGCTGTATTTGAGTCTCTTCAAAAAGATATCAAACAAAAAATGCAATGGTTGGACTCTGATGGACTAATCTGTGTCAGATGAACCTGGAATAAGCAACCGTGCGTGAAAAAGGGACCAACACGAAAAGGTTGGGTAATTTTGTATGTTCACTTGCAAGAATTCTAGCTGAATCAAACATACTACCTTGACATTTTGTTACCCCAGCTTCTCTGTGGTGTCCTGTACAGTCAGTGATCACATAACCATGCTAAGAAAAAAAAACATGCATTTCCTCAGTATTTCAAATACCATTGTTTACAGGTCCAATCAGCCGTGGTAGCTTGCTTGTTTGCTAATGTTGTGTCGCACATCTCCTTACTTCTTAGTGCAAGTTTATTCATTGCCACTATATCCCTTGGAAAACTTTGGGACATTCTCGTAGTGAGCAAAGAATGTTACAATATCAGTATTTGTGTTTTCCATGGGTTCATAACCACTTGAAAAATTGAAGCCATTATAGGGCCACTGAAGTTGCATACATGGTGGCCAAAGTGTATGTGTTTATTGATATTTTTAATTCATATGAAGATGTTACAGATACGTTGCTAGGCTTATAGTAACGTTAACAAATGGATGAGGTCACATATACCATGGTGGATTAATATGATGTGATGCTGACAAACTTGATACTTTCAGTATTTCACTGAAATTATCATAGCTGTGATGATGATGTGACCTCTTCATTAATATTACTTAGATGATTCCTAGTGTTACTTTATTAATTAGGTTCTAATACCATATCATTGTTGAGATATCTGTAAAATCCATACCTGGGCAAGGCTGTGGGACAGGCAAAGTTCCAGACCCACTGTGCTGTTTACTAGATACCCAGGGCACAGATGGATGGGCCTGATCATATTACCTCATTATTTCTAATCTGCAGAACTTGTCTCAACACGTGGCATCGCACCAAAGAAATATGAGTATGTAAATTATCTAAAGCGGAGTGTAGGTGGGAAAAAAATTACCAGTGGTGTACTGTGTGTACACAACTGTTTCCTGCCTTCTTGCTTATTAAGCCTTCTTTGCCCCTTTCCTCCTTACTATGTTTGATATTCACTTACTACATCCAGAACCAAGACATATCTTGTGCTTAAGAAAAACAAAATGATAGGTGATCTCCCTCCACCACCCCTGGCAATGGCATTTAGTTAAGAGGTTCCCTCTCTAAATTTTTTATATAAGGTGAAAAGGCCAAGCTAATACTGTATTTTGTATGTAGATGTAACCTTTTCAAATAATTGGATAAGTATCTGCCTCATTATTGTAGTGAATTGTACCTCTTGGTATGTTAGGTTTTAAACTTGGAGGTACCTAACTATTGTATTATGTAATTTGCTAGAATCACCTTTAAAAATGTAAAAGATCACAGATAAAATATCTGAATTCAAATGAGCTACTCTAGGGACTATAATGATTAAAATTTTGGAATACATAGGAGTATCTAAGAAATTTTAAGAACCTTATTTTGCTATAGTGCCTCAATAGTTTAACCATGTCCACTAATGTACCGCTTATTTCTGTATCCACATTTGCATTTGCACTCACAAGGCTTTGGGCATACATAAAATATGTTTAGGTAGCAGGCACAGAAAAATGCTTCTTTGATCCTGGTTCGTGTTCTGCCTTGTACCGTTGTATGGAGACGTGAACTACATCTCATTCTCAACATCTTTCAGAATGCTAATGATATTTTTCCAATTATACTGAACAGCATCAGGGCTACATCCTTTGTTCATTGGTGAGGTTGACATTGCAAAGGAGTGACATGGAAACTAAATACTTTTGGCAAAGGTATACCCTACTGATCCAATCAATGTATAGTAGTTGTTAGCATTGCTACAGCTTCATGCTGCCCACTGGTTTCCCGTTGTCACATCTTCTATAAATCTATATCATACCAGGTTGCTTATTCATAACAATCTCTCAAGTTTGGGCATCCCCTGGATGATCTGACAAAAAAAAACAATTCTGGATGCTTGATACTTGACCGCAAAGTGAGATACATGATGTGCAACCTACAAGGACGGTGCAGAGGTAATGGGGAAATTCATTGTTGCTATATAACCTTATATTCTTGGGTACACCAATTAGATACTAAACTTCTTCCGCCTTTGCTTGCAGAAGTGTGATTTCTCCGTCCATTTCGAAGTGGAAGTTGGGGCCAATCTGCTGCATGCAAGACATAGACATGGACATAACTGTTGGCACATAGCGTTAGGTAGAATCGTCAATGCATCCGATCCTGATGCTGATTGGTTGCTTCTGGATGTTTGCGCACATTCCTCTTGATTGTTCACCAATAATTTGTGAGCATGGGCTGTGTTATTGATCGTTAGCGGGACCCAGGTTCTAGGCTGGGACAATTGTGCACTGTATGGGTTTGTTTGCCGGGGCTTTCCCCCCTAAACTTGAGTATAACAAGAGTTGAAGAGAATTGTTGGATGACATTAAGTGATAGGACGATGTGTGCGACTTTAAAGTATCCAGATGATGATTTTATTTATTTAGTATACTTAACTTTAATTTTCTAGACGACCATGGAATTCGTTGGTGGTTTGCACGTAGCAAACATTGAGCACAGAGAGACAACATGATTTTTTTTACCCTGAAGATTTCGTAACGTGTTTTCATGTTGGTTTTTCCTAGCCAAATTGTCGCAGCCAGTTGGATGTAATGTAGATGCCTAGCTTTAGCTGCAAGAATGCATGGCCACTGTTTGAGGACATTGGGTGATTGACCTATCATCAATCTATCGTTGTCGATTATTCATGTGCGTATCATTTCGCTGCAGAGGAGACATCACTGATGCAGGGCAAGTAGCCATCACCCTTCCAAAAGGCCAAATAAGAGGGGAGCCTATGCAAGAGGATCCGGGATCCAGCTGCCTGCTGCTGCATAGGCTGGATTAAATCTGTGCAAAAACAATGAAATCAAACCTCTCTAAAACTTGTATTCAGAAGAAACCTCTGTGAAGCGTAAAACCTTTTGGATAAACTTTGTTCGAATTAGCCCAGGCTAGCATTGATGGTTATGGCTCGCAGACCTAATCAATAAGGTGCACACCAGACAATTCGGTTGATAGCGTCAGCGTGGCTGCTGGCATCTACATCCTACTAGCAA